>JAWHQI010000163.1:3630197-4840263 GCA_033032865.1 Dactylorhiza incarnata | reverse complement strand
ATGTGTATTGAATTCTCTCTTCTTAACAAAGATTGCCCCAAGGATTGCTATCCCTTTCCTATAATCAACGAGCTAGTAGATTCGACCGTCGGATTCCCTGTCATGAGTTTTTTAGATGCTTTTTCTGGTTACCACCAAATTCGCATGCACCCTCCCAACATAAAAAACACACCCCTCATTAACAACGACGGGTGTTATTGCTATAAAATGATGCCTTCAGGCTTAAGAATGCAGGAGCTACCTACCAGTGAATGATGGGTAGGGTGTATGTCGATACCTGGAAGCGCCAAGGAAGTGTATGTCGATGACCTCATCGTAAAGAGCAGGAGTGTAGAGGAGCACCTCCGTTACCTGGAAGAAACCTTCACCACACTCCGAAAATATAAAATGAGGCTGAACCCAACCAAATGCGTTTTCGGAGCAGGGAAGGGGAAGTTCTTGGGTCACCTCTTGACCCCGGCGGGAGTGGAGCCAAATCCGAATAAGGTCAAAGCGATTATGGAGATGGAAGCGCCAAGGAACGTCAAGGAAGTGCAATGCCTGACAGGTCGATTGGCAGGACTGAGTAGGTTCCTATCTAGAGTTGGGGAAAAGTGTTCATCGTTCTATAAAACACTCTGAGATAACAAGAAATTTGAATGGTCAGCAGAGTGTCAAGGTGCCTTCGAGAGCTTGAAGCTTCAGCTGGCGTAGACACCCTTGTTGCAAGGACCTAGGGAGGGAGAAGAACTCTTCTTGTATGTTGGGATAGGAGCCGAAGCGGTAAGTTCAATTTTGGTCCGCGAGGAAGGAAAAAGGCAGCTACCTATTTACTACGTGAGTCGGGTCCTGCGGAAGGCCGAGCTATGATACCCCATCCTAGAGAAGCTGGCGTTTGCCTTGATAGTTTCTGCCCGAAGACTCTGACCCTATTTCCAGGCCCATCCGATCAAGGTGTTGACTGATCACCCTCTCTGCAGTATCTTGTAAGGAGTAGAACACTCTGGAATATTGGTCAAGTGGTCATTGGAGCTCGGCGAGTTCGACGTTACCTAGGTGCCTCGGCTGGCCATGAAAGCCCAGGCCGTGGCAGACTTCTTGGCCGACTACACTGTGGAAGTAGAGAAATAGGAAGCACCCCAGTGAGTGCCTTGGGAAAAGTTCGTGGATGGAGTATCTTGGAGGAACTCCTGTGGGGGAGGCATCGTCCTGATCAGCCCCCAAGGCACTAGGATAGAGCATGCCGTTAATATTCACTTCCCGGCCACCAACAACCATGCGGTGTATGAGGCCGTCGCGGGGCTCCACCTAGCCCGAGAACTGGGGGTTCACGACATTAGAGTTTACTCCGACTCAATGGTGGTCGCCTCCCAGGTTCGAGGGGAGTTCGAGGCGAGGGAGACAATACTGCAGTGCTATCTAGTGAAGGTTAAGGGCTTGGTGGGCACCTTTAGATCCTTCTCCATACAACATGTTCCGAGGGAGGAAAATGCCCAAGCGGATCGACTAGCCAAGTATGGCCCCGTGGTGGGGTTATGGTCACTGGGTTGTTCTATCCTTCTATCGAGGAAGGGGAGATAATGGACATTGATCAGCCCTGCTCATGGATGGATCCCCTGGTTACTTTCATAACCACGGGCGAGTTGACTTCGGAGGTCCAGGACATGAGGCAATTTAGGTACAAGTCAGACTACTATTTGCTAAGTGACGGGGTGCTTTACAAGAAGACCCTGTCAGATCCCCTAGCGAGGTGTCTGTCTGAAGGAGAAGCCTCTCAGCTCCTGGAAGAGATTCACGCGAGTGAGTGCGAAAGTCACTCGAGAAGCCGAACCCTAAAGAAGAGGGTGCTGAGAGCGAGATATTTTTGGCCTACCATCAGAAAGGACGGAGACGAATTCGCAAGAAGGTGTTCGTATTGCCAACTATATGCTCAACTCCAGCTACATCCAACCCAATGTGTCCGATCGATCCCCACCCCCCCCCCCCCCCCCAACCCTTCGCCATTAGGGAAATGGACCTGGTAGGGTTGTTCCCCTTGGCGAGTGGGCAAAGGAAGTACCTCCTGGTGATGATTGATTACTTCTCCAAGTGGATGGAAGTGAAATCATTAGCCAAGACAACCTCCCTGATAGTGAAGAATTTCCTTTGGAGGGATATCATATGTAGGCACGGCCTACCCCTCGTCATCATCACCGACAACAGTCTGCAGTTCACCAGTCTCGAGCTCACAAACTTCTACAACCAACTCGGCATCGACCTTCGCTTTGACTCAGTTCATCATTCAAGGAGCAACGACCAGGTCGAGGCGGCCAACAAAGTCATCGTCAACCTGCTCAAGAAGAAAGTGGAGAACCTGAAGGGAAACTGGGTGGAGCAGCTCCCCTCAGTCCTTTGGGCTTTGAGGACTACCCCGACCACGACAACCAGCGAAACATCCTTCAAGATATCTAACGGCTCATAGGGCCTCATCACAGTGGAATTTGAGGTCAGAAACCCCAGGGTGGTGGCAGCAGAAGATGAAGACGAAGGGTGGAAGTTCGAGAACGAAGATGCGCAGCGACTTTCATTGGACTTCATGGAGGAACTTCGCGACCAAGCCACGATCCGCCAGGAGGAGATCAAGCGGAGGATGGCAAAGCACTTCGACAAGCATATTCAAATCAAGCAATTCGACAAAGGGGACTCTATTCTCAAAAAGGTGGACGCCATAGGGAGATCCACAGCAGTAGGTAAACTCCACCCTAATTGGGAGGGCCCCTATATAGTCTCTAATGTGCTAAAAACAGGCGGGTATCTCCTACAGAATGTTGAGGGAGAACTCATGGGAAACACTTGGAGTGGAGACGACTTGAACCATTTCTACTCCTAAGAGCAATGTAATGCCTAGTTCATCTTTTATGCTGAAATAAAGTAATAACACTTTCTGTTGCAAATGTGTAGTGCTTCACTGTCCGGACAACAGGTATCGAAAAACAAGATCCTTCTAAGTTCTCGAGCAGAGTGTTGTCGTAGACTAGGTCATTGCACTAGGCTCCTCCCTTGCAGGCTGGCAACTTGCCCCCTCGAGTGAATTCTATGTCCTCGAGCAGAGTGTTGTCGTAGACCAGGCCAGTACATTGGTCTCCTCCCCTGCAGGCTGGCTACATTCCCCCTCGAGTGAGTTCTATGTACTCGAGCAGAGTGTTGTCGTAGACCAGGCCGTTGCACTAGGCTCCTCCTCTGCAGGTTGACTACTTGCCCCCTCGAGTGAGTTCTATGTCCTCGAGTAGAGTGTTGTTGTAGACCAGGCCGTTGCACTGGGCTCCTCTTTTGTAGGTTGGCTACTTGCCCCCTCGAGTGAGTTCTATGTCCTCGAACAGAGTGTTGGCGTAGACCAGACCGTTGCACTGGGCTCCTCCCCTGCATGCTGGCTTCTTGCCCTCTAGAGTGAGTTCTATGTCCTCGAGCAGAGTGTTGCCGTAGACTAGGTCATTGCGCTGGGCTCCTCCCCTACAGGATGGCTACTTGCCCCCTCGAGTGAGTTATATGTCCTCAGTAGACTGTTGTCGTAGATCAGGTTGTTGCACTGGGCTCCTCCCATGCAGGCTGGCTACTTGCCCCCTCGTGTGAGTTCTGTGTCCTCGAGCAGAGTGTTACCATAGACCAGGCCATTGCACTGGGATCCTCCCATGCAGACTGGATACTTGCCCCTAGAGTGAAGTTCTATGTCCTCGAGCAGAGTGTTGTAGTAGACCAGGCCGTTGCACTGGTCTCCTCCTCTGCAGGCTGGTTGTTTGCCCCATCGAGTGAGTTCTAAGTCCTCTAGCAGAGTGTCACCGTAGACCAGGCCGTTGCACTGGGATCCTCCCCTGCAGGTTGGCTACTTTCCCCCTCGAGTGAGTTCTAACTCATAGAGCAGAATGTTTTCGTAGACCAGGGCGTTGCACTGGGCTCCTCCCTTACATGCTTGGTACTTACCCCCTCGAGTGAGTTCTAAGTCCTCGAGCAGAGTGTTGTGGTAGACCAGGCCGTCGCACTGGGCTACTCCCCTGCAGGCTGGCTGCTTGCCCCCTCGAGTGAGTCCCAAATTCTACAAAGTGCTAACCCCAGCATAATTTCATGTTGGGGTGAGGGGTGGGAAGGCTAGTACCCCCGAAATCGCCTAGACCCACGATCATCGAAACCACTCGCCTACCACCTCGTGAGAAATCCTAACAGAACTATGTGATCGCCTAGTGCGGCGAGGCCCCCTCTAATGGCCTCACAATCTCAGCGAGTAAAGAAATGTGAGGGCACAGGATCATCGTAAAGAACGCTTCTTTGCGAGTCATTATTACGAGCGAGCGTGCAGTATGGGCGAGTACAGGAAAAAAGTAATGCTATTACAAAGAAAGAGAACACAATCACAGAATAAACTAGGGCGAGTACACCAATTCAATTAAATGTAAACGGCGAGTACGCCATGTTGGTTCATAAACAAGAAAAAAATATTATTATTACAACTCTTTGAGAATATGAAAACAAGCTATTCGCCTTGGTCGTCTTTCTTCGACTCACGGGAAGAGTCGTCACTTGGGGTTCTCGCCAGGACAGAGCTCACATCGACCGCGAGGTCGATTAGGGCCCCCTCTGCGCTGAGAAGGAACCACTGTCGAAGCTGCTCCCGCGTGAACGTCGCGGTCTTGATGGACAGTTTCTTGCGCGTCTCGGCTACTTGGGCTGGGGTGAAGTGGAGAAGCGGGGGAACTGTTGATGACTCCCCTCTGGTAGGGTGGAGGAACTCGGTGATCTCGGACTCCACCTCAGCGAGGCGAGTCCTCGGGTAACTGGTTTCACGTTGCGATGCGGCCAGCTACTCCTCCAGCTCGGACACCCGCGTCACCAACGCGATCGTGGTTTCCTGAAATAGAAAAGTTAGTCCACAAAGTTGGCAGTTAAGCAGGATGGAGGCGAGTAAGAGCCCTTACCTCGGGAGGAGGAGCTTCCTTTTCCTTGAGCGCAGCCAAATTCTTTTTCACTTGAGCCAGCCTCTCGCCCTGCTCCTCGTAGGCCATACCCAAGTCGCGGAGTTGCCTATTCGATTGAAGCCCCCGCCATGTGGTCTGGTGAACCAGCTCGGTAGTGCAGAGAGCGAAGCGGCTGCTGAGATTGGACAGCTCATGGATGGTAGCCTCAACAAGGACCTCATCATCATCGCGCCCATACAACCCGAAGAGAAGGTTGTACGCGCGGTCGCTGACCTCCTCAAAGTCCTCTCAGGAGGGGAGGAGCAAGCTCACAGAGACCCTGTTCTCCGTAGGGTCCCATATCAGCAGGGGATTGCCTTTGGAGTCCTCACTCCTCATCCCCAGCCCGACATTCTCATGGGTCGAGGGGTCTGGAGGCGGGTTCGCCGGAGGGTGAGGGAAGGAACTCACCGTATTTTGCTTCTTCTGCCTCGGCTCACTTGCCGAGGCGACTTTGGGGTCGACATGACCCTTCCCCTTATGAACGGTCGGGATCGTCTCGCTATCTACTGCAACCACAGCCCCAACGAGAACACCCTCGGGGTGGGGCTCGCTTGACCGTTGTCTCGCGGCCTCGCAGGGGGCGAGTAGGAATGGTGCGCTCACCTGCAAAAGAAGAGAAGAAAGTCAGTTCATTGTCGACAATAGTTGAGAGGCGAGTTGATCCACGCCTCGCCACAGGTAAACAACGTCCATGACCCATTTTTTCAGAAAGAAGTAGAGTTCTAGGGCCTCCCCCTTTAGGCGAGGCATCATGTACTCCGCTTCTGTCTTCGGGATGGGAAAGAAGGGAATGTTCCCAAATTCGCCTTGCACCAGGACGAACTTATTGGTCCAATGATGGACCTTGTTGAGCGTCTCAGTGACTTTGACGCACACGCTGATGAATAATAGGATGTCGTCGTCGGTCGCCTTCAAGGTCAGGATCTTGCGGAAGGCGGAGATGTTGAATTCAATTTTCTCCCCGCGCAAGTAACAGGCATAAGCGACCAGGAAATTGATCGCATTGGGGTTGACCTGCGCGGGAACCATCTCGAAGTAGAGGAAGACTTGGCGTACTTCAGGCCAGAGGGGAAATCTCAACCCCACCTGGAAGTGATCCAGGGTAAGGCGAGTTCTATGCTATAGACCGTATTGATGAACTCGCCAGGGGTTGGCCGCCTCGCGGTGTAGCCGGGCGGTAGGAAGTAATTTTCGACATCCACCGGCTCCTCGCGTAAGGTTTGCGAGCTGGGAAAATTGTGCGCTTTGATGTTGCGAGCGTAGAAGGCACGCCCGTCCTCAGAAGGCTCTTTCACCATGGTTTGCGACGAGTAAGGGGGGAGGGGGTCTGTGGGAAGGATTCAAGAAGGAGAGGGTGTTTGAAAGATATGTGAAAGTGTACCCTCCCACTCTAGGAGGCCCTCTATTTATAGCCCGCGCACCCTAACCTAGTCGCACGCGTGTAGATCGACCGGCGACACGAGTACGCTAAATATGGGACCGGCTTAGCAACGTGCAAGTACAGATAAAAAACCAGATAACTAGAAGAAGGGCATAGCGCAGGTACACAAAATATATAATAAGATTTCTTTAAGCGCATAGTGCGAGTACAAAAGAAACAAATGTAAAAGTATCGTCTGCACATTACAAAGACCCGAGGGGTCACGAGTGTGATTACATATCAGATGTCAAGTAATCAAAAGATAAGGACAACCTAAGGAACTCAATCGCGGCGCACAGGACCATGACCCAGGCGGCGCGTGCACTAAGGGTGGCGAGCTCTCCAAGTAATGTCGCGAGACACTCGCAGATCTTCGCGAGCCTTCTCCAGATTCTCCTCGATCTGCCTGATATGGTCCTCGCCTCGCCTGATGTGTTCTTCTAAAAGGGAGGCTTCACCCACGGAGCCCGCCACTTGCACGAACCAGTGGAGGTCGTCCTCAGTGGCTTTCTGGTGAGTCTCCATCTCGAACAACCTCGCCTCTAAATCAGTTACCCGGCCAAACAGGCCGTCCTCGCCCTCATCTGCTGTTGGAACTCCTCCGCTTTAGCGAGTTGGTCTCTAAGATCAACCAGCTGCTCATTCACCTCGGCGGGAGGTATGGTCATCAGAAAAGAGTCATGAGCTCTGGGGACAGCAATGAGATGGGCCCACGACCACTCGTTGAAACCAGGAGGGTCCGCGGGCAGCTCCTTCAAGGGCGTGGATGCCGCGGGTGGTGGCGACCCCAGCACCGAGTATGTAGACGACAGGTGGTCGGAAGAGGTGGACCTGTGACTATATAAAAGAAGAAGTCAGGCGGCGAGGATAGGTGGCGGAAGAGAAAAGAGGTAATGAGGCAAGCTGGGCGAGTACCTGCACGGGCGTTATCTTCCTCATGAAGCCGAGGCGGATCCGCCTGGAGTCCTTCGGTAGAGACAGGTATGCGGAAGACCACGCCTGTCCCTCCAGGCAGAGGACCCATCATCAAGGACTTCCCTCCAGAAGTGGGGCGAGTAGGCAGACATACCCCAGACAAGTGCTGAGACGTTTAAGAATGGAGGGCCAAAGTCGAGCCTACTCACCCTGAGACCAAGGACGATGTTGTGGCTAGGCCCTGTTGGAACAACCCTATTACTGATTTGGGCTAGGATCACTATCTGTGATTAAGGACTCAAGTTGACCCCATTGTATAGTCTAAGGGTCAAGGTCTAAGCTTGTCTGAGTTAGCTAGAACTTAGGAAAATTCCAAGTTTCTGTGTTCGATGAACATCATTCTGTGTTCGACGAACTCCTTCCTGAGTTCGACGAACGTCGTTCATCAGTTCGACGTACTTGGTCCTCTGCTCGATGAATTCAGTCTTCCAGCCAGTTCAACAGATTCTATCTCTCAGTTCGACGAACTCCAGATTGAGATCGACGAACTCAGTGTTCAGTTCGACGAATTTGTAACTGAGTGTTCAGTTCGACGAACTCAGCTTTCTGTTCGACGAATTTTCTCTTCAGCTTGACAAATTTTCTGAACGATCAGTTATCTATTTTCTTTGAACTCAGATCGACTAATCAGCAACGGATTTATTCAAGTATTTGGACTCATTCATTTTCAGATAAGTCAAGATTTGATCTTCTTTAATATTCCTTTCTATTCCCTTCTTTCGAGAATGTAGCCGTTGACATATTGGAAAAGGATACTTTCATGAAAAAGAAAAAAGAATTAAAGTATTCTTGCTGAATCAGATTGTAGTTCCAAGAATAATCTTTTCAGATTATTTTATTCCTTAACCAGAAGATTTGAATTTTCAAGTCAGAAGCATATACCTAAGAAAAGGGTTGAAGAAAAGAAGATAGATAAGAAGAGACTAGAGAAGTAATACAGTTGAGAGAAATACACAAAGTAAAAAAGAAATACAAAGATCTTCATCAACAACATCATTCACATTCTCTGAGAACAACAAAAATCTTCTCTCAGTTTCAGCTGCTGATTCTTAATCTTCAAGAGCAACAATAATCTGAGAAACATTGTCTCTCAGATTCATCTGCTATCAAGGAAGATCTTTTACATCCAAGAGGAAGCTCCATCTAACAGTCAAACAAATTCTATCAGACATGGGGAGCTTCACAACACAACATTCCACTAGTCTTCTCTCAAATCTTGTTGACAGAGAAGAATTTCATAAACACCTTTTTGTTTACTCTTTTTTACCCCATCTTGTACAGGGTTCTAACTCCCTTTAAAAGTTAACTTTTGGTGGCAGGGCACCTGATCAAAAACCTGTGATTTGGTTTGAGCACCTGATCAAAGGCTCAGTGGTGATAGGGCACCTGATCAAAAATCTAGTGGATTCCTACCAAGGGTGGTAGAAGAGTAGATGTACCCAGTTTGATTGGGGAACTACTATAGATCCTTGTGTCTTCTGTGATTGTGTTTTTCTTTCTGTACTGTGCTGTGATTTTTGTTTAGCTCTTATACTCACTCTGATACACATATATATATCACTATTTTAATTCCGCTATAAAATAAGTTAAAACTGTTTAATACTCTATTCACCCCCCCCTAGAGTAAATCTAAGATCTAATACCTCACTTTCAGGCCCCTCGATGGCGCCTCGGAAGGGTGGTCGGGCGGCGACGGACGGCTAAAGAATGCTGCAGAAAGCAAGGAGTTATGGCCGGCCCGATAGGAGAGTAGTCAGTATTCTTACCTGGTACAACGGCGGGGCGAACAGGAAGGAGCGGTGCAGCGCCCATGTAATCTGGAGGCTGTCCATCATCCTCGACCCCTCTGGTCGCGATCTCGATCCTGCCCCCTTCTTGTCGGAGAGACAAATCGGCATTGGGCTCTTCGTGGATAGGCGAGGCGGCGGGCCTCCTAGGTGACGGCCCACACCTCGCGGTGGACTCAGGGTCGGTAAAAGACTTTTCGCATGGATCAAGATCGACCCTATTCCTCTTGTGCTTCTTCTTCGTCGCGGATCTAGGAAGGCAGGGAGGGAGGAACTCACCAATGATGTCGAGAACGACGGCCGCCTCAGGCTCGTCATCAGCAAGCGCCCGGTTGCCGGCCACGGAAGAACCTCCTCCATAAGCCATCTTAGCATAAAGGATCAAAGATATACCCCCTCTATTTATAGAGGAAGGCCCGGTCAGTGCGCGACCTCGCCAAATAAGGGGTTGAACTCTTCTTTTCGACCTCTGACGAGCTCGCAAAGAGCGAGGATTGTGTACAACTCGTATTCGGCAAATATACCAACCTGCATTCGGCGAGTAGACCCAATGTCGATCTTACACGCCCAGGATAGGGTGAGGCGAGTAAGCCCCCCCTTTAAGCTCTTATTGACGTCATAAGCTCTTATCGGCGACATATACTTTATCTCGACGACATGATTCCTCTACTCGACGATATGAGTGTGGTTTGTCCAGACGATACCAATACCCCGTCCCGACAACAAAGTTCCTTCTCTCCCGGGGGAGGCGAGTTGACCTGGCCTCAGGCGAGCTCGCTTCAAGAGAGCTCGCTCCTGGCGAGTAGGATTTAACCTAGTCGCCCTAGCTAGCCGCGCTCGCTCAAGGAGGGTGCGAGGCGAGTTCGGGCCAAGCCGACTCCTCAATCCTCCCTCACTACCCGCAGACCAGCGGGGACTGCGATTAGTATTTATAAAAAGTCGTGAGAATCTGTTCGCAGACCATTTTGATCTGCATATAGCAATTCGGCTAAGGCGGAGGGAGCTATCCGCAGACCTTTTGGACTATTTTGTCCTTAGAAAGATTCGCCTATAAATAGAACTCATTATGTCTCAGATCAGCACGGATCCACCCCCCCAAGAGAGCCTTAACTTTCTTCCTTGCATCCTTGTGCTACCTGAGACAGGCTCAGCTTTTGGTTTATTGGAGGAAAAATCAAGTATGATTTCCGGGTTAGCGGCGGGACCTCCTCGCTGCAGCCAGTGGGTCAATTCTTAGGCAACTACCTACCACTCAGTGAGGGCCAGTTCTCAGCTCGAAATACTTAGACCTAGGGATCTGACGAAGAGATAAGAAGTAACTCAAGCTACTCCCCAAAGTTTTGAACATAGTTGGACCGATATCCGGGTTTTAACACAGGGCCTCTCTCCAGCCGTGAGCTGACAACTCATTCACGATCCACTCTCCTCCCGAGCCGCTGCAATTTAACATGAATTTTTCAATAATTGATTAAATTGTTGTGAATTTTTTGCAATTATGTCTGCCCCTTAATATTTTCCTTTTAAAAATTTTGCAATCTACCTTTAAGTGGATTTATATTTGAAGAGACTAATTACCCTAATCAATTTGTAAATATTGTTTAGATATTGAAGTTATGTATTAACAGACTGTTTGTTACTGTGTTTTTGCTCCATTTTCATTGAGGGGAAAACACTAACATTAACAAAAGGGAATTATTAAAAGCACCGCAGTTTTGACTGTGCACCGCATTTTTACGCGTCTTTTAGAAATACGCCTTGTACATGCATTTTTAGGAAAAGTGTTCAACACGAAAGTTGTAGATCTCGTCGAGATCTACAACTTTCGTGCTGAACACATTTCCTAAAAATGCACACACAAGGCGTATTTCCAAAAATTCGCTATAGTTACGCACATGTTTCAATCAGGGCGGCAATACGCCTTGTGCGTGCATTTTTAGGAAAAGTGTTCAACACGAAAGTTGTAGATCTCGTCGAGATCTACAACTTTTATGTTGAACACTTTTCCTAAAAATGCTTGTACAAAACGTAATTTCAAAAGACGCGTAATAACTCGTATAAATTGCGGTGCACATAGTCAAAACTGCGATGCTTTTAACAACTCCCTTAACAAAATTGTTTGGCAACCTTCCAAATCCTACCGCTACTGCTCAAAACTCCATTTTGCCTTTCTTGGAGAACGCACCAAGCATGCTCCATTCCTCGCCGCTACATTGAAAAAATTGAAAAAAAAAAAACTTAAGCCATGAATTAAAATTGAAAAAAAAAAACTTAATAATTACAAGAGTTTGGAAATTTGAAAATTCATTGGTTTTCTTTAGCCATCGCTGAGCTGAAGGACAGATAATAAAATAAAATAGAATTAAAAAAAAACAATTAAGAGCTGATAAGGAATCCACAATATGTATTTTTTGTTTTTTTAGGCTATCCAATAATTTCTTCATTCAGAAAATCTAACGGTGATAATATCCCGACCGTGAAATGTCGCCGCTGTGTTAAAAATGAATATGTAGAGCGCATCCTGCTTGCGTGTCACAACAGATACTATCTTGCCTATATCGACCATCCCATAACAGTAACTCCTACTTTTTATTGCAACGGTATCCCGTTCATGATAATACCCGGCTTGATGACAGTCTCACTGCCCGTGTCCCAGTGTGACAGTGCAATTGTCATTCATTATCCCGTATTTTTTTGTGCCGCGCAAAATGCAAAGATTAATAAAAAAGTGAAAAAAATAATGATATACTTTATATAATATAAAAAAAATAAATAAAATTAAATTAGAAGAAGTTGAAAATTTTGAAATAAAGAAGGGACAAAGTTGTTAGGATAAATATTTTACTAAATGATATTTTTCGCTTATGTAATAATATAGATGCGTCTCTTTTATGCTCACTAAATAAACAATAATAATATATATGTTAAATACCATAAATAATTAAATACATTATATATATAATAAATATGATATTTATTTTAAGATAGATATTTTAGTCAGTTCATTTTATTTGGTCTTAAGATATGGATTAAATAAAATAAACATTTACTGTTAATAAAGCAAAAAATAAATTTAAAAAATCAAGAAAATATAATTCTATAAAAGATTTATGACAAGAGAGAGACTAACACAAATAGGTCATGGCACTCTTAGGCTGTGTTTGAGAACCCGTCCCGATGGCCGGCCGGGGAGGAGAGAGAAATTCACCGTTTGCAACGGTCGTTGGTGCTCCACAAACCAGCCGCAAAACACCTGGTTTGCCCCCTTTTTACGCCGGCCGTGCTCAAAGGGAGCTCACCAGAAGCTTGCAAACAGTTTCTCGCCGGTTCAGCCCCGCCGGAACGGCGTCCCGCCGGGTTCTCAAACACAGCCTTAGAATAAAATGAATTGAGTCTAAATTTTTAAATGAATATGATTTAAATAGAGTATTGTTATATGCAGGCCTGTTTTGGCTTTATGCAGATCGTTGATGTATGCAGGCCAAAATATTATTCATGTGCATACCAAATTTAGTATATATAGGCTAATTTTTTTAGCACCGTTAAAATATTTTAAAAGCTGGATTAGGCTAATGAGTTCCCTCTCCAACCTCGCACACGAACTCGCCCCGCCACCGCCCTCCCTCAACCGCCGCCCTGCCTCTGACGCCAACTTATCCGGCCTCATCCTCCAAGATTATCTCGTCCGAGCTTTCAGAAAACCACCATAACTCCATCAGGACTGGCTGGAATAGCTCCAACTTCCCCCTGCCCTGCTAAAGGATTCGAAGGAGCAATGAAGGCAAAATCTGCGGCCGGAGTCTGAATCCGGAGCTGACTCAGCTCGTTGGAAACAAAATAAGAAAAAAGAGGGCCTAAGGGTGACCTGCATTTTTCTTGAGAAAAAAAAATATTTGAATTAATATTTGTGGCCAGAATAAAATCAAAACAGCCTGCATATAACGTCACTCTTTAAATATTCATTAAATTAGAGGTACCAAACTACCAATATACTAAAAAACGTTTTTTTATTGCAATAATTTTCTTGTCACGCATAAAATTGGAAAAAATTTCTTCTAGGACATAAAATTTTCATGTAAATCTATATAAAAATAGAGTCATTTTAAGTGCTAGCCCGTTTTAGTTAGGTTCAAATCATTGTTAAAGTGCAAATCATGTTAAGTGTAAATCAATACATTTTAAATGCATTCCAATTTTTTAGGTGCAAAGCTATGTGCAAACCAACAATTTCTTCGCCCAATCCCCTGCCACTACTTCACACGTCCCGCCCCCGTTGGGGACCCGGCCAATCATGTTGCCCAACCAGATACTATAGTGTACACCCTACCCCTCTTCCTTCATTGTTTAAACCGGCGCGATCTTTGACATTTAAATCGTTTCCATATGAGAACAAGGAGTTGGCATGGGGCTTCGATCAACAAGTCGTTGGCATGAGGTATTAGGAAAGGGAGATGATCGCCTCGTAAAGCTCCTCGCCGGAGAAATGTGGATGATTTGGTAGGACCGGGGCAGCCGGATCAGAGGTCAGGAGCAAAATTATTAGAATAAGGTTTTTTTAGTTTTGCGCATAGTAATTTTTGAGAATAAATAAAATATTAATATAAATGAGTTTTACATTTTTTTAGATAATTATGTTGCACACATAGCTAATCACTAGCTTAACACCACTCTAAATTTTTTGAAATATTCATCTTTTAAATTTGAACAAGTGAATTTTTTTCATTTAATTTTAAAAGAATGTCATTATCCTTTTAATTACCGTTGAGTTTTGTATTTGATGACAATAAATTGTACACGATTGACAAATAGATTGTAAGGGATGCTCCGCTTAAAGTATTCTACATATGACCTATCAAGTTTGGAATAAGTATATATAGTACCTCCAGTGTAAAATCTTGCCCTAGGTACACATGAAATCTTTGAATCACTACCGAGTTGGTCTCGACATGCGCGGACATATACTAAATTATTCAACAATCTTCTCCTATGTTCGAAGCAAACCTAACGTCGGAATGGGTGGTTTATGCAATGTTCAACCAAACGTGAATCATTCACAACTGTGTCTCACACATGTTAAATAAATTAGACTTATGGAAAAAAGTATGCAAGCATAAGAAAATATAAATCTTAGTAACATCACATAGCAGTCTTAAGAACGATCATAACACAGGTTCAACACACATAGTGGCTAATGATCAACAAAAAGGCATAACATTCCAATCAACAAGTATAGCCAGAGCTAAACAAAGCTCTAATCAGAGATAAAAACAATAAACAAATAATACTCTAGCTGTCGTCATCATCCTCAGATGTACAACAGTTCATCCTGGTCAGGATCCCACTCAGCAAATGTCCCTCCATCTCCTGTAATTTTAAGCAAAGAATTTCATTTTAGAAAATGAATTCAAACGACCTTTAAATATTTACATATATTTAGTTTTACTGTAAGAACGTATTATTTTATAATTAGCTAGGAGAACATCTACTAAGAGTATTATAGTTTCTACCTCAAAATCCATTATATGTATCCAATGAAACGATTTTACGGACTTCTGAACACCACAACTATATTTGTGTTTCAATATGGAATCACTACAAGAAAAACCTTAATTTGCAAGGAGTTAAATCTCTTGCTAATTAGTTAAATTTCTTGTTAATTTTAATTAGCAAAGAATTTAGAAACAAAAAGTTTTCGTAGCTAATATTCTCCTAGCTAATTTTAACAAGGAAATCATCTCTTCCTATTTTGCAAGGATTTTTAGGAAAGAAATTATTTCTTTTTAAATTAACAAGGGATTCTTTTTTTGTCGCTAATATTTAGTATTTTATTTAACTATTTTGTTAAAATAAAAATAATATTTATATAACAAAAACTATACTCATTTAATAGCAATGCTAAGATTTGAATCATGTACCATCTATTACAATAAAACCATCTTAACCAAATCTTATAATATATATATATATTATAAAATTATATAAAAATTTAATATATTATTAATTATTTAGTTGAATATAAAAGATTAATGCTAATTTATAAATATATATTAACAACAATTATGTTTTACAAGAGGGGATAAAAATAAAAAAATATTTTTTTTAAATAGAGAGATGAATTTTTTTGAAAGGAAATAATTTTTTTTTTCACATAAATATTTAGCAACGAAAAAATTCATTTTTACAACAAAAAATTTGCAACAAAATATTTCGTTTCTATTTTAGCAACAAAAAAATTTGTTGTCATCTTTGAAACAAAAAAATCCTTGTTATTTTTATAGGTAATGTAAAAATTCATTTATCTAGCTAAATTTGATGCGAATTAACAAAGAAATATGCGATCTTCCTAATTTTTGTTGCTAAATACAATTTTTCTTATAGTGAATGTCACCGTTACTATTCTTCTAAAGTTAAATGGTAATTAAATCATCAAATTTGGAATAAAATTAACCAATTAATAGAAAAGTCAAACCAAGTCAGCTTGTGTTATCAGATTTGGAATAACACGCTCTTCCAAGGTAAGAAAGATGAATCCAGGTGAAGTCATTAACATCATATTTGGAATGAAACAACTTACTAGATTCGTGCTCAGCAACCAAGAGCATCAACGGAGCACATCATACTTGCTTTGACAAATAAAATCAGAAAAAAATCAAAACATTGACTTGTACTGAACCGATCTAAATCGTTTTTAGTCTCATTTTCTCAACTGTTTGGATTAGTCAATCTGTTGGCATTCCTTTCGTCAATGGATCAGCTAGGTTATCCTTCGATCACATATTGATCAAAGTGATAATTCTTTGTTCTTTCAGATAATTCAGCAAAGCATGCCTCAGTCGTACATGTCTGACCTTAGTATTATAGAGCATTTTTAACAACTTAAACTACTGCTTGATTATTACAATACAAGTTCAATGAATTAACATGTAACCTAGACAAGGGAATATCTAGAGTCAAGTTCAATCAAGTTCTTGATCCAATCTGCCTCTTCAACGGCCGAAGCTAAGACAAATAACTCAGCTTCCATAGACGAAAAAGCTATACAAATCTGTCTTTTGGATATCCAAGTAATACCAGCTTCACCCAAAGTGAATATATATCAACTAATAGACTTACTATTACTAACTTCTAAACATCACAAGGCATCAGAGTATCTCACAGTAGAAGGGTGACCAAGGTAGGGCATATCATGATCTTTAGTACCTCTCCAGGTATCTCATCAGCCTATCTAGAGCATCCCAATGCTCTTTGCCTGAACTACTAGTAAAACGGCTCAGCATGCCAACAAAAAAAGGAAATGTCTGGTCTTATACAACTTGCGGCATATATGAGACTACCAATTATCCTTTAGTATTTCACTTGATCAATGCTGGACCTTACATTAGGACTTAACTTGACATTGTGATCAAAAGTTGTCTCCACTGATCTACATCTTTGTATCCTTAGGTAGAAAGAAGTTACATTGTATAATGAGCTTTACTAAGAATAACTCGACCCTTGTCCATTCTGACTTTCTTATCTAACAGGGTATTAACAGGACTAAGATCTTTCATATCAAATTATTTTTGCAAGAGTGGATTTAATATCTCTCTCTGAAAACAAGATTCGACCCCAGAATCAACATGTCATCCACATATAGACATATGATAACTATTTTATTTGACATTGAGGAGTGATAAAGACATTTATCAAAGAGACTAGACTGAAATCCAAAGCTCTTTACCACTTGGTCAAATTTCATGTGTCATATCATAAACACTTATTTAAGCTCATAGATTGATTTGTCTAATTTGCGCACTTTTTCTTTTAGATCCTTATGTACATAACCTTCAAGTTATGCTATGTAGATCTGTTCATCAAACTCACCATTTAAAAAAGATGTTTTTACATTCATTTGATGACCTATAAAGTTCTCAATAGACGCTAGAGCGAGAAGAATTTCTTATAGTTGATAGGTGACACACATATGAATAAACATCAAAATAGTATATTCACCATATTGTTGATAACCTTTAGCTACTAAGCGTTCTTTGTAT
Source organism: Dactylorhiza incarnata (assembly GCA_033032865.1). Classification (NCBI taxonomy): domain Eukaryota; kingdom Viridiplantae; phylum Streptophyta; class Magnoliopsida; order Asparagales; family Orchidaceae; genus Dactylorhiza; species Dactylorhiza incarnata. Next base: position 4,823,084 of record JAWHQI010000163.1, on the reverse strand, counting down.
CTGACTACAAACTCATCACTATGTAATTCCTTCTTCAACACTCACTTGTATCCTAGGACTTTAGCTCTTTTTGATAGGTTAACTAGATGTCAAGTGTTGTTTTGTAGCAGCGAGTCCATTTCATCATCAATGACTTCTACCAACATCAACGAATCTCTAGATCTTATTGCTTTCTAGTAGGAAATGGATCATCCTTTAAACGATAGGTGACAAAATTTTACCAAAGATCTTATGGATTCTATCTCTTGTAGACGCTCTAATTAGAATTGGTTCAACCTCTAAAGGATGGGGAACAGTGTCAGAGGGGCCAGTTTCAGGTTCTACATTAGATTCGAAAATCATATCAGTAGACCCGAATATGGTTAAGCCTTGATCGTTGACAAACTTATTTTCAAGGAATACGACATCTCTAGACTCTATCATTGAATTAGTTGACAGATCTAGAATCCTATCAGCTGTACTATCTAGATAAACACAGGTTATTATTCTAGGTACACCTTATATCTCTTAATGTCTTGTATTCTAACATAAGCAATACAATCACAAGTCTTTAGAGTATCAAGTCTATAAGGATGACTATACCATAACTCATAAGGTGTAGAAATGAGATTAGAATGAGTCAATCTGTTCAGAATATGATTTATAATTAACACTGCTTCTCCCCCAAAAGAATTAGCCATGCCAGTTGTGAGTAACATAGAATTCATCATTTCTGTTAAAGTTTCATTCTTCCGCTCAGCAACACCATTGGACTAGGTTGAGTAAGGAGTTGTGGTCTCAAATGTTATACCATCAAAGGCACAAAATACCTTTAACTCAGTTGCAATGTATTCTCCTCCTTGATCACTTCTAAAGCTCTTGATTTTTAAATTTAACTGATTTTCGACAGAGATTTGAAGATCTTAAGGGTCTCAAATGTTTCATCTTTCAATTTCAGTAGATACAAATGGCGATATTTGGAATAATCGTCTATGAATGTAATAAGATACTTCTTTTCCCCTCTAGTGACATAACTTCTGAAATTATAAAGGTCGAAATGTATCAATTCAAGAAGTTGTGTGCTTCTAGAAACCGACTTTAAAGGTTTTCTACTGATCTTAGTTTGTGCACACACCTCACACTTGTCAAATCGAATAGATAGATTTAAAGGGATATTATGACTTTAGCTAGATCTTCATTTTCATGTATTCACATGTCCAAGTCTTTTGTGTAGCAACTTTGGATTAATTAGAGTTGAACTCACTTGGTTAATGTTATCGTTGCTTAGGCTAAGTCCAAACATTCCATTGATCAAGTATGCACAACCAAAGTAGAGAGAATTGACTATTAATGTTATTTTACCGTTGAAGTTTATGAAAGTCATTCCAGCCTTATCTAGCAAGCTCATTGAAATTAAATTCTTTGTTAAACTAGAAACAACTCTAACATGCTTCAGAGTTAAAGATTTACCTGAACAGTAGACCGGCTCTGTTGCCCCAGCAAGTCACATCGGTCTCTCCTCCATGTAGTTCTTCTCTTTATCATTGACCTCCGTGACCTTAGTTAGAAGATTTTTGTCATTCGTCACGACCAGTATCACTGTTGTCCAGCCACCACTTAGAAGATATACGACGGTGACTACTTCCAATCATTGCCACAAAGGACTTGGGATTGGAGTTATCTACCAACATATTAGCTGCATTCTGTGGGTCTTCCTCTTTCTTCCTCTTTGGAGACTTACACTATGCTGCTTATATAGTGACCCCACTTGCCACAATTATGACACTTGCTCTTCTTCCTTTTAAAAGAAGGCTTTCTAGCCGGTAACTGTGTAGAGGCTTCACCTTTAGGTGTCGATAGCTTCCGATGAGGCTTGTCGGACCGAGAAATGAATTTGGCAACCTATGGATTAACCAACTTGCTCCAAGCTTTTACCATCAGCACTCTGATCCTCAATATGGATGAATCTTTTGAGTTCATTCAGTGTGATCTGCTCCTTTAGTCTGTGCATTTTAGTCTTGAAGGTGATCCACTCATGAGGCAGCTTACTTAGAATCAGACTCACAAAAAGATTATTGGATATTTCAGAGTGATCATCTTCCAGCTTGAGATGCATATTCTCTAGTTCTATGAGCTAAGAGGTGACTTACGAGTTAATATTGAACTTAAAGTTGAAAAACTTCTCCCAGAAAAGAGTTTTTGACTGTCACTCTTCCTTCTAGAAGTGTGTATTCAGGCAATCTCATATCTTTTCATGGTCTTGAAACCACTATAGGTCATTGCATGTCGAGGATTCAGGAAGTTCAATAGATAGTCCTTGCAGAAATCTTCGTATTTGCTCCACTGATATTCATCCAAGTCTTCACGAGTCGTGGCAGAATTACTAAGAACGGTGTAAAACATCTCACATTATTTCATCCTCGGTTAGACATGCAGTTTCCAACCGTGGAAGTCAGTGACATCAAAAGAATGCAACTTAATAATGTTGTATGCTCTTCGCTTCGGCATGTTGAAAAATGAGAAGAAAACTGGAAAGAAATCACCTGATCCGAGTAGAGACGAGTCAATCCACTTTAGATCCAATCCAGAGTTAAGTTTGCATTTCCAGCTGGCTGAGAACAGGCCTTTGTCGACTAGAAGCATGACAAATATCAACTAGAGGACTGACAGATATCGACGAGACAAGCGGTCAACACAAGGTTTGTCGACGAGAACTTCAGGCGACACAAACCTTGTCGACGAGAACCTATCACTTGTCATCGAGAACTGCCAATTTATCGACTAAAATTGTTACTTGTCGACGAGAAAACTGTCAGATATGTATCGTCGAGACTTCACAGGTCGATACGTAGAAAATCAAATAGATTATTTGTAGACGAGATGACTGCCAGACATCGTCGAGACTTCAGGTTGATACGGTGAAAATAGACTAGATCATTTGTCGACGAGAAGTCCAGTCGACACGAAGGAATGACGGCGAGACTTCGTTGTCGACTGGAACACTAGCATATGTCGACTAGAACCATGCCCGATATCGACGAGAACTCCAGGAAACCTAGATCCGACCTTTGACGACGGCAGATCTACAGAGCAACGATGGGAACACCAGCGGCGGGAGCAAGAATAGTTCTCCTCCTGGAGGCGGCAATGAGATCTTGAGAAAAATCTCCTCCAGCGGCGGCGACGAAATAGCAGCAGCGGGAGCATAGGTTTGAGGACCATCTCCTGGCGGTGGCGGAACAAAGACGGAAGATCTCTTCTCCCTATCTATCGACGACGAGAACAGCAACAGATGGAAGAAAAGTTGTTTTCCCTTCCTCGATCGAGCAACGAGCAAGATCTCGCAAAGGAGCAGCACTGACAGGGCAAAACGCAAACGACAAGAAGCTAAAGAAATCACGAGAGACGGATACGGGAGCGAGAACCCTAGTGCACAGTACTTTGAGAATGTAAGGAAAGCTCCGCTGAAAGTATTCTACATATACCTATCAAGTTTGGAATATGTATATATAGTACCTCCAGCGTAGAGCCTTGCCCTAGGTAGACACGAAACACATGGATCACTACTGAGTCGGTCTCAACACGCGCGGACATATACTAAAATATTCAACATAGATGACATACAGTAGGGCTGAGGCACAGAAAAATCCAGTGCACGAATACTCATTTGTTAAGAAAGTCCTATAATTGTCCTAGCACAATGCTATTTGAGCGACACAACTCGTGCAGCATTGCTTGAGGGAGAAAATGCCAATACATTTCCTATAAATGAACAAGTGAGTCTGGGCCCACACGATACGAATATTTTCATGAGCTCAGGTGACTCAAAGTCGCATAGATTGAATTAGTGTTAAAATTACTATATTGATCCATCAACTCTCTACTATAAATTAATTTTAAATAAGTCTCACATATTTATTTTGTGCGTGTTAATGAGGAACAGTTTGAACCAAGCTTTTGAAAACCGGATCAAACCGGTCGGTCCGATCGCGAACAGGCCGCGGTCTGACCGCGAACCGGACCCCCGGCCAGACCGGCTAAAGTATGAGGCCGGATCCATCATAGACCCGCTTGGCCGGGAACCATGCGGCTTGACCAGAAAATTGGGAACCGGTCACCTATATCTTAAAATTTTAAAAAATCAATGTCCGACCGTGAACAGGACACCCAACCAGTCCGGTTAGGGTATGGGGCCAGATCCATCTTAGACCCGCTTGGTCGGGAACCGGCCGGCTTGACCGGAAAACCGGAAACCAGTCACCTATATCATAAAATTTTAAAATATCCAATGATGCCAGGATTCGAACCTGAAACACCCCTTAGACTCTCAATCACTCCAGCCGGATCGGTGGTACTCATTCCGAAGTGCCCCAATACGTCTCATCCGTATCGGTTCCGGCCTATCAGTCCGTGTCAGACAATCTATAAGGTTGCGACGAAGATCATTGTGGACCGCATGAAGGGGCTCCTACCCTCGCTCATCTCTGAGGAGCAGGGGGCCTTTGTTCCCGGGCGCTCTATTTCCCATCAGTGCTTCATCGCCCAGGACGTGGTGCACAAGCTTGCGATCTCGACCTCAGTGACTGGGTTCCTCGCTATGAAGGTCGACATGGAGCAGGCATACGACAAGATGTCGTGGGAGACGCTGTGGCAGGTTCTGGCCATGTTTGGGTTTCTGATGGAGTTTGCTAGTTGGATTCTTCAGTGTGTGGAGGGGCCGCAGTTTGCGTTGCTCCTCAACAGGCGACGTACGAGGTGGATCGAGGCGAGCTGTGGCTTCCGACAGGGATGCCCCCTCTCCCCTTATCTGTTCATTCTGTGCTCTGAGCTGCTCTCGCTTGCCTTCAGTTAGCGGGGGAACTCATTGGGCGTTCTGGTTGCGGCATCAGGCCCGCGGATCTCTTACTTGCTTTACGCCGACGACATCTTCATTACCTCGGATGCCACCACGTCTTGTGTGGATCAGTGCCTTGTCGTGTTGTAGGAGTACTGTACTTGGACTGGGCAGCGGATCAACAGATCGAAGTCCAAGAACATGTTTGGCAAGTCCACCCTTACGGGGAAGTGCAGCAGGCTGACTCGCCGCTTGGGCTTTCAGAGGGTTCGAGAGTTTACTTACTTGGGCATTTTGCTGGCTATGCGTAAGTTGAAACGCTCCGACTTTTCACACATGCTCCTGAAGGTGGCAGAGAAGGTTCGGGCTTGGGGGAACCACCACCTCTCCTTGGCGGGCCGGGCTACCCTCATCAGGTCGGCGCTCCTGGCCACGCCGATGTTACTCTATATGCATTGCCATGTGCTTCGCTCGGTCCAGGAGTCTATAGAGCGGCTGGCACGGTTTTTCTGTGGCAGAGGGCCCCTTTTCAGCGCGGGATGCACTATGTTAGCTGGGTGCAGTGTTGTTCTCCCTCTGCCGGGGGTGGGCTTGACTTCCATGGGGTGAGTAGGTGGCAGGGCCCCTTGCTGGTAAAGTTCATCTGTGAGTTAATGCAGCCGGGATCCTCCCTTTCTGCAGGTTGGTTTTGGCCCGGTACACTGTGTAAGATCCCCCCTCTGGTACTCGGCCTTATTGGGAGATCTTACCGCACACCATCGCCAATACATGACTTCGAGATGAGTAACGTAGGATCAAAAGAATGACCATCACAAACACTCCTCTCATTGCTCACCCCGAGGCCATATATTAACGATGGTGCTAAGCGATTTCTACTTGAATACTAGAGCGCGGTTGCAAGCAGAAGTGGGGAATCTAGGAGTGGCTAAGTAATTCGAAACCAATAGAATAATAAATTGTTACATATTTAACAAGAGTATTGGTAGCAGTGATGTTTAAACAAGCATGTGGACATCTGGCAGAAACATGATCTATAAAAGTCTATTTAACAATAAGACATAAGCATATAAATGTCAACTATTATATGTTTGCCGCATAGAGAACATGTAAAGTGTGCAGATATCCTGTATCATAAAGCATTAATTGGCTACATAAACTAAAGTACCTCGATAGTCAAACTGAGTTTTACCCTGAATCCATATTGATTCTCTCCCGCACTTGAAACCTGTACTATGTAATGAATGAGGTTATAAATAGTAAGGGAGCAAAATTGGGGAAATAATATAAATATAACATTTGGGTCGTGGCGGTCTTCCCACGACCACCGCCTACGTACTCTGTATCATCCTGCATACGGCCTCAGACCCACGTAGTTCTATGATTGTCGCACGGGTTGCCTGGAACCAGGCCGTCCTCGATGCGGGTTGCCTCAGAGTGTCACTCGAAGGCCATCCTAAATTTTTCAAAGGCAACATTTATCCCCGAAAGGATATATTTCTCGAAGGGGGCACCCTTTTTATTATCATAATAATGATTCATATTTCCGTGTGAACAACATGAAAAGAATATGCAATTGTAATGACATTATTCCAAGCTTATAACGTATGCAGGATTTAGGATTTAGAGCGCTTTTTATAAATTGGCAGGACCTCCAATAAGTCATCGGCCCATAGACAAGTAACTTACTACAAAAGAGAAAACAAAAGCAAATTATATCGATGTCTTGCCACCATTTCCTAGGCTCGACAATGTAAGCTTCACGACCTCTTTTGGTGTTAATATTTACTTATAAACGTGCTCCACCCAATCTGTCGTCGGGTTCAAGATCTGAACACCAATTCAAAAAGGCCTAGATAACGTAAAAGTGAGTGCTGCGGTTTTCAATAAAGCAGGAATTGCAAGATCTTGGCAGCACCGTATTGGGGATTTGACCCATCAAACGATGTCCAAAATTCACATATAAGTACAATCTGGAAAGGTAAAAACATTACCTACATTATTGATGAAGGGTTCATAAGGTGATCACTACCAATTAAGGCCTAAATATTTAAAAGAGAGTTTGCTGTAGTTTTATACAATAGCAGGAATTCAGAAAAAGGCAGCAGTAGAACGGGGTTTTGACCTATCAAACGAACTCCAAAAATTACATATAAGTACAATCTGGAAAGGTAAAAATATTACCTACATTATTGATGAAGGGTTCATAAGGTGATCACTACCAATTAAGGCCTAAATATTTAAAAGAGAGTTTGCTGCAGTTTTATACAATAGCAGGAATTCAGAAAAAGGCAGCAGTAGAACGGGGTTTTGACCTATCAAACGAACTCCAAAAATTACGTATAAGTACAATCTGGAAAGGTAAAAAACATTACCTACATTATTGATGAAGGGTTCATATGGTGATCACTACCAATTAAGGCATAAATATTTAAAAGAGAGTTTGATGCAGTTTTAAGCAATAACAGGAATTCAGATCTTTAATTAATAGCAACAAAAACAGCCGCCAAGACTTATGCCACTTGTTGCTTTCCAAGCTCAAGGTGTATGTCATATGAACATACACTCACCTGATGTTTATCAATATACCCAATGTGTTTTGCAAGCTTTAACAGTCCCACGCTTACTATAACGTATACATGAGGAATTATGAGGTGTTTCCACTTCTAAATGCCCCTAACTCAACGCACTCTCAAGTGATGCTTTCAAATGATCCCTAAATGTATTTGCAAGCCCAAACCATTGCCAAACTCGAAGTATGAGTGCAACATACGTATGAACACACACACATTCCTCGTGTTGTAATTCCAATGATTCTAAGGTTGCAAGACCACAACAACCCAACTCCTCATGCCATCTTAAGAAATATTATGCCTAGATATGATGATGTCTCTTGTGTCGAACACCTACACTAAATACATGAATTCCAAGAGGTTTGCAAGACTAAAAGCAACCAAACTCCTCATGCTACCTAATTATTATTGATTCAAGATATGATGGCAGCACCTATGATAAACACATGCACTCAAATATATATGAATTCTCAATTGATTTACAAGATTTCTATTTCAATCAAGAGCATTCCATCATTTAAGAAGAAGCCCAAGTAAGCTATTGAAGCCAAATATATAGCGGCAGCCCTTGTGAAGAAAATACACACCCAAGTATATGAACTCAGTGTGGTGAGAAAGGACTGGACAATTGAACGGGAAAATCCTAACCTCATTTGTGAATTACCCTCAAGATCATGATTTGTTAACTTAGTTGTAAGACCCCCCCCCCCCCCCCCCCCCCCCCCCCCCCCCTTGTTCAAGGTGTAGCTATCACCTCGGGTCTCACTACCGTGGCCGTAGTGACAGTGGGTCGGGCTACCCCACTTCTAGGCGGGTACACACACTACCAGCCTAGACCTCTCCATACTCCCTCCGAGACCCACGCGTGGGCGGACTAGTCGTGCTTTTTGCTGCGCGTCAGACTTAGAAAGGCCAAGCGTAGGGTTTCCAGGGAGTAGGCTTCTCCACTTCATCAACTAAGCCAATCCTTTAACCACTACCACCCGCCTGAGCCAACGTACGTCCGCCGGTGTGACGGCCAGACCGTACCGGAGACCCGCCACAGATTTCCTTCATAGTTTTCCATATACCGAACATCAATTTCCATAAATATTTATTTCCATAAATAGTTCACCGAGCGTAATGCTCCTTTGAATATCAAACATGTGCCCCTTTGTCAAGCCAACGTTGCCTTACCCCTAGGTGGCAACATTATCTCAGTACCGAGTTATTCATGTCCAGGATAGCTTGTCCTTACCTGCCCTCGTACTCCACATAGGAGCGAGACTATAAATCATAGAGGTCACAACTAATCTAATCTTTTCTAAACTTTAGTTGGCCTAAAGATTTAGGGGTTGACCTTGAACTTCCCGAGAGTTACCCTGTGAGGGGCTCACAGCGGTATTGGGAGGTGTGATGGGGTGATATCCTAAACCTCCGCTTTCCAGGGTATTTAATATTATTGGTAACCTACCCTTATTAGTTTCTCACGACCTCTCTGGTTACCCTTAATCCTAGTGTGGATTAACATTTATTTTATGGGAGGCCGTTGATATTCTTTTGAATGACTGTAAATCCTTTTGTCCTTTTTATGAACAAGTGTTTATTTTCTTGTTGCCACATCATGTCACTCCACTCATATGGGCTCCTCTCGGGGTTCTAATTATTACCCTTATCTGTTCTAACATCATATTGTTCTCCCTGCATTTTATAACTATATGCTCCCTATGATCATCATATACGATCGAATGAGAATCCTCAGTTGTTACATACTAAAATTGATGTTCTAATCAGCGCGAACTATTCTTCATAGATCTTTAAAAATTCTAATATTCAATGATCATCGTGTGCCATTATAAACTTCAAGGATCTTTAACTTCCCGATGTTAGCGTCTTCAAGGCTCGAGTGATTACAATATTTTCTCACTATAATTCCAATTTTGAAATAAGAACTCCCGAAGGTCTTTGTTATAAGATCACCGAAGAGTTTAGAGGCATAAACCTAAAGTTTTCAAATGAATATTTGTCCTCTAAATGTATTTATCGTAAATATTGGGCTAATGACACTTGGATTATGAGTATTATCCATTCCCCAAAATATATTTTCTAAAAATTACTATGAGATCCTAACATCAAAACTATTTTCTGAATGATTTTCATTAACCATTATTGTTGAGTAATCTTCTTAATAATCCAAATCACCCTCTAATACAGATTGCAACCTTTGCGAGTACTATAATCATGGAGTTCTCTACTAATGTCGTGATTCTAAAACCGATCATGATACATGCCTGTTCATTTGATCCTTTAAATCCTTTAGGGGTCTACTATTAGTTTTCCTTAATTAGATCATTTCCTAAGTTTGGGAAAAAATTCTAAAAAGTTTTACTAAAATGTCTCTGTTGCTCAAAGGGAATTAAATCTCTTTATTGACAATCAATCTCCTTAGAGACTTATCTTTTCTTATTTCCTCCACTAGGGAACACCATCTCCATTCAAACATGATTTATGAAAAATTCCATAATTATTCTAGAACTTGCAAATGAGAATCTCATCTATGCAAAAGTCCAATTGGTCTAATATAATCATGTGTTCTATATACCATGGGAACAACCCAGAGTTTATGATGATGAGAATAAAGTTAGGAGGGAAAATATCCAAAACAAGCGGTCCACAAATGAGCAGAGCAGTTTTCACCCGGCTCTACTACTGTGCAATAGACTCTGGCTTTCAAGAATGCTAGAATAATGGCTATCCCTCAATCCAAACAGTACCTCACCACTTAGGACTGAATGAGGAACGAAAAACGCAAATAATCTATATATATGTAATACCTTGTTGCTGGATACAGCGGAAATATTCTGCACTTCAAGCTATCATGAAACTCTTTCGCTAAACCAGCACATAACCCAAGATACGACGGGGAAAGGGGAAGAGAGTAGAGAGACAGAATTTCCGATAGCAGAAGAAGGGGAGCCCGGCATGGTTCTGCCGTGAGAGGAAGAAGGAAAAAGGGGAGGAAGGAGATCGAGTGGATGAGGAGGAGGAAGAAGCCGTTCAGAGGAAGCAGCAGCCCACCAACAGCCCAATGGACTGCAGGAAATTAGCTATGGCACCTCATAGCATAAACATAGCAGCTGCTACTATAAAAAGAAACCAACAATCAGAATTTGCACTGCTTAGAGGTAATCGAACAGGAAAGCTGGACTGCATAAGGACAGCATAACAGTAACAGGAAAAGGAACAAAACCTGATCTGGCCCAAACCAAGAAATCCATACAGCCGGTCATAGTCAACACAGAACTGAAATCCCCTCATAATCATAACAATGGGACAACCGAAAGTGGCCAACAAAGCCAAGCTTAACAAGAGCAACAACTCTAATCAAAGAGCTGGCCCGAAACTGCTCACAGCATAACTATCAAACCTAAAAGAGGAGCAGTAATAGCTGATCACGATAAGAGCAAACCCCCAAACAAAATACATACAGCCGACCCAATAAGAAGACAGGACTGATTCGACTTCCCAGAATCATAAAAATTTAGGAATTTAGAGGGGAAGGGGAAGAAAGAAAACTTACAGTTAGGGTAGAAACTCAAAACACAGTAGTAAATCGTGAGTCCAATGAAGTTCAGGGAAACCAGAGCTTTACCAACACTGATCCCAGCATAAGCTAAGAGTCTCCCTGCCGAATCAAGCAAAACGAGGAAGGGAGAAGGAAGACAAATAGGAAAACCCTAGCTGCGATGTAAAGAGGAAGCGGCCCCTTGTCGTAAAGCTTGAGGGAGGAGGAGTTGAGTAAGGAGAGATGGGAGTAGCGAAGGAGGAAGAAGCTCCCGATGAGGGAGGCCGATCCTGCGATTCTTTAAGAGTGTCGATACCTCGCCATTTCCGCCCAGCCCACGTGCGAGAACTGGCTGCTCCATCTTTCTCTCTCTCTCTCTCTCTCTCTTAATTTAATATTAAAAATTATTTCAATATACTATATGGTTTATTTTGTTAAATTCAATACATGTATATATATATTATGTGTATAAAATTATCAATTCCCCACTTTTATTATGTGTATATATATTTATGTATATGTGTGTGTGTACTAAATATTTTTCTTTAAACATGAAAGAAAATGTTCGCGGGGAACCGTTGCAATCGCATTGGTCAAATGAAGCAAAAGGACTTGTTTAAAGCGGATGTTGAGTTTGTCAACATAAATAATTTCTTGAATCGCCGCATAACTTAACACGACCCATCTCATCCAATTTTCTTAATTTAAAATTGAGTCTGAGTAATATTGTCACTGGTGAACCCCAATTTTTGGCTAATTTGTTTGAAGTAAATGCTGTGACGTCGCAGTTTAATTCATAATCCGAAGTTAGGTCATGAAATTGTTAAAAACTGGTTTAAACTCCTCAATGGTTCACATGGCTCTTCTAGGCCCCTAGTGCCAAAATCGGGATGTTACACACTGGCCGTCTTTGGCGGGAGAGGATCACCCGACGCGACTCTCCAGTTTGGCGGCTCATCAGGGAGGGCGCTGAATGCCTTCGGCCCCTGCTTCGCTGGAAGATTGCGGATGAGGATTCTGTGGATGTGCTTGCGCATGCTTGGATTCTTGACCGACCTCTCTCCCGATGGCCTACTTTCACTACTGCAGCTCTTTTGAGTCGCTCCAGGTTTCGGCCTTCTTGCTTCCTGGCGGCGGTTGGGATGTTTCCGCTCTATCTCAGTTTTTTGGGCCGGATCTTGTTGAGGTCGTCCTCCAGATCCCGTTCCACGACTCATTTCCCCAGGATAGGCCGGAGCTCTGCACCCGCCTCAGCGACCGTTCTGTTGCCTCCCTCGCCTACATGACCCAGTTTGATAGGGCTTGCACGCACTTTAGCTGGCTACGGAAGCTGAACCTTCACCTGCGGTAGCGAATGTTTTGGTGGCGGTTCCTTTGGGATGCGATCCCCACCCGGGCGTGGCTTGCCCGTCGGGGTCTTACTGCTGAGCGGGGATGTACTTGGGGCTGCACTTCTGAGGAGACCCAGGACCATCTGGTCTTGGACTGCTGCTGTCTTTCGTCCATTCAGGCCGCTCTTCTGCGTTGGGGATACAGTATGCCTTCCTTCTCTAGCTGGGAGACTACGGGGGAGCTTCTCACCTCTGCCTCTGCTGGCACGCTTGGTACGGCGAGGGTTTTTTGTTGTGCAGTGTTCCAGGCCTGGCATGGCCGCAACGCCAAGGTCCACCATGGCGAGGTGGCGACCTTCACTGTCATGGCGGCGACCATTGTTGAGACCCTCTCCATTATGCGAACTCACCACCAAGCCTCACCGGCTGTCGACACCACTCTTTTGGTGCCCCCCCCGCCCCCTGGATGGATAAAGTTTAATGTGGATGGTTCTCTCTCCTCGTCCGGGCTTGCTGGGCCTGGGATGGTGGCCCGCGATGACCGGGGTGCTCTCATCTTTGCTGCTGGGTCCCGTTGTTGCACTGGGATCCTGGGGGAGTGGAGCTGGCGGTGTTCTTGGCTCTCAAGGATCTCATCCCGCCTTCTTTATATGGGGTGCGCGGGGCAATTGTGGAGGGCGACTGTTTGACCCTTATGGACAGATGTGCTGCTAGTTTGCGACGGGACGACTGGAGCGTGACGGTGGATGACGAGGGGGACTTCTCTTTTCTGAGCGGCTTTCCTCAACTTCGATTCCAGCATATTGGTCGTGAGGCCAACAGAGTTGTTGATTTCTGTGCTCGTTTTGCCCTACAGGGAAACTTTGTATGACTAGATGTTGATAGCACCCAGACTGAGTTTGTCGAGCTTGTTCGTGAAGACTTGGATGACATGCTGTAGTTTTGTTGTCTTTTTGTTTTTTAATTTCATGTTATATGCATTTTTTCAAACAAAAATCACTCCAGCCACTACACCAAGTAGCTAGGCTAGTTGAATACCTTTGAAATATATTATATATAATATAATGATATTCATATTAATTTATATAGTAATATTCATACTAATTAATGTAATAAATTTACAACTTATATAAATATATATAGAATATAATTATTAGTAATTTAGTATTATGTATATCATATTTATTTTTGTGTGTATTATAATTATATAAGTTTTTATATAAAGGATATATCCAAAATGCTATTTACAAAATTATATATATTCAAAACAAAAAATATAATGATTATATATATAATGGTTCGATCCCGATTAAATCGGCTGGACTCTGATTCATCCTTAAATTTTTCACTCCGCTGATTCGATGTTTGATCCGACTTTCAAAACTTGGTTTGAATAAATGCATAAAATGATTAAAATTATTTAAAAAAAATTATGAAATATTTTTTTGCTATGTCACGAATCACGAGTATTTTCACGGTTTCACCTCGTTTCCGTGCAACACTCTCATTTCGCCACCTTAACGTCTCCCTCCGAAGACAAATACAGTTTTATTTTATATATATATTTTTTATTTAATTATTATTAAATTGCCCCCATTAATTATGACGACAGAAATATCAGAGAGATAAGATTTTAGGACCAACATCAAATAATAATAATAATTATTGTAAATTTAAAATTGAGATCCAATTTTTTGCTCCCCATTAAGGCATACTATTTTGCGAGAAAATGCATGATATACATTAAAATGATAATTAGAATTACCATAGTCGTGGATATATGCATTAAGATACGTGTTATATTAGTGCTCTGATCGGACAAGATGTCCCCAATGCACAACATTGGGTCCATACCAAGAATACTCTTACGAGCCAGATGCGCACATTTTTTGTACAAGTCCGCTTTTGCAAAAACGTACGTAAGTCTACAGCAGTCTTTCCTGCAGAGGCTTTCCTCTGCTTAGAGCTCTACTTTTTTGACGGTTAGCGAAAGTTCATGAGAGCTTTTTATAAATATTTGGCGGTAGAAATTATTAGGTCGGCGGATCCGGCGGATCACTCGGTCTTTGACCGCCTCAGGGAGGGAAGAGGAGGTTTTAGAATTGGGTTTGTGAGCATTTATTTGGCCTCATCAACTCAATTTTAGATTTTTTGTAATATTTCATTATTTAAAAAATTATAGTTGGTATTAAAATTATTTTAAAATAATAATAATATCGGTATATTATACATTAAAAAATATCTAAGAAAGAAACATATTCAACACGCGTGGAGAATGGATCTTGTCAGCTATAAGAAAACATCTGAAGAATATTTATATTTTTTAGGCGGTTGTTATTAGTATCGCACTTTCGGCTATTCATAATTTTTTGATAACCGCAAACCAATATTTCAAAAAAATTATATATGCAAACAAAATTATTATCCGCAAGCAAATTTTTAGAAAAATGAAAATCCGTATATAGCACACATCATTTATGTCATGTTTGAGTTTTCAACTAGAATGAGAGCTGTAAAATTCTAGAAAAAGAATTTTGAATACATAACTTCGAGTTCCATGGAGTCAACGCAACACGCTTCAGTAATAACGAACATTAATTGAAATAATAACCGCCTTTGAAGATTGCGCGCCATCGAGGTGGCGTTGGGCGAGAGGGAGACGAGTCGCGGGCGTCGGGAGAAATGAAGGGAGTTTGCGGTTTGAGGGAGAGAAGCAAATAAAATAAAATAGGTGTTAATAATCACATGTATAATGCAAATAACAATAGCCTTTTTTATATTATATAATAATTTCTCGTAATAGAAGTCTGAAAAAGCAGCAACCAAGGTGCGATAGAAATGCGCGAAGGGACAAGGTTGTTAAGGATTCATGAAATTTAGTGTGGAGAAGGATTTGAAATAATCAATTAAATAATAAAATGTTTTTTTTATTTTATTTTTATATTTTTTATATGCCGGAGGTAGGAAGGTGCTTCGGTTGCTTCGTGGGGAGCAAATTCAACCGCGACGGGCAAAGATTGTTTTACGTCAGCATCGACGTCAAATTAATGGGAATTATTAATTAGTATATATTTCTCTTTTTTTGGGAGCCAATGAGAAGAGGAATTGACCGGCGAGGGCGAATAATCTTCGGCGGAAGTAACGAGGATTTCGGCATGCTAGCTCATGAGTGTTTGATGTTGACGTGGAATTTTATAGAATATCTGCTGGCACGCCCACTTGGATAAAATTCCTCTCTGGCAGTTATTCCTTTCCGACGTCGCGCTATTGGCGGAAATTCTTGTGTACGGTTTCTGTACGGTCCCGTGACACCAGCATTGGTCACGAAAATTACGTATGAGCAAGGGAATTCCATGAGCAAGGGATGCAAATTTGATCCGGGCCCGGTCAGGAGGGCTCGGCAGGCCCCGTTATTTTGGTGAGGCCCGGGCCCGATTTGAGCAGAGTCCGGCAGCAAAAAAGCCTGGGCCTTGGAGGCCCGGGACTGACGGGCCTTTTTTGCACCTATACTGGTATGAGTACTTATCTTGACGGTATGATGATTAGGCGGTACGAGGATCACTCCATTTGAGTCCAAATGTACATTTCATGGTTCAGATTAATTCGTGGTTGATCACATGGGCGGATTCAGATTGGGGCCAAAGGGACACAGACAATCCCATTTTTTTTTCGATTTGTTATCAGCAGACCAAAATTTGGCTATTCGCAAATCAAATTTGACGATTCACAGACCAAAATTAGTTATTCGCGGACCAAACTCAGATATGTGCACCCCACAAAATTAATTTGAAATATTTTATGTACTACGGTATTTTTAAAAAAAATCGGTGTACACTCTCATTTCTAATTTCCTGGATCCACCACAGGCGGATCCGATGGATTCACTAACCTCATCCTTTTATATTTTTTCTTTAATCAAAAAATTATGCACATTTAGATAAAGTGAGAATCAATTTTTACCATAAAATAAACCTCCATTTAATTTCTCTACAGTGACGGTGTGATTAATTGTTCATAGGTAATGAAAAGTGACGACATGTACTATATTGTCTGCGAATAGCCAAACAGTTGCCCTAGCCGCTAACGGAGAGGAAGAGGGGTCCACAATGGATTTAAAAATTATATTCGTCCGTGATAGCATCAAAAAATACGGACAGTCCACAATGGTCTGCGAATAGCCAAACAGCTGCCCTAGCCGCTATTCGCAGACCACACTGGTCTGCGAATAGTCAATCAATTTTGCTATGGCCGTTATTCCCAGACCAAGTTGGTCTACGAATAGTCAATCAGTTTTTCGCTAGCCGATATTCGCAGACCAACAGTTTTGCGTTGGCCGCTATTCGCAGACCATGTTGATCTGCAAATAGTCAATCAGTTTTGGGATGGCCGCTATTCGCAAACCAAGTTCTGGCCACTATTTGCAGATCACCTGATTTTAGAAAAAATTTTGAAAACCGACCGCGAGCATAGTCTGCCGCCGGCGAGCTCTCAGTTGGGAACGGGCGTAGCCCGCTGCCAGTGCGGGCGAAGCCCACCATTGCACTAACATAGGGTCGGAGGCCCATACCGTCGACCCGTGTGTGTGTGTGTGTCTATATATATTGCATTTGAAAACTCACAGAAAATTATTAATAATTTGTTGGAACAACCCTATTACTGATTTGTGCTAGGATCACTATGTTTTAACTAAGGATCAAGTTGACCTCATTGTATATTTTAATGGTCAAGTTCTTAGGCTGATAGATTAGCTATAACTTAAGGAAAAAGTTAAGTTCCCAGTGTTCGACAAATGGCTAGCGGCGCTCGACAAATGGCTGCCAGCGCTCGACAATTTTTCCAGCCAATGTTCGACAAATGTCGAGTGGCGTTCGACGAATGTCTAGCATCGTTCGACGAATTTGTCTCAGCAGACTGAAGTATTATGGTCAGTTCCAGCGCTCGACATTCACTAAGCAGCGTTCGACAAATGACGAGCAGCGTTCGACGAATTCCAGCCAGAGCTCGACAAATTCTGTATTAAAGCTCAGTTCGACAAATACAAGTCCAGATTATTTATATCAGTTATTTGTCAACACTCTGAACTCAGATCGACGACTCCAACGGATATATTCAATACATTTGGACGTATTCAAGGCAGACAAGTAAGGATATTATATTATTCAAATATATTCCTTATTTCCTTTGTTCCAAGACAAAGATAGCCGTTGACATTTAATGTTAAGGAGTTTTTCACGGCCAAGGAATTAAAGGACCTGACAAAAATCGTTTTGTCTTTGTTGTTATTCTAAGAAAGATTTAAAGACAGATTATTCTATTCCAACAGACATTATTGTCTTATCTCTCTCGACATAATTCAAATTAGAATTTTTACAGAATACAGAAAGATAACAATAAGGATAAAGAAAGAAGAAGAACATTCAGTCTACTATTCTCAGTCTTCTTCTTCTTCCTCAAGCAGCACTCATCTTCTCAGAGATCATCATCTTCAAGATCCATCTCTCAGATATTCTGGTGCAAGTTCAAGTCTTCTACAAGAGCAACAAGGAATCTGAAGAACCCGTTCTTCCAGATCAATCTGCTACAGAAGATTTGTGTCTTCAAGAGAAAGCTTCTCCATCATCTGTCAAATACTTCAATCAGACAGGGGGAGCTTTACAATAAGTCCACTAGAGTCTTCTCTCAGCATCTTGACAGAGAAGAACACTACAACCCTTTTCCCACCTCTCTTGTACAGGGTTAATACTCCCTTCAAAAGTGTACCTCCTTGGTGGCAAGACACCTGATCAAACAATCCTATTGGTTTTGAGCACCTGATCAAAAGCTTTGTGGTGTGTGGACACCTGATCAAAATCACCTTGGTGTTAGGGCACCTGATCAACCCTCCTAGTAGACTCCTACCAAAGGGTGGTAGAAGAGTGGACTACCCAGATTTATTGTGGAACCACTATAAATTCCTTGTGTCTTTTGGTTGTGTTTATTTCTTTGTGCTGTGTTGTGTGCCATTTATTTATTCAGTTTTTCTATTTATATATTTCTCACTCTGCTTACACATATATATAACACTATTTTGATTACACTATAAAACTAAGGAAAAGTTTTTAACACTCTATTCCCCCCCCTCTAGAGTAACTTAAGATCTAACCTCCACTTTCTTAATTGTGATTAAGAATATATATGTTGTGGGCCGCTCGACGCTCTGGTAGTTCAGTCGAGTTGAACCATCTCACCTATAGAGCGAGTCGAGCGCGAAATCAGTCAAAGTAAAATGAGGCAGCTAGCAAGAAGACTTTTTACGTGGAAACCCCAAAAGGAAAAAATAACGGGGCTGGATCGGTGCCGACCAAATTCCACTATGTCTTGGTGTTATAAGTTGTAGAATGTAAGAGGGCGACAGACCACCGCTCGTTGCAGGGGATGCAGTGAAGGTTGAGAAAGAGGAAAATCTTTAAGGATGAAGGAGATCTTCAAGATCCTAAGGGAGATCTTCAAGTCACCTACGATAGAGATCTTCGTAGGGGAAGAAGATCTTTGAAAGCTGGAGGAGATCTTCGAATGATTCTTCGAACGCTGAAGGAGAGATCTGAAGGATTTTCGAAGGAGCTCTCTCAGACGCCGAAGGCCAAGTTCCTTTAAATGAAGGTTCTGTGCTCCTTTTATAGTTTTTGAGAGGGGAGGTTCGTTAATTGCGTCATTGTAACCACCATAACCACCGAACGGACCATTTGCGATCTGTCTTTCTTCCTTCTCGTTGCTACGAATGTTTTCTTCTCTCATTCACGATTCTTTTCCCATTCGTGATTCTTCACCAATTCACTATCTTTGCTTCTCGTCGTTGGCCTTTCGTAGACATCTTATTTATGATTTATATAAAATATTTATTTATCTATACAATAAATCATTAGTATAAAACAATTTTTTATTATTAAGAAACTAAG
The DNA here is from genome assembly GCA_033032865.1 of Dactylorhiza incarnata. Lineage (NCBI taxonomy): Eukaryota > Viridiplantae > Streptophyta > Magnoliopsida > Asparagales > Orchidaceae > Dactylorhiza > Dactylorhiza incarnata. The sequence continues at coordinate 4,803,891 of JAWHQI010000163.1, read as the reverse complement.
CATTTATTACTAAAAAAAATTCTTTCACACGCTAAATTAAATTTTTTTTTTTTGAAAAACACTTGAGCTTAATTTTTCAATCAGTCAACAACTTTTTCAAAATAGCTTTCTAAATAGTTTTCTGAACAACTCTAATGTTACCACTGATTCCACGTCAATTCTTTTTTCACCGCTACAACCACCCCAAATAGAGCCAAAGCTGAAGCAAGAGATGTTGAATTTGTTGAGATCGTGCCACCTCACCGATCTGTGTGCTTTTGTGATTCCTATTTTGGGGGAATCCTATTCTGGAATATCATTGTGAGGAGAATATTTCTCAAAGATGCCCATCCTATTTTGTCCAAGCCTTGTTTTGGCAATCTCCTAATTTAGAGATGGATTTACACCTATATATAGGGGCAGCCTCCAGCCGATCATAATCATCAATTCATTCAGATTCATCCGTGAGAGAGAAAGAAGAAGAAGGCGGTGCTGTGACGGCTTCAGCGCCGATCCATACAGAACGACATCAGGGGGGGCGATCCAGGCGAGACTGGCTCCGGCAGAGACTCATCCCAGCGGCGGCAGCAGGGGTGTTAGCAGCAGGAGGCGCTATCCACAGCGACGGTGCAGTTCTCAGATTTTTCTTTGAGATTTCTTCTTGTGGCTCTCTTCCGACCGTGAATCGGTCTCTGTGTAATACTCTGTAATTCCTCATTTTATTAGTGGATCTTTTCGGCGCGCTCTCCCCGTGGACATAGGAGCTCCTCTCCGAACCACGTAAAATTGTTTTGTCGTTTGTGTGTGCTTGAAATCTCGATCTGTATTTTATTTTTGCGCGTTTGCTTCTGCTCGATTTATTCTGTTGCGCTACCGTGGTACTCGGTCAGATTGCATAACAATTGGTATCAGAGAAAGGTTTCGCGGGGGTGATCATCTGGACGTTCCGGTTTTAGATTTTAGTCAACGGTAGGTGACGACGTCGGTTTGCTCCCTATCTTCTCAGATCTGATCCGTGAACATTATTCAGATTGCCCAGCAGCTCTGCGAGCAAAGCAATGGCGGCAAAATTTGAGATCTCCAGGTACGATGACAAGATCAATTTCGGTTTATGGCAAAAGCGGATCAAGGCGGTTCTCATTCAGCAAGGTCTCCACAAGGCGCTCCTCGGCAAGGAGAAGTCCGGAAAGAAGGATGACGAATGGGAGGAACTGGATCTGAAGGCCATCAGCACGATCCAGTTGAGTCTAGCCGACGAGGTCATGTATAACGTAGTCGGCGCTGAGACTACAGAAGAATTATGCATGGAAGAAACTGGAGGATTTTTACATGTCTAAGACTCTCACGAATAAGCTCTACGTAAAGAGACAGTTGTACAACTTAAGGATGTCCGAGGGCAATCAGCTGCTGGAGCACATGAACGTGTTCAACAGGCTTATCTCCCAGCTACGGAGCATGGACGTGAAGGTTGAAGAGGAAGACCAGGATCTTCTATTACTGTCTTCTCTACCGAAGTCTTATGACCATCTGGTCACCACAAACCCTCGCTGTTGCATGGCCCTAGCAACAGCGAGGGTTTGTTCGCGAAGAACAAAGAACCGGTCAGAGGGAGATTGAGAGACAGACGGAAGAAAGTCAATCGACCTAGGTCCAAGTCTAGGGACAAGAAAAACTAGTGCCACTACTGCAAGGAAGAAGGGCACAGGAAAAACAACTATCCAAGGCGAAAGAGAAGAATTAGGAACCACAGCAGGCGAATGTGGCTTCAGACCCTGAGAGTGACGCTGATGTACTCCATGTACAATCCACTCTCTGTAACAGTCCTGGCCCAAGCCCATCCGGGTCACTGGCAACCCCAGGAACTGCCGGCACCGACGGCCCAGGCCCATTCTGGGACGGCCTGACCAAGCCCATCCGGGTCACTGGCCCCGCCCTAGGACACTGGTCCGCCGGTTCAGCCTGACCACAACTGGTCAACAACAAGCCTGCAGGCCATACACCTCAACCCCTCTCTGGCCCACCACAGGGCACAACGGGTTGTTGGAGGGGGGCACGAACCCACGCCCTCCCTTTGATTAGAATTGAGCCAGTTAAGCGGCAGCGCATGGACTTCCCAGGAGGTCACCTATCCCGTGACTACTCCAGCCCGAGCACGCTTAACTACGGAGTACTTTCACTTCTCATCACCAACTGAGCTGCACTTTTGTAATAGTCCTGGCCCAAGCCCATCCGGGTCACTGGCAACCCCAGGAACTGCCGGCACCGACGGCCCAGGCCCATTCTGGGACGGCCTGACCAAGCCCATCCGGGTCACTGGACCCGCCCTAGGACACTGTACCGCCGGTTCAGCCTGACCACAACTGGTCAACAACAAGCATGCAGGTCGTACACCCCAACCCCTCTCTGGACCACCACAGGGCACAGCGGGTTGTTGGAGGGGGGGGGGGGGGGGGCACGAACCCACGCCCTCTCTTTGATGAGAATTGAGCCAGTTAAGCGGCAGCGCGTGGACTTCCCAGAAGGTCACCCATCTCGTGACTACTCCAGCCCGAGTACGCTTAACTACGGAGTACTTTCACTTCTCATCACCAACTGAGATGGGTGACCTCATGGGAAGTCCACGCGCTGCCGCTTAACTGGCTCAATTCTCATCAAAGGGAGGGCGTGGGTTCGTGCCCCCCCCCCTCCAACAACCCGCTGTGCCATGTGGTGGGCCAGAGAGGGGTTGGGGTGTACGACCTACAGGCTTGTTGTTGACCACTTGTGGTCAGGCTGAACCGGCGGACCAGTGTCCTAGGGCGGGGCCAGTGACCCGGATGGGCTTGGTCAGGCCGTCCCAGAATGGGCCTGGGCCGTCGGTGCCGGCAGTTCCTGGGGTTGCCAGTGACCCGGATGGGCTTGGGCCAGGACTGTTACAAAAAGTGCACTTTAGTTGGTGATGAGAAGTGAAAGTACTTCGTAGTTAAGCGTGCTCGGGCTGGAGTAGTCACAGGATGGGTGACCTCCTGGGAAGTCCACGCGCTGCCGCTTAACTGGCTCAATTCTCATCAAAGGGAGGGCGTGGGTTCGTGCCCCCCCTCCAACAACCCGATGTGCCCTGTGGTGGGCCAGAGAGGGGTTGGGGTGTACGACCTGCAGGCTTGTTGTTGACCAGTTGTGGTTAGGCTGAACCGGCGGTACAGTGTCCTAGGGCGGGGTCAGTGACCCGGATGGGCTTGGTCAGGCCGTCCCTGAATGGGCCTGTGCCGTCGGTGCCGGCAGTTCCTGGGGTTGCCAGTGACCCGGATGGGCTTGGGCCAGGACCGTTACACTCTCGACACCGTAGATGAGTGGATTATGGTTACTGGGTGTTTGTATCACATGTGCCCAAACAAAGAATGGTTCTCCAGCTTCAGGCAATGTGACGGCGGTCGCGTTTTGATGGGGAACGACTCAGAATGCAAGACGCTCGGGATCGACAACATTCAAATCAAAATGTTCGACGGAACAATCAAAACCTTACAGATGTATGGTACGTGTCTGATCTCAGGAAAAGTTTGATTTCCCTAGGTACTCTGGAGGCAGTCGGTTACTCCTATACCGGTGAGGGTGGATATCTAAAAGTCAAGAAAAGCGCTCTGGTAGTAATGAAAGGTGAGCACTCTAGTACTCTCTACAAGCTGATCGACACCACTATCGCAGGCGACGCAACAGTTTCTGAGACGTCAGATGTGGATATATCTTTGTTGTGGCATGCCAGACTTGGCCACATGAGCGAGAGAGGACTGCTGGAGCTTCACAAGAAGGGCCTGCTGAAAGGAGTCAAGACAAGCAAGTTAGACTTCTGCGAGACCTGCGTTCTCGGGAAGCAGCACAAGGTGAAGATCGTGACATCTACGAAGCGGAGCAAGCAGGCACTAAAATATATACACTCTGATGTTTGGGGGCCTGCCCCAGAGCCTTCACTTGGAGGCGCCAGATACTTCGTGACCTTCATCGATGACTTCTCTAGGAAGGTCTGGATTTATTTTCTGAAGCATAAATCTGAAGTCTTCGAAAAGTTCAAAATCTGGAAGACGCAAGTGGAGAAATAGAATGGGAGAGGGTGAAATACCTCAGATATGATAATGGCGGTGAATAAACCTCAGCGGAGTTCCAGACATACTGCGATCAGGAGGGCATCACTCACCATTTCACCATTCCCGGCACACCGCAGCAAAACGACGTCATGGAAAGAATGAACAGGACGCTTCTAGAGAGAGCTTAATGTATGCGTTTATTTGCTGGCCTACCAAAGTCATTCTGGGCCAAAGCAATTAATACATGTTATCTAGTGAATCGATCTTCATCGATGTCACTGGATCTGAAGTCTGCATAGGAAGTTTGGTCAGGTACTTCTGTTAACTACTCTGATATTCATATCTTTGGATGCCCCGTATACACCCTACTACAGGACTCGGAGAGGACGATGCTCGATGCTAAGTCCAAGAGGTGCATCTATCTGGGCCAGAAGACTGACACGAAGGGGTTCAAGGTGTGGAAGCCTGACACCAAGAAGGTGGAGGGTCAAGCGCGATGTTATCTTTGACGAGGCCTCTATTCTAAAGAAATCTCAGTCTCATTCTAAAGAGGTGGAGAAGACTCCAGTCACACCAATGGAGGTGGAGCTGGAAGGAAGCGACAAATCTGAAGATCATGTTGACTCCTCCGACTCTGAGGATACTGATGATGTGCAACCCATTGGTGTAGAGCCTTACTCAATTGCCAGAGAAAGGGCGAGGAGAGAGTTCAGACTGCCTCTCAGGCTACAGGACACGATATCATATGCTTTCCAGGTGATTTCCTCAGATCCTGGATCTTATAAGGAAGCTGTAGAGAGTAGAGACAACTCTCAGTGGAAAGCAACCCTTTGTAAGAACAAGACTTGGGACCTGGTTCGCCTGCCCAAAGGGGCTAAGGCAATAAGTTCCAAATGGATATTCAGGAAGAAGGAGGCTACATCCGACAAGGACCAGTGGAGGTACAAGGCCAGATTCGTTGCCAAGGGGTTCGCGCAAAAGAAGGGTATCGAATTCGTTGAAATATTCTCACCCATGGTAAAACACTGTTCCATACGGGTGCTTTCTTGCGATGGTGGCAATAGACGACATGGAGATGGAGCAGATGGACGTGAAGACAACTTTTCTTCACGGCAACTTAGAAGAGGAGATCTATATTTTGCAGCCCGAGGGGTTCATTCAACCCGGTGACGAGAAAAAGGTGTGTAAGCTAAGAAGATCTCTCTACGATCTGAAGCAGGCTCCGAGAATATGGAACAGGAGGTTCGACACATTCATGGCTTCGCAGAGATTCAGCGGGAGCTAGTACGACAGTTGCGTCTACTACAAGTTCTTGGCTAATGGGCACATTCTGATTCTGATGCTATATGTCGATGACATGCTGATCGCACGCAAGTCAGCTCAGGAGATCCGATCACTGAAGTAAAAGTTACATGCTGAGTTTGAAATGAAGGATCTGGGTCACGCACAGAAAATCCTTGGGATGGAAATAAAGCGGGACAGAAAGCAAGGCATGCTTCGGCTTTCTCAGGCAGGCTATATTCAGAAGGTTCTGGAGAAATTCAATATGATGGAATCTAAACCTGTTACAACCCCCTCTGGGGCAACAGTTTAGACTGTCATCACAACAGTGTCCAGGCACAGAGGATGAACGCCAAAAGATGCTCAGGGTGTCGTACACTAGTGCGGTAGCATGCTTGATGTATGCTATGATCTGCACGAGACAAGATATCGCTCAGGCTGTGAGCATTGTCAGCAGATACATGGGGAATCCTGGGCAACAATATTGGGAAGCAGTCAAGTGGATTCTAAGATATTTGAGAGGAACGCCAGACGTCGGCTTAGTGTTCCATAGAAGCAAGGATGCCAGTGCTCTAGAGGGCAACGCTGATTCCGACTACGTTGGCGACCTCGATAGGAGGAGATCTACTTCCGGGTATATCTCCCTTCTAGGTGGAGGTCCCATCAGTTGGAAAGCCGGCCACTCTTCAGGACATCGTGGCTCTATCTACGACAGAGGCGGAGTACATTGCTGCAGTGGAAGCGGCAAAGAAAGCCATCTAGCTTAAAGGTCTGGCCAAACAACTCAGGATTTCTCAGGAGGCGGTAAAGCTGCACTGTAACAGTCAGAGTGCAATCTGTCTGGCTAAAGACCCGGTCTATCACGCCATGACAAAACACATTGATGTGCGCTATCATAAGTTGAGAGAATTCGTTGTTGGCGGAGACATTCAGTTACTAAAGGTGCCCACAGAGGATAATATTGCAGACATGCTGACTAAGCCACTGACAGGAGTCAAGTTCAAACACTGTCTTGACTTGGCTCATATTCGCGCATGTTAATTGGGGTGACCCCAGGGAGAGGGGGTAGTTCGTCGAAGGGAGGAGATCCAAGCTGCAGGTGGAGTTTATCGTGTGAGGCATCATGGTGGAGATTGTTGAGATCGTGCCACCTCATCGATCCGTGTGCTTTTGTGATTCCTATTTTGGGGGAATCCTATTCTGAAATATCATTGTGAGGAGAATATTTCTCAAGGATGCCTATCTTATTTTGGCCGAGCCTTGTTTTGGCAATCTCCTAATTTAGAGATGGATTTACAGCTATATATAGGGGCAGCCTCCAGCCGATCATAATCACCAATTCATTCAGATTCATCCGTAAGAGAGAAAGAAGGAGAAGGCGGTGTTGCGGAGGCTTCAGCGTCGATCCAGACAGAACGACATCAGGGGGATCGATCCAGGCGAGATCGGCTCCGGCAGAGACTCATCCCAGCGGCGACAGCAGGGGTGTTAGCAACAGGCGGCGCTGTCTACAGCGGCGGTGCAGTTCTCAAATTTTTCTTTGAGATTTCTTCTTGTGGCTCTTTTCCGACCGGGAATCGGTCTCTGTGTAATACTCTGTAACTCCTCATTTTATTAGTGGATTTTTTCGGCGCGCTCTCCCCGTGGACGTAGAAGCTCCTATCCGAACCACGTAAAATTGTTTTGTCGTGTAGCTGTGCTTGAAATCTCTATCCGTATTTTATTTTTGCGCATTTACTTGTGCTCGATTTATTACGTTGCGCTATCACGATACTCGATTCGATTGCATAACAGACTAATAAGCCAACGCAAAGATACCCGAAGAATGGCGATATAAATATATAAATATACATACATAAAATATAGTTTGCTAGCCAGCTCAAAGTACTGCACTAAAAAACAGATCAAAAAGTGGACTAATATCATAAATATATTAGGATGTACGTGTGGACTAAAAAAAACACACCTTTTGATAAAACATTGTTTTTCCTATTTTGTCTCTCATATTATTTTTACTACCAACAATAAGAGTAAACAGACGAGAGATGAGATCATGAATCAATGGTTAATTATTTAAAATCGGTGAGAAAGAGAAGGCGCTCGAGCGAGAAATATATAGTGATGGGCGGCGACCTTGCTAGTGACTGGCCGAGAGAAGAACAATGTCGTAGGGGCTGTTTTTGTAAGTGTTCATGTTGAGCTGGTTTAATTTTTCAAATTCATGTGATTCACGTTTTCACCTACCAGCTGTCAATTAAGTTTTTTCTCCTCCAAGTCACTCATGTGTTTGACATGCAAGAAAGTTTTTCGGAAAGTGGTCAAGACATATGAAATGGCTATATAAAGAGTTAGTTGGATTGTGGCTTGGAAAGACACACCATCGGTTTTGATGCGTGACGCCCAAGGACGCCACCCATGGTGGAGTCACACCAGCCAGCGGACCACGAACCGACACACCCGCCGGGCTGCAGCCCAAGCACCCCAACCCCTCTTCCCCCCTATTCTCAGCGTGACAGGCTGTTAGGAAAGGTTCTCATCAAGGGGGCTGGGTTCAAGACCCAACCCCAACAACCTACCGCGTTGAGAATAGGCGCGGAGAGGGGTTGGGGTGCTTGGGCCGCAGCCCGGCGGGCGTGCCGGTTCGTGGTCCGCTGGCTGGTGTGACTCCACCAAGGGTGGCGTCCTTGGGCGTCCCGCATCAGGTTCTCATCTTGGAGAAAACGATTTTGGAGGTGGATCCATGGAGAAGAAAGCTGCGACGGGCTACACTAAGTGCGGCGAGATTGTACGTAGTGGGGGCAATCGGCGCAGTGAGCATCGGGCTTACAAGCGAGTTGGGCATTATTCCGCATCGAATTCTCTGGCAGCGGAGTGGTGGTTGGTCATCTGAAGACGAAGGTTTGTTCGAGCGAACTGTGTGCGTCCTCCTAAGGATTGCAGTTCAAGATCATTTGTCCATCAGTGAATCAAGCTAATTTGTCTCTTTTGCGGTGTACTTGCTACGGATTGGTACTTTGTCTCTCATATTTACAATTTTTTATTAATTATCAAGCGTTGATTTTTCCACAGATTATTATATGATCTTTTTGCCCCTATGGTTATTGTGACTTTCTCGGGGATTATGAGAAATTCCAACAAGTGGTATCGAGAGATCAGGTTCGGTTAGAAGCCACGATTAGATGTTCTAGGAAGGATTTGATTGTAGTGGTGAATGACTAGGTCCTCTTCCCACCCTTTCATATCTGACTTTTAAACAAATCAGGTCTTCTAATTTGTCGAGGACAGTCGTGGCAGATAAGAGCGTAGCTCTGGATAGATTTTCAGTGGAGAAGTTTGACGGTGGCGAAAATTTCAGCCTATGGTAGATTCGAGTGAAAGATATGTTGTTTCAGCAGGGATTTATTCGAGCCATGTGGGGGCGTGATAAATTGCCCATAGTAGTAAAGGATGAGGACTGGAAGGATCTTGATGAAAGAACCACGAGCATAATCAGGATGTGCATCACTGATTAGGTGCTTTTTCAACATCGGGATTGAAGAGATGGTAGTTGAGCTTTAGGAGAAGCTGGAGAGAGTGTACTTGACAAAATCTGTGATGACAAGATTAGTCTTGAAGCAGTGTCTCTATGCATTAATTAAAGATGCAGGAAGGTGAAAACCTGTAGGAACGCTTCAATGTGTTCAATGATCTTCTGAGTCAATTGCATGTGGTTGACTTGAAGATAGAGGAATATGACAAAGTCATCTTGCTTAGCTTCTTTCCTCTCTCTGGCATCATACAATCACATAGTGATTATACTCCTATATAGGAAGGATATTTTAGGGTTTAAAGAAGGCTTGTTAGTGTTATTATCCAGTCAGATGTCGAAGGACCCCACTCCTAGGGTTGACCAAATTTTGAAAATGCATAAACGTTGGAGGAGTTTTGATAGAGGATCGAGCAGTGCACGTGCTCGGTCGGCGTCAAAGAAGGCAATGACTGTTGGAATCTTGTAATCCAGAAGTAGTCAATGATTAGTCTTATTGTCAACGTAATACGAGTCTAAAGGGTCGCACATAGAAATGTGCGGAAATTGGAGCGCTTAATCGTGTTGGTTTGTGAAACCAAATCTGAATGTGCATATAGTATATGTTGCACGGTATTCGAGGCACATGCCCATATGCCAAGGACGTGTGTGCTCAAAATGGCCGGATAACGGTTGGTATCAGTTCTGGATCAAAAGATGCGACTTTCGAAGGCACGCACCCGTGTGCCAAAGGTGTGTGTGCGGTTTTTCATTCTAGAGTCACGAGGAGTCGAGTCTGCATGAACCGATGCGACTTTTGGGACACGCGTTCAAGGCACGTGCCTGTGTGCTCCCTAAATTTCACGTACGGGTTTGTGCCTATAAATATACCAACTTATCCTAAAGAACAATGACTTAATTCAGAGTTCTTCATACCATAAAACCACCAAGAACACATCACTACCAAATCGAAACTAGCATTTCAAAGGAGAGAAAAATGAACATCTTCCAACCCAAGATCATTGGACAGACTGCGGGGTGTTTCTGACGTTCATGTGGATACATCTAGAGAGCAGATATTATTCTGCATTTGAATTCAAATGCCAGTCATTTTTCTCAAAATCTTATTTTGACGCAGAAATAAACTTCTTTCTAGATTTAGTGTGTTTCACATGGCTCCTATCGAGGGTTTCCTATGTTTCCACTGCAAACATGTTGGTCACATTATGAGACATTGTCTGCAGCGTGTAGATAGTTCTGGTACTTCAGGTGATGTCCAGGATCCGGGCATGGTGACATTGGACTTGGCAGGAGATCATTACAACTTTTATTGCATCACTGAGAGTCGGGATGACTCGAATAGCTGGATTCCTGATTCTAATGTGTCGCATCACGCTTGCTCAGATACGTCGATGTTCAGTTCCATAGAGGTGATGGTCGGGTCGGTCATTCTGGGTGACGACTCAAGATGCGAGGTCACAGTGATAGGGACGGTGGACTTGCAGATTCAAGATGGAGCGATATGTAGGCTTGATAAGGTGCATCTGATGCCCAAACTGCGTAAGAATTTGGTGTCGTTGAGTAGATTGAACTCGGAAGGCTGCAGCTGGGAGGCCAGACATGGAGTTCTGATGGTGATGCGTGGGTGCACTGTGCTCATGCGATCTGTACAGTGTTGTAGACTATATCGGCTGATAGGGGCCACAGTGCGAGGTGGTGAGCCCATGATTTATGATGGCAATAGGATTCATAGTTATGGTGGTGCAATGGATTGCCTTCCCAAGACTAGGGTTCGACGAGTCAATTTTCATGATTTGGTTGTGTCGACTTTCCCGGGTTGAGCCAGTGCAAGATGGAGTCGACTGGAGCAGTTTGACTGACACCTCGGTCAGTGAGGTGGTACTTCGTGCATATGCTCAATGCAATTTAGTGTTTCATGCAGATAGGGCTTTGTGCAGATGATTCTTAGTGCATATGGTGTTTTGTGTAGAATATGATGTTTAAATTTCAAACAAAGATGGTGATTGTTGACTTGGTTTAGTTTTTCAAGCCCATGTGATTCACGCATCCGCCTACTAGACATCAGTCAAGATTTTTCTTCTCCAAACCGCCCATGTGTTTCACATGTAAGGAAGCTTCTAGGAAAGTGACAAAAGCATACGAAGTGTTTATATAAAGGGTTGGATTGTGGATTGAAAATACACACCACCGGTTCTCAAGCAAGCTTCTAGAAAAGTGGCAAAAACATAAGAAGGTTTTCTAAAAAAACGTTGCCAATTCTGGCCACGTTTTTTTTAAAAAACGTGGCCAATGTTGGCAGCGTTTAATTTAAAACCGCGACCGATGTTTGCGGCACTTGTTTAGAAAACGTCGCGAATGTAACGGCGGCGATATATACCGCGACGTCTTTGCTGCGTTTATAAAAACATTGTGATTACATTGGACGCGTTTCAAAAATGTCGCCAAAGGTGTAAATAAATGTCGCCAATGTGACAGTTTCTTGTAGTGGCACTTGGAGGTGGATTCACGGAGAAGGTGGCGAGGTGGCGACGGGCTGCAGTGAGTGTTGTGAGGCTGTAGTGGGGCAAGCGGCGCAGTGAGCATCACGCTTACACACGATCGAGTAGTTGGGTATTGATGATGCATAATTTGACCTAAGTTATTAATATGTATATTTAAATATTATAATATAAATATATATATATTGTTAATTTTATCCGTTAAATCGTATCTTTTTATAATTATATCCTAACCACGCCTATTTTACTATTTTTGCAGGATCCCGGGACAGTTGCATTATCATTTCTAAAGAGCACGCCTTTATTTAGGGCGTGTTAAACTAAATATCGAGTGCAGCAATGTTACCGTGTTACTGAACCATATTCAAGAAGAGAATGAAGCCCAAATGGTCCGATGAGATATTTTCTCCTAAGTATGAAAGAGGCTAGCCAACTTTGACTATAAATTCAGCATGTGTTCATGAAGGAAGCTTCTTGGAAAGAGAGAAAGCTAGCCAACTTTGATCATACTTTTCAAGGCATGACAAGTGTGAAAAGGAGTAGCCGTCATTGACCTTTAAACCAACATGTGTTATTTGACCAAGGGAAGCTTCATGGAAGCTTCATCCTCATGCCATCCACCACCTCCACCTCCTTGGTTTTGGTCCTATAAATAGACATGAAGAAAGAGGGAGAAGGCATCATCCTTCCTCCTTCATTTGAGCCTTTTAGAGAGCTGTTGAGAGTTTATTTTTAAAGTGTTTTAGCTTAATGTTTTCATGCTTAAATATTCTTGCAATCTTTTTTACCGTACTTGTAATCTTTTTGCAATCTCTCTTTGTAGTGTCTTTTTGCCCTTTTGGTGACTCCGTTTCAATAAGAAATAAAATAGTTTGTTATTCCCTTTCTCTCTCTGTGTGTCTTATTATGCATATTCTTAACATGATTTTCATTTCCTACTTTATTATGAGTAACTAAACTTTGTTTAGTGCTTGATCAAGATGATCCGAGGAATGAAATGATCTTCTCTTCTTAATTTAATTTCTTTTTCTCTTTTAACGAATGCTTAGGATTTACTCTTGATTAATATTTAGCGAGATCATATTATCGATATATGGTTTTCACTTTTGTTTCCGTATTCTAGTAGCCGAAAGGATCGTGTGTACGGTTCGATCACTCACGGGTAAAGAGAGTTGAACGCAATCCTTGAAAGAGGACGACGTAAATCTCCTGGATTGGAGTCAAATCCAATAGCGGGGTTCACCACGTAAAGCGAGCTTTAGGGGTTTCGATTGTGGAACGAAAGTTCGGTCGATCAACCTAAACTCAGTTGGGCGTAGCCTTGAAAGAGGTGCGTTCATGTTTCGGGAATCTCCACGGTCCAAGTATTTCCGTTAAAGTGATTTAGAAATTTATTTATTTTTATTTTGATCGTTTCATTCCGAGGTGAGTCGAGATCGAGTGCTAGTCTTTTTTATATAGTATAAACCACCTCTCTCTTTTTGCAAAACCAACTCAAAATCTATTTGATAGGATAATAGTGAGTTCTTTGAAGTAGAAGTATTCGATGTGCCCTGGTTCTAATACGATCTTGATATTTCATATCCTATACTATAATCGATAAGGTACACTTGCCTTTATCGAGCATAGAATCGGAGAAAATCAAAATCATTTATAAAACACAAATTTCTCTATCAGGTATTATTCCACGTCAACTTCTCCGGTGGTGGTTAGTCGTCTGACGACGACGAAGGTTTGTTGGAGTTAACCTTGTGCATCCTTTTAAGGATTGCAGTCCAAGATTATTTGTCCACCTGCGGATCAAGCTAATCTGTCTCATCCGCGATGTACTTGTAATGGATTGACACTTTCATCTCTCTTATTTACAGATTTTTTTATTAATTATCGTGCATTGATTTTTCTCCAGATTGTTGTATGTTCTTTGTGCTCCTGTGGTTGACCGTCCTGGGGTTTGTGAGAATCCCAACAGTTCAAGCGACCAATGGAGCGGTAGGGCGAAGATTGCGGCAAACGAGAGTAGTACGGTGCACATCGTAATGGATCCTAAGCTATGTTAGATTTTTGAAGTGAGCTACCGCCCGGCGCTAGCGCTACCGCCGGCGGTAGCTACTTCTCGGTGGTAGTCCCTTCTCGGCGGGAGTTCCTTCTCGCCGTTAGCTACTTCTCGCCACCCCCCCATGTTTTGCCTATAAATAGAGGGGTACCCCCCCCCCCCCTAAAGAGTATCGATTCTGAAAGTGACGAGTATCCTCAACTTTGAGCGAGTTAGAGATACCAGAGCGCTTCCAGGCGAGCATCGAACTTGGAGTAAGTTTGGCAGAAGAGTTACCTACTCGCGAGATAGCGACGGCGATTGTGGATAGCGCGCGCCTGCGTTAGCGAGAAGAGAAGGAAGGAGCGAGTACCTACTTCGGAGATAGCGCCCGACGCTAGTGGCTAGCGCACGCGGTAGTGAGAAGTGGAGGCAGCGAAGCGCGGCGAGCGTGCGAGTAGCTTGGAGTGCGAGCAGCGAGCTTGCGAGTTGGAGAGCTAACGCTGGGCGCTAGCGTTAACGCTAGCGGTAGTGAGGAGCGAGTAATACCTGCGCGGTGTGCTCTAGAGGAGAAGCGGACCTTGTCCGTGACCAAGTTCTTTCCTACTATTGGCTGTTGTGATTCAAGTTGGATGCAACTTGTATTCAGCCTTGTTCATTTGTAACTAGATGCCAGAGTTATTAAATTGTGATAGTATCGTTCCTTCTTGGTGTCCTTATTCTCCTGTTGGTTGACGTGTTCTTCCGACTACAAAATATATCACATGGTATCAGAGGGATAGTGGGAACAAGGACTGAGAATCCAAGATGGACGGCGGAGGAGGGTATGCTAGGGGAATTGGAAATGAGCTGCTCACCCAGACCAACTACAAGAAGTGAAAGTCTTTCTTGGAGAGCTACCTGCTTGGAGAGGACCTATGGGAGGTCGTTGGAGGAGAAGAGCAGGCAGAAGTCTTTCCAATCGAAGACAATGGTCAAGCTGTGAGAGCTTGGAGGAAGACCAACGCCAAGGCGGAGTTCACCTTGAAGAGAGCCATATCACCTGACTTGTTCGACCACATCATTGGTTGCAAGTCAGCGTCGGAGATCTGGATAGCCCTCGATGGGTTATTCAACAAGAAGAATGTAGCGCGGCTACAATTCCTGGAGAATGAGTTGGCGAAGTCGACTCAAGGCGAGATGGCGATATCCACCTTCTTCTTGAAGGTGAAGAACCTATGTGGGGAGATCTCGGCCTTGGATCCTGAAGTGCCAATCTCAGAGGCGAAGTTGAAGCGGCACATACTCTGAGGCTTGAGGAAGAAGTATGTCCCTTTCGTTACTTCCGTGCAAGGATGTGCTACTCAGCCCTCCCTACTGGAGCTAGAGAACCTGCTGTCGTCACAGGAGAGCTTGGCGAAGCAGATGGCGGGAGTATCCATCTCAGGAGGAGATGGCGAGGCCTTGTTCTCAGGAAAGAGGAGATCCTGGGACAAGAGAAAGAAGAACTCCGGAGATGGACCTTCAACGTCCTGTCAGGGAGATGGGGGGGAGTTCCTCCCTGCGCGCGATGAGAAGAGGAGATCCCTTTGCTTTGCCTGTAAGAAGTACCGGCACATGACAAAAGACTGCCGGTCCAATCTGAAGGCCGGTCATGCTGCTAACAAGGAGGGAGATCACCAGAGAGGTGGAGGAAGAGGTGGAGGTCACCAGGGCGGTGAGAGAGGGGACAATTCTTTCCTGGCAGAGATGACGGCAACGTCAGCCGATGTCTTAGCCTCCATCAACCTCGAGAACGACTGGATAGTAGATTCCGGTTGTAGGCATCATCTCACCGGAGATATGTCCAAGTTCGTCTCCTTGGAAGCGTATGAAGGAACAGATGCTATCATCACTGCGGATGATACGGTACATCCCATGGAGCGAGAAGGGAAGGTGTCCCTTGGAGTAGAGAGAAGCCAGTGACACTGAAGAGTGTGTATCATGTGCCTGGCATGAAGAAGAACCTCTTCTCGGTGGCTAACGCCATGGATGCTGGATACCACATGTTGTTTGGACCGAAGGAGGTGAAGTTCCTGAAGAACCTTTCGTCAGTCGATGCTGACGTCACGCTCACCGGGAGAAGGGTGAAGGATTTGTATGTTCTGTCTGCAAATGCCTACGTGGACAAGCTGAAGACAAACGACAGCGCTGTGATCTGGCATGAGAGGCTGGGTCATGTGGGGATGGACAAGCTGAAGATGATGGCGACAAAGGGCCTAGTGAGTGACCTGCCTCATCTCTCTTCCTACGACGACGACCATGTGTGCGACGGATACCAATATGGAAAGTCACATCGACTTCCATTTGACAAGTCGGAGATCAGGTGTGAGGCACCTCTTGAGTGCGTACATGCTGACGTTATGGGGCCGTGTGCCACCCTTACTTATGGAGGCAATAAGTATGCGCTGGTTCTGGTGGATGACTACACCCGCTATACGTGGGTATACTTTCTGAGAGAGAAGTCAGAAGTATTCAACAAGTTCCTAGAGTGGAAGGAGCTTGTGGAGGGGAGGCTAAACCGCAGAGTGAAGAAGCTGAGAAGCGACAATGGAGGGGAGTTTACCTCCAATGAGTTTGCTTCTTTCTGCAGGAGGTTCAGCATTCGGCGGGAGCTCTCCTGCGCTCACACCCCTCAGCAGAATGGGGTGGCAGAGAGGAAGATCCGTCATCTAGTGGAGACTACCAGGAGTTGGCTGCATGCCAAGAGCATTCCCAAGGCCTTATGGGTGGAGGGAATGGCGTGTGCTACTCATGTGATCAACAGGCTACCTTTGAGTCCTAACAGGATGGTGTCTCCACACCAGCTCATGTTCGGGGAGAAGCCCAATGTGGGTCACATGAAGGTGTTCGGTTCTACCTGCTTCGTGTACGTCCCGGATGCTCAGAGAACCAAGTTGGAGCTGAAAGCAAGGAAGTGTATCTTCATCGGCTACGACGAGCGTAAGAAGGGGTGGAAGTGCATGGATCCGCAGACACACAAGTTCGTCATCTCGCGCGACGTAGTGTTTGACGAACTGGTCTCATACCAGGGAGTCTCTTCAGTGGAGCTGCCGGAGAGTGGAGAATCTATCAGGGAAGAAGAGTGGGTCACTGAGGACCCTACTGTGGAGTTGGAGCTTTCTCCCAGTGCTCCATCGCCATCTGGCTCAGGAGGAGCATCTGGCTCGGGAGGAGCATCTGGCTCGGGAGGAGCTTCTGGCTCAGAGGGAGCTACGTACTCAAGAAGCAGGGAGAGCACCGCTTCAGGAGGAGTTCAGAGGGAGTTCATAGAGGAGCTCAATCAGAGAAGTCTACCGAAGTGGTAGATAGTGGCCAAGCCTTGAGGAGGTCGAAGAGAACCATCATTCCGCCTGCTCGCTATAAGGAGGGGAACTTCGTGAGTTTGGTTTCCTGCTTCTTCGCAGGACCACTCGATGAGAGGGAACCTGCCTGCTTTGAGGATGCAACTGACATCAAGGAGTGGGACGCGACCATGATCGAGGAGATGGAGGCCCTAGAGAAGAATGAGACATGGGACCTGGTTCCCATGGTGGAGGGCATCAAACCTGTCACCTACAAATGGGTGTACAAGGTTAAGAAGAGAGCGGATGGAGAAGTGGAGCGGTACAAGGCGAGGTTTGTCGCTCGAGGCTTCTCACAAACCTACGGAGAGGACTACGAGGAGACATTTAGTCCTGTCGAGAAGATGACGTCGGTGAGGACGATCATCCCTCTGGCGGCATGCTGAGGTTGGAAGTTGTGGCAGCTTGATGTGAAGAACGCATTCCTATACGGAGAGATAGACAAGGACATATTCATGGTGCAATCACCTGGATACATGTCCAAGTCTCAGCCACGTCATGTCTGCAAGCTGAAGAAGGCCCTCTACGGGTTGAAACAGGCGCCGAGAGCCTGGTATGGGAAGATTGCGGAGTACTTGCAGTTCTGCGGCTACGATGCCTCAGACTCAGACTCTAGCATGTTCGTGAAGAAGAGTGGAGGTCTTCACGTGCTGGTGCTGCTATACGTCGACGACATGATCGTGACAGGGAACAACCCTGAGGAGGTCGCGGCGCTGAGACATCAGCTTTCCTTACAATTTGAGATGAAGGATCTTGGTGAGCTGCACCATTTCCTTGGCCTCCAAGTTGAGAAGAGAAGAGGCGGGCTGTATGTTTCCCATAGGGCGTATGCCGAGAGGATCATCGAAAGATTCGGCATGAAGGAGGGGAAGAGCAGTTCCGTTCCACTGAAGGCTGGGCTGAAGCTTCGGAAGGAAGAAGGGAGGATTCTTCCTGATCTGAAGATCTTTCGGCACTGATGGGGAGTCTTATCTACCTGACTATCACGAGGCTGAACATCGCCTTTGCTGTCGGCCGAGTTAGTCGGTATATGCAGGAGCCGCGAAAGCCTCATCTGGAGGCAGCTAGGGGGATACTGAAGTACGTGAAGGGAACCCTTGAGATGGGGTTGTCCTATGAAGAGAAATCTGACTTCAAGCTGCATGGGTACACGGATGCAGACTACGGAGGTGACGTTGATGATCACAAGTCGACGTCAGGTTACGTGTTCTTGTGTGGAGCAGTTGCTATCTCGTGGTGTAGCAAGAAGCAGGACTCTATTTCCCTTTCTACCACGGAGGCCGAGTACAAGGCGTCGTCTTTAGCAGCTCAGGAGTGTGTCTGGCTAAGGAGACTAGTGGAGGATGTGGACGAGGAGGTCAGCGGACCTACCGTGCTTCGCGGGGACAATGAGAGTGCATTGAAACTGGTAACCAATCCATGTGTCATGCAAGGACCAAGCACATTGAGATCGAGCATCACTTCATCAGAGAGAAGGTGCTGGGTGGCTTGATCGCTTTGGAGCATGTGCGGAGTGAAGACAACCTTGCAGATATATTCACGAAGCCCATATCTGCGGGGCCATTCCGGAGGCTTCGCTCGTTGCTTGGAGTTGTTCCCGGAGCTCACTTCAAGGGGGAGTGTTAGATTTTTGAAGTGAGCTACCGCCCGGCGCTAGCGCTACCGCCGGCGGTAGCTCCTTCTCGGTGGTAGTCCCTTCTCGGCGGGAGTTCCTTCTCGCCGTTAGCACCTTCTCGCCCCCCCTGTTTTGCCTATAAATAGAGGGGTACCCCCCTAAAGAGTATCGATTCTGAAAGTGGCGAGTATCCTCAACTTTGAGCGAGTTAGAGATACCAAAGCGCTTCCAGGCGAGCATCAAACTTGGAGTAAGTTCGGCAGAAGAGTTACCTACTCGCGAGATAGCGCCGACGATAGTGGATAGCGCCTGCGTTAGCGAGAAGAGAAGGAAGGAGCGAGTACCTACTTTGGAGATAGCGCCCGGCGCTAGTGGCTAGCGCACGCGGTAGCGAGAAGTGGAGGCAGCGAAGCGCGGCGAGCGTGCGAGTAGCTTGGAGTGCGAGCAACGAGCTTGCGAGTTGGAGAGCTAACGCTGGGCGCTAGTGTTAACGCCGGCGGTTGCGAGGAGCGAGTATCATCTGCGCGGTGTGCTCCGGAGGAGAAGCGGACCTTGTCCGTGACCAAGTTCTTTCCTACTATTGGCTGTTGTGATTCAAGTTGGATGCAACTTGTATTCAGCCTTGTTCATTTGTAACTTGCTGCCAGAGTTATTAAATTGTGATAGTATCGCTCCTTCTTGGTGTCCTTATTCTCCTGTTGGTTGACGTGTTCTTCCGACTACAAAATATTTCACAAGCTACACCTCGGCTTAGTGCACATTGTAATAGCCCTTTGTAATCACACTATGAACCTCTATGTTGTATTTCCACTGTATTGTTAGATCTCTGAAATGATTTGGTTCTTATGTTTATCAATTTATAATGTTTTATTTGTAAGAGTTGTTAATTTGTTGTGGGTCCCGATCAGACTCATATTATATGATAGTTACATGTGAGATATTACAATTTGGTATTAGAGTCATTTCAGACTTTCACGTCCTTGTGGTCTAGTAGGTTTAGAGACACTCTTTTTAACGGGTGGTGTGCATGTGTAGCGCAAAAGTCATAGATGATGCTCTCCATCACACCATGGTACCCCAAAACATTTGTTAATATAGTATATATAGATACATTATATTGGGCATCCTAATTATATATAGCTTGCTCTAGTTTAGTTAATCATAGTTATTTCGAGACAGCTCGATTAAAAAAATTCAATTTTTTTTAATATGGTACGAGGTTAGCTACTAAGTTTTTTTACTACATCGCACTAACAAATAGAATGATTTTTAGGTACGTAAAACGTAAATGAACAGTGCCGTGCGATTGAAATTAGAGGCATCGAAATACACATCAAGATGAGTGCGCACGTGATTTGATGCATCTAAAAAAATATCGATGGCTCTGATTTCAATCGCACGGCACTGTTCAACCACGTTTTACGTACCTAAAATTTTTTCCCATGGCTTCAACACTTCTGTACGCATAACATGTTAAAATACAACCAGTGAAGCCATTTGGCTACGAAGGATCGTCGAAGAAATTTTTTCAGAAAAGAGGGAAGAGACAGTCATTTTCTCAGACAGCTCATCTGCGATTGCCCTAGCAAAGAATCCTGTCTTCCATAGTCGCAGTAAACATATTGAAATCAGGTATCATCATATCAGGGAGAATATAGAGAAAGGTGAAATCAAGCTACGACACTTATCTTCTGAACAGCAACTCGCCGATCTCCTTACCAAACCCTTGGCAAAACCTCGGTTTGAGTATTTGAGAATGAAGATTGGAATCGAAGACCTCTCGAGCTTAAGGGGGGTGTTAAAATACAACCAGGCTACATAAGCTCAAGAGATGCGGCAGAAGAAGGCAGCTCGTCGGTGCAGAAATGCCATGAGATGGATCAGAATGGAACGGCGCAGCAAGATGGCGTGAAGAAGAAGCAAGCCTCAAGCATGAAGATGGAAAGTCGCGTCTGCAAAGAAAAAGGCAGCTGTTAGAAGAGACGCGCTTCTTAAAATGTGTTGTACCTGTTGTTGTTATTGCATTATAAAAGTCCCGTTCAGGGCACTGTATCCGATGAACCTTTTTGATATTAAAAACACTGTGGCTCTTTATTAATCAGAGAAGCAACTTCTATTCTTGTCTTTTCTGTCCAACAGTGGTATCAGAGCATGAGTTCAAAAGTTGGCGTTGGAATGTTGTCTTCAAATATGCCAGTATTCAATGGAGATTTTTATGAATACTGGGCTATTCAAATGAAGACACTGTTTCTGTCGCAAGGTCTGTGGGACACTGTACAAAATGGAATTCCTGAAACTACGACTACCTCTACCACACCTCCTTCTGCAGATGAAATAAAAGCACAAGCAGAAAATCAAAAACAAGATGCCAGAGCACTGGTATTCATCCAGCAAGGTGTCACCAACACAATCTTCCCAAGGATTATGGTTGCAACAACCGCTCAAGAGGCTTGGACAACCCTACAAACAGAATACAAAGGGTCTCCACAGGTAATATCTATTAAATTACAAACCTCTTGGAAAGCATTTGATACACTATCTATGAAAGATGGTGAAAAGGTTCGGGACTTTATAGCCAGAGCCACAGCCATAATCAACCAGATAAGACTGTTAGGTGACACCATAGAAGACAAACGTGTAGTGCCTAAATTGTTAAGAAGTCTGACCCCTCAGTTTAATCATATAGTGGCTGCCATTGAGGAATCCAAGGACCTCACAGCACTGAGTATACCAGAATTGCTAGGCTCATTGCAAGCACATGAAGATAGACTACAATATCAGTCCTCTCACTTAGAGCATGCCCTGCATTTAAATACCTCTCTTACACAAATCCATTCATCAAGAAATAAAGCACAACTGTCAGCTTCTAAGAGACCTCCAAACTTCACAAATAGGGGTCGTGGGAGAGGCAGAGCCTCACCAAATGAAAGGCCACTCAATAATAAAAGGAATGGCTTATCCTGCACATTATGTAAGAGAACTAATCATGAAGCAGCTGACTGCTATTTTAAATGCAAGAAGTGTAAGAAACCTACACACATGGATAAAGATTGTTGGTTTAAAGATAAACCAGAAATTAAAGCATCAGAAGAAGAAAACAAAGAAGCAATGTTTTACATAAATGACAAAAGCCCTCAACATCATAACACATGGTACATTGATAGTGGATGTTCAAGCCATATGACTGGAAATAGAAACCTCTTCATCTACTTAGATGAGAGCATAAGGGCTGATGTCATTTTGGGAGATGGAAATATACAACAAATTAAAGGAATTGGAACCATCAAAGTTCAGACAGCCATGGAACAAGTTAGATATATCTATGATGTAAGCTATGTACCATCTTTAGCCACCAATCTATTAAGTGTGGGTAAGTTATTGCAAAAGGGTTATCAAATATTTTTTACTGAAAATACCTACAACATTATAAATAAGACAGGGACTCTTGAAGTGGCAGCAGAAATGTCCTCTAACAGAGTATTCAGTGTGTCTTTGTTTCCTGTACCTGATGTGGCCCTCACTAGCATTAGCAAATTACAACTACAAACAAAGCTATGGCATCAAAGGTTTGGGCACCTGAACCTACAAGATCTAAAAGCACTAAAAACATATCAAATGGTAGAGGGCTTACCAGAGATTCTAGTTGAAAACAAAGTGTGTGGAAGTTGTGCTGAAGGGAAAAACCATAGACAACCTTTTCCAAAAATTTCATATAGGAGGAGTTTTCAGCCACTGGATCTGGTGCATGCAGATCTGTGGGGTCCTTCTCAAATACCCTCTTTCAGTGACAAAAGATATTATTTGTTGTTTGTGGATGACTGCAGTAGATATATGTGGATTTATTTCCTTAAAAACAAGTTTGAAACTTTCCAAACTTTTCAAAACTTCAAAGCTCTGTCAGAAAAACAACTAGAGAAATCAATTAAGACCTTAAGAACCGACAGAGGGGGTGAGTTTAACTCATATGAGTTCAATATCTACTGCACACAACACGGAATAAGGAGAGAACTTACAGGCAGTAGATCCCCTCAGCAAAATGGGATAGTAGAGAGGAGAAATCGAACCATCATTGAAATGGTAAGGACAATGTTGCTAAGCAAAGATCTGCCAAAAGAATTTTGGGCTGAGGCAGCACATACATCAGTCTATATATTAAACAGATCCCCTACCAAAGTACTAATAAAGCAAACACCTTATGAAGTACTTTATAAACGCAAAGCAAATGTAAATCACTTTAAAAATTTTGGTTGCATTGCTTATGCACTCATCCAAAAGGAGGATAGAGGTAAGCTAGACAAAAAGAGTGAAAGATGCATTTTTGTTGGCTATAGTGGGGAATCCAAAGCCTATAGACTCTATCAACCAGAACAGCAAAAACTCATTATCTCAAGAGATGTGCTGTTTGATGAAGACAAGAGTTGGGGTTCAGATCAAGGACAAACCTCAAATTCCAGGACTGATGTAGAAATGAAAGATTCCTTCCAACTCAGTGAACCACTGATGGTTGAAGCTCCCATTACTACAACTCCAAATCCAGATTTCTCAGTAAGTACTCAGTCACAAAATCCTCAGTTACCATTTTCACCTCAATCTTCAAGTTCCTCTTATAGTCCAGAATCATCATCACCCCCCTAGAAAACTGAGACTATTAGAAGATATCTATGCTCGTGGAGAATTGGTGTTCAATATGACAACACCCACAAGTTTTGAAGAGGCATACAAGAGCCCTGTTTGGCAGCAAGCTATGGATGAGGAAATTAAAATGATAGTAAAAAACAACACCTGGACATTAGTAAACAAACCACCAGAAGCTGATGTAATAGGTGTGAAGTGGATCTATAAATTAAAAGAAAACGAAGATGGCTCAATTCTGAAACACAAAGCAAGAATTGTGGCCAAGGGTTACTCCCAAATTCCAGGAGTTGACTTCAATGAGACCTATGCTCCTGTTGTGAGAATGGAGACCATCAGGACCTTACTTGCCTTTGCAGCACATTTCAGCCTCCCTGTTTTTCAATTAGATGTAAAGTCAGCTTTCTTAAATGGAGAAATTGAAGAAGATGTATATGTTGAGCAGCCAAGAGGTTATGAGAAAGCAGGAGAAGAACATAAAGTTCATTATGAAGCAGCTAAACGAGTCTTAAGATATGTTCAGGGGACCAAATATTATGGTCTCATCTATCGGAAACATCATCATAGCCAGTTGACTGGATATACTGATTCAGATTGGGGAAGAAGTATAGAAGATAGAAAGAGCATCAGTGGGTATATTTTCTTCCTAGGGCAAAGTGTTATAAGCTGGTCTTCCCGAAAACAACAATCTGTTGCCCTCAGTTCTGCTGAAGCAGAGTATATGGCGCTGAGCAGAGCAACCAGTGAAGCCATTTGGCTACGAAGGATCGTCGAAGAAATTTTTTCAGAAAAGAGGGAAGAGACAGTCATTTTCTCAGACAGCTCATCTGCGATTGCCCTAGCAAAGAATCCTGTCTTCCATAGTCGCAGTAAACATATTGAAATCAGGTATCATCATATCAGGGAGAATATAGAGAAAGGTGAAATCAAGCTACGACACTTATCTTCTGAACAGCAACTCGCCGATCTCCTTACCAAACCCTTGGCAAAACCTCGGTTTGAGTATTTGAGAATGAAGATTGGAATCGAAGACCTCTCGAGCTTAAGGGGGGTGTTAAAATACAACCAGGCTACATAAGCTCAAGAGATGCGGCAGAAGAAGGCAGCTCGTCGGTGCAGAAATGCCATGAGATGGATCAGAATGGAACGGCGCAGCAAGATGGCGTGAAGAAGAAGCAAGCCTCAAGCATGAAGATGGAAAGTCGCGTCTGCAAAGAAAAAGGCAGCTGTTAGAAGAGACGCGCTTCTTAAAATGTGTTGTACCTGTTGTTGTTATTGCATTATAAAAGTCCCGTTCAGGGCACTGTATCCGATGAACCTTTTTGATATTAAAAACACTGTGGCTCTTTATTAATCAGAGAAGCAACTTCTATTCTTGTCTTTTCTGTCCAACAGTGGTATCAGAGCATGAGTTCAAAAGTTGGCGTTGGAATGTTGTCTTCAAATATGCCAGTATTCAATGGAGATTTTTATGAATACTGGGCTATTCAAATGAAGACACTGTTTCTGTCGCAAGGTCTGTGGGACACTGTACAAAATGGAATTCCTGAAACTACGACTACCTCTACCACACCTCCTTCTGCAGATGAAATAAAAGCACAAGCAGAAAATCAAAAACAAGATGCCAGAGCACTGGTATTCATCCAGCAAGGTGTCACCAACACAATCTTCCCAAGGATTATGGTTGCAACAACCGCTCAAGAGGCTTGGACAACCCTACAAACAGAATACAAAGGGTCTCCACAGGTAATATCTATTAAATTACAAACCTCTTGGAAAGCATTTGATACACTATCTATGAAAGATGGTGAAAAGGTTCGGGACTTTATAGCCAGAGCCACAGCCATAATCAACCAGATAAGACTGTTAGGTGACACCATAGAAGACAAACGTGTAGTGCCTAAATTGTTAAGAAGTCTGACCCCTCAGTTTAATCATATAGTGGCTGCCATTGAGGAATCCAAGGACCTCACAGCACTGAGTATACCAGAATTGCTAGGCTCATTGCAAGCACATGAAGATAGACTACAATATCAGTCCTCTCACTTAGAGCATGCCCTGCATTTAAATACCTCTCTTACACAAATCCATTCATCAAGAAATAAAGCACAACTGTCAGCTTCTAAGAGACCTCCAAACTTCACAAATAGGGGTCGTGGGAGAGGCAGAGCCTCACCAAATGAAAGGCCACTCAATAATAAAAGGAATGGCTTATCCTGCACATTATGTAAGAGAACTAATCATGAAGCAGCTGACTGCTATTTTAAATGCAAGAAGTGTAAGAAACCTACACACATGGATACAGATTGTTGGTTTAAAGATAAACCAGAAATTAAAGCATCAGAAGAAGAAAACAAAGAAGCAATGTTTTACATAAATGACAAAAGCCCTCAACATCATAACACATGGTACATTGATAGTGGATGTTCAAGCCATATGACTGGAAATAGAAACCTCTTCATCTACTTAGATGAGAGCATAAGGGCTGATGTCATTTTGGGAGATGGAAATATACAACAAATTAAAGGAATTGGAACCATCAAAGTTCAGACAGCCATGGAACAAGTTAGATATATCTATGATGTAAGCTATGTACCATCTTTAGCCACCAATCTATTAAGTGTGGGTAAGTTATTGCAAAAGGGTTATCAAATATTTTTTACTGAAAATACCTACAACATTATAAATAAGACAGGGACTCTTGAAGTGGCAGCAGAAATGTCCTCTAACAGAGTATTCAGTGTGTCTTTGTTTCCTGTACCTGATGTGGCCCTCACTAGCATTAGCAAATTACAACTACAAACAAAGCTATGGCATCAAAGGTTTGGGCACCTGAACCTACAAGATCTAAAAGCACTAAAAACATATCAAATGGTAGAGGGCTTACCAGAGATTCTAGTTGAAAACAAAGTGTGTGGAAGTTGTGCTGAAGGGAAAAACCATAGACAACCTTTTCCAAAAATTTCATATAGGAGGAGTTTTCAGCCACTGGATCTGGTGCATGCAGATCTGTGGGGTCCTTCTCAAATACCCTCTTTCAGTGACAAAAGATATTATTTGTTGTTTGTGGATGACTGCAGTAGATATATGTGGATTTATTTCCTTAAAAACAAGTTTGAAACTTTCCAAACTTTTCAAAACTTCAAAGCTCTGTCAGAAAAACAACTAGAGAAATCAATTAAGACCTTAAGAACCGACAGAGGGGGTGAGTTTAACTCATATGAGTTCAATATCTACTGCACACAACACGGAATAAGGAGAGAACTTACAGGCAGTAGATCCCCTCAGCAAAATGGGATAGTAGAGAGGAGAAATCGAACCATCATTGAAATGGTAAGGACAATGTTGCTAAGCAAAGATCTGCCAAAAGAATTTTGGGCTGAGGCAGCACATACATCAGTCTATATATTAAACAGATCCCCTACCAAAGTACTAATAAAGCAAACACCTTATGAAGTACTTTATAAACGCAAAGCAAATGTAAATCACTTTAAAATTTTTGGTTGCATTGCTTATGCACTCATCCAAAAGGAGGATAGAGGTAAGCTAGACAAAAAGAGTGAAAGATGCATTTTTGTTGGCTATAGTGGGGAATCCAAAGCCTATAGACTCTATCAACCAGAACAGCAAAAACTCATTATCTCAAGAGATGTGCTGTTTGATGAAGACAAGAGTTGGGGTTCAGATCAAGGACAAACCTCAAATTCCAGGACTGATGTAGAAATGAAAGATTCCTTCCAACTCAGTGAACCACTGATGGTTGAAGCTCCCATTACTACAACTCCAAATCCAGATTTCTCAGTAAGTACTCAGTCACAAAATCCTCAGTTACCATTTTCACCTCAATCTTCAAGTTCCTCTTATAGTCCAGAATCATCATCACCCCCTAGAAAACTGAGACTATTAGAAGATATCTATGCTCGTGGAGAATTGGTGTTCAATATGACAACACCCACAAGTTTTGAAGAGGCATACAAGAGCCCTGTTTGGCAGCAAGCTATGGATGAGGAAATTAAAATGATAGTAAAAAACAACACCTGGACATTAGTAAACAAACCACCAGAAGCTGATGTAATAGGTGTGAAGTGGATCTATAAATTAAAAGAAAACGAAGATGGCTCAATTCTGAAACACAAAGCAAGAATTGTGGCCAAGGGTTACTCCCAAATTCCAGGAGTTGACTTCAATGAGACCTATGCTCCTGTTGTGAGAATGGAGACCATCAGGACCTTACTTGCCTTTGCAGCACATTTCAGCCTCCCTGTTTTTCAATTAGATGTAAAGTCAGCTTTCTTAAATGGAGAAATTGAAGAAGATGTATATGTTGAGCAGCCAAGAGGTTATGAGAAAGCAGGAGAAGAACATAAAGTTCATTATGAAGCAGCTAAACGAGTCTTAAGATATGTTCAGGGGACCAAATATTATGGTCTCATCTATCGGAAACATCATCATAGCCAGTTGACTGGATATACTGATTCAGATTGGGGAAGAAGTATAGAAGATAGAAAGAGCATCAGTGGGTATATTTTCTTCCTAGGGCAAAGTGTTATAAGCTGGTCTTCCCGAAAACAACAATCTGTTGCCCTCAGTTCTGCTGAAGCAGAGTACATGGCGCTGAGCAGAGCAACCAGTGAAGCCATTTGGCTACGAAGGATCGTCGAAGAAATTTTTTCAGAAAAGAGGGAAGAGACAGTCATTTTCTCAGACAGCTCATCTGCGATTGCCCTAGCAAAGAATCCTGTCTTCCATAGTCGCAGTAAACATATTGAAATCAGGTATCATCATATCAGGGAGAATATAGAGAAAGGTGAAATCAAGCTACGACACTTATCTTCTGAACAGCAACTCGCCGATCTCCTTACCAAACCCTTGGCAAAACCTCGGTTTGAGTATTTGAGAATGAAGATTGGAATCGAAGACCTCTCGAGCTTAAGGGGGGTGTTAAAATACAACCAGGCTACATAAGCTCAAGAGATGCGGCAGAAGAAGGCAGCTCGTCGGTGCAGAAATGCCATGAGATGGATCAGAATGGAACGGCGCAGCAAGATGGCGTGAAGAAGAAGCAAGCCTCAAGCATGAAGATGGAAAGTCGCGTCTGCAAAGAAAAAGGCAGCTGTTAGAAGAGACGCGCTTCTTAAAATGTGTTGTACCTGTTGTTGTTATTGCATTATAAAAGTCCCGTTCAGGGCACTGTATCCGATGAACCTTTTTGATATTAAAAACACTGTGGCTCTTTATTAATCAGAGAAGCAACTTCTATTCTTGTCTTTTCTGTCCAACAGTGGTATCAGAGCATGAGTTCAAAAGTTGGCGTTGGAATGTTGTCTTCAAATATGCCAGTATTCAATGGAGATTTTTATGAATACTGGGCTATTCAAATGAAGACACTGTTTCTGTCGCAAGGTCTGTGGGACACTGTACAAAATGGAATTCCTGAAACTACGACTACCTCTACCACACCTCCTTCTGCAGATGAAATAAAAGCACAAGCAGAAAATCAAAAACAAGATGCCAGAGCACTGGTATTCATCCAGCAAGGTGTCACCAACACAATCTTCCCAAGGATTATGGTTGCAACAACCGCTCAAGAGGCTTGGACAACCCTACAAACAGAATACAAAGGGTCTCCACAGGTAATATCTATTAAATTACAAACCTCTTGGAAAGCATTTGATACACTATCTATGAAAGATGGTGAAAAGGTTCGGGACTTTATAGCCAGAGCCACAGCCATAATCAACCAGATAAGACTGTTAGGTGACACCATAGAAGACAAACGTGTAGTGCCTAAATTGTTAAGAAGTCTGACCCCTCAGTTTAATCATATAGTGGCTGCCATTGAGGAATCCAAGGACCTCACAGCACTGAGTATACCAGAATTGCTAGGCTCATTGCAAGCACATGAAGATAGACTACAATATCAGTCCTCTCACTTAGAGCATGCCCTGCATTTAAATACCTCTCTTACACAAATCCATTCATCAAGAAATAAAGCACAACTGTCAGCTTCTAAGAGACCTCCAAACTTCACAAATAGGGGTCGTGGGAGAGGCAGAGCCTCACCAAATGAAAGGCCACTCAATAATAAAAGGAATGGCTTATCCTGCACATTATGTAAGAGAACTAATCATGAAGCAGCTGACTGCTATTTTAAATGCAAGAAGTGTAAGAAACCTACACACATGGATAAAGATTGTTGGTTTAAAGATAAACCAGAAATTAAAGCATCAGAAGAAGAAAACAAAGAAGCAATGTTTTACATAAATGACAAAAGCCCTCAACATCATAACACATGGTACATTGATAGTGGATGTTCAAGCCATATGACTGGAAATAGAAACCTCTTCATCTACTTAGATGAGAGCATAAGGGCTGATGTCATTTTGGGAGATGGAAATATACAACAAATTAAAGGAATTGGAACCATCAAAGTTCAGACAGCCATGGAACAAGTTAGATATATCTATGATGTAAGCTATGTACCATCTTTAGCCACCAATCTATTAAGTGTGGGTAAGTTATTGCAAAAGGGTTATCAAATATTTTTTACTGAAAATACCTACAACATTATAAATAAGACAGGGACTCTTGAAGTGGCAGCAGAAATGTCCTCTAACAGAGTATTCAGTGTGTCTTTGTTTCCTGTACCTGATGTGGCCCTCACTAGCATTAGCAAATTACAACTACAAACAAAGCTATGGCATCAAAGGTTTGGGCACCTGAACCTACAAGATCTAAAAGCACTAAAAACATATCAAATGGTAGAGGGCTTACCAGAGATTCTAGTTGAAAACAAAGTGTGTGGAAGTTGTGCTGAAGGGAAAAACCATAGACAACCTTTTCCAAAAATTTCATATAGGAGGAGTTTTCAGCCACTGGATCTGGTGCATGCAGATCTGTGGGGTCCTTCTCAAATACCCTCTTTCAGTGACAAAAGATATTATTTGTTGTTTGTGGATGACTGCAGTAGATATATGTGGATTTATTTCCTTAAAAACAAGTTTGAAACTTTCCAAACTTTTCAAAACTTCAAAGCTCTGTCAGAAAAACAACTAGAGAAATCAATTAAGACCTTAAGAACCGACAGAGGGGGTGAGTTTAACTCATATGAGTTCAATATCTACTGCACACAACACGGAATAAGGAGAGAACTTACAGGCAGTAGATCCCCTCAGCAAAATGGGATAGTAGAGAGGAGAAATCGAACCATCATTGAAATGGTAAGGACAATGTTGCTAAGCAAAGATCTGCCAAAAGAATTTTGGGCTGAGGCAGCACATACATCAGTCTATATATTAAACAGATCCCCTACCAAAGTACTAATAAAGCAAACACCTTATGAAGTACTTTATAAACGCAAAGCAAATGTAAATCACTTTAAAATTTTTGGTTGCATTGCTTATGCACTCATCCAAAAGGAGGATAGAGGTAAGCTAGACAAAAAGAGTGAAAGATGCATTTTTGTTGGCTATAGTGGGGAATCCAAAGCCTATAGACTCTATCAACCAGAACAGCAAAAACTCATTATCTCAAGAGATGTGCTGTTTGATGAAGACAAGAGTTGGGGTTCAGATCAAGGACAAACCTCAAATTCCAGGACTGATGTAGAAATGAAAGATTCCTTCCAACTCAGTGAACCACTGATGGTTGAAGCTCCCATTACTACAACTCCAAATCCAGATTTCTCAGTAAGTACTCAGTCACAAAATCCTCAGTTACCATTTTCACCTCAATCTTCAAGTTCCTCTTATAGTCCAGAATCATCATCACCCCCTAGAAAACTGAGACTATTAGAAGATATCTATGCTCGTGGAGAATTGGTGTTCAATATGACAACACCCACAAGTTTTGAAGAGGCATACAAGAGCCCTGTTTGGCAGCAAGCTATGGATGAGGAAATTAAAATGATAGTAAAAAACAACACCTGGACATTAGTAAACAAACCACCAGAAGCTGATGTAATAGGTGTGAAGTGGATCTATAAATTAAAAGAAAACGAAGATGGCTCAATTCTGAAACACAAAGCAAGAATTGTGGCCAAGGGTTACTCCCAAATTCCAGGAGTTGACTTCAATGAGACCTATGCTCCTGTTGTGAGAATGGAGACCATCAGGACCTTACTTGCCTTTGCAGCACATTTCAGCCTCCCTGTTTTTCAATTAGATGTAAAGTCAGCTTTCTTAAATGGAGAAATTGAAGAAGATGTATATGTTGAGCAGCCAAGAGGTTATGAGAAAGCAGGAGAAGAACATAAAGTTCATTATGAAGCAGCTAAACGAGTCTTAAGATATGTTCAGGGGACCAAATATTATGGTCTCATCTATCGGAAACATCATCATAGCCAGTTGACTGGATATACTGATTCAGATTGGGGAAGAAGTATAGAAGATAGAAAGAGCATCAGTGGGTATATTTTCTTCCTAGGGCAAAGTGTTATAAGCTGGTCTTCCCGAAAACAACAATCTGTTGCCCTCAGTTCTGCTGAAGCAGAGTATATGGCGCTGAGCAGAGCAACCAGTGAAGCCATTTGGCTACGAAGGATCGTCGAAGAAACTTTTTCAGAAAAGAGGGAAGAGACAGTCATTTTCTCAGACAGCTCATCTGCGATTGCCCTAGCAAAGAATCCTGTCTTCCATAGTCGCAGTAAACATATTGAAATCAGGTATCATCATATCAGGGAGAATATAGAGAAAGGTGAAATCAAGCTACGACACTTATCTTCTGAACAGCAACTCGCCGATCTCCTTACCAAACCCTTGGCAAAACCTCGGTTTGAGTATTTGAGAATGAAGATTGGAATCGAAGACCTCTCGAGCTTAAGGGGGGTGTTAAAATACAACCAGGCTACATAAGCTCAAGAGATGCGGCAGAAGAAGGCAGCTCGTCGGTGCAGAAATGCCATGAGATGGATCAGAATGGAACGGCGCAGCAAGATGGCGTGAAGAAGAAGCAAGCCTCAAGCATGAAGATGGAAAGTCGCGTCTGCAAAGAAAAAGGCAGCTGTTAGAAGAGACGCGCTTCTTAAAATGTGTTGTACTTGTTGTTGTTATTGCATTATAAAAGTCCCGTTCAGGGCACTGTATCCGATGAACCTTTTTGATATTAAGAACACTGTGGCTCTTTATTAATCAGAGAAGCAACTTCTATTCTTGTCTTTTCTGTCCAACATAACACATGTGCTCACATCTGGCATCTTCATATGGCTGGATTTTTATGTCCCAACCTCGACTTTAATTAGATCTGTATCCGGGGCTCACAAGATAATGATACCTGACACCAATTTTTATATTTTATTTACTTGCGGGAAGATGCATCACGTTTTCATTTTCGCATGTCTTAGATATCAAGTAAGGATATCATATCAGGGAGATGATTCAGATAATTCGGCTATTATAAAAATATCTGAGAGATGAGTCAGATACCTCAACAGTGGCGGCCACTTTCTTCTCCTAAGTGATAATCAACCTCGGGGCCACCTCCTTCCTCCAGCAGAAGATTGAGTCGGAGAATGATGGCGACAGTGAGACCTCGGTGGACTTGCTGAATGTCGTGTCAGTGACAATCCGGTGGAGTGAATTACTTATTCCCTTTCTGTCATGCGCGGGGAGATCGACAATCATGAGCTCCTTCTGCCTTCATATCTCCCGCTGACCTAAACTTCTGCATAGTTTAATTAGCAGACTACCATCTCCTGCTAATTACTTCACCACCACAACACACATATTGTTAGGGCGGCTAGGGTTGCTTAAGATATTCTATGTAACCACTATCAGATTTGAAATACGGTAATATAATATCTCCAGCGTAGAGCGTGACCCTAGGATGACATGAAACCCGTTAAGGCTGCCGAGTCGGTTCCGACAAGTGCGGACATAATACTTAAATAATTCAACAATCTCCTCCTATGTCCGCGGTAAACTCGACTTCGGTTATGGTGATTTGTGTAATATTCAACCAACCATGAATTATTCACAATCGTGTCCAACACCTGCAAAACACATTAGACTCAAAGAAGATTGTATGCACGCATAAGAATAAAAAGTAAATCTCAGCAGCACCACAAAAAATAGTCAAAAGTACGATCAAAACATAAGTCTAGCATACTCAGTGGCTAGGATCAACAAAAGAGCAAAAAGACCAACCAAGCAAGTGTATCAAGGAAAGAGCTAAACAATGCTCTAAGCAGAGATAAAACATAGAAGGAAACAAATAACACACTAGCTGCCATCTGCCTCAGACGTCCAACAAATCACTATGATCAGGATCTCATCCTGCAAGTGCTCTTCCATCAACAACAACTCTTGTAATTTTCAACAGAGAATTTCATTAGAAATGAATTCATACTTTGAAAATGTACATGTACCTAGTTCTACAATAAAACGTAATACTTTATAATAAGCTGGAAGAAGACCTACTCAGAGTATTATAGGTTCAACCCTCAGAATCCATTATCGGTTTCCAAAAAAATGATTTACAGATTTCTGGACACTACAACTATACATGTTTTCCAATATGGAATGTCATGGTTACTGTTCTTCTTCTGTTAAATGGAGATCATCAAGTTTAGAATGAAACCATTAATAGAAGAAGAGTTAAACTGAGTCATATTGTGTTATGAGATTTGAAATAACACTCTCCTCCAGGATAAGAAATGACGAATCAAGGTGAAGTTGTTAACATCAGATTTGGAATGAAACAACTCACCAGATCTGTGCTCAGCAACCATGAGCATCAACGGAGCACAACAACTTGCTTTGACAAAGGAAATCAGAAAAAAAAATCAAAACATCGAATTTGGACAAAGCTGATCTAATCCGCCTTTAGTCTCATTTCCCCCGCTGTTTTGATTAGTCGGTTTTTGGGCATTCCTTTCGTCAATGGATCGGCTAGATTATCTTTCGATCGCACATTGATCAAAGAGATGATTCATTGTTCATGCAGATAATTCAGCAGAGCATGTCTCAATCGTACATGTCTCTTCACCAGTATTAGATTCCTAATTCAGTATGCCTCTTCACCAGCCGAAGCTAAGACAAATAATTCAGCTTCCATATACGACAAAGCAATACAAGTCTGTTTTTTGGATTTTCAAGTAATGATAACTCCACCCAAAGTGAATATATATCCACTAGTAGACTTGATTTTACCAACTTCTGAACACCTTGAGGCGTCAGAGTATCCATCCAGAGTAGGAGGGTATCCAGTGTAGCAAAGAGCATGACATGTAGTACCTCTCAAGTATCTCATCAGTCTGTCAAGGGCATCCCAATGCTCTTTGTTAGGACTACTGGTAAAGCGGCCCAGCATGCCAACATAGAAGGCAATGTTTGGTCGTGTACACCTTGTGACGTGCATGAGACTACCAATTATCCGAGAATATTTGACTTGATCAATACTTGTCTCAACATTTGAACTCAGTTTGGTATTATGATCAAATGATGTCTCTACATGGCTACAATCTTTGTATCTCCAGGTAAAAAGAAATTATTCAATATAATGAGTCTGACTAAGAGCAACCCTAGCCGCCCTAACACATTATTTTTCTTGCTTTTCCATTGTAGCCATTATTCCGAAACTTACCCAGTTCTCCATCCTTCACATTGATGAGATGCGATCAGTGACGGCCGTCTATAAAAATGAAGCGTGTTTTTGCATTTTTCAGATTTGATTTCTTCGTACAAATGTATGCAACAATTTTTGAATTGGAATTTTGCAATTTACTTTAACAATTTTTGAATTGGAATTTTGCAATTGACTATAACAATTTTTGAATTGGAATTTTGCAATTGACTATAACAATTTTGAATTGGAATTTTGCAATTGACTATAAATATTTAATGAAATATATGTTAACTGTTAAATTGATTTATTTTGTTCACCCCTATATGTAATAATTGTTTACAGAATAGATTTAATGATCAACCATAGTTATTAATTTATTTTTAATAATGATTTCCTCTTTTATTCGTTTGTTTTTCAAATTGAGAAAACTAAATATATAGTAGCAAATTTCACTGAATTTTTGCTTCTATTTTTTGTTTTTATTCTGATTAATATAATATAAAAGACAGGATTGTATATATCTCTGTTTCGTGCGGCGGTGGTGGTCGTGAACGTGGTGGCTATGAACCGTCGTTCATGAACGCCCGCCTCACCTAGGCTCCGTTTGGCCTGGTGTTTTTGCTCCGATGAGTTTGGACAAAAACGCCACCATGATAGAATGCATGTTTGTCATGACAACGGTTTTGACCGCCACCAAAAAAAGAAAACTAATTTTGAACATAAAAGTTGATGAAATTCAATAGATTAGGCCGGGCGTTCACGACCGACAGTACATAACACCGCGTTCATGATTACCACCGCCGTGCCAAATGGAGCTCTAAAGAACTCCATCCACTTTTAAGTTCAAAAATAGTTTTCTTTTCTTGGTGCCTATCATAGTCGTTGTCATGTCAAACATGTTGGGGTATATTTACATAACGGGTTAACGGATACTTCGCGGTTGGTTAGGATCCAATAGGGATCCACTTTCCCGCCGGGGACTTAGGGTTTGCCTATAAATACTCTGCTAGGGGCAACAAGTAGACTGTTCCAAACTAGACAGTCATGCGGATGCTTCAAGCACCATTCTAACATTCTTGAAGGATTCTCGTGTGCCCTAGCCCGTAACCGCTCCCTGCCGCTCAACCTCTCGTGAATCTCCCGTGCGTTTTTCTCCTCTCCCTTCGTCGCTTGGAGGTTGTGGTTGTAAGCCCTCGTCGGTAGCCGCTCGTTTGTTTGCGTTGAAGGAGATCGCCGATCCCTGTTCGCGAGACCTCGTCGCCGTGCTTTTAGCCGATCGCGACTCCAGGCAGAAGAAGGTTTTCGGCCGCCCGATTCCCCGCAGCGAAGAAGAAGAGGCTGGTTCCTCTAGTTCTTCCGGCGTCCACTAGCAGCGATCCCGGTGACTGCCGTCTCAGCAGCTTTCGCACCCACCTCCTGTCCCGATTGTCACCATCGAAGGAGATCGCTGTCCAGCCCTTGCAGATCGACACAGTCGAAGGATTCGCTAGTCGCTAGTCACTCTCGTCTCTTCCGTTCGAGTGTGGTCGCCGACGATAGGAAGAATTGCCGCTCTGTTTGCGCGCACCCAGTCGTGTCCTGCGCGCTCGCTGTCGTTCCCTGCGAGAAGAAGCCCTAGATCGGCTCTTCCCATTTTCTGATCCAGTGCAGTTCGTCGCCGGATCGAGTGTCATCCGTCCTATGCGAGAAGGAGCCCGCCGCCGCTGATTCAGTGCTCCAGTGAGGATTTTGCTTGGAAGGATCTAGTGATTCACTGCTCCAGTGATCCAGTGCCCCAGTGCAAAAGTCCGATCCAATGCAGTTTTTGTTCGAAGATTTTTTCTGCCGCTTGTGGAGATCTGTTTTTCAGTTTCTGTTGCTAAGTGAAGGAAGAATTGGACTCAGTCGTCCGTATAAGTGCAAAACAACCAGTTCTGGATTGGATCCGAAGATTTCTTCGACGATAAGCGTTTCAGGTGATCTCTTTCTAGTTTTTTTCTGCTTGTGATCTAGGTTGCTAGTAGATCTCTACTGTTTGGAAAGAGACAGAATGTCGAAAGGAAATACTTCTGTTGCGATGATCAAGCTGGAGAAATTCTCCAACTCTGAGTTCTGCGCTTGGAAGAGGAACACGCAGTTCGGCATGAAGTACCTGAACGTGTTCTACACCGTTCAATCTGTTCGCGCTGAAGTTCTTGGGACTGATCGCGAGACCCAGTGGATTGAGGATGAAGATTTCTGCCGCGACTACCTGTTGAGTTATCTCTCCAACAAGCTTGCCGAGACGTACAGTAAATTGAAGACGGCAAAAGAAATCTGGGACGCTCTGGAGGAGCAATTCAAGGAAGAGGAAAACATGTCCAAAACGCACCTGATGGATAAGTTCATGACTTTCACCTTCACTGAGGAAAGAGAAATCCTTCCACAGGTCACTGATTTTGAAAATCTGGTGGACAAGCTGAACAGTGAGAACATCCCAGTGCCAGATGGTTTTGTTGCAGGAGGCATCATCTTTAATCTCCCGTCGGCGTGGTACTCCTTTAATACGGAGATGTATCGGAAGAAAATACAGTTCAGTCTAAAAGACCTCAAGCGCTTCATATGCATCGAGGATGAGAACCATACTAGACATGTTATGGAGATAGTTAGCAAGCAGGCCTCTGCTGCCAACATGGTCACATATCCTAAGCATAAGTTTAAGCCTGGAAAGACTAGACCGCCGCCCAGTGCACCCGCAGTTGTGCACACCAGCAAAAAAGCAAAGAAATTCAAAGGCAAGTGCTACAATTGTAACAAGTGGGGTCACTGTGCTTCCGAGTGTAAGCAATCCAAGAGAGGTGACTCTAGCACACCAAAGACTGATAACAGGGCCAATATGGTTCATCAGACTGCGTCTACTGCTTTGTTGCCATGGTCGGTAAAAGAAAGGCCAGTACCGAGTGGTGGCTAGACTCATGTGTTACATATCACGTCTATAATAATCTTGGGCTTCTGGAGGATGTCACTGCAGTCAGAGAGACGGTCATTATTACATATGGAGGAGTAGCTGACGTGCTGAAGATCGGCAATGCTACCTTGACGCTCTCCTCAGGTAAAACTCTTACTTTGAAAAATGTTAAATTTATACCCTCATTAGCAGCGAATTTAATTTCGATTAGCTTGTTATGCGATGCTGGTATGTCATTTAATATTAGTGGTGGTCGAGTAACGCTGATGGTTCACTCACATTATTTTGGTTGTGCGTATGTCGTCAACGGAATGTATAAGTTGAGTCTAGCAAATGAAGTAGTCAATCAGGTTAGCTCTAATTTGATAGATCTTAAGACTTTACATGCAAGACTAGGACACGTCAATTATAGAAGACTACTCCTGCTAGCAAGAACTCACGACATCCCCTTAGACACAAAAACCAAATTTGACAAATATGAAATTTGTGCTCAAACTAAGATAACTAGAACACCTTTTAGTCAGGTTTCTAGGAGGACACAATTGCTAGAGTTAATATAGTCCGACATATGTGATTACAAAAGTTTTGTCACACGAGGAGGTCGGAAGTATCAGATAACCTTTATCGACGTCTGCTCTAGATTCAGTCACATTTACCTCCTTAAAACCAAAGATAAAGCTTTTGAAAAGTTCGTATATTCAAAAATAGGGTTGAAAATCAACTAGACATGAAAATTAAAAGGCTAGGGAGTGATAGAGGAGGCGAATACGTCTCGAGGGAGTTCAGAGATTTCCTTGCCAATAATGGCATAATCCCTGAAACGACTGCTGCTTATTCCCCCCAATCCAACGGTATCGCTGAAAGAAAAATAGAACTTTAACAGAGATGTTGAATTCTATGTTGCTAACTGCTGGCATGCCTGCTCTTGAAGCCAGAAAAATACCGACTCCAAAATTCAGATCAATGCAGCCGGAGGTTATTGATCCTGCGATCAAACTCCACATCTCGGATAGCTAAAACAGGAGAGAAATGGCTATAAGCACACCCCAAGTGCTCCAGCAGGGAGGTCCCACCACATACCCGGAAGTTTGGGAGAAACTTCCCCTACGCAACCAAAAGCTGGGCGAGATACTAGACGGGCATGGACTTGGCGAGTATCCAGATTGGGGGGACCTCGACCACTTCCAAAAAGTATCTTTTCTAGTACCTCTGGGGGTCTATTTATAGAGAAATCCTGGGGGGGGGGGATCTAGGCGAATATATTGCCTATGCTCGCGAGTTACAAAGGCTACTCGCCCATACTCGTGAGGTGCTTGCCCAAGCTTGCCTCTGCTCTCCTCTTCTCGCCCATGATCTCCCCATGCTCGCCTCTGCTCGCCTCTACTCGCCCCTGCTCACCCCTTGCTCGCCCATGCTCGCCTCTACTCACCTCTGCTCGTCTCTGCTCGCCCCTGCTCGCCCTTCTCACCTTTTGCTCGCCCATGCTCGCCTCTTGCTCGCCCATGCTCGCCCATGCTCGCCTATGCTCGCCCAACGAGGTCTGCGAATAGGCATCTCCTTAGGCATTACTCACGTCAAATCACATTCTTAATAAAGTTCTGCATGCCAAGTTGACTAAGACACCCTATGAGCTTGGTTTAAGAGACCTCCTAGATTTGATAATCTTATGACCTGGGGATGTATCGCTTATGTTAGGATACCTGACATTAGACGAGCTAAGATTGAACCTAGGACAAATACGTGTGTCTATCTTGGATGTGCAGAGGATAGTGTTGCAGACAGGTTTCTAGACCTCTCAATGAATTCTGTAATAGAATCTAGAGACACTGTCTTCTTTGAGGATAAGTTCCTTAAGGATAAGAACCTGGCGCTTCCAGGTTTACTAACCACTAGTCTTGAGCCTCTAGTTGAGACAAGCCAACGTAACTCTTGTAACATCCTCATTCCTTCTAGACCCCTTGGGTGGGTTTAGGGTTGAAATTGTGAATAGAAATCATGGAGTGATTTTAGATCAACTTGGATTTAAGAAAACTGTTATGAGCACCCCAAAAGGGCAGAGCTCAACCTTGCCCAACTTACTTCAAATTGGGATCACCAAATCAAATTGAGCTTACCAATCGGTCCCTAACCCTAAGAGAGACTCAAGTGACCCAAAATCCCCATCATGGGGCCATCAATTAAGCTCAATTGGGTCAATTAATAAAAAGCCCCAAATTGATCTAAATGTGCTAAAGCCCTAAATTGATCTTCAATTGACCCAATGTGATCAAATTGATCAACCCTAACCCTCTGATATCACTTAGGGAGTCTAATGGTCCCACATGGGACCCTTGGGATAAGTCAATTTTGGGAAATTGGGCAAAATTACCAATTTGCCCAAATTATAATTTATGCCCTTTATGGTTCAATTGGCCCCCAATTGACCAAATTGACCTAACACAACCCTCCCTAAACAATATGGGGAGTAAATTAGACCCAAATGAATCAAAGTGCACAATCAATTTAGGAAGATTAGGGCAAAATCACCAAAATTGCCCCTATAGACAACTTTGTGCAATTAAGCCCCATATGACCCCACCATGACTCAATTACTTTCGGAGTGAGTCCATAGTGTCTAAGAAAGCAATGTGAGTCAGTCACATTGAAAGGTGTGAGCTTGGATCAAGCCTGAACCCCCCAATTTGGTCTATTTTGATCAAGTGAGCTCAAACCCAAACCCAAGCTTATTGGACTTAGCCCAACCTTAGAACCATTGGGCTCAACCCCAACTAATCAAGCCCACAAGGGGGCTGATTTTTCTAGGATCCAATTGGGCCCAAGAAAGGGCGGGGGGGGGGGGGGGGGGCAACATGTTGGTGGTCGGCCACCACCAAGAGAGATTTCAAGAAGAATTCATGGAGAGGTGGACACTTGGCCACCATGTTAAAATTTTTGATTGGACCGTTTAGGAGTAAGCAGGAGTTGTATCAATAAGAGTTATAGCCAAACAACCACAATGCCAAAACCAGCAACACAAGAAATCTCTATTGAAATAATACTGCTTTACAATGCGAGGCATACATGGCGAGACATGATTCATAAGAATCACGGAGACGAGAAGAACAAACACACCAAAAAACAGAAACCGGCGGTCTGCCAGAAAGAGACCGCACGGATTGCAACAAAGGTTCAGGCCGCCCGCATTGTTCTGCTGTACTCCCAGACCGCTTGCACAGTCAGACCGCAGAAACACCTTGAGACCGCACGAACAGGAGCAGACAAACTGCACTGCCAGACCGCAATCTCAGCTCGCACGAACTGAAGCTTATCCAAATGAACAAAGAACTGAAGCTGTCGCCAGACCGAACTCAAATCGCCTAACCGCTGAAGGTCGCCTGATCGCTGAGTTTACTGCGAACAGCACAAGAACAATAAACCAGTTCGCTGACAAGCCGCAGACGAACTGTTTATTCGAGCCACCGGAAATCACCAAGGAAGGAGACCGAAACCTGCTGACCGCAAACCTGCGAACACAACAAACGGTTAACTCGCAACCAAGCCGCGCGAACTCAAACTTGAGACCGCAAGAATCTATCCGGGCTCTTGTTCTTACAGTTCTCATTATGAATGACGGGCCATGCACCCCTATTTATAGGCGGGTGGACGGATGTCGTCACCGCACAAACCGGGATACAGTCACCACCCATCAGCTCGCGAACGGTCTCCAAAAACAGACCGCGCGAACACAGCACTTGGACAAAATTCAGTCCAAGACCGAAGTCAGCAGCAAGCCGCGCACAAACCGCACGGACACAGCGATCACCCTTCCTGAGATCGCCAACACAGAGAAGCAACTAGCCGACTTGAACCAAGTCGCCAGAATAGAAACCAAGCCGCCCGGTCTCATCGGTCAACCAAGAACAGACCGACTAGAACAAGACCGGAAACAACCCGCAACAGGTCGCCAGAACCAGCGACCTAAACCAAGAAGCAAGCTGGCCGATCGCACCAGATCGCCAGGAACAAACCGCCAGAGCACCAGCGCAGACCGCGCGGTCTCTGCGGTCTCCAGCCTTCAAACCGGCCGGACTCCTATCCACTTCACTTCAACAATTTCAACACTCCCCCTTGAAGTGGGAAGTGGAAACTAGCCCGAGCAACTCCCTTAACCGAGTAAACGGTCCCTTTGCCAGCGGCTTTGTGAAGATGTCTGCGACATTCTCCGCACTCCGAACATGCTCGACCTTAAGAGATCCTCCCAACACCTTTTCACGAATGAAATGGTGCTCAATCTCTATATGTTTGGTCCTCGCGTGACAAACTGGATTGTTAACCAGCTTGAGAGCACTCTCATTGTCCCCGCGTAGCATAGTGGGA
Organism: Dactylorhiza incarnata; assembly: GCA_033032865.1. Lineage (NCBI taxonomy): Eukaryota > Viridiplantae > Streptophyta > Magnoliopsida > Asparagales > Orchidaceae > Dactylorhiza > Dactylorhiza incarnata. The sequence continues at coordinate 4,762,064 of JAWHQI010000163.1, read as the reverse complement.
CCTCGAACCTCCTGATGAACGTCCTCTACCAACCTCCTGAGCCAAATAGCTTCCTGAGCTGCCAAGGCCGAAGCCTTGTATTCTGCTTCCGTGGTAGAAACAGACACCGAGTCTTGCTTTTTGCTGCACCAAGAGATAGCTGTGGGGCCCGTCATAAAGACATAACCCGACGTTGATCTCCGATCATCCACGTCTCCCCCATAATCAGCATCCATGAAACCATGCAACTCCAAGCTTGACCCTCTCCTATATAGGAGACCCAAATCAGAGGTCGACTTCACATACTTCAGTATGCCTTTAGCCGCCAGAAGATGGGTTTTTCGTGGTTCCGCCATGTACCGACTCACCTTGCCAACTGCATAAGCAATATCCGGCCTTGTGATCGTCAAATAGATCAAGCTCCCAACCAGAGCTCGGAACACCAACGGATCAGATAAGATTCTCCCCTCATCCTTCCGAAGCTTATGATGTTGCTCCAAAGGTATAGAGCTGCTCTTCCCTTCCTCCATGCCAAATCGTTTCACGATTCGCTCAGCATATCCTTCCTGAGAAATGAGCACTCCGCTCTCCCGTCTCTGGACCTCGAGTCCAAGGAAATGATGAAGCTCCCCTAGATCCTTCATCTCAAACCTGATAGCAAGCTCAGCCCTGAGTCTTGCAACAGCTTCTTTCGAGTTCCCGGTGACAATCATGTCATCCACATACAGCAGCACAATCACCCGAAGCACCCCTTCCTTCTTGATGAACAAGCTAGAATCAGAGTCTGAAGCAACGAATCCACAGAATAAGAGATATTCTGCAATCTTCCCGTACCACGCCCGAGGCGCTTGCTTCAACCCGTACAGGGCCTTCTTCAATTTGCAAACATAGTCTGGATACTCCTTCGAGATGAAGCCTTGCGGTTGAATCATGAAGATATCTTTGTCAATCTCGCCGTATAAGAAAGCATTCTTCACGTCGAGTTGCCAAATCTCCCAACCACTCGAAGCCGCCAAGGCAATAACAAATCGAACCGAAGTCATCTTTGCCACTGGACTAAATGTTTCATCATAATCTTCTCCGTACTGCTGTGAGAACCCACGAGCTACAAGGCGAGCCTTGTAACGCTCGATACTACCGTCAGCTTTTTTCTTCAGCTTGAAGACCCACTTGCAAGTGACAGGAGTAGTGCCCTTGGGCTTGGGCACAAGAGACCAGGTCTCATTCTTCTCGAGAGCTGTCATCTCTTCCTGCATAGCAATGTCCCACTCCTTCACACCTTTGGCCTTCTCAAAGCTCGACGGCTCCCTTTCATCTAAGGGACCAGCAAAGAAACAAGAAACAAAGTTCACCATGTTTCCTCCTGTGTATCGATCTAGTGGTTGAATAGTCCTCTTCGACCTCCTAAGAGGTTGCTCCTGACTAACCACCTCCTCAGCCGCTTTTTCTGTGCAAGCTTCTTTCCCAGATGAACATGGAGCATCGCTCCCCCTGCTTCCAGAACCTGAAGCCTCCATCTCAGAGGTTGACACACCTGGAGCTCCTGGTGAAACAGGCAACTCCACTTGAAGACTTCCTGCAGCTTTTCCTCCTTCATCAACCCTGCCCTCTGGTAGTTCAACTCCTGAACTCCCCTTGTAGGAAGTTACTTCATCGAACACCACATCCCGAGAAACAATTGACCTTCGTGTCTCAGGATCCATGCATCTCCATCCCTTCTTCCGCTCATCATACCCAACAAAGACTAGCTTCCTTGCTTTCGCATCAAGCTTTGTTCGAAGAGCATCAGGAATATGCACATAGCAGGTTGATCCAAACACCCGAAGGTGAGCAACACTCGGCTTCTCCTTGAACATTAGTTCGTGAGGGGTCTTCATGTTGATAGGACTTAGAGGCAATCTGTTGATGACATAAGCTGCGCAAGACATTCCCTCCGCCCAGAAGGACTTTGGAATACTCTTGGCATGAAGCCAGCATTTGCAAGTTTCCGTCAGATGACGGATCTTCCTTTCGGCAACGCCATTCTGCTGTGGAGTATGGGCACAAGTGAGCTCTCTCCGAACGCCGTGTTTCCTGCAAAAACTTGAGAACTCACCAGAGGTGAACTCCCCACCATTGTCAGTTCTCAACTTCTTCACCCGCAGGCCTAAACGACCTTCCACCAGCTCCTTGAACTCCACAAATTTAACAAAGGCTTCTGACTTCTCTTTCATGAAATACACCCAGACATATCTGGTGTAGTCGTCAATCAACACCAACATGTATCTGTTGCCTCCAAGGCTTGGGGTGGCAGTCGGTCCCATCAAATCACCGTGGATGCATTCCAACGACACTTTGCACCTTGTTTGCGATTTGTCAAATGGAAGTCGATGAGACTTACCAAACTGACATCCTTCGCAGACATGACCGTCTCCATAGGAAGACAAGCTAGGCAAGCCATTGACAAGGCCCTTTACAGCCATAGCCTTTAATTTGTCCATGCCTACATGCCCCAACCTTTCATGCCAAATGGCCGCGCCATCGTTTGTCCTCATCTTATCAACATAGGTACTTGTAGATAAAACGAACAAGTCCTTCACCCGCTTGCCGACATGAAAAACTTCTCCCTTTATCTCCGGTTGAGTTTTGAGAAACTTCACTTCTGTTGGGCCAAACAGAACGTGATAACCGGCATCGACCGCGTTGGTCACAGAGAAGAGATTTTTCTTCATACCAGGCACGTGATAAACACTCCTCAACGTGAGTGGACCCTTATCACTGCTCAGAGAGACGACTCCTTCGTGCTCTACTGGATGAATAGAATTATCAGCCGTAATGATAGCATTATTACCTGAGTAAGGCGCCAAAGAAGAGAACTTTGATCCATCTCCGGTGAGATGATGTCCACACCCTGAATCAACAATCCAGTCCTCTTCATAGTTGATGGAAGCCAAGGCTTTAACGGGCATCGCCGTTATATTAGACACAAAGGCTCCTCCCCATCCAACTTCACCAGACTTTGGCATCTCCTTTTCCACTACATGTCCCGGCTGAAGATTCACTCGACAATCTTTCTTGAAGTGCCCGGTCTTGTTGCATCTAAAGCACTTTTGTCCCTCACCTTTCTTCTTTCCATCAGACTTAGGAGCATAGCCCCTATCTTGCTGACCTGAAGTGGAGGGTCCATCATGACCCGGCTTCTTCTTCTCCCATTTCTTCTTCCTCTTCCCAGAGAACATCACATCACTTTCTCCCCCGGAGATAGAAACCCCCGCCATCTGTCTTGCTAAACTTTCTTGCGAAGCAAGAAGGTTCTCCAGCTCCAACAACGACGGTTGATTTGCCCAACCCTGAACTGAAGTCACAAAGGCAAGATACTCCTTCCGCAACCCGCGAATGATATGCCTCTTCAGTTTTGCCTCAGAGATTGGCTCATCAGGGTCCAAAGCAGAAATTTCTGCCGTGAGATTCTTCATCTTGAGGAAGAAGGTAGAAATAGAAAGATCACCTTGAGAGGCTTTAGCCAACTCATTTTCAAGAAACTGTAGCCTTGCTACATTCTTCTTATTGAACAATCCATCCAAGGATGTCCAGATCTCCGCAGCAGATTTACATCCGATAATATGATCAAACAGCTCTGGTGAGATAGCCCTCTTGAGAGTGAACTCTGCCTTAGCATTCAACCTCCTCCAAAGCCTCACCTCTGCCATATTATCACCTGCTGGAAACACCTCCTGTGTGTCTTCTCCGCCGACTATCTCCCAAAGATCCTCGCCAATCAAATAACTCTCCATACATGACTTCCACTTTTTGAAGTTAGTCGATGTGAGGAGTTCAATACCAAGACCTCTTGCGAAACTGCCTTCCATGGCAATCAATGTGGTCTCTTCTTCACAAAGACGATGGCAACTCTAGTTGATCACTGCTTATCCACTCCAGGAACCTCCTCTGATACCATGTTAAAATTTTTGATTGGACCGTTTAGGAGTAAGCAGGAGTTGTATCAATAAGAGTTATAGCCAAACAACCACAATGCCAAAACCAGCAACACAAGAAATCTCTATTGAAATAATACTGCTTTACAATGCGAGGCATACCACTCCCTCTTTCCTGGATTGCTCTTAGCATCCCCAAGAAAATCCAGCTGCAATGAGCTGAGATGGCATCTGTTGATAGGGGGAAGTAGAGGGGAGTTACCGACCACATTAATGGCAAAACTCCAAACAATTCAAATTGAATTGAATTTCCCTCTCCCCTGGCCATGAATTGATGAGAGGAGTTGAAACCATGCTTATTTGGAAGCACAACAATGGCTGCTGAGGGAGGTGTCGACCTTGGTGAAATCGCCAATAATGGCTGGCAGCTAACAAAACCCCCTCAGCCCAAATAATCATCCCCACCAGCTTCAGAATCGCCAGAGGAGAGAGAGCCCCATGTTAGCCAAGGAAATCAGACCCTGCTCGACTGTGAGTTCAAGGAGATCGCCGGAGAAACTCAAATGGCCCCTAAGAGAAATACACAGGCAAATGACAAGGACACATGCAAGTTCCTTCCCATCTCCCCTCGTGCTAACTTCCCCCTTATTCCGTTTTCAAATCAAAGCAGAAATAGCGGTATGCCATTTCGGATTTTTGATGTTCTGACCCGAAAATCGAAAACAATGGGAGGCCATCTCCGGCCACTTCCAGTCGAGTTCTCATCGCCAAACGAGAGCCTTAGGTCGGGTGGAGATGGTGGCTGTAGGGAATGGCTGGAGGTCCCTTCAGGTCGCCGGAAAACAGACCGCAAAATGGCCCAGGCTCGGCAAATCTGGACCTTAGGCTGGAGGAAGGAGACGATCTCCCAGCCATCCGATCTGGATGATTTGTTACACTCAGACATCAATGAATTAATTAAAGATAAATGTTATTCTGTCACATTTAATTCAGGACTTTACACAAATTATTTGAGGCCCTTAGGGGCCTCTACATGAATTGTGACCTAAATAAAAATTATAGATAATTGTCTTAACTAAATTTAGGAATTTGTTTGGGATGATTTGGAGCCCTGTAGCTCCCTGTGCACCCATTTTGGTGTAGGGTGTCCATCTTGAGTCCTAGGCACTATTTTGAGTGCCCACCTCATTTGGTTAGTCCAAATGAGCTAAAACTTTAGGCATGCATGAGTCTTGCCATGATTTACACCCTGTCCAAAAATCACTTGGTCTTAAGGTTTTGAAGATATTTCATTTTTCATGCATGTCATGAATCTAGGGTTTAGAGAGGTCAAATCCACTCTAAACTTTGGTGGATGGTAATCTAGTCATGGAAGGCCTCTGGACAAAATTTTGTGTAATTTGGACTTGTGCATGTTGAGATACCTCACATGCAAGATTTGTCAAGGTAAAGGTGTGGTGTGCATATAGCCCAAATGAGTATATTGTGACTCTAGCTCTTTTTAGTTAGTGTTAGTCCCCAAATTTATAGTCACACCTATATAATGAAACATTACATCCCCCCTGGAAATACATGAGGATCTACTTGTGGAGTCTTTATAATGTTCATCCATACTAATGAGAAATAGGACAATTTGTGTAGAGTCCAAGTAAAAATTGACGGGTCATCCAGTCGATCGACGGGACGTTCCGTTGATCGTCGGGATTGGCCGTCAAAACGGGAATCGACGGGGATTCCCATCGATCGACGGGACCTTCCGTCGATCGACTAGAACCCCTGTCGACTTCCTCCTTTTCCTTGGGTAACCTTCTTGAACCTTAAATCAAAAATTAGATTGTGTATAAATTTTAAATGGTAAATCTGATGGAGCTGAAATTTAGGTCATGCATGCATGTGCCCTAATCCTAGCTTGTGTCCAAAAATTATAATTTTTTGGAGTTAATTTTCCTAAGGTTTTTCTCAAAATGTGATAAATCATATAAATGGAATTTTTGGAGTTGTGTAATTCCAAATGATCCCAAATTTGGGTGCCACACTTATTAGGACATTATTAGACCATGGTTAAAAATTTGAGAACATGTGGACCTTTGCATGTAGGACAATTACACTTGCATATCTCTATTTGAAAGGTGTTATGGTGTGCCAATAGCCAAAGAGATGTTTCGTGTATTCAGCACATATGACTAAGTGTTAGCCCCTGAAACTTTGGTCACACCCTCTTTATGGTATAGCACATTACCTCAGAGAAATTTAGAATTTTTGGGATCAAAAATTTTAGGTATATGATTAACATGAATTTTGTCACACTCTTGTATTTATGAAATGTTCATGGCTAATACCTTATAGAAAATGGTGAAACTCTGGAGAATCACTTATTATACTATTTAGAATCTCTGCAAATTTTTGTAGAAAATTTTAGAGATAATTTCCTTAGGAATTATCAATTTACCTTAGGTCACACTTTTGAATAATTGACGATTCACTGAGCAAAATGTTTGTGAAATTTTTGAAACTCTGGCGAATGATTAGGAACCTGATTATGAACCTTTGGAATTTTTGGTAGAATTTTTGGATATAATTTTCATGATAAAATTTCATATATTCGGTTTCTCACACTTTTTATATTCTGAAATATTTATGGTGAAACATGTTTGGGAAATTATGAAACTTTGGATATGATATTTTTAGATCACTATTGTGCTATAGCAATTTTCTCATAATTTTTGGGAGACCTAAATTGGTACTTGATGTGTAAAGTCATATTTTCACACTTTTTATATTAAATGGAAATTATGGTTATAAATTCTCAGAAAATTTTTAGAATTATGGATGTCAAGTTATTATGCTAATTACTATCTCTGGAAATTTTATTAGCAGAATTTAACTTACTGTTAGAGTACTTCCTTTGTAATTTTGATGATGACAATTTAGTAATTGATTTTAAATAGAAGTCAAATTTATTTGAATTATATGTCAAAACTCTGGTCAACCCCTAATTTACTCATTATGAACCTATGGTAAAATTGGAGCTCAATTGGATTTGATAGGGTCAAGATTGCATCACAGGAGTCAAACCTAGTTCAATCCCAACTTGGTCTGTGGATAGTAAAAACTGAAGTATTTGTTTTAGACCCCTATTGATCTCCACACACTCAAGTATTAATTCCTGGAACATTGGGTGCATTATAGAGAGTGATTGATGGTCATTCCAATTTGTGATAACACATAATGTAGAATTGGGGTGCGTTTAGTAATTCATTGATTCAGGGTTTACAACGATATGATGAAGGGACGGAACCATAGCAAGTAAGGGTGTGATGGCATAAGGATTGAGACCTTTAATTGTAATTGAGAGATAACACGATGAAATAGCTGGCCACTAGGAGAGGTAGAGTTTTGGTGTTCAATTGAACATCGACGACTGTCAACCCGTGTCAAATGGTAATCCACCATAGGGTTTGCAGCAATTGAAGAGCAAGTGAGTAAATAAGAGTGGGTAGACACCAATAGGAATAAATATCCTGGAAAGGGGAATTTGGGCTTCAGCCACCATCGCATTCCCTAGTACCGCTGCGAACCCTTCACCGAGTAGTCCACGGGAAGTCCAGGATTCACCCCAAGCTTCTAAGGTCAATTAACAATAGGCAATAGTAGTAAAATAGGAGAACTTGAAATATAATCCCTTCCCAAATTTGGGATGAAATGAAATAAGAACGGACATGGTCCTGCAAGTGGTAGGCTCGAGATATGAAATAAGGACTAGGATAGTCCTGCGAGCGGTAGGCTCGAGAGATATAAGAAAGGACTAGGATAGTCCTGCGAGCGGTTGACTCGATTTTTTTTAAATGTTTGTTTAGAATTACGAGTTGAAGGCTCGGCGGTATGAGATAATACATATTTGCATGTGCATAAGATGTGGTGGGTCTTCGGTTCTGGCTTAGTCGTCACACCGACATCAGTTCATTGACTCTGCAGTGCTAGTGATTTAAAAGGGGTCAGGTTGTTTTACTGCGCGTCCGACGAGACAGATTCCCTAAACCCTGCATGGCCGAATCCAGTAGTGTACGGAGGAGCTCGTGAGTACCGGGTACCGGTATCACAGCGTACGTTTGGGCCTAGGTCTAGTAGTGTGACTTACCCACCTAGGTGAGGAAACGCCCGCTCCTCTGCCACCGTTTGACCATGACGGGAGGTGCCCAAGAGGTTAGCTACCTTCGAAAAGTGGGAACTAAAGGTATGTACATACAGAGTTGTGTGCATGAGTTGCACCATTGCAATGCATTGTATATCATAGTATAGCATTCTTGCATAAAATAGAGACCTCATATTATAAATTAGTATGAGCTCTTTTATACGATGAGTTTACTTTAGTGACAGATTCCTTAGCCTATGTGTTTTTGTGTGTGCATATAAGTTAAGGTTACATTTGTAGCTGCTCTATATTTATTATACCCGCATCTTTTACTTGCATTGTCTTTTACTTATTGCTGTCATACTATACTCTGCTATCATTGAATTGTTATCATTAATTGTTTAGTATTTATGTACCCAGCTAGTCTAGCCACTTGTCACCTGCTTGATTCATTACCCTTTGATGTCCTCTGCTTCCTCCTCCCACATGGTGCCTAGGAGTCGCGGGTGGAGGCGGGGAGGAATTTGCTGAGTCTTATAGACTGACGGTCAGGGGACCTCATTTTAGGGATGGTGTGTCCGAGCAGCAGGACCCCGTTCAGGAGATAGGTCCGGAGGACGGGATGAAGCAAAGCAACCACTACCCGTTGTTGCAGCAGTAGCTACAGACGCGTGATGACAAAGTTTGATGGCTTCCGCATAGATGTAGAGTGAGAGAGTCGTTGTACTTTATTTGGACATGTACAGGGCATAGCCCTTTTTCTCTCTCATTTTTGTACTCATTGATGGACTTGTACTCATTATTGATATGTATACAGTTATGTGTGATTGTGGACTGGTTATTTTCTTCTTATATGATCTTGTTGACCTATTTGATCGTTCTTGCCGGCAGGATCGGCGTCTTGCGGAGGCAGCTAACTCGTGTGTTAGTGTCACCATAATGCGGCGGTTCTGGGCATAAGATCCCGGAGCTCTCCAGGTGCGGGAGAGGGATCTTATAACTCTGACACTGAGCCTATAGACACGAGTGGTTTAGATACCAAACAACTATTTAGTAGAGAGAAAGTGCCTAAAAGCTTCGGTACAGACTTCGTGACTTACCAAGTTGAAGCCGATCCATCCACCTATAAGGAAGCGATGCGATCTCGAGACTCTCTATTATGGAAAGAATCCATAGATGAAGAGTTAAACTCTCTCATGCAGAACAATATGTGGACATTCGTTGACTTGCCTAAAGGGGCTAAGACCATTGGAAACAAATGGGTTCTGAAGAAGAAGCTTAATCCTGATGGGAGTATTGCAAAATACAAAGCACGTCTAGTTGCAAAAGGCTTCACTCAAGTGAGTGGAATAGACTACTTTGATATATACTCACCTATTTGTCACTATGCGACGATTAGGATACTTCTCGCGATAACATCTATTGAACACTTTACAGTTCATTAGATGGATGTCAAGACTCCATTTCTTATTGGAAATCTGACCGAAGAGATCTATATGCACCAACCTGAAGGGTTTGTCGTAGAAGGTCTAGAAAATAAGGTCTGTAAGTTGATTAAGTCACTATACGGATTGACGCAAGCACCCAAATTGTGGCACGAAAAATTTGACACTTGTGTTAAAGCCATGAGTTTTAAATCCAGCTTTTCAGAAGAATGTCTGTACGTTCGAACAAGTTCAAATAAAGTTATAATTATATGTTTGTATGTTGATGATATGCTAATTTTGGGCACTGATCAGTCTGAGGTGAATGACGTGAAAGCTGTCTTGACGGCATAATTTAGCATGACTAACTTAGGTATGGTGAAAACCATCCTAGGAATGGAAGTGAACTTCACTGACAAGGGTATTATCCTAAGTCATAGTCACTACATTAGAAATCTACTTGAGAAGTGGGGTTACGTTAATAGCAAAAATAGTGAGACTCCATACGATTATAACATAGACTGAAACCGAATGAAAGTTCATCTATTATACAGTTGGATTACTCCAAACTCATAGGTAGTCTCATGTATGCTACAACCTGCACTAGACCCGACATAGCATTTACGGTCGGCATGTTAAGTAGATTTACAAGTAACCCTGTGAAGGACCACTGGGATGCCTTAGAAAGGCAAATGTGATACTTAAAGTACACTGAAAAGTATGCTTTATGTTATAGTGGACATCCTCCTGTGATTGAGGGGTATTCTGACGCCTCCTGGTGCTCAAAAATTGCTGCTAGCAGATCCACTAGCAGTTTTGTGTTTACCCTAGGAGGAGCTGCAGTAACTTGGAAGTCAAAGAGGCAGACGTGCATTACACTATTCTCTATGGAATCGGAACTCTATGCTCTCGCTTCAGCAGGAGAAGAAGCAAAGTGGATAAGAGATCTGACAATGGACATTTTAATGACGAGTCTGAAAATGCACTCTATTTCGTTATATTGTGACAATCAAGCCACAAAACCATTGCAACAAATATGTTATTCAATAGAAAGCGAAGGCAACTAAGGATGAAACATGCCTGGTTGACTTATCTCACCAGTTAGAGGATAATCTCCCTATTGGACGTGAGATCAAAAGATAATGTAGCAGATGTCCTTACCAAGGGCTTATGTAAGGTTCTAACAACTAAAATATCAGGGGAGATGAGATTAAAGTTCATTTAGTATGACTTAATACCCTGCTTATGTTTTAAATCTTAGAACCGTAGTCTGCTTACATTCAAGCATCTAGACTGAGCACAAGGAAGTATTTCATATGCTATCTGATGAAAGTCAGAGATGAATAGTTGTCAGTCATTCCAAACTTGATGACTTATGCAATTATTTTATTCAAATGTTGATTTGGGTATCATTCCAAAAAGGAATACTTAAGTTGTTGTTATGTGTCATGATATTATGATCATTACTTATATCATTCCAAACTTGATGATATATTGGTCACAGCTTGTTGTATCATTCCAAACTTGATGGTATAGCATAATTGTGAAACGTTAAGTAATAATCCTAATAATTGAAGGAACATAGTTTGATTCTATGAAATCAATTATCTAATTTTGTGTAAATTTGATAGAGATGCTGATATGTGATTCTTTCTTCCTGGTTAGAGTATGTTATGAAAAAAACGGTCGATCCGAGTGCGGATAGAGATCACCTGTTCAAAATAAATTTTCTAACGGCCAAAATTGAGGTTACGAATAATAACGGACAAATAATAAAAGGCAAGCACCACACACAAGAACACCAAAATTTTAAAGTGGTTCCCAAAAAATTGAAATGAGTACGTCCACTGTGCAAACAAAGATCAAATTTATTTCTCAAAATTCTCAAACATACGATACAGCTAAAATGGAGGAGAAAGAATAGACCGAGAAGAACTCGAATTCTCCAAGATCCGGCTGTGCGTGTTGCGACGAGAATCAAGGCGTCGACGAAAGTAGAGAAAAAAAATCTGTTGCACTAATTCATGTTGGTCGGCCACCTCATGAATTTAAATAGGAGAGAAATCCTAGGGGGGAAGGAGGGCTGACTGCCACCATTGGAAGGAAGATAATTCCTTCCCCAAAATAGAATTGCCAAGTTGGCAAACCCCCAAAAAACCGGGCTGAAAATTAGGAGAATAAAATCCTTCTAAAAATAGTTGCCATGCTGGCAATCCAAGAGAAACCGGAGAGAAATCCGGCTGAAAATAGGGGATCCGGGAGGAGGAAATCAGGCGGAGTCATGGGGAGGGCATCAATCTCGCAACAAAAGTATTACGTTCTTTTAATGCTAGAACTAATTACTTTACTTCTGATTACCAAATGTTAGAATTCATAGAGATTTGTCTCATGACATTCTTATTGTGTCTGTTTGCAGATCACATGGAGACTGGAGGAGAGAAAGTTGATTTCGACCTGGATGATGATGATCAGTTGTTTGCATAAACCAGTGATCAATTCTCTGTTTTGAATTTCTCAGTTTTATTTACGGTTTTGGTTGGAACCATGTGTTTAAGTTACTGTATTCTAAAACTCATGTTTGTGTTTCTGGAAACTCATGCTTTGTCGTTATTAACTCTTGTTTAAGTAATCTGTCATGTGACCCTGTTATTTAAAATATAGGAGGAGATTGTTGAGGTATATTTACATAACGGGTTAACGGATACTTCGCGGTTGGTTAGGATCCAATAGGGAACCACTTACCCGCCGGGGATTTAAGGTTTGCCTATAAATACCCTGCTAGAGACAACGAGTAGAATGTTCCAAATTAAACAGTCACGCAGATGCTTCAAGCACTATTCTAACAAAACATTCATTCTATAACGGTGGCGTTTTTCTTCAAACTCACCTGAGCAAAATCAGCAAATGGAGCCTATGTATCCCGGCAACCTTCAAAAAATTTTGCCTGCAAATGGATAATAACCCCTTGTTAAATATACATAAAAAGTGTAAAAATAACTCATTAAAAAAGGGTGGTCGGGCGGAGGCGGGCTGGAGATGCACGGTGGTCGGGTGTGATGCACGAAGAGGAGCAGAAATAGGGAGCGGTCTGCTATTAATTAGAGGAGGGGGGATTTAAGATTTTAGATTCTATTTTGATTTTTTTGATGCTGCAAATAGTCATTTGGGAGCTGCTTATATAAACACACTTAAAAAAGAGTTTGTATGCATCTCTAATTCTCCGTACAATTCTTTGATTATATTATATACCTATAACCTATTTACCCAAAATATTATGACAAAAATTTCTTTATTTTCGCCTTCAATATATTCATAGAAAACATATTAGAAATATTCAAACCCTCCACATCTTCATTATGTACAACAAACATCTAAATTACATACAAATATACACAAAAATATCATTACATATTTTACATACTGCTGCAATGGCATATATATATATATACATATATATATATATATTATATATATATATATATATATATAATTAAGCCATTTGTATTTACACCAAAACTCGAACAAAGGAAGAAGATGAAATATCGGCTGCTGGTAATTATCGTAATAATCATTTTGATTATAATCTGGGAAATCTTGTTATATAAAGAAATCCGGGAAATCTTGATTGACGGAATCAGGCGAATCAGACTGCGAAAACAGCCCATCTGGTGAGTAGTACTGTAATCTCTTGCCGGGCTGCAGCTGCATCAACTCATCCAACATGCCGAAGGACAGCTTCCTCTTCATCATGGAGCCCACCTCCGACGGCATCTCTAAATAATCTCCGCCGCCGTCTTCCCCGCCGGAATTTGAGTATCTCATGAGGCAACCGGGGTCTAAAACCTCCTCGTGAGAATCAAACTGCAGGTAGGGAAGAAGCTGGCTGTCATCATCGTCCCACGCCGTAAAGCAGTCGGCGACGTTCTCTTCACTTTGAGCGCTGACCGTCGCCGACAGTGCCGGGCTGCAGGTATCTGCCACGTCATTACTCGCCGCCGGCAAATTTCCTTTCTTTCTCACTCGGCAGAGAACAGAGTCATCCAGCTGGAAAAAAAATTTTAAAAATTGTTAATTTCCGCAGAAACTTTAGGCGTGCACAAAACTACGTTTAATATTATGCGGCTTACTCGCATAGAGCCCTTCTGCTTCCGGGAAGGAAGAGCGGCGGCGGCGGCGGCGGCGGCGGCGGATGAATCCAGGATTCGATACTCATGCATAACCCAGTCCGTCTTAGAGCCCTTCGGTGGCCGGCCCTCGTAAAAGACAAGGGCTTTCTTGACGCCGATGCAGTGGGTGCCGCCGGCGCCGAGAATAGGCTTATCCGTGCCGGTCGCCTTCCAGTACCCAGAACCGGCGGAGCGGTTGGGGCGGAAACCATTGGGATACTTGCGCTCTCTTGGGCTGAAGAAGAACCATTCTCCGTCGCCAAAGAAAGCCTTGCCTGCAATAATAGTAGAAAAAAAAACAAGCATAAGATGCCGAAATTTCTTTGTTTTCTGGCACGCGTCCAGCGCCATGAGTACAGACTACAGAGCATGTGGCGTAGAAATTAATGACGATGGAATTAATGAATAATTAATCACCGGGAAGGTCCCATGGATTGAACTTGTAGATATCGATATCGGCTACAATATCCCAACCCGGAGGCAGAGTAGAAGTGACTTTCTTGCTCAGGTAACAGCTGATGAGTTCTTCGTCGGTGGGATGGAACCGGAAGCCGGGAGGGAAGTGAGAGCTCGTCAGCAAATCCTTGACTTCCATGGCGGAAATGAAATGAACTGAATGAATTAGCGCAGAAGAAGAAGAAGAAGAAGGGGCTGGGTTGGTTAATGGTAAGCTGGGCAAGTACGGATTCTTATATAGGCAGTTTGTGCTGGAAAGATGCCGGACATGCCTTTGATATTTACACAAGGGTATAGTATATGCCCGCCGGTTTATTATTTATGTTTTTGGTCTGCAAAAGTAAGTATTTCAAATATGTATTTCTTTTTTTTTTTACTTTTTTTTTTGGGGAGATTATTGGGAGGAAGCAGGGTAGAATGTTCACACTATCACTGCCTCTTGTGGAAGAAGATAGCATGGTGCCACCTGGAGTTGAATGGATTATATGAAAATAAGGAGAGAAAAAAACAAGGTGTGCGAGAGAGCGATATTAGAAAGAGATTGATATACGCGTATTGGAAACGGCTATTTGCATACCATAAATTGAAATTTAAAATTAAAATTAATTGAAAAGCTCTGTGCCTTTCTAACCGCAGCCCATCTCTTCCATTCCAGATCCCTCTAGCCCGAACTTGCCAAACACTATAAGGAAAATCTCATTTAGCAAGAGATATTAAGAAGACTAGATAGTTTTTTCCTAATTAGCATCAAATTTAGCTAGATAGATAATTTTTTACTTTACTAATTACAAAATAGCAAGAAATTATCTTGTTACAAACATAACAATAATTTTTTTTTATAAAATATATTTTGCTAAAATGGTAACGATTTGTTTTTTTTGCAAAATAGCAATGATTTTTTTTGCTGCGAAAAATGTATGTAAGGAAAATTTTATTTCATTCCAAAAATTTCATCTTTTTTTCTTAAAAAAAATATTTTCTTTTATTTTTTTATTCCTTTTTCATAAAATAGAATTATTGTAAATATATATTTATAAATTATCATATATTATTTATATTCAACGAAATAAGTAATAATAGGTTTAATTATTTATTTAATTTTATAAATCATTTAAATATATTTATAAATTTAGCAAAAAAAATATTAGTATGCAATGAAATGATTATATATATATAAAGGGGAGCCTTGGCGCACCGATTAAGGTGTCGCCGTGTGACTTTGAGGTCACGGGTTCGAATCTTGGAAGCAGCCTCTTGCAAAAATGCAAAGCAATGTTTGCCTGCATTTCACCCTTGTGGTGATACCCTTTCCCGGATCGAGTCCTCCCTGCACGGGGATGCTTTGTGCAGCGGGCTGCCCTTTATATATATATATATATATATATATATATATATATATATATATATATATATAATACCACCTTTAAGGAACATATTAGTAAATTAGGTGAGTTGGTTAAACCCTAAAAACCCATTAAGGTAGTATATTTTTTATAATATAAAAATTTATTTTAATTTAACTAAATCATTAAGTAAAATACTAAACATTAACAACCAAATTAACATTCTTTTCTAATTTAGAAAGATTAAATACCTTATTAAAAATCCTTGAAAAATTGAAAGGAATAATTTACTTGCTAAATTTTGTAGACTCATATTAGCTAGAATTTTTTTTTGTTTCTAAATTTTTTGATAAATAAAATTAGAAAGGAATTGAGTTAATTATTAGCAAGGAAAGATGTGCAAACAAAATATGAAACAGTGGGTGCAAAAAAATATTAGAAGATCAAGCTCTAAATGTTGTAACTATCCCTTTTCCCTTTTAAGGGTCATAGAGAATATATGAATGCGTGGAAATTGGGAGTCTTGTCTGGAATTCATAACTACGACATTGTTCACCTTGAAGGACATGCGTTTACGGGATGGCTTGATGGGAATGAGTAGAAAATTGTTCAAGGAATATATATATATATATACACAATGCCGGAGTAAAGCAACTTATAAGATATTGTCTGCTTTAAAGTATAAAGAACCTACAAATACAACATCAATGAGAATAATCTACAATGAGAAGGAGGCAAAGATTGAATTGGATGGCAGAACTTCAATTCATTTTTAGTTAAATGCATAAGTGATTATATACGGATAAACTAGCTACTGTGTTAGAAATTTTCTATTAGGTGAATTTGATTCATCGAGACGTCCCGATAAAGTCGTACATGAAAATTAGAATCTATTCGGACTCCCGTGAGCGTGCGTTAATTCAGTCGCGCGAACGGTTGAAGCTTGTGATAGGTGGGTCATATCATCTCGTAATTTCATGTCGCGAACTCGGTCTCACCCTTGACACAAATATTGGCATAGTTACGAAGTCAAATTGATTTCACGGGAGTTTCATGTTCCATTATTTTTGGAGATTAATTGGGAATTCATTGTGCCCTAATGTTGTAACTCCACTTGAGGGCTTCCCCTATTAAAGCCAAAAATGAAACCCTAACAGATGACTGCTCTATTCAGCCACCGTGAACAAGGGGCGAATCGTGAGTTTCTCCTTCAGTTTGTGTAACCGCCGACTAGGGCATTTTGGGCGCGATCCTCTCCATCGGCTGTAGATTTTCGATCTAGACGTAGAGGGTTTTTAGTTCTTTGGATACTACCCGTTGAAGATGATCCAGTTTTGCAGTCGCCCTTTATCACGGGGAAGGATCGACCTCTTGAGTACTTCGATCTTTCCACTCCTCCATTACTGCATGCTTAATTTGACCACTCTATTCCTGCATGTCTTGATCGAGGATCTCAAGAGGAAGAATATCCATTCAGATTTGGAACAAAGAAAACCCTCCTCTTCATTTCCTGGAAGAGCAGAACAATCAACTAGAGGAAATATAATGCAGGATAAATCTCTGGTTTGATTTTGGGGTCTCTTACTATTGACAGGTATTTCAAAACCTTTAGGGTCCGTTCGTTTGAACGGAATTAGCTTTCTGGAATTGGCTTTTCGACGAAAATTAATATCTACATGAATTGGCTTTATACAGAATTCCAATTTTGTTGTTCGGCTGTAAGATTGAATTCAGTTAACATAATTGGAATTGAGGCACAAAGGTTGTTCGGCTGAATGATGGAATTGATATTGGAATTGACATTATACAATAATTTTATAAAACTCAAAATAGGCGTCAGCGCAGAACGCATTAAATTGCATAATATGTTTTAAGACGCGCGTTCTTCGCCCAAGCGCAATTTTTTCGCCCAGGTGCGCATTTTTTTACCGGGCGCACATTTTTCTCCAGGACGCGTGTTTTTCGCAACGGTGTGTTTTTTGGCCCATAACCACATTTTCGCGCGAACGCGAGTTCTTCGGTTGAGAGTGCATTTTTTGGCACGGAAATACACTTTTTTGCCTGGACGTGCATTTTTTGCTCGTGCGCACATTTTTTCACTAGCGCACATTTTCGCCCGAGCTGGTGTTTTTCGGCCCAGGGAGTTCTGCGGCCCGGGCAAAAAATGCGATGTTAGGAGAAAAATGCACGCCAGAGCAAAAAATGAGCGTCCGGGCCGAAATAAACATGGTTTGGCGACAAATGTGCGCCCGGGTAAAAAACACGTTCCCGCATGAAAAACGCGCTTCAGAGCGAAAAACGCGCGCCCCACCAAAAACACGCGCTCATGCGAAAAACGCGCGGACGGGCGAAAAACTCGCGCCCGGGAGAAAAACACGCGCCCGGGCGAAAACGCGCGCCCGGGCGAAAAACACGCCCCCGGGCGAAAACACGCTCCTGGGCGAAAAAAATGCTCCCAGGCGAAAAATGCACGTCCGGGCAAAAAATGTGGGCCGGGGCGAAAAACGCGCGCTGGGGCGAAAACGCGCGTCCGGGCGAAAAACGCGCGTCCGGGCGAAAAAACGCGCGTCTGGGCGAAAAACGCGCTCCCGGGCGAAAACCCCATGCCCGGACGAAAAACCCGCGCCAGGGCGAAAACCCCGCGCCCGGGAGAAAAATCCGCGCCCAGGCGAAAAACCCGCGCCCGGGCGAAAAAACGCGCGCCATGATGGAAAAATTTGCCTCCGGCGGAAAAAACGCGCGCCCGACAGAAAAATCCGCCCCCGGGCGAAAAATGAGCGCCGAGGCGAAAAACCCTCGCCCGGGCGAAAAACGCGCCCCGAGGCGAAAAACGCGCGCCCGGGCGAAAAGCGCGTGCCCGGGCGAAAAACGCGCGCCCGGGCGAAAAGCGCGCGCCCGGGCGAAAAAACGCGTGCCCGGGCGAAAAACGCGCTCCCGGGAGAAAAAACGCGCGCCCGAGCGAAAAATGCGCGCACGGGCAAAAAACGAGCACCCGGCTGGAAAACGCGCGTCCGGTCGGAAAAAACGTGCGCCCAACTGAAAACATTCGTGTTGGTCAAAAAACGTGTGCCCGGGTCGAAAAACGCGCGTCCATCTGAAAAACGCGCTCTCGCGCGAAAAACACGCGCCCGGGCGAAAAAACGAGCGCCCGGACGAAAAATGCACAACCGGCCGAAAAACACCCGCCCGGCCGAAAAACACCCGCCCGGGAGAAAAATATGTGTCCTGGTGAAAAATGCGCGCTCGAGCGAAAAATCGCACTTCCAGGCGAAAAAAACGTCCGCCTGGGCGAAAAATGACCATCCGGTTGAAAACCACGCGCCCGACCGAAAAACACGTGCCCGACCGAAAAACACACCCTGCAGGAAAATGCACGCCCGGGTGAAAAATGCGCGCGTAGGTCGAAATACTCTCGCGAAAACACTCGATTATGCGGAAAACTCATGGGAGGAGATAGGAATTGACGATTTAATTTTTTTAGTTCATAGTCAAAGTCATGAGTTTTCACATGAAATCCAATATCCACATAAATTCTATTGCGCCGAACATTAGAATTGGATTTCTAATCGCCAATGTCAATTCCAAAAAGCCAACTCCGATCAAACGAACGGACCATTATTTTATTTCAGCGGTTAATAGTTAATACAACCTAAAACAAATTTACTCATTTATTTTGGAATACCATTTGCATATCTGATGTGTTATATGAGATCAAAATCATTCATATAGAGATTTGTAAATATTTATGTATACACATTCATTTAACTTAAGATATGCAAGATGGGATTATTCAATCACAAACAGTGTTCTACAAACCTATATATATTAGTACATGCTTTTGATCTCTGAGTTCATATTATAAGATGACTCGTATGTTAATGATATATATATATATGTATATATATAAGATTTGTATGCTAACCCTCTTTACTATAGAGAGCTTTTGTTTAGATTCTCTAGAGGTTATTCGTCATTATAAAACACGAACTTGGAGAAAGAACGCTTTAATTAATTAATTTTCGCACTTCAGTAAATTTATTGTTCACCATTTCCATTTTATTTGCGTGTTCTTAATTTCATTACTTAATTAGAAACTGTTAATCCTACATTTTGTACTCCAATAGAGATTGATGTATTTGAATAAGACGATCCTGAAAACTTTGTCGTCGCAACATTCAGTCTTTTGTAGTTATCGTAAATTGTCTGATAATACAATTTGCGTAGCGACATCTATATTTTTCTGACAGCTACAACAAGGAAATAAAACTACTTATCATTTGCTGGTTATTAATTTCATTTCTCCCTGTCTCTTCTAATTATTTCATCCCTGTCCGTCGTTGATTAAAATTTTTGAAGAGTATATGGCCAAAAATTAGAAGGAAAATTCATGATTCCTTTTGATTAGGCCTTAGAAGAGGAGATTTATTCTCCTAAAACAATAAAAGTAAGAAAAAAATCATGTAATGGCCTTGTTCTTAGTTTACTTGTTTCCTAACAGAAAACTCAAGCATTATCCTGATGAGATAATCTGTCTACTCTTCTGTCATTGTCGGTAACTTGTATTTTTTCTGCTACTGTTTATTGTGTATTATTGTGAGGTGCGAAGTTGGTGAAGATCCTGTGTGGATCGAGGAGAGAAGGCATTGTAATGGTCTATTTGTTTCATACATCTTTAGTGGCGGCTTTCCGGGTTGGATTATGATCTTCCCGTGGTTTTTACCCTATTGGATTTCCATGCACGTTAAATCTCTGTGTCATTTTTATTATTGTTATTTTGTGTTGTGTTTTGGTTGTGTATCGGCATACCGCTAAGCGGTCGTGCAGTTACTTGCTCGAACTAATTTGCAGGTGTTCTGATTGGGCTTGTGCGCTCTCTAGCCCAACATATCCCCTCTTCCATGCTTCAAGGACCGGATAATGCGTAAATAATTGCTAAATAAAAGCAGCTTTAAATAACAGAGTTAGTTGTTAGTAATTTAGACTCTGTTTGAGAGAGTTGTTGCTGATGAAAAGCTACCGATCGAATAGAACTAATTGAATAGAGCTCTTTGAGAAGCAGTGATGAAAAAGCTCTAGGCTGTTTGGACATTATGTGCATAAGAGCTGATCAAAAAGAGCTGAAATTAAAAATGCTGGAATTAAAAACAGGAAGAATCCATCTATGCATTAGTAACTCAACAAATGCTGGAAATAAAAATGAAGAACAATCAAATAGGAAGAACTCATCATATTTGCTGGAATCAAATAGAAAGAACTCACCGTATACAAACTACTTATGGCGCTGCAATATGATAGCATAAAAGGGAATGGAGAACTAGGGCTTCGTTTGAGGGGACTTATTTTCACCGGTCAAGCGGTTACAACCGCATGAACCGGATCTTAATTAAGGTCCGGTTCATGCAGTCGTAACCGCTTGACCTGTAAAAATAAGTCCCCCCAAACGGAACCCTAGTGATTGGAAAGCATCGAACCGAGCATGTGCTCGGAAGGCCGCACCTGCTTCATCCTCAAGCTCGGTGGTGATGTTCCTACTCCGATCACAATGGAGAAGAACTGACGACTGGTTTCTGCTTCCGCCTCCGATCTCGATTTCCTTCTCCGATCTCCTTCTCTAATTGTTCGTGAAGTTGCGCGAAAAACGGAATGAGGCGAGAACTATTTTTGTCTGAAGAAGACGACCCTAGGGCACGATTTCCACTTTGATCTGTGCCGGCGGTTACGCAAAAAAACTGAGCGGAAATGGCGACGAGAATGACGAGAGGAGAAAGAGGGCGAAGGGTTGCGGGATCGGGAAATGACGAGACGCGCGTCTCATACGCGAAAAGCTGGTCCCACCCAGCTTTTCAGAAATAGGTAAAAACGACTATTTTAAAAAAGCTCTACTCACAGAGTTGTCTAATTTTGGTGCAAACAGAGCCTCAGAGAGTTGACTAATTTTGGTGCATGGATATTTAATTTTTTTTTAGTAATAATAAAATAGTAAATATATTTAGATACTGTTGGACTTCGTTATTAGCCGGTCAGTCGGAGTCTTAAATTATACATGTCGAAGTAACTAAGAAGAAAGAATAAAGTCAACTATAACGATCATAATTAATTGCAGCAAAGTTAAGGCACCAAAATATTTCCGCCTGATACGTGCAGTTATAGGAGATCCGGGGTGCGGTTAGAGAGAAGCCTCACTAAGGAGGAGTGGAGTTAGTGGGATGAATGGTCAAACTCATGATCATAACTCCGCCGCGCGCGTATTTCACGCCCGGAGCAGCGCCGAGCGAGGCCAAATACTGCACCACACCACTGGGGTGCGGTTAGTCTGCACCCCACTAAGTGGGGTGCGGTGTAACATCCCAAATCCTGCTAGACCCATTGGAAATGTTAGGGCATAGTGGTGAGATGAGTGACCACTAGGGCCTTAGGCTAGGGTGGAAATGGCTAAGTGCACACCAAAGCTCAAAAATCAACCTAGCCCTAAGCCCCTCAACTAGGTTAATTGACCCTCAATTGTCCAAATTGACCTCACATATGTTGCCCTAACTACTAAGGGAGACCAATAGGATGGAAATTGCACTTGGGTGGGACCCAATTGCATGAAATTAACCAAAGTCAAACTTTACCTAATTTTTGTCAAATCTACACCCTTTGATTAAATTAAACCAATTGGGGCCCCACCATGAACCAACCAATGTTGGGTGATGTCAAGGGACCCATGACCCCCATGTGGGGTCAACCCACTCACCTTGTTGACCAAAGTCAACCATGGTCAACATAGCTCTTTAAGGTGAATTCTAAGCCTAATTTGAATGGAACCCAACACCCATCAATTAACCAATTATTTATGGACTTAGGACACCCCCTTATCAGCCTTGGACTGAGCTCAAACCCTGAGTTTTAATAACCAAATGAGAGGGGGGGACCAAAAGTAATTAAAAAGGCAAAAGATAAAGGTTAAAGCAAATCCCCCTCTAACACTCCACCTCCAATTAATGTTAGACACTCCACCCTTGATTACTAAGCCTCAGAAGGAGACCAGAAGGCCCAGCAAGGACAGGGGTGCAGGAGGGTGGCAGCAAGGAGCAATCCGAGAAGGCTTGGATTCAAAACCAGCAATAGAAGCCTCCCCACCTCATTCCAGCCACACCATCAGCTTCAGAAGGGAGAGAGCAGTCGGGAACGACACCTGGAGCAAGGCCATAGCTGGAGAATCGAAGTCGGGAGCAGGCTTGCCGGAGCAAAGCAAAACCAGGGTGAACTGCCGCTGGAGCCGCCGCCACGCCCCAATCACGGTTCGTTTCTCCTCCTCTCCCCCCCCCCCCCCCCCATGCTAGCTTTCTATAACAAAACGAAGAAGGATCGGGCTCAATTGAGCCCGAATCCATTCCTTAAAACCGAGTTTTTCCGCTCGAAATGGGAAGTTTGGGATCGCTGGGAACCGCCGCCTCCGGCCTCCAGTCGCGGGTAAATGGTAGCCCCGACCACCACGAAGATGTCGTTGGTGTTGGTCGGCGGTGGTGGTGGCTGGATCGCTGGCAATCGCGGTCGCGACATCGCCCAGAACGGCTCGATCTCAGCCGTTGGCTGGAGGAGGAAGACGACTCCCTAGCCGCGGGAACTGCGTCAAGATTCGTGTGCGCCTTATTTATTTAAATTAACTTAAGGTTTTGGATTCATTTCACCCTCTAGTGGGCAGCCTCCTTCTAATATTAATTAGGGGCACTTAATGACTGAATTAGCAAAAGTGCCCAACATGAAAGTTGTAGGCCTTAACATTAGCTTTCATTAGGGCTTAAGTTCAGGTCATTTGGTGACCCACAGCTCCCTGGGGAGCTGTTTTACTAGGACTGGTCCTACACTAGGACAACCCACTACAATATTTTTTTAGCCTAGATCTCTCAAGCTTTGAAGCTGAGATTTTAACCATGGGTAGGTATACCCTAGGGGTACCCTCTGCCCAAAGATCAGTATTTGTTGTGCAATTTTGCCTATAGTTTTTGTGGTAATTAAGATATTTAAATAATGTTGATTTTTGGAGCCTATGAAGTCCAAATGACACCAAATTTTGGTGGCATGCTCTTTAGTTCATGAGTAATGCCTGCCTAAATTTTCACTCCATTTGGAGTTGATTTGATATGGAAAATGGGAAACCCTAATGAGGGCACTTAAGGGTCAAATTAGGGTTTAGGCTATTTTGGGGAGTTGAGTGGGTTGACCTCCTCCCATCATGATGATTATGTAGGTAATGATATATAAATGCATGTGACACCCCCTAATGGAGCATTTGGAGCCATTAGGGTGGTGTGTCCTAAGACCCTAAGGGTAAACCCTTAGGGTTGCAATTTAGGGTTTGTGAAGGACATAGGACCAAATGTGCTTGCCTTGGCTGAGAACTTGGTAGACATGTTTTTAGGAGCATGCAATGGCTTAGATAATTTAATGGGAATATTTAGAGTCATTTATGTATTTTTTCCCTTATTAAATGAAGTTGCCACTATTTCCTTAAATAAATAAAATGCATGGTCAGATGACCTTGTATGGTTATGATATTTTAACCGTGGCTGAATTGGGATGAAAATAGGCTACGGTAATTTTAGTAGGATTTATTGAAGTGTTATTTCTTGTGGAGAAATTTTTTAAGTGCTTACTAGCTTAGAGGAATTTAATTATGAAAAATGTCAAATCATTGGGCAAAATTATGAAACTTGGTTATCTGTCATTTTTTTATATATACCCATGATAATTATTTGGAAGCCTGTGGAATTGTATTTCATGTACATCATGTAGAAATTGGTATTTACTACACTTGGATGTTAAATCATTTTAATTAGTCAAATCATATGGTAATGATATAAATATTTGGCAGAAGACTCTAGACCCCCATTTGAACTCTTGGTAATTTTTATAGAATTTTCAGATGTGAAATATTATTTTTCCTAATTATAGTGGCATTTTGGTAATTATACAACTATGAGGATTTAGTAGGTCACATGACATCCTAGGGTCATGAAACTCAGTAAACCACCTTGTTATGGAATATTACCTTACTGATAATTTTAAGGTAGCATGTAGAAGCATTTTGAGGATAGATCATGTGTAATTTGACTTAAGGCCTTAACTACTTTAAATAATAATAAATACCAAATTAATATGGAAAATTATGGAAATTGGAACACACCTTATTAAGGTCAGTGGGAGTCTAGTATAATTATACCATATCCTGGTGATGAGTTTTTAGAAAGATCCCCTTATGGGGTTTGAGGTTAGTTCAACTTGGTGGTCTGCGTTTAGTAAAAACCAGAATTTTGATTTTAAGACAATTCAGACCCATAAGTAGTGTTTAGAAGTTATGATCATTCAGTATTTGAGTTATAGTTCACAATGATTCAAGGAGGGTCAAACCTAGGATTAACATTGAGATTGTGCTAGGGTTGGTGTATGAGGTGTGGAGGTACGTCCAACCCAATTGGGTGGGACGGGTGTTGAGCTAAGTCACTTTAATTATATAAAATAATGAGGGGTGAACTAAATGTTAATCACCAACTAAAGTAATTGTCTTGAGAAAGAGGATGGTGGGGTTGAGCCCATTGAATCCTTAGTACCGTTGGGGGCTCCTTTACGGGGTATACCGCGGGAAGTCCAAGATTCACCCAAAACATAATACTAACTTAATTGTAGGCAAGAGTAGCCTAATTAGGTCAGCAAGCTAGTATGGATCTCCTTCGGGAAGGAGATGTGTTGGAGCAACTTGTGTGATAGTCCCTGAGCCGGAGGCTTGGGTGGAATTGGTGTCACCTGTTACTTATGCAATTAGTGGCGAGTCTTCGGTACTAGGCTAGTCGTGTCACTGACGGTAGTACGTTGACTCAGGTGAGGGTGAGGTTTAGAGGGTCGGTAAGATTGAGTACCGCGGTCTGGAGGACAATCCCTAATAACCCACCCCGTGTAAGACCCCCCCTCCCTAAACTGAACCTGGTTCAGGGAGGGGGGATCTTACTGCCCAAAGAGGACAACCCAGCGCTTTCCGGGTGGCAACGTCCCACCCTTTCAAGCGCTGAGCGGTCTCTTTGCCAGGCACAAGAATCATCACAACACATCAGAACGCACAGCGGAAGCAATCGAATATAGGAAAAGCTAAGCATGCGGATTATATTACATAATTAAATATGGTCGGGGCCTATCATTTTACAAAACATTGCCTCGAGGGCTACATAATCTAAACAAAAGGGAGCTCTAGGCTAGTCCTTATACTCTCGAACTCACGTCTCTGAAGATAGGGGGCGAGGCTGGGGTAATCGAACGGGCCATCTCCAAGGCTCGTAACTCATCCTGCGGTGCGGGGGCTCCTTGCTGTCCCATCTCCTGTGATTGATTATAAGAAATAACTGTTAGTCACAGAGCTAAGTAGAAAATACATCCCCTCCCCGGATCCATATCCAGGGGGCGGCCAAAGGACAGAAATGAAATAGCCGAAGCAAGGTAGAGGGTTAGTAGCAGGTAAACATATATCTCTCCGTATGTATATATATAGGGTTTCCCGCCCTAAAGCTCGTAATCGCGTCGTATAGTAAGTACACAACACTATAGCGCGCAGACACGCACACCCAGGTATTCAAACCTGTACGCACACAAAAGACCCTGTGTCGACACAGTTTAGACCGCTTTATTTCAAGCAGGGGAGCTAACCCCGCGGGCCTCACCGATGTGGCCGTCGGTGACAGTGGTCAGTCTTGCCACTTCTGAATGTAGTCGTACCGTATCATTCAGGCCCTCCTGTACAACTTGGTGTACTAACTGGATGTGAGCGACATCCGACGAGCCGATTTGTAGGCCGACCAGAGGAGGTAAAACTGCAGGCTCGGAGGGTGATAACCCGTTGTGCACATCTCCCTGTCGCCATGAGTCGTCAACCCACCCGCACCGGTACGAACGGTCTGCGAGCGTGACCAACCCGCCACTCCCAAACAATCTTCACCCGCTTTATATAAAACAAGCACATAAGTGTCGTGGCAATTCTACTCGACCGGTCACACAACCTCTGCCCGGGAGGATTAGCGGTATGAGGGCTCCTAGCTTGGGACTAACCTGGGAGGAGGGACTCAACTCTGGGTTTTCCCCAACTAAGGCCTCGCAGAAGGGAGGATAAGCACCGCATGGTTGCCATGACAGTTCTGCATTAGCAAATAAATTAGGCCGAAAGCAGGGGCCATAACACTAAGCAGAAATATAGGTCGAAAGCAGAGGCCATAATAATAAGCTGAAAAGTAGGCCGAAAGCAGAGGTCATGGTAATAAACAGAAAAGTAGGCCGAAAGCAGAGGCCATGGTAATAAACAGAAAAGTAGGCCGAAAGCAGAGGCCATGGTAATAAACAGAAAAGTAGGCCGAAAGCAGAGGCCATGGTAATAAACAGAAAAGTAGGCCGAAAGCAGAGGCCATGGTAATAAACAGAAAAGTAGGCCGAAAGCGGAGGCCATAATGACAGGACCAGTGCGAGACTGGATTTAAATGAAAGTACAGAAAGTAAATGCGGGGGACCAGTGCGTGACTGGATTTAAAGGGAAGTACAGAAAGTGAATGCGGGGGACCAGTGCGAGACTGGATTTAAAGGGAAGTACAGAAAGTAAATGCGGGGGACCAATGCGAGACTGGATTTAAAGGAAAGTACGGAAAGCAGTAACAGCATAAGGAAAGGGTTAGTAGTCCAATCGCTCTTTTATTATTGTCGCGGCGGGGTTAAATTTCGGCGCCGCGCCGCAATTTCGTTCCAATTTTCGCGTCGATATTCCGAGCTTAGTCGATTCCTTGGATAGATACGCATAATTTTTAATAGGCATTTAAAAATATGCGTCGAGGGGACGCCGATTCATTTTGATGAATTTCGTTCTTTTTGGGAGTTTATTTTCACTTGTAAAAGCTTTTGGAGGACCAAAATAAGAAACCACACCTCCCAATTTTAATAGTAGTTGTAAAATACCTTTAATTAGAGCCCTTAATTTGTGGTGATTTTTGCGAACTTATTTGGACGTTTATCTTCTCAAAATAAACTCTATAAAGGGTTTTAAAAATAGTAAAACTTCTCCTAAAAAACCCAAAAAATTACAGTAGGTGCCCCTTAGGGTGGGGCACATTTTTCATTTAGAAAACTTTTCCCTAATCTGCCCCATTTTTTCTCAAAAAAATGGGGAAGGGGAAAGGGAGATTGGGGTGCGGTTAGGAAAAGGAAGGGGGGAATTGGGGTGTGATTAGGGAAAGGGAGGAGGCGCAGGGGTCTTGCACCCTGCGCCTTCCCGCGGCTCCCACAGCGGATCTGCGGCAGATCCGCTGTGGGGGCACACAAGTGGAGGCGGGAGGCGGGAGTTAAGAAAACGGGGGCCGCTTGATCTCCTGGGGGAGATCGTGCGGCCCCCGATTGATCTCGGGTGGCTGTCGCAGCCGCCGCCGGGCAGCGGCCGGCTGGGGCCGGCGCCGCTCCCGGATGATACGCCGGGGGCCGGCGAACACTCCGGTGCTGATCCGGCGGCCTGGCGCCGCCGGCCACCGCCGGGGGTGCTGCGAGAAGGGGAACGGGGACGGTGGCAGGCATGCATGCATCGTGCATGCTCGCCGCGCCACCTCCTCTGCCAGGTGGTGCGGGAAACGCCCCCGGTCGGTGCGCCGGGGGCCGGCGACTCCTTCGGTGATGGTGCGGCGGCCTGGTGCCGCCGGCCACCGCCGGGGGAGGGCGAAGAAGCAGGCGGGAGGCGGAGGCGCGGCCTCCATGGGCCATGCAGGCCCGCTGCGCCGCCGCCTCCGCTGAGAGGGCGCCGGTGCCGCCCCCGGTCGGTGCGCCGGGGGTCGGCGCCCACTCCGGCGGTGGTCCGGCGGCCTGGAGCGGCCGACCGCCGCCGGGGGAGGGGATTATCCCCCCTACAGGAAAGAAAAGAGGAGGAGGGGGAGGCCACGGGTGCCGCCGGCTACATCCTCCGGCGGCCCGGCCGCCTCCCCTGTGTCGGCGCCGAGGTCCCCGAGAGGGGACCTACCTCCCCGAGCGCCACCACCGGCGCTGGGGAAGAAGGCCTCCACGGCCAGCTTCTTCCCCGAGCCTTGCAAGGCTCGGGGCGACGGCCGGCGACGCACAGGCGACGGGGAGAGGGGTGGCCTTCTCCGGGAGGTAGGAAGGAGGAGGGGGGAGGTTCTACCTGGAGGTGAGGTGGGGATCGAGAGGTGGAGGGGCGGTGGCCGGCCATGAGGAAGGAGGAGGAGGTGGCGGCTTGGGGTTGGCTTGCTCCGGCAAGGTGGAGGAGGAGGAGGGCTGGGCTGGGCTGGTCGGCAGGGTGAGGCTGAGAGGGAGTGGGGTGGGGGGTTTGAGAGGGGCTGCCCCTTCCTTTTATAGGAAGGGGGAGCTCTCCTCCTTATCCCCCACGTGGGGATAAGGGAGGGGGAGATATTTTCTCCCCCTCCCCTCCCTTCTCTCTCTCTTGCCCCCTTTGCCCAAATAGGGGCTGCCTATTCATGGGCAGCCCCTTTTCTTGGGGGGCTTTCTCTCTCCTCCCCCCCCCCCCCCCAATTTTCTTTTCATTTCCCAATAAATTTCAAGTCGGGGGGGGGGGGGGGGGGGGGGGTGGGTTGACCGAGTCAACTTAGGGCGGGGTCCTCCTTGGTCCCTGGGGTCCAACAAGAGTTGTCGGGGCCGATGCCGGGTTTGTATGCTTTATATCTCATGCGTTGCACTGAGGCGATCTGCATAGTCGTAAAATGGCATACTCCCCATACGACCTTGAATCGAGGCCCAACGAATTCCGTTGCGCTTGTATTGTCCATACAAGTCTAACGGAACTGACGGAAGTCCAATCGGGGTTCGTATGGTCACTATTCATAATAATGAGGTAGTGGCGTGCTACGACACCCGAAATGGTCGTTTTCTCCAAACGACCTCGGATCGAAGTGCAACGAATTCCGTTGCGCTTGTATTGTCCATACAAGTCTAACGGAACTGACGGAAGTCCAATCGGGGTTTGTTTGGTCACTGTACCCCAATGATTTAGTTGCGGTACGCAACGTTACTTAAGATGGTAGTTTTCTACTGCCCGGGCCTACTTTTATTGGGCTCACTAGGGTCTAGTGGCCCAATAAAAGTTGGGATGTTACAATCCAATAAAAATAAAGAGATTTTCGTCCCTGAAAATTGGCTAAAGTAGGGGTTTAAAGGATATACCTGGGGGAAAGAGTGCCGGGTATTTTTCTCGAACGAGCGTTTCTGGTTCCCAAGTAAACTCTTCGCGTCCACAGTTTGACCACAAGATCTTGACCATCGTGAAGGTTTTGTTCCGCAGTTCTTTGATCTTGGAGTCCACTATCTTCACTGGTTCGAGTTGGACGGATCGGTCGGATTGTACTGATGTCGGTGACACGGGGAGATGTTGCTCGGGTTGGCGGAGTACGCGTCTCAGCGAGGAGACGTGAAACACGTCGTGGAGGTTTCCCAGCTCGGCTGGCAAAGCTAACCTATAAGCCACCGGGCCAACTCTTTCGATGACTTGATATGGACCTAAGTAACGGGGGTCCAGCTTTTTCTGCTTCTTTATTCGGGATATCCCGTGCACCGGCTTAATTTTCAAGAAAACCATATCTCCTACGTTGAATTCCACCATCCGATGACGCGCATCATAATATTTGGCTTGCCGGCTGTGCGCTTCTAGCATATGTTCCCGGATTAACCTTACTGCGGCAGTGGTATCGTCTATGTAGGTGACCCCTAAGGCTTCAGGGTCCTCATCCTGTGCCCAAGATAGTGGGGTCCGACAGCGTCTTCCGTAGAGGGCTTCGTAAGGTGCCATCTTGATGCTTGCCTGGAAGCTGTTGTTATAAGAAAATTCTACCAGAGGTAGTAACTGCTCCCATGGCTCGTTGTGTTCCACTATGCATAATCGGAGAAGATCTTCCATCGTCCGGTTTGTTCTTTCCGTCTGCCCATCGGTCTGGGGGTGGAAGGCGGTGCTAAATGCCAATCTGGTTCCTAGATAAGCTTGCACTCTTCTCCATTCCTTCGATGTAAAGCGCCCGTCGCGGTACGAGACGATTGATTTGGGTATTCCATGAAATTGGACTACCTGCTCAATAAATAGTCGGGCTAAAATGTCGACACCGTCGCCTTGCCGGTTCGGGATGAATCGGGCTACCTTGGTAAGGCGGTCTACTACGACCCATATGGAGTCGTTACCTGCACGAGATCGGGGTAAGCCATGGACAAAGTCCATGGAGATATCCTCGAACTTCCATTCTGGTATGGGCAGGGGTTGTAGTAGGCCCCCTGGGCTTCGACACTCTGCCTTGACCAGTTGGCAGGTCTGGCAGTGCGCAACATGGTGACGTCCCTCTTCATTCCTGGCCAGTATAAAGTCCTTCGTAGGTCTGTATACATCTTCACTACCCCTGGGTGTATTGAATACCTTGTTTGATGTGCTTCACGGAGTCTCTCCTCCCGGATCCCCTCTGCAGCGGGAATGAATATGCGGTGTCTGTATTGCAGGATGCCATCGTACAAGTTGTAGTCTTCTTGTGCACCGTGTTGCAAGGCCTGAATGATCGGTGCTGCTTCAACGTCGATCTTCTGTGCTTCTCTTATCATGTCCCTGATGTCGCACTGAATCTCCATCCAGTAGAGTTGGGCCCGATATTCCATCGGATTCCTACGGGTGATGAGGATAATATCCAGTTCTGCCAAAGATTCGACTAATTCCTCCGGTACCATTTCTAACCAATTCCCGGTCCTTGGAGGCTGCCGACTCAGGGCGTCTGCAACCTTATTAGCCTTGTCGGGGTGGTACTGAAGGGCAAAGTTGTAATCGCAGAGAAATTCCAACCACCGGCGTTGTCGGAGGTTCAGCTCCTTCTGGGTGAAGACATACTTGAGGCTCTTATGATCGGAGAAAATCTCGCATCGTACCCCGTAGAGGTAGTGTCTCCAAACCTTTAATGCGAAAACTACCGCCCCCAATTCTAGATCGTGGGTGGCGTAGTTTAGTTCGTGCGGCTTGAGCTGACGTGAGGCGTAGGCAACTAGCTTGCCATGTTGCATAAGCACGGCTCCCAATCCTTTCAGAGAGGCATCAGCATAGATCTGGAAGCCCTCAGTTCCTGAGGGAAGAGTCAGGATCGGGGCTGATATCAGCCACTTCTTCAGTTCGATGAACGCTGCTTCGCACTCGGGAGACCAATGGAATGTCACATCCTTTTTGGTGAGGGAGGTAAGCGGTAACGCAATCTTGGAGAATCCTTCGACGAACTTACGGTAGTAGCCGGCGAGGCCAAGGAAACTTCGGATGTCTGCCGCTGTCTTAAGTGGCGGCCAATCTCGTACCGCTTATACTTTGGCTTGATCCACTGCTACCCCGTTCTTGTTAACTGTGTGTCCCAGAAAACCGACTTCTTCCATCCAGAACTCGCATTTGCTAAACTTGGCGAACAGCGAGTGCTCTCTTAGCTTAAGCAGAACCATTTGGAGGTGCCGGGAGTGATCGGTTTTGTTCCTCGAGTAGATGAGGATATCATCTATGAAGACTATTACGAAAAGATCCAGGAAGGGTTTAAATACGGTATTCATTAAAGCCATGAAGGAGGACGGGGCATTGGTTAACCCAAATGGCATTACCATGAACTCGTACAGTCCGTAGCGGGAGCTGAAGGCGGTCTTGGGAATGTCCTCTTCTCGCACTCTGAGTTGATAGTAGCCGGATCTTAAATCCATCTTGGAAAAGACGGACGCGCCTTGCAGCTGATCGAACAATTCATCTATCCGGGGTAGGGGATAGGTATTCCGGACAGTGAGTTTATTCAATTCTCTGTAGTCTATGCAGAGACGCAGAGATCCATCCTTCTTCTTAACAAACAGTACTGGGGCTCCCCAGGGCGAAGTACTAGGACGTACGAATCCTGCGTCGACTAACTCTTGTAGTTGAATCTTGAGCTCGGCCAGTTCCCTCGGGGCCATCCGGTACGGTGCTCGGGATACTGGTCGGGCTCCTTGAGTAAGTTCGATTCGGAAGTCCACTTCCCGTTGCGGGGGCAACCCGGGAAGGGACTCTGGGAAGATATCTGGGAAGTCCCTGATTACAGGCACTTTAGCGAGTACTTGTGTCGTGTCTTCCATCTCAAAGTAGATTAGGTATACCTCGTCCTTCCGTCGAACTGCCTTGACGGTTTGTGCAGATGTTAAGATAATGCGGGTGATAGAGAGTATACCTGCTAGCGTGATAAATTGCCCATTCGGATTCTGGAGGCGGATTTCTCGAGTTGAACAATTGATTTGGGCGCTGTGCTCGGCCAAGCAATCCATCCCCAGAATGATGTCGAATCCAGTTATTGCCAAAACGGTTGTGTTGACTTCGAATTCTATGCCTCCTAGCATTGCCTGGAAGGAACACTTTTCGGTGGAAGTCATATCTGATCCATCCGGGAGTCGTATTCGGATTGACATCCCGGATGATCGCACCGTGTTCTCCTTGTCAGCGATGATGTTTTGTGCAACGAAAGAATGTGTGGCGCCGGTATCGAACAGTGTTTTAGCGGGATGACCTTCTACCAAAAGTAAACCTGATAACATATATATATATATATCATGATCATAAGCTTTTCACAAATATACAGGAGTAGGGATGACACATACAAAAGTCCCAATATATAAAGCTATAACATCTCCTAGGATATCGTACTATCGGAAGTAGATACCTATCACTACGTCAGGAGCAGGCCCGTGCTGAAGATCCAACGCGTATGCCTCGAGCGGTGCTGCTCTGCCCTGCCTAGCCGGCTCCCTCCTGCCTGCGGGACGTCCTCTGCGTCCACCTCGTCCTCTCTCTGCCGCTCTCTGTACTGCTCCTAAACCGGGTCTCCCGGTAGACTGTGGGCAGAAGGCTCGTATATGCCCAGGCTGCTGGCATAGGTAGCAGTTCCCTGCGAAGGGAACATCTCGTCGTGCGGCTGGGACGACCTGAGGTGCTGGGGCTGGGGGTGCTGGTCGGGGCTGGGGTGCTGGTCGGGGCGGGGGTGCCTGCCTATATGGCTGGTGACGCTGACGCTGTCTCCCGTCTCGGCCCTGCCTGCGAGGACCTACTCCTCTCTCTCGGCCCTGAGTCCGGGGAAAACCTACGTGTCCCCTCCGCTGCTGAGCTACCATCCGCTGGTCCATCTCTAGAGCGGTGGCATGTGAGGCGATCGTGTGGAAGGATGCCTGGGAAATCATGATCAGGGCCTGACGGAGGTCGTCTCGTAATCCTCGGTAAAATCTGGCCGCCCTGTCTTTATCCGTACCTGGAGCGCCATCCGGTCTGCATCCGAAATGAAATGCTCTAAGAAGGCCTCTGAGAACTCCCCCCAGAAGATCGTGCTGAGTGGTCGTCCTCTGAAGGTAGAGCGGCTAGCGGCCCTCCACCAGTCCCGGGCATAGCCCTCCAGCATGGTCACCACTAGGGACACTGCGGTTACTGCGGGGCACATCATCCCTACTAGAAGCTCTTCTACCCTCTCCACCCACTCCTCGGCCTGGATGGCTGACTCGGTACCTCGGAAGGTGGGGGGCCTTAGCCCCCGGAATGTCATCAGCAGATCGGTGGGTACGGTGGCCTGCTGTGGTGGTCGTAAGGTGGCTATCTGGAAGGCGGCTAACAGGGCTACCAGGGTCTGTCCGAGCTCTGTCTCTCCGAACGGAACTGCGGCTGGAGCGGCCGGGGCTGGTGGTGGAGTGGTAGGGTGGTATTGATCCCGAGAGGAGGACCTTCCGTTACTTGACTCCGGTATCTGGAGAAGTAACAAACGGGTATCAGAACTTGCAAAAATAAGGGAATTTTGCAGGACTGAAAGAAAAGGAAGCGGAAAGCGTGTGGGTGTACTACCGTGCAGTCTCGGATCCTTAACCTTAAACCTAAAGGGTCCACCAGGCTTCCGCTGCGTGGTTCGTGTTGGAGCATGCGTTTCGCACTCCTCCGGTTTGATAATAACAAAGTCCCTTTTGTATTTGATTCTATTTTCATTAATGGTGTGCAGATAACAGGTATGTGATGTTCACATTGCTGCTGGAGCTAAAATTGCATGTGGGAAAAATTCACTGTCGGAAAATTCCTACAGCCATTGTCGCCCAGGCGACAGCAGAGAAGTTACAACTACTTCCCTCCACGGCAGATCGACGAAAGACAGTTTTGCGCTGTCGGAATTCCGACATCGATGTCGCCCAGGCGACAGCTCGACGGTTACACCAACTGCCCACGACTTCACCCACGACAGCGGCGGTTTTGCGCTATCGGAAATTCCGACATCGATGTCGCCCAGGCGACAGCTCCACGATTCCAGCAACTGCCCGCACGACGGCTCGACGACACGACAGCGGCAGTTTAGCGCTGTCGGAAAATTTCGACAGTCACTGTCGCCCAGGCGACAGTGAAATTCTATAAAATGGTTCCTTTGGTTCGTGCATTCCAAGCTTTTGAGTATTCCAGTTCCTTCCTGAGTGCATACGAACCAGAGAGCTCCAGAACCTCCTCAACTCCCATTTGTGCAAAGAAGGATTGAAGATTGAAGACGAGATCGGGCGCGCTTCTACATCAACGATCATCTCGAGGCTTCAACAATCCATTCAGAGATCTGAATTTCTAAGGAGTTGTCTTTTTCATATTGTATTTTCATTTACTCATATTTCATTTTGTATTGGGAAAGAAATCATCGTCTTGCGTGCGGCGTCTAAGTCCTTGCGCGGCTTAAGGGAAAATCGCTTCCTTGTGCGGAGCGTCCAAGTCCTTGCGTGGCTTGGTGGGAAATCGTGGCCTTGTGTGCTACGTCTAGATCTTGGGAAGATCTAGAGGATAGGTTTGGGCTTGATCTTGGGAGAGACAAGCGATAGCCTTCCGATCCTTGGGAGAAGGATTGGTAAACCAAAATTATTGTATTTTTATCATAATTGTGCCTTGATCTTAAGCATTGTTAAGATCATTTTTATTTGTATGCAAATTTCATGATATATATAAAATTATGATCCTTTCACTAATTACAAATTTGTGTGCTTAAATCTTTATCTTAGAAATTTGTGTTTGGTGTTATACAAAAATTGCATTGGTTTAAAATTATTTTTAAGTAACTTTCTATTAAAGTAAATTTGTCTAAAATTATTAAGAAAAAAATTACAAATTTAAACACACCCTTATTCACCCCCCCCCCCCCTCTAAGGGCGTCATACGATCCAACAAGTGGTATCAGAGCAAGGTTACTCCAAAACGGTTTTACCACCGGGAGTAATGGCGCACAACGATCACGCGTTCGTTGAGGGGCAAGGAATTAGTAGGCCACCACTTTTCACGGGCACGGACTATAATTATTGGAAAACACGTATGCGTTGTTTTCTAATTGCTTTAGATATAGAAGTCTGGAATATGGTAGAAACTAGTTACACTTCTCCAACATTTGTTGTAGGAGATGTAACTATGGAAAAACCCAAAGACAAGTGGGATGATAATGATAAATTAAAATGCAAAAACAATGCAAAGGCCATGAATGCCTTATTTTGCGCACTAGATCGCACTGAGTTTAATAGAGTCTGTGCTTGTGATACTGCTTTTGATATTTGGAATCTTTTAGAAATTACTCATGAAGGTACTTCGCAGGTAAATGATTCAAAGCTATTTCAATTGGAGTCAGAGTTCGAAAGATTCAAAATGGAGGTGGATGAAGAAATTGACACAATGTACACACGATTCACTAAAATCGTGAACGATTCAAAGGTGTTGGGTAAGGTTTTTTCAAATGGAGATTTAGTTAGAAAAATCTTAAGATCACTTCCCCCGAAGTTCAATCCAAAAGTGACTGCAATTTCTGAGTCACATGATCTTAAGACCTTACAATTGGAAAGTCTCATTGGGAATCTAAAAACCCATGAAGTGGAGTTGAAGATTCAAAGCCAAGAGTATAATTTGGAGCCCAAAAAGAAAAGCTTGGCGTTGAAATCTAAAAAGGAAATTGAGAGTGAGACTGAAGAAAGTGATGAAGATGAAGAAGGACTGTTTGTGAGAAATTTTAAGAAGTTTATGAGAAATCCGGAGAGGAGAAACTCATTTAAAAAGTTTTTCAAAAAGAAGGATTTTGCCTACCAAAAAGGCAAAGGAAAAGTGGAGAATGAAGAGGAGCGTCCGCCACCGGAGTGCTACCATTGCAAGAAGATTGGTCATATCAGAAGCAAGTGCCCAAAATATCTGAAAGAGCAAAAAGCAAAGAGGCACGATAAAAGTTACAAGAAGAAAGTGTTAAAGGCAGAGACTTGGGATGATTCTTCGTCTAGTGAAGAAAGTGATCCCTCAACACAGGAGGAAGAGGAGGCTAATCTATGTTTGATGGCAAAAGGGAACATTACATCTGATGACGACTGCAGTGTCCAAAGCGACACTGAGGTAACGCCTCCATCTTATGATGAGTTATATTATGAATTTATGAAAACATGCAAAGTTTTGGATAAAAGCTTAAAGGAAATTGATTTTTTAAAATCTGAAAATAAAGGCCTTTTAAAAGCAAATAAAAAACTATCAAATGAGTTGGAATCTATTAGGAAGGAGAAGGTATTTTGTCAAGAGTGTGATCATTCTTCGACAAGGATAAAAGAACTTGAAACTACTATTTCTAAGTCCGACAAAAATTTGATCTACTTGTAAAAGAAAAAAAAGGACTTAGAAAAAGTTGTTAAAACCTCTCATTCTCAATTAGAGAATTATAAGAAATTTTTTGCAAATAGATGTGGCATGATAGTAAAAGAAAATTCAATTTTAAAATCCAAAGTAAATGAGTTGAACATGGCAATTAGGAAATTTGGTGTTGGGAAAAAATCTCTGGATATGCTTTTAGCCAACCAATGTCATGGTACAGCAAAATTTGGACTAGGATACATTTCTGGAAGCTCTGGAGGCTGTCGGAAATTTCCGACAGCTACTGTCGGAACCGGCGACAGCTCCAGGTTCAGAAAACCAATTTCTCAAAATACAAATTTTTCTAAGTCCACACATAAAGATGCTTCCACCAGCAAGAGTCCAGAGAAACCATTGAAAAATGGTTCCTCACCATTCATTGTGTGTGCTAAATGTCATCGATTTGGTCACATCTCGGGCTCATGTTGGAAGAAAGGAAAAGCTAATGTTAAACAAATCTGGGTACCTAAGGCGTCCACCTATACAATGGGATTGACCACTTGGGTAACCAGATCTTTACTCTCATCATCTTTTTAGGTGTGCGTGCAGGCTAGGAACAAGGAAGACGTGTGGTATTTGGACTCTGGATGTTCAAAACACATGACGGGCGATAAATCAAAGTTCCTTAGCCTGGAGATGAAGAAAGGTGGAACAGTGACATTTGGAGATAATGGAAAGGGTAAAGTCAAGGGCATTGGAGTAGTAGGTAACACCGAATTTAAAATTTCAAATGTTTTATATGTTAAAGGTTTGAAACATAATTTAATTTCTATTAGTCAACTATGTGATAAAAATCTAAATGTTTTATTTGACTCTAGCTCAAACCTTTGCAAGATTATTGATTCTAAAACAAACGAAATCGTACTTACTGCACCAAGAATAAACAATGTCTATACGATCACTTTTCATGATTTATCTCATTCTACACTTAAATGTTTTATTTCAAAGAATGATGAACTTGAATTATGGCATAGGAGACTAGGACATTCTAGTGCTAAACGCATAGTAAAGCTTTCTAAAAATAAAATAATAAAAGGTTTACCAAATTTGAATGGAAAGCTATCCTCATTATGTTCACCATGCCAAAAGGGAAAGTTTACAAAATCATCTTTTAAAAGCAAAAATGTCATTTCTACCACTAGACCTTTACATTTATTACATATGGACTTGTTTGGTCCAATTTCTACACAAAGTCTAGAAGGTAGAAAATATACGTTTGTTATTATTGATGATTATTCTAGATTTTGTTGGACTTTGTTTTTAAATTCAAAATCTAATGCTTTTGATGAATTTGTAAAACTAATTTCACGTATTCAAAATGAACTTGATCTAAAAGTAAAATGCATTAGATCCGATCATGGAGGAGAGTTTGATAATGAAAAATTTATTTCATATTGTAATGAATTTGGGATAAAACATGAATTTTCCGCTCCACGCACACCACAGCAAAATGGTGTAGTAGAGAGGAAAAATAGAACACTTCAAGAATTAGGACGGACTATGCTGTGTGAATTTAAATTGCCAAAATATTTTTGGGCCGAAGCAGTCAGTACGGCATGCTATATTATTAATCGTGTCATGATTCGTCCCACATTACAATTAACCCCTTATGAAATTTATTTTCAAAGAAAACCAAATGTATCTTACTTTAAAGTTTTTGGTTGTAAATGCTTTATTTTGAATACAAAAGATAACTTAGGCAAATTTGATGAGAAATGTGATGAAGGAATTTTCATTGGTTATTCTTCAACTAGCAAGGCCTATAGAGTTTATAATAAGAGAACAAAAATAGTTGAAGAATCTATTCATGTTAGGTTTGATGAGTTTGCTTCATGTGTAGAAAAGAAAACTACAGGAAAAGAAGATGAACCCCTTCCATCGGTGGAGAATAATGATGAACTTGGAGAAAATGAAGAAGAAAAAGAAGAAGAAAGAGAAGAAGAAAGAGAAGAAGAAAGAGAAGAAGAAAGAGAAGAAGGAGGAGAAGAAGAAAGAGAAGAAGAAAGAGAAGAATATGTGCCTCCAAGTGAATTGAGATTCTCAAAGGATCATCCAAAGGAGCTTATCATTGGACATCCGCAAAAAGGGGTTAGTACTCGTTCATCGCTACATGTTTTATTTTCAAACCTTTGTTTTGTTTCTGAAATAGAACCAAAAGATGTTTCCACCGCTTTAAATGATGAATTTTGGTTTTTAGCTATGAATGAAGAACTTAATCAATTTGAACGTAATAAGGTTTGGAATCTTGTAGAACGACCCAAAAATCGTCCTGTAGTTGGTGTTAAATGGATTTTCAAAAATAAAATGGATAATGAATCTAGAATTGTTAGAAATAAAGCCAGATTAGTTGCAAAAGGTTATGCACAAATTGAAGGGGTAGATTTTGATGAAACTTTTTCACCTGTAGCAAGATTAGAAGCGGTTAGAATATTTCTTGCATTTGCTTGTTTTAAAAGATTTAAATTATATCAAATGGATGTCAAAACCGCATTTTTAAATGGGTATATAAAAGAAGAAGTTTATGTAGAACAACCCCCTGGCTTTATAAATGAGAAATATCCAAATTATGTTTATAAATTAGATAAAGCGCTTTATGGATTAAAACAAGCGCCTCGTGCTTGGTATGATCGATTAACTCAATATTTGTTAAAGCACGATTATAAAATATGAAGTGCTGATTCTACACTCTTCATTAATCAAATTAATCATGATTTAGTTATTTTGCAAATTTATGTTGATGATATTATTTTTGGAGCCACTAATGAAGAGTTGAGTAATGAAGTAGTTGAAATTATGAAAAATGAATTTGAAATGAGTATGGTTGGAGAACTTTCATATTTTCTAGGTTTTCAAATTACACAAAAACATGATGGAATTTTTATATGTCAAACCAAGTATATTCATGATATGTTAAAAAGATTTGGATTTGAAAACCTTAAGCATGCAAACACTCCTATGAGTACTTCACTAAAATTAGGAAAAGATGAAAGTGGTGTTTCAATTGAACAAACCCTTTATAGAAGTATGATAGGGTCTTTATTGTATTTAACCGCATCTAGACCTGATATTATGTTTGCCGTTTGTTTATGTGCTAGATTTCAAGCTAATCCTAAAGAGTCTCATTTAAAAGCGGTGAAACGTATCTTTAGATATCTCATTGGAACATCAAAATTAGGTTTATGGTATCCTCAAAATGATTCTTTTATTTTGCATGGTTTTTCGGATTCTGATTATGCGGGATGTTCTTTAGATAGGAAAAGCACTAGTGGCACTTGTCACTTTATCGGCCCTTCACTTATTTCATGGTCGAGTAGGAAACAGAATTCTGTTGCTCTCTCTACTACCGAGGCCGAATATGTTGTGCCCAAGCTCTTTGGATGTCACAAACTTTAGAAGATTTTGGCATACAACAAAGTAGTGTAGAATTAAAGTGTGACAATAAAAGTGCTATCGACTTAACTAACAATCTCGTATTACATTCTAGATCTAAGCATAGATGTCCGACATCATTTTATAAGGGATCATATTAAGAAGGGTAATATAAAAATCAACTTTATAGGCACGGAAAATCAACTAGCGGATATATTCACTAAGCCGTTACCGGATTCCCGTTTTTCTATGCTTAGGCTAGAATTGGGCATTCTAGACATTTCACAATGAATATATCACAATTTAAAGCCTATAAAATAAAAAAATTATTATCCCAAAACAAAAACAATGTAAATACAAAAAGCCAAAATTATAAAAATCAAAACATTAAATTAAAAAAAAAAAAAAAAAAACTTAACAAAATTCAACATCATTAACATTACATCAATATTATTCAAATAAAAACAGTAGAAACAAATTAAGGATCAAGTTCATTAAACAAAAACAGAAATTTAAAGAGGTTCACTGTCGCCCAGGCGACAGTGGCTGTCGGATTTTTCCGACAGCTCCCAGCAGCAACAGCAACATAAGACTACTCTGACTCTTCATAATCAGCCCCGCTGCTCTCTGGACAATCTTCTGGAAGTCCTCGTCTCACGGCTTTGCCACGGCGAGTCCGCCTCACCGATTGGCGCGGCGGTTCTTCGTCTGGTACTTGCCATTCGGCCTCTTCCTCCGGTGTTGGCTTCAACTTCAGACCTTTGACGAGAAACTTCATGAATTTCTGCATTCGACTACGGTCCTTCTTCACCTCCTTCTTGTGATCCTCTAGTGAATCTCGTAGATCATCAATGGACTCCCTTAGTGAACCTCCTCTAGGCAATGGCGGCTCTCGAATCTCTATTCCCGGATGGGCCTTTTTCGGCGTTTTCTTCACTTTCATCGAACCCGTATAGTATATCTCCGGATAGCAATCATCCAAATAATAAGCTTGCACTATCCATCCATATTTCTTATAGAGTACACGCTGAATTACCGCCCCCATTGGCAGCGTATGAACCTTCACCCATCTTGGATGTTTTAATCTATACGCATACCTAATCTGGGAGAGTATGAAGTCTGCCACATCGAAGAGCTCATCCTCCATAATATAGTAAGTGAAGAGAGTCAACTGAGCCGTAATGCTTCTTGTATCTCCACTCTTCAACATCACTGAATTCCTTAATATATCTTGGACTAAGAACGCATCCGGTGTAAGTGAAGTAACTTCAGTGGTAAGAGTCTTTTTTTGATTCCCATGTAAACTCATGTTCACAAGGGTCCAATCTCTATCCTTTCGATAAGTTTCCAC
This sequence comes from Dactylorhiza incarnata, assembly GCA_033032865.1. NCBI lineage: Eukaryota > Viridiplantae > Streptophyta > Magnoliopsida > Asparagales > Orchidaceae > Dactylorhiza > Dactylorhiza incarnata. The sequence goes on along the minus strand of JAWHQI010000163.1, from coordinate 4,720,242 downwards.
TATATCAGGCATATTCTCACTCATCACTAGTCCAAATTCCTCTCGCAGATCAACATGTGTTATTTCCACATGTTGACCTTGGATCTTTGATCTCACACCACCATCCAATTCAGTGACATTTGGATCTTCCAAATGGTTATAAAATTCACGAATGAAAAAGGAAGAAAAGGCCTCTGGAGTGATTATTGATAATATACCTGCATTTGCAAGCCGATCATAAATATGATTGTGCCTTGGCAACTCGAATTCCACATACTTCGCTATTCCAACAATAGCTTTCTCAACTCCAGGAAATACTTGATATGAACTATGTGCGTCTTCCGAAGTACTCTTTCGAGCTTTGGAACTGGAAGCCATTCTGCAAATACCATACAAAAATTTTGATTAAAAATAATATCACATTGTGCACTGGAACACTGTCGCCCAGGCGACAGTGAGTGTCGGAATTTTCCGACAGCTCTCCAAGTGAACTTTTCTCGAAAATTTTTATATACACTTCCAGATCTTCTCAAAATCAATATTATTTCAACATCAAGTTTATACAAAAGAATTATATATGTTTTTTTTTAAATCACAATATTCTCAAAATCCTTTACTATTCATCATCTTCAACCTTCTTCCCTAACCTAGATCTACAAAAATATTTGGAAAATGAACAAATGAAATCTATCTCACAAAATCAAAAAGCAATTTACCAAAGATAAAAATTTTAAAAAGGATCCACCAAGATCCCCTTGTTTTAAACTAGATCTACTTTTTTTTAAAAAAAATCAACATGAAAACTACATTTTCTTTCTTCTCTCCTATCAAAATCACAAAACCCTAAAAATTTTTGAGTTAAAAACACCAAAATCAAAAACCCATACCTTAGATCTAGGGATGTCGCCGACTTCCGACAGCTTGCTCTCGTTTTTTAACTCCAGAAAAGGATGCACAATAGGGTTTGACTCGGTCCCCAGCCCTATTTATATTTTTGGCTGTCGCCCAGGCGACAGTGAGTGTCGGAAATTTCCGACAGCTCCAATTTTGTATAAACTTCAATTTTGTGTCCCTTTGATGATTTACAATAGTTATATGTCATTATTAATGCTTCACCTCATGACTTGATGACAAACCATGTGCTATTTATTAAAAAAAATGACTTACATGTTTATATGATTTCATTTCCAAGCTATCATCGTATTGACACTTCTACTTAGTTGTTTAGACCATTGGAAATTGTTTTCGCATGCCTCTAAGTATGAGAAATTGTTTATCTATCATAATGAATAATCACGTTCACTTCTTTTGATCAATACGTATGTATTTTTATTTAATATATACATGGATCATTTTTGCTTTCACATAATACAATAGCACTTCTTAAATACAACTTTCAACATTGATTTGTTAGCACAACAAAATATACACCATCTTTTGCGAGTCAAGTGAATTCGGAGATCCTTGGTCAATTCAAAAAAATTATCAATATATCAAATTAAGATATCACAACATCTGTGATCAAACAAAATTGAAATAAAGACAAGGATACTCCACCAAGCACTACTTACCCTCCTGATAAGTCTTAATGAGCATTGTGAGGTTAAGCACCTTGGAAAGAATTGTAAAGTGTCTTGTGCAAAAGAAACATGGTTTTCTATTCATCATGTGCTATATCTTCAAAGTCAAAGTTATCTTTATATGCTTTTATTATGTTATACATTTTAATGATCATGTAATTTAAATAACTTCATATGTTTGATCTAAGTATCACATGTACACATCATTATGTTATATAAACATTCATCTCATGAGAATTGGACCGCAAATATTCCATATATCTATACACTATTGTGTCTTTCTATGATACTTTCAAATGACCTTACTCATGTTTTAAGTTATTTTTCTTTCATTACTTCATATGGCTATACCGTCACTTCATGGGCTTATTCATACTATGGCATATTCCTGTTATTTCATGGACTTCAATCATTACCAACAAATTGCTTCCGCTTACTCTACATTTCTATATCCTATATACCTTCCCTTTAGAATCATTTCTCTTATCTAATATTCACTTTTGCTAATACCAAAAGGGGGAGAATTAACAAGTATAAAAAGAAAAATCAACAATCTATTCCACCTAAATATTCCACACCTAAATATTCCACCTACACAATACATCATATATTTAAGGGGAGCATATATTTAGGGGGAGCATATATTTAGGGGGAGCATTCATTTAGGGGGAGCATTCATTTAGGGGGAGCTTTCATTTAAAGGGAGATTATTTTAATAGAAATATCTCATGTTATTTTGTAGGTGCACACACCTAAGTTTAAAATCAACAATCTAAATAGACATGATTTCTTTTTATACGGATTTGTTATTATCAAAAGGGGGAGATTGTTGGAGCATGCGTTTCGCACTCCTCCGGTTTGATAATAACAAAGTCCCTTTTGTATTTGATTCTATTTTCATTAATGGCGTGCAGATAACAGGTATGTGATGTTCACATTGCTGCTGGAGCTAAAATTGCATGTGGGAAAAATTCACTGTCGGAAAATTCCGACAGCCACTGTCGCCCAGGCGACAGCAGAGAAGTTACAACTACTTCCCTCCACGGCAGATCGACGAAAGACAGTTTTACGCTGTCGGAATTCCGACATCGATGTCGCCCAGGCGACAGCTCGACGGTTACACCAACTGCCCATGACTTCACCCACGACAGCGGCGGTTTTGCGCTGTCGGAAATTCCGACATCGATGTCGCCCAGGCGACAGCTCCACGATTCCAGCAACTGCCCGCACGACGACTCGACGACACGACAGCGGCAGTTTAGCGTTGTAAGAAAAATCCGACAGTCACTGTCGCCCAGGCGACAGTGAAATTCTATAAAATGGTTCCTTTGGTTCGTGCATTCTAAGCTTTTGAGTATTCCAGTTCCTTCCTGAGTGCATACGAACCAGAGAGCTCCAGAACCTCCTCAACTCCCATTTGTGCAAAGAAGGATTGAAGATTGAAGACGAGATCGGGCGCGCTTCTACATCAACGATCATCTCGAGGCTTCAACAATCCATTCAGAGATCTGAATTTCTAGGGAGTTGTCTTTTTCATATTGTATTTTCATTTACTCATATTTCATTTTGTATTGGGAAAGAAATCGTCGTCTTGCGTGCGGCGTCTAAGTCCTTGCGCGGCTTAAGGGAAAATCGCTTCCTTGTGCGGAGCGTCCAAGTCCTTGCGTGGCTTGGTGGGAAATCGTGGCCTTGTGTGCTACGTCTAGATCTTGGGAAGATCTAGAGGATAGGTTTGGGCTTGATCTTGGGAGAGACAAGCGATAGCCTTCCGATCCTTGGGAGAAGGATTGGTAAACCAAAATTATTGTATTTTTATCATAATTGTGCCTTGATCTTAAGCATTGTTAAGATCATTTTTATTTGTATGCAAATTTCATGATATATATAAAATTATGATCCTTTCACTAATTACAAATTTGTGTGCTTAAATCTTTATCTTAGAAATTTGTGTTTGGTGTTATACAAAAATTGCATTGGTTTAAAATTATTTTTAAGTAACTTTCTATTAAAGTAAATTTGTCTAAAATTATTAAGAAAAAAATTACAAATTTAAACACACCCTTATTCACCCCCCCCCCCCCCTCTAAGGGCGTCATACGATCCAACAGTTCGTCCCGAACCAAGAAACGGAACCGGGGGAAGGGAGGATCGAAAGACTGCCCCATGTGGTCGGATCGTGGTGGCTCTGATCCATTTGTAAGACCCCCCTCCCTAAACTGAACCTGGTTCAGGGAGGGGGGATCTTACTGCCCAAAGAGGACAACCCAGCGCTTTCCGGGTGGCAACGCCCCACCCTTTCAAGCGCTGAGCGGTCTCTTTGCCAGGCACAAGAATCATCACAACACATCAGAACGCACAGCGGAAGCAATCGAATATAGGAAAAGCTAAGCATGCGGATTATATTACATAATTAAATATGGTTGGGGCCTATCGTTTTACAAAACATTGCCTCGAGGGCTACATAATCTAAACAAAAGGGAGCTCTAGGCTAGTCCTTATACTCTCGAACTCACGTCTCTGAAGATAGGGGGCGAGGCTGGGGTAATCGAACGGGCCATCTCCAAGGCTCGTAACTCATCATGCGGTGCGGGGGCTCCTTGCTGTCCTATCTCCTGTGATTGGTTATAAGAAGTAACCGTTAGTCACAGAGCTAAGTAGAAAATACATCCCCTCCCCGGATCCATATCCAGGGGGCGGCTAAAGGACAGAAATGAAATAGCCGAAGCAAGGTAGAGGGTTAGTAGCAGGTAAACATATATCTCTCCGTATGTATATATATAGGGTTTCCCGCCCTAAAGCTCGTAATCGCGCCGTATAGTAAGTACACAACACTATAGCATGCAGACACGCACACCCAGGTATTCAAACCTGTACGCACACAAAAGACCCTGTGTCGACACAGTTTAGACCGCTTTATTTCAAGCAGGGGAGCTAAACCCGCGGGCCTCACCGATGTGGCCGTCGGTGACAGTGGCCAGTCTTGCCACTTCTGAATGTAGTCGTACTGTATCATTCAGGCCCTCCTGTACAACTTGGTGTACTAACTGGATGTCAGCGACATCCGACGAGCCGATTTGTAGGCCGACCAGAGGAGGTAAAACTGCAGGCTCGGAGGGTGATAACCCGTTGTGCACATCTCCCTGTCGCCATGAGTCGTCAACCCACCCGCACCGGTACGAACGGTCTGCGAGCGTGACCAACCCGCCACTCCCAAACAATCTTCACCTGCTTTATATAAAACAAGCACATAAGTGTCGTGGCAATTCTACTCGACCGGTCACACAACCTCTGCCCGGGAGGATTAGCGGTATGAGGGCTCCTTGCTTGGGACTAACCTGGGAGGAGGGACTCAACTCCGGGTTTTCCCCAACTAAGGCCTCGCAGAAGGGAGGATAAGCACCGCATGGTTGCCATGACAGTTCTGCATTAGCAAATAAATTAGGCCGAAAGCAGGGGCCATAACACTAAGCAGAAATATAGGCCGAAAGCAGAGGCCATAATAATAAGCTGAAAAGTAGGACGAAAGCAGAGGTCATGGTAATAAACAGAAAAGTAGGCCGAAAGCAGAGGTCATGGTAATAAACAGAAAAGTAGGCCGAAAGCAGAGGCCATGGTAATAAACAGAAAAATAGGCCGAAAGCAGAGGCCATGGTAATAAACAGAAAAGTAGGCCGAAAGCAGAGGCCATGGTAATAAACAGAAAAGTAGGCCGAAAGCGGAGGCCATAATGACAGGACCAGTGCGAAACTGGATTTAAATGAAAGTACAGAAAGTAAATGCGGGGGACCAGTGCGAGACTTAATTTAAAGGGAAGTACAGAAAGTAAATGCGGGGGACCAGTGCGAGACTGGATTTAAAGGGAAGTACAGAAAGTAAATGCGGGGGACCAATGCAAGACTGGATTTAAAGGAAAGTACGGAAAGCAGTAACAGCATAAGGAAAGAGTTAGTAGTCCAATCACTCTTTTATTATTGTCGCGGCGGGGTTAAATTTCGGCGCCGCGCCGCGATTTCGTTCCGATTTTCGCGTCGATATTCCGAGCTTAGTTGATTCCTTGGATAGATACGCATAATTTTTAATAGGCATTTAAAAATATGCGTCGAGGGGACGCCGATTCATTTTGATGAATTTCGTTCTTTTTGGGCATTTATTTTCGCTTGTACAAGCTTTTGGAGGACCAAAATAAGAAACCACAACTCCCAATTTTAATAGTAGTTGTAAAATACCTTTAATTAGAGCCCTTAATTTTTGGTGATTTTTGCGAACTTATTTGGACGTTTATTTTCTCAAAATAAACTCTATAAAGGGTTTTAAAAATAGTAAAACTTCTCCTAAAAAACCCCAAAAAATTATAGTAGGTGCCCCTTAGGGTGGGGCACATTTTTCATTTAGAAAACTTTTCCCTAATCTGCCCCATTTTTTCTCAAAAAAGGGGGAAGGGGAAAGGGAGATTGGGGTGCGGTTAGGAAAAGGAAGGGGGGGGGGGGGGGGAATTGGGGTGCGATTAGGGAAAGGGAGGGGGCGCAGGGGTCTTGCACCCTGCGCCTTCCCGCGGCTCCCACAGCGGATCTGCGGCGGATCCGCTGTGGCGGCACACAAGTGGAGGCGGGAGGCTGGACTTAAGAAAACAGGGGCCGCTTGATCTCCTGGGGGAGATCGTGCGGCCCCCGATTGATCTCGGGTGGCTGCCGCAGCCGCCGCCGGGCAGCGGCCGGCTGGGGCCGGCGCCGCCCCCGGATGATACGCTGGGGGCCGGCGAACACTCCGGTGGTGATCCGGCGGCCTAGCGCCGCCGGCCACCGCCGGGGGTGCTGCGAGAAGGGGAACGGGGACGGTGGCAGGCCTGCATGCATCGTGCATGCTCGCCGCGCCACCTCCTCTGCCAGGGGGTGCGGGAAACGCCCCCGGTCGGTGCGTCGGGGGCCGGCGACTCCTCCGGTGATGGTGCGGCGGCCTGGTGCCGCCGGCCACCGCCGGGGGAGGGCGAAGAAGCAGGCGGGAGGTGGAGGCGCGGCCTGCATGGGCCATGCAGGCCCGCTGCGCCGCCGCCTCCGCTGAGAGGGCGCCGGTGCGCCGGGGGTCGACGCCCACTCTGGCGGTGGTCCGGCGTCCTGGAGCCGCCGGCCGCCGCCGGGGGAGGGGATTATCCCCCCTACAGGAAAGAAAAGAGGAGGAGGGGGAGGCCACGGGTGCCGCCGGCTGCGTCCTCCGGCGGCCCGGCCGCCTCCCCTGTGCCGGCGCCGAGGTCCCCGAGAGGGGACCTACCTCCCCCAGCGCCACCACCGGCGCTGTGGAAGAAGGCCTCCACGACCAGCTTCTTCCCCGAGCCTTGCAAGGCTCGGGGCGGCGGCCGGCGACGCACAGGCGACGGGGAGAGGGGTGGCCTTCTCCGGGAGGTAGGAAGGAGGAGGGGGGAGGTTCTACCTGGAGGTGAGGTGGGGCTCGATAGGTGGAGGGGCGGTGGCCGGCCATGAGGAAGGAGGAGGAGGTGGCGGCTTGGGGTTGGCTTGCTCCGGCAAGGTGGAGGAGGAGGAGGGCTGGGCTGGGCTGGTCGGCAGGGTGAGGCTGAGAGGGAGTGGGGTGGGGGGTTTGAGAGGGGCTGCCCCTTCCTTTTATAGGAAGGGGGAGCTCTCCTCCTTATCCCCCACATGGGGATAAGGGAGGGGGAGATATTTTCTCCCCCTCCCCTCCCTTCTCTCTCTCTTGCCCCCTTTTCCCAAATAGGGGTTGCCTATTCATGGGCAGCCCCTTTTCTTGGGGGGCTTTCTCTCTCCTTCCCCCCCCCCCCCATTTCCTTTTCATTTCCCAATAAATTTCAAGCCGGGGGGGGGGGGGGGGGGGGGGGGGGTTTGACCGAGTCAACTTAGGGCGGGGTCCTCCTTGGTCCCCGGTGTTGACGCCAGGAAAATCCTGACCTCAAGATTCGGATCAATGCAGCCCGAGGTTACTGATCCTGTGGTCTAACTTCACGGCTCTGATAGCTAAAATAGGAAAGAGAAAATGACTAAGCACACCCCAGGTGCTCCAGCAGGGAGGTCCCACCACGTACCCGGAAGTTTGGGAGAAACTTCCCCTCCGCAACCAAAAGCTGGGCGAGGTACTAGACGGACATGGATTTGGCGAGTATCCAACTTGGGGGGACCTCGACCACTTCCCAAAAGTGCCATTTCTAGTACCCCTGGGGGTCTATTTATAGAGAAATCCTAGGGGGGTACAGGCGAGTATACTGCCTCTGCTCGCGAGTTACAAGTGCTACTCGCCCATACTCGCGAGATACTCGCCCAAGCTCACCTCTGCTCGCCCCTTGCTCGCCAAGCTCGCCCCTTGCTCGCCATACTCGCCCCTTGCTCGCCATACTCGCCCCTTGCTCGCCAAGCTCGCGCCTTGCTCGCCCAACTCGCGCCTTGCTCGCCCAGCTCGCGCCTTGCTCCTGCTGGCTGAGTTGCCTTGTGTCTTGGACTGCCGGCTCCTGTGCTGACCCTTTGACCTTGACTTCAGCCTATGTGGCTTTGAATGGGCCTACCTCGGAGAATGAGGGTTGTACACAATCCCCGCTCTTTGCGAGTAACGTAGTTGCTCGGAAAGAATCATCCAACCCTTATTCGACGAGCTGTCTTTCTGTCGAGAAAAGGTCGACACCTCATAGGAGTCGAGCTCAACTGGAAGCGGATACAAGGTCGACACCTTCTAGGAGCCGAGCTCAACTAGAGGCAGATACAAGGTCGACACCTTCTAGGAGCCGAGCTCAACTAGAGGCAGATAAAAGGTCGACACCTTCTAGGAGCCGAGCTCAACTAGAGGCGGATATAAGGTCGACACCTTCTAGGAGCCGAGCTCAACTAGAGGCAGATATAAGGTCGACACCTTCTAGGAGCCGAGCTCAACTAGAGGCAGATACAAGGTCGACACCTTCTAGGAGCCGAGCTCAACTAGAGGCAGATAAAAGGTCGACACCTTCTAGGAGCCGAGCTCAACTAGAGGCAGATATAAGGTCGACACCTTCTAGGAGTCGAGCTCAACTAGAGGCGGATATAAGGTCGACACCTTCTAGGAGCCGAGCTCAACTAGAGGCAGATACAAGGTCAACACCTTCTAGGAGCCGAGCTCAACTAGAGGCAGATAAAAGGTCGACACCTTCTAGGAGCCGAGCTCAACTAGAGGCGGATATAAGGTCGACACCTTCTAGGAGCCGAGCTCAACTAGAGGTGAATATATGGTCGACACCTTCTAGGAGTCGAGCTCAACTAGAGGCGGATATAAGGTCGACACCTTCTAGGAGCCGAGCTCAACTAGAGGCAGATACAAGGTCGACACCTTCTAGGAGCCGAGCTCAACTAGAGGCAGATAAAAGGTCGACACCTTCTAGGAGCCGAGCTCAACTAGAGGCGGATATAAGGTCGACACCTTCTAGGAGCCGAGCTCAACTAGAGGTGAAGAGAAGGTCGACACCTTCTCGGAGCCGAGCTCAACTAGAGGCGGAGAGAAGGTCGACACCTTCTAGGAGCCGAGCTCAACTGGAAGCGGATACAAGGTCGACACCTTCTAGGAGCCGAGCTCAACTAGAGGCAGATACAAGGTCGACACCTTCTAGGAGCCGAGCTCAACTAGAGGTGAAGAGAAGGTCGACACCTTCTCGGAGCCGAGCTCAACTAGAGGCGGAGAGAAGGTCGACACCTTCTAGGAGCCGAGCTCAACTGGAAGCGGATACAAGGTCGACACCTTCTAGGAGCCGAGCTCAACTAGAGGCAGATACAAGGTCGACACCTTCTAGGAGCCGAGCTCAACTAGAGGCGGATATAAGGTCGACACCTTCTAAGAGCCGAGCTCAACTAGAGGTGAATATAAGGTCGACACCTTCTAGGAGTCGAGCTCAACTAGAGGCGGATATAAGGTCGACACCTTCTAGGAGCCGAGCTCAACTAGAGGCAGATACAAGGTCGACACCTTCTAGGAGCCGAGCTCAACTAGAGGCAGATAAAAGGTCGACACCTTCTAGGAGCCGAGCTCAACTAGAGGCGGATAAAAGGTCGACACCTTCTAGGAGCCGAGCTCAACTAGAGGCGGATATAAGGTCGACACCTTCTAGGAGCCGAGCTCAACTAGAGGTGAAGAGAAGGTCGACACCTTCTAGGAGCCGAACTCAACTAGAGGCGGAGAGAAGGTCTACACCTTCTAGGAGCCAAGCTCAACTAGAAGCGGATACAAGGTCGACACCTTCTAGGAGCCGAGCTCAACTAGAGGTGGAGAGGTCCAAGGGGACAAACCATCCCGAGGCCTCCATCCTATTGCGTTTGCTGAATACTGATCGGTCAAATCGATCATCTCTTCATCAAGCTGGGGGGTTGGCGTCCGGACTATCCTCTGATAACCTCTCCAGCCAGATGGGAAGTGCAGTCGGGGGGTAACTCGGCCAACGTGCAAGGGGGGAGCTGATCTCGACCGTCAATGCAGAGGCTTGGTCTTAGGAGGACTCTCTCCCGAGGCGCTATCCCACCACCCGACTTGGGTTTTTACGAGAGTCGAGTCGGAGACCTGTCCCCCAATCGGTCGCCAGGTTGCAGAAGAGTCTTCATACTATCACTCAACAATCAGAGGGGATTAACCGCACCAACCCATATGATTGGAATAAAATACAAGAGATATTAGGCTTTGTCGCAAGAGGTCAAATGACACCTTTATACAAGGGTCCCTCAGTCAGGTAAATCGATCATCGCTTCGACGAGTTGGGAGGTCGGCGTTCAGACTTTCTCCTGATAATCTCACCAGTCGGATGAGAAATGCAGTCGGTGGGAACCGCGGCCAACGTGCAAGGGGGAGCTGATCTCGGCCGTCATTGCAGAGGCTTGGACTTAGGGGGACGTATACCGAGGCATTGTCCCATCACCCATTCTGGGTTTTACGAGAATCAAGTCGGAGGCTCGTTTCCTAACCTGTCGTGGAGATTGGTTTCACCTACTTCAAAAAGCTCTTGCCAGAAGAGAAAAACAACTCTCGCGGCCCATGTTTCAGGGGGCGAGGAATTTTTATTTAAATGGAATAAACACAAGGAGGGGGAGAATAGACCTTCCCGCTCAGGGATAGAACCTTTTCAGGTCATTGCCGCTCCAGGTATTCCCAAGCGATTCCCCTTCATGATTCTACAGGCGGTCTCTGCCAGTCTCGAATGCCTCTTGAACGATGAAAGATCCCTCCTAGTTCAGTTCGAGCTTCTCGATGACAAGTACTTCTGAGCAGTTCTTCATCTCATAGAACACACCATGAAGGGGACTGATAGTCGGGGAGGTTCCAAAGGAACACACCATCCCCAGGTCTCCATCCCACTTGGGTGTTGAATGCCGACCAAACCTGTTTCACCTTATGAGTAAGACCCCTCATGGATCATAGCCGACGGAAGGAGATCATCGGTGATAAGAAGTTTGCAGAATACCAAGCTTGGAGACGTCATGAGTAAGCATTCTCATGGAACATAAGTCCTTCATGAAGATCATCGCGAGTAGAAGCTCGCGGAACACCAGCTTTGAGACGTCACGAGTCAGCATCCTCGTGGAATGTAAGCCCTTGATGAAGATCATCGAGAGTAGGAACTCGCGGAATCCTAGCTTTGAAAACCACCGCGACTAGGAGCTCGCCGAGCATCAACTTGGAGACCTCGCGAGTAGCTTTATGTGTTTTCCCTTGGTGGCGAACTCGTCATGAATCATCATGTTTGTTAGTCAGACAAAAGCACTCACGGGCTTTACCAAAGCACCCGTCAGTATGATCATGTGTGGAAATCATTGACATTGAAGAAGGAGGAAACTGAGGGGAGGAGTGTCCCTTTTTACATAAGACCCCCTACGCAGAGGGTTCGGGGGTTCCGCTCACCGCACCAAAGTGTTGACGCCAGGAAAATCCTGACCTCAAGATTCGGATCAATGCAGCCCGAGGTTACTGATCCTGCGGTCCAACTCCACGGCTCTGATAGCTAAAATAGGAGAGAGAAAATGACTAAGCACACCCCAGGTGCTCCAGCAGGGAGGTCCCACCACGTACCCGGAAGTTTGGGAGAAACTTCCCCTCCGCAACCAAAAGCTGGGCGAGGTACTAGACGGGCATGGATTTGGCGAGTATCCAACTTGGGGGGACCTCGACCACTTCCCAAAAGTGCCATTTCTAGTACCCCTGGGGGTCTATTTATAGAGAAATCCTAGGGGGGGGGGGGGGGGGTACAGGCGAGTATACTGCCTCTGCTCGCGAGTTACAAGTGCTACTCGCCCATACTCGCGAGATACTCGCCCAAGCTCGCCTCTGCTCGCCCCTTGCTCGCCATACTCGTCCCTTGCTCGCCATACTCGCCCCTTGCTCGCCAAGCTCGCGCCTTGCTCGCCCAACTCGCGCCTTGCTCGCCCAGCTCGCGCCTTGCTCCTGCTGGCTGAGTTGCCTTGTGTCTTGGACTGCCGGCTCCTGTGCTGACCCTTTGACCTTGACTTCAGCCTACGTGGCTTTGAATGGGCCTACCTCGGAGAATGAGGGTTGTACACCCGGGGTCCAACATGAGTTGTCGGGGCCGATGCCGGGTTCGTATGCTTTATATCTCATGCGTTGCACTGAGGCGATCTGCATAGTCGTAAAATGGCATACTCCCCATACGACCTTGAATCGAGGCCCAACGAATTCCGTTGCGCTTGTATTGTCCATACATGTCTAACGGAACTGACGGAAGTCCAATCGGGGTTCGTATGGTCACTATTCATAATAATGAGGTAGTGGCGCGCTACGACACCCGAAATGGTCGTTTTCTCCAAACGACCTCAGATCGAAGTGCAACGAATTCCGTTGCGCTTGTATTGTCCATACAAGTCTAATGGAACTGACGGAAGTCCAATCGGGGTTTGTTTGGTCACTGTACCCCAATGATTTAGTTGCGGCACGCAACGTTACTTAAGATGGTAGTTTTCTACTGCCCGGGCCTACTTTTATTGGGCTCACTAGGGTCTAGTGGCCCAATAAATGTTGGGATGTTACACCCCGACCTTAAATTCTGGTGGATTCCAGCAAGAGTACGCAGGGGCTCCGCTGTTGTGTTCTTAGCGTTGAGGCGTACGTGAGGTCTAGGCTTGGTAGTGAGCATACCCGCCTAGGATGTGGAGTGCCCGATCCACTGCCACCGTGAGCCACGACGGTCGGTACCCGAAAGGTTGGCTTCCTTTCTAACAAAGTGGGAACTATAAAGGTCTGTGCGCATAAAGTCGTGTGGGTGAGTCACATTGCATAAACACATTAAATCATCATAAGCATAGCATAGCATAGCATACACCTTAGCATACCCCCCATCATATAAATTAGTATGGGATCTTTTATATGATGGGTTACCTGGACATCTTAACTTATATGTCGTATGGGCGTTCATATAAGTTAAGGTACGAATCTGTGATGGTAGATTAGTTTTACTTACTGCACCGCATATTTTTTTATTACTGTTTACTTCATGCTCTACTTTACTGTCATTTATTTGCACTATACTGCTGGCTAGTTTTACCGTCTTACCTTTACTTGCTAGAATAGTGTCATGTCACCTCTTCCCTTGTTTACCCCTTGTTGTCCTCCGCTTCTTCCTCCCGCTCGGTACCTAGGAGTCGTGGAGAGAGGCGAGGACAAAACGACTTAGTCTTTATGACTAACGGTCGGATGTGGCCGTAACAGGAGTCCGAGGAGACGGAGTTGTCCCGCGCGCAGCTGGACGAGATGGCAGGACTTGAGCAGCGGATGCAGCGCACTACCACGACGCCACAGGTTGATGACTAGATAGTTAGATTTCAGCTTTGAGAGTTTGTAGTTTCCGCATGTTGTAGAGAGAGAGAGAGTACTCATTTTGGATATGTATCGGGCTTAAGCCCTTTTTGCTTGTAATGTCTCTTTTTGGACATTTCTGTTTTTATTATATTTCTATATGATGTTGTGACATGTGGACATACATTTACCTCTGTACTTACTTTTGGCATATATTTACTTATGATTGTATAGCCAGCAGAGTCGGTGCTGAGCGGTGTTAGCCAACCCGAGTGTTGGTGACACCGCAAGGCAGCGATTCTGGGCGAAGATCCACCTCAACCGTACGATGCGGGGGAGGTTCGAGTTTTTCATGTACCCGAACGGGTTTTGAGAAAAGAGATCTTACATGCGGATAGCCCCCCTACCCCACTACGGTGGGGTACGGCCAAGCCGCACCCCACCATGGGGTGCGGCCAAGCCGCACCCCTCCATGGGGGGTGCGGCCAAGCCGCACCCTTACCCATGGAGGGTGCGGCCAACCCCCCCCCCCCCTGGGGGTCGTGGGGGATGCAGCCGAATCCGCATCCCCCTGTCTAGGGCAAGCGGAGCCTGTTCTCCTCCCTGGAGGGCTTCGGTTCCCGCCTTCCAAATAGACGCGTTCGCTGGGAGCCACAACTCGACCGCATGACGACTGTGTTCCAGCACCGCTCACCTGTTCACTAAGAACGCCTCCGTGCTCGTTGCGCGCTCAGAACGCCTCTGAGCGCGCTCAGGACACTCTCGTTCACTCAGAACGCCTTGCAGCACGACCAGGAAGCTTCCATGATCGTTGAACGCTCAGAACACCTTCGCGCTCATGCGCGCTTGGAATGCTTCTGAGCATTCTCAGAACGCTTCCCCAGTCGCCTAGATTTCTTCTCCGTTCGTTGCGCACTCAGAACTCTTCTGAGCGCGCTCAGCTCACTTTTTGTCTTTCCGACGCGCTCACTTTTTGTCTTTCTAGCATGCTCACTTTTTGTCTTTCCAGTTTCTCAAATTTCAGGAACAGCTTGTCGCCTTTTTTGCCTCCAACGAAACTGCCCGAACTGCCCGAAGGGCAAGATGGTCATTTACAAAAAATGGCGATCCGTGTGCTCCGAACCGGAAAATATGATTCGTCCGCTAGGTGGTTACGGTGGTTACAACGGCGAAATTACCGGGCTACCCCCGACCAAAGCTATAAAAGGAGCCCCAAGGCTTCATTTGGGAGGACCTTGCCTTCTGGACCCGGGAGAGCTTCTTGCAGACTTTCGCGCCTTCGGGACTTGAAGGTTTCCTTCGTCCCGAAAGGCGACTCAGCATTCTCACTTTTGTTCTCCGGAGCATCTCACTTTTGTTCTCCCGGAAGGCAACTCAGCATTCTTACTTTTGTTCTCCAATATTCTCAAAAGGAAAAAGACTTAGTTTTTTTCTGGAGGTGGCCTGTCACCTTCGGAACTCACTCTCTCTCTCTCTCTCTCTCTCTCTCTCTCTCTCTTATTGTAATGAGCAGCGGCCTGTCGCGCTCGAGTTCTAAGTCTCTAATTGTAACCCCCCAGAAGATAGTGGAAGTTTGGTCGGCACAGCTCCGGCCGCGTGGTTTTTTACCCTTTTCGGGTTTTCCACGTTAAAAAGTCTCAGTGTATTCAACGAATCTCTAATTGACTGCTTGCGCGCTCGGTTCGCTTCCGAGCTAAGGTGGTTCAATCCGACCGGTCTACCAAAGCACCTGAGCGACCCCTAACAGTTTGGCGCCGTCTGTGGGAACGTTCTTCCCAAAGTTCAGCAAAAATAACTGAAGGTAACACTTGCCGCCAATTACAATGGCAAGAAGAAGTGCTCGCACCACTGAAGGATCAGTCCTGGAGGGGCGCGTCGACCCAGCTCCCTCCCACTCGCTTATCAATGCGCCTCTCGCAGAAGAGGCAGTGCTCACGCCCGCGACAATGCTGGAAGGGCGCGTGCGTCAGATGGAAGAGCAGCAAGCCGAGATACTGGCTCTCGTAAGAAATCTTGGGGCTCCTCGAGCTCCCGTTCAACCTCCAGCATTGACGTTTCGCCGGCTCCCCCATCTGTGAATCATGCTCCGCCCATCCCGCTCCGCCAACCAGAGGACCAGAAGCTGACCACCATCACCATCGCCAAGGAAGAGTTGTTCCTGGTCGAGCAGTAGAACGAACCACGCGAGAGGAGATACGCGACATGATAGCGGAAGAGTACAACCAGGCGGGGCGAATCGCAGCCCTCGCCCGCCGTCCCGCGCGCCACGGCTCCCCACTATCGCCTCAAGTCTTGGCCCATCCAATTCCGAATGGTTTCAAGCTTCCCAACATCGAAACGTTCGATCCCAACATCGAAACGTTCGATGGGACAGACGATCCGTCAGAACATGTCAACCACTTCGCTACCATCATGAGACTCTACAACGCTCCAGATCAGCTCTCATGTCAAGTGTTCCCGGCAACCTTGAAAGGACAAGCGCGCACTTGGTTCCACTCCCTGCGGGATGGGGCTATCAGCAACTTCATAGAAATGACGCAGCAGTTCGTGGACCAGTTCATCGCCAATCGTAGGATTGTCCGAGATCCCTCCCATCTCTGAGGAATCCGCCAGAATGATGGAGAGACTCTCAAGGATTTCTTTCGACGCTTCACTTCGGAGGCTCGGCAAATCCCGGGGGTCGACCCCGAGCTCCTGCGAGGAATCTTCCTTGGAGGGCTCCGCCCCGGTGGCTTCTACTCCGCACTGATGCGAGAAACTGTGCCTAGCTACCCAGACCTCGTCCACCGAGTAGAAGCTCAGATAGCAGCTGATGAGGCGATTGAAGCGCACCGCCAGCAGTTCGAGGTGAGATCGAAGAGGAAGAGAGAGGAGTCGTTGCCACTGGCGGTCTCCGATAAAAACAATAAACAACACGACACCCCCAGCCGAGGCCGAGGTTCTGGCCAGCATCAAGACTACACTCCCTTGAACACAACCATGACTAACGTTCTTCTTGCCATCCGCGATCATCCCTCTCTTCAGAGGCCTAGGGCTCTTGCACCAAATTCTGGAGACCAATCCAAATACTGCGACTATCATCGAGGTCACGGGCACAAAACAGAAGATTGTTCGCGACTGAGCGCAGAAATCGAACGATTCGTTCGTCTGGGATTCCTTGAAAAATTCCTCCAAACCAAGGACCCTGAATCAACAGGTCAAGAATGACCCAGCAGGGGGGCAATCCCCAGAGCGGCCATCCCGAAGAATAGCCCGTTCTATGCCCAGGGAACGTCCATGGCACCCGACGTATTTACTTGTATCTTATGTTTTCAGCATCCATGTAACAAACAAGTGTTATTTAATTTATTACTTTTTATCATGCGCCCAAACCACAAGCGTCATTTTCAATTGTACGGTTTCTCCCAAAACAGAGTGTTCAGATCGTCCTACAACGGACTCTGACCTCTCCCAGAACAGAGTGTACAGATCGTCCGAAAACGGACTCTGACCTCTCCCAGAACAGAGTGTTCAGATCGTCCAACAAAGGACTCTGACCTCTCCCGGAACATAGTGTACAGATCGTTCAAAAACGGACTCTGACCTCTCACAGAACATAGTGTTCAGATCGTCCGACAAAGGACTCTGACCTCTCCCAGAACAAAGTGTACAGATCATCCGAAAACGGACTCTGACCTCTACCAGAATATTGTGTACAGATCGTCCGACAAAGGACTCTGACCTCTCCCAGAACAGAGTGTTCAGATCATCCGACAAAGGACTCTGACCTCTCCCAGAACAGAGTGTACAGATCGTCCGAAAACGGACTCTGACCTCTCCTAAAACAGAGTGTTCAGATCGTCCGACAAAGGACTCTGACCTCTCCCAGAACAGAGTGTACAGATCGTCCGAAAATGGACTCTGACCTCTCCCAGAACATAGTGTACAGATCGTCCGACAAAGGACTCTGACCTCTCCCAGAACAGAGCGTACAGATCGTCCGAAAATGGACTTTGACCTCTCCCAGAACAGAGTGTACAGATCGTCCGACAACGGACTCTGACCTCTCCCAGAACAGAGCGTACAGATTGTCCAAAAACGGACTCTGACCTCTCCTGGAACGGAGTGTACAGATCGTCCGACAACGGACTCTGACCTCTCCTAGAACAGAGTGTACAGATCGTCCGACAATGGACTCTGACCTCTCCCAGAACAGAGTACAGATCGTCCGACAACGGACTCTGACCTCTCCCAGAATAGAGTGCGCAGATCGCTCGATAACAGACTCTGACCTCTCCCAGAACAGAGTGTACAGATCGTCCGACAATGGACTCTGACCTCTCCCAGAACATAGTGTACAGATCGTTCGACAATGGACTTTGGCCTCTCCCAGAACAAAGTGTTCAGATCATCCGACAAGAGACTCTGACCTCTCCCAGAACAGAGTGTTCAGATCGTCCGACAAGGGACTCTGACCTCTTCCAGAACAGAGTGTCCAGATCGTCCCACAAGAGACTCTGGCCTTCTCCCATAACAAAGTGCTTGTATATGTCATACAGAAACATCGAGATCTTCCGAATAGAACGATCGGGTGTCCCAAAGTAGAGGCTCTGATATTTTTCAAAGGACCCAACGTCCACCAGACACGAGAGCTCACTCTCCTCCCCAGTAACCTCATTACTACAACACGAAGCGTCCGCACTCCACCCTCGTGTTAGGTCACAGTTCGAAGCGTCAGCCCTTCGCAGAAACTTTGGGGGTCCTAAAATGGTCCTATTTAAGTCCACGATCATCGGTACTAACACCTAGCAGCAAACTCACCAACGCACTGAAGAGAAGAGGCCTCTCGCTAGTGGAGGATAAGTGTGAAGGATGATAACTTTAACTAAGTCTGTCCAAAATACCACCTCGCCTTCGCGCTGCTTGGACACCCCGCTGCTTCGGCTCCTCGCCACCAAGCTACTCAGTCCTTAAATGCTAAACTACAAGTTTGGCACGATATCCGACATAATCAGGGGGCGATAAGCTCGTCGCGATCTCTGACGCAATCGCTGGGCAGCAAGCTCACAATCGATCAAGACGAGGTGTAGGTTTCTCTCACAATTGGAGCCAAGCGACGACTTCCGGAAAGTTCGCATGACGACAGACTCATAGCTGCGCAAGTCACAATAGCTCGTCCTCCGGCAACGATCCCGACCCAAGACGCCGCGAAGATGACGATGATCTAATTGCCACCAAGAAATCAAAACCTTCGCACTCCTCCACGCGATGACTCAGACTCCGAAGGTTTGGGGGGCTCTTGATACGGACCCGTGCACTTATAGGAGATCCGGGGTGCGGTTAGAGAGAAGCCCCTATAAGGAGGAGTGGAGTTAGTGGGTAGAATGGTCAAACTCATGATCATAACTCCGCCGCGCGCGTATTTCACGCCCGGAGCAGCGCCGAGCGAGGCCAAATACTGCACACCACTACTGGGGTGCGGTTAGTCTGCACCCCACTAAGTGGGGTGCGGATAGCCACTACCCCACTACGGTGGGGTATGGCCAAGCCGCACCCCACCATGGGGTGCAGCCAAGTCGCACCCCTCCATGGGGTGCGGCCAAGCCGCACCCCTCCATGGGAGGTGCGGCCAAGCCGCACCCCTACATGGGGGGTGCGGCCAAGCGGTACCCTTACCCATGGGGGGTGCGGCCAAACCCCCCCCCCCCCCCCCCCCCGGGGGTCGCGAGGGATGCAGCCGAAACCGCATCCCCCCTGTCTAGGGCAAGAGGGGCCTGTTCTCCTCCCTGGAGGGCTTCGGTTCCCGCCTTCCAAATAGACGCGTTCACTGGGAGCCACAACTCGACCGCATGATGACTGTGTTCCAGCACCGCTCACCTGTTCACTTAGAACGCCTACGTGCTCGTTGCGCGCTCAGAATGCCTCTGAGCGCGCTCAGAACACTCCCGTTGGCTCAGAACGCCTCGCAGCACAACCAGGACGCTTCCATGATCGTTGCACACTCAGAACACCTCCGCGCTCATGCGCGCTTGGAATGCTTCTGAGCATTCTCAGAACGCTTCCCCAGTCGCCTAGATTTCTTCTCCGTTCGTTGCGCGCTCAGAACGCTTCTAAGCGCGCTCAGAATGCTTCTGAGCGCGCTCAACTCACTTTTTGTCTTTCCGACGCGCTCACTTTTTGTCTTTCTAGCATGCTCACATTTTGTCTTTCCAGTTTCTCAGATTTCAGGAACAGCTTGTCGTCTTTTTTGCCTCCAACGAAACTGCCCAAACTGCCCGAACTGCCCGAAGGGCAAGATGGTCATTTACGAAAAATGGCGATCCGTGTGCTCTGAACCGGAAAATATGATTCGTCCGCCAGGTGGTTACGGTGGTTACAACGGCGAAATTACCGGGCTACCCCCGGCCAAAGCTATAAAAGGAGCCCCAAGGCTTCATTTGAGAGGACCTTGCCTTCTGGACCCGGGAGAGCTTCTTGCAGACTTTCGCGAAATTCTCCTACGGGACTTGAAGATTTCCTTCGTCTCGAAAGGCGACTCAGCATTCTCACTTTTGTTCTCCGGAGCATCTCACTTTTGTTCTCCCGGAAGGCGACTCGGCATTCTCACTTTTGTTCTCCAATATTCTCAGAAGGAAAAAAGACTTAGTTTTTTTTTTCTGGAGGTGGCCTGTCACCTTCGGAACTCTCTCTCTCTCTCTCTCTATTATTGTAACGAGCAGCGGCCTGTCGCGCTCGAGTTCTAAGTCTCTAATTGTAACCCCCCAGAAGATAGTGGAAGTTTGGTCGGCACAGCTCCGGCCGCGTGGTTTTTTACCCTTTCCGGGTTTTCCACGTTAAAAAGTCTCAGTGTATTCAACGAATCTCTAATTGACTGTTTGCGCGCTCGGTTCGCTTCCGAGCTAAGGTGGTTCAATTCGACCGGTCTACCAAAGCACCCGAGCGACCCGCAACACCGCCTATGTATTCTTTTTTAGTTATAACAACTAGAGTACCCTGGCCTAGGCAATGTCATGGCGCAACGATATTTGTTCCAAAATATTTTTCTAACGTCCAAAATAACGAAGAGCGGCAAGCACAAAAATTAGAGAAAAAATAAAAGCAAGCACCGCAATCAAGAACACCAGATGTAAAATGGTTCCCCGAAATTGAGTACATACACTGTGCAGACAGAGATAAATTTACTATTAATTTCTCAAACATACAATACGACTAAAATGGAGGAGAAGAATATATCGAGAATATGATGGAAATCTCGAGTCCTCCAAGGTCCGGTCGTACACGTTGCGACGAGAAAACAGTTTCGGCGGCGAGGGAAGAAGCCGACTGGAAGAAGAACTCTGAAGAGGAAGCCGGCTAGGCGATGGACGAATGTTGGTCGAAATTCGCTGAACCACCAAAGAAAATCTGTTGTTATGCACACTCCTAAGGGTGGTAAGTCACACCTATTTAAGGAGGATGAAACCCTAAGAGGGTAAGGAGGATGGGCTGGCTCAATAATGAAAGGAGATCAATCTCTTCCCAAAAAAAATCTCCATCAAATACCGGAATAAAGAGGATGCCAAATTCAGAGCGATCTCCAAATAATAGTGAGGCCTGCCAGGAGGAAAATTAGGCGGAATATAGGAAATTCCAATATATGAGAGGAGGTTAGTTGCACCCATGGAAAGAGATCAAATCTCATCCAAGAAATCTCCTCCATCTCATAAGAAAAATATATTCCGCCACCAATGCTCCTCCATAATTGCCTAAATTTGGGGAATTTCAAAATAAGGAGCCACAAATTGAGCGGGTCTCCAAAAAAGACGCCGGCCAAGAAAGAGAAGATGTGTCATTACCGGAACAATCTCCACATTGACGCCTCTTCCATGACATACTCTGTCTGACTGAGATAACTCCAAGATAACATAACGGTCACCAAGATCCAAAGCCAAAGGAATAGACAGAACTTCAGCCAAGAAAGGATCATTATAAAGAAACTCTTCTGATTCTGAGTAGCACGCCAACTCGACTGACGTGACTGACTCAAAAAACGCTCCACCTGGAGCTAAAAAACAACTGCTCCACCTCCAGTGGTGGTCTCCCATAACAAAACTGAACTTGTCAAGACTTCTGGACTTTGATGTGCGCGAGAGAGAGAAATTAATAAATGCAGACACACCAACAAAGAATTCCATCAAACTGACCTCAGTATGGAAAAATGAACCCTTATGAGAACTAATCAAAAAAGGTTGATTAGACACACTCTAAGTTCATGAATGAGGAGTAACAATGAAAGAATTTAGGTAATAGAGGATGACCAAACTGCATTCAAAAATGAAGTTCTTGACCAGGAAAGATAACTCAAAATAAGAGTTATACGAAAACAAGCATAGAAATAACATGACCAAAAAAGGAAAAAATTGTGTGAGCAAATAACGGGATAATGACCATGGGAAACAAAACAAGAAAAAGACAAAAAAATACAGGAAGCAAAAAAAATATAAGAGAAAGATTGGTGAGAAAAACACTAGAGGAAACCCTCATCGACATTCTCAAGGCATAGGGATGCGACAGATTTTTCCTTATCATCACCAAGGGGTATTCATTTCTCCTTGTTCTAAAGCTTCCAGCAATCCTTGATTCCATGACCGGTAGGGCGCTGAAAGGGGAGATTGATGGAGGATTCGGCTGTGGATGGGGGCGACTGGACGACGACATGATGAAAACGAAACGACGAGCGATGTCGCTTCCCCTTGACAAGTGCGTCGTTTACCAAATGGATGTTGCCGACGGCTATAGGCATCGTGGAGGCACTGGAGACGACAGATGTAGGGAACGGACGCATCGACCGTGCTTGTTGGAGACGACACAAATGTTGTTGTGCTCGTCTACTGACGTAGATACTATTGCACGCTTGCGGGAACCGATTGAGCAGGGCAGAACAAATTGGCAGTGACTTCGTAGAAGGCGGGTCAGACATCGTCTTCCTCTTGTCAAATAAAATTTGAAGGTCTCCATCTTATCAGAGTCATTTTTCCCTCATACGACTACCGTTTTTTACATGTAAGTAGTCCATAATTGCCGGAATTTGGAGAATTTCAAAAGAAAGAGACGAATTGAGCGGTCTCCAAAAAACACGTCGGCCAAGAAAGGAAAGATGTGTCATTACCGCAACAGACACTCACGCGGCTCATAGCCTCAAGCATAACACCCCCCCCCCCCCCCCTTCTCTCTCTCTCTCTCATCTCCCCTTCTTCTTTTTCCCATTTCTCTTTTCTCTTTTTCAGATGCGTGTCCAGGAATTTCAACAAGAGGGGGGAGGCAGGTAAAAGAGGCGGAGAGATAATGGACGACAAAGCCAGTAGAATAGGGGTCGGTGGAGCTATGTCGGATCACGACGGTTGTGCAGTCGGGGGAGAAAATTGTGCGTCGGCTGATGGGTCTACATAGTTTCCCAAACGGAACTGGGCTCGAAGGAAGGAGCAATGGGCGGCTCAAGAAGAAATGACAGACATGCCGAGGGCTGATGGCTCGGGGCTCGAAAAACGTCACTCTTCCCCGTGCGGTCAGCAAGGACGACACACACGAGTGATTAAGCAGATTCAATTAGCAAATATCTCGTGAGGAGCGAACATGCGCCATTGGTAGGGCGCTGAAAGGGGAACGGACGCGTCCGCCGTGCTTGTTGGAGACGACGCAAATGTTGTTGTGCTCGTCTACTGACGTAGAGACCATTGCATGCTTGCGGGAACCGAAGGAGCGGGGCATAACAAATTGGCAGTGACTTAGTAGAAGGCGGGTCAGACATCGTCTTCCTCTTGTCAAATAAAATTTGAAGGCCTCCATCTTATTGGAGTCGTTTCTCCCTCATCCGACAACCATTTTTTACATGTAAGTAGTCAAAATTTTACTAATGATTTTGCAAAATTCTTGCCCCCCACTCATAGATCCGCCCTTGCTCCTTTCGAAGACACTTTTATTTATTTGATTTCACAATCACGATTAAATAATATAATAACTAAGAAAACTTAAAATTTATTTTTATTTGTTTATGCATATTTACATTATAATTTAAAATATATAAATAATAAAATAAATTGTTAAAATTTGATTAAAAAAACTAAAAATAGTATTGAAATTATAAATGTTTAAAAAAAGAAAACTTTTTTTCTTTTAAAATATAATATAGTTAAATATAGTAAATATTTTTTAATACTTTTGCAATTCACTACACTAGTCTATACTTCTATGGCTCAAAATCTTAATAATAAATATATAATAAAGTAAAATACAAAAATAAAATGAACGATCGAAGTTAATCTTTCATTATTTAAAAATATTACAAAATAGCAAATACATTTGGATATTTTTGCAATCGTTAGTATTCAGAAGCTCGTGGGCATTGTAAATACACGAGAATGCAAATGAAATAAAATCAGTATTGATACTTGATAGTCCCCAAAATAAATAAAGATAAAAGTGGTGCTAATAGCGTAAATCCTCTCATCACGGGGGTGCTGAGTGCTGACTGTCGAACCTCCTATCAAGGGGGTGCGATTATCCCCACCCCCATCACGTATAACCCCACTCCACTAGCGGGGAGAGTGTCAAACGACCCCGCACAAGGCAACCGTAACCCGTCTGGCCGTGTGGGAACGGCTGCGTGGCACTGTCCGCGCGCCCGGGATCCCACCCACACGCTCCCCCCCCCCCCCCCCCCCAACCACGGCCTCGTGCGAGAGCACCCACCCATGCGTGAGAGCGTCGCTCTCCACCAACTTGCCTCCGCGACATTATCTGTCGCCATGCTCCCCGTCACTTTCCGTCATTTGCCTTCGCAACGCTCACTGTCGCCAAGCTCCCCGTCGCTCTCCGCCACTTGCCTCTCCATGGCACTCCGCCACTTACCTCAATGATGCCTCTCGTCATCGGGCTCACCGTCGCTCGCCTCTCAATGCTGCACTTGCCTCCACCAACGCTGCCGCCGGCTCTGCCCAAACAGCTTGGGGGGGGGGGGGGGGGGGGGGGGGGGGGGGGGGGGGGGGGGGCGGGGGGATTATTATGTTCACAAAAGTGGTGATGATCTCTGTGTGCTCCAGATCGAGAGTTTATATTCGCCCATTTCAAATATCTCATTCTGTGTTTGAAGATTCTTTCGAAGATTTTGTTCGATGTTTGAAGATCCCTTCGGAGTTCGAAGACATCTTTGAAGACAACTTGAAGATCTCCCTCAGTATTCGAACTGAAGGTCCCCTCGAAGACGACTCGAAGATCTCCTTCGGCATCGAGTTCAGAGCTTCTGTTGCTGCTTTCATCCTTCCAGACTGCTCTCGAGCGCACTTTCCTGCGTTCCGCTCCAAGCAACTCCCGTGATCCAAAAAACTTATTATAACGAGCGGTGACATGTCACCCTCGAGAAACAACTTCTGGTATCACTATGAAAGATAGTGATTTTGGTCGGCATAGATCCAGTCCCATAGTTTTTTTCCCTTCAAAGTTTTTCTACGTAAAAACGTATTGCCTACACATGTTGGATACTTGGATCATTACGTGATTGTTTGTGTGCTTGGTTCGCTCTCGAGCTGAGTCTGTTCAATTCGACGGGACCGTGACAACGTCGAAACGACCCGCAACAAGTATTAATGATTAAAATTAATTAATTGAAAGTAATTAAAGTTAAAACATTTTAGTACACAAATATTAAGCTCCGTTTAGCACTACGGCGACGGCCAGGAATGCAGTGACTATGAACCGTCGCTTGTAAATACCCGACCTCACCTAAGTAACTTCATCCACTTTTATGTTCAACACTAGTTTCCTTTTTTGGTGTCTGGCCGTAACATTTGTCATGCCAAACACATATTTCATGCAAAAACACCACACCAAATAGAGGAAAAAGTATTATTTTATAGAAAATTTTTATTAGAAATTAGTAAATATATTAAATTTTCTTCGACTCTTATTCGGTGGCGTATACTCAATAATAAAAACATTATCAATTATCACCCCCGTTCTCTTCGATGAGATCAATGTTACGGCGTGATATTTTGGCAAGCTTAATAGAAGAGGTTTATTGTATAAACAATAATATAAATATGAATTTTCATCATAAAAATAGTTTAAAAATAGATTACAATATCACTTTGAATATCTCCTAATAACTTTAGTGTTATAAAATCATTTGTAAAGATAAATATTTGTCCGCTTGCTTTCAGAGCTTTTGAAGAAGCTACAGCAAACACAACATAGAAAGGAGACATAGAGTGAAGCCAACCTTCCCGGTTTCCACCCAACCACAGAATATTGCGTGCCAGCTTTTCGGTTGAAGTTGACAATCATGATATAATTAAATATTTAATTATTTTGGGTGTTTGCATGGAAAAAGATTGACCCAACCAGTTGACTACTGGGGTTCGCTGGTCGTCCATGGAGCCCGCCGTGGCTATTAATTAAGGAAATTGTTAGTCATAAATTTTTTTAAAAAAAATTTATTACAAACTAAATTGTTATCCGCAGCCTAAAAATACATAAAAAAAATTTAGTGAAATTACATGTTCTTGACAAAAAAATTCATTCGATTGGAGATTAAGGGTCATGTTATATGTAGACCAATTTTGGTTGTATGTGTGACGCCCTAAATTTAATAAAATCAGTTTTGGGGTGCGGTTAGAGGGCGCGGTGTGCAGTTGGGGAAGTGGGTCTGCGAATAGCAGAGTGGGGGGTGCGCTTAGTAGTTCGGTTTTAGGTTTAAGTAAACCCCCTCCCCTCTCACCCCTAAGCAACCGACCTTCCCCCTTTCCCAATCTCCCTCCTCTCCCGAGCCCCCTCTCCCTATCGGTTCGCACGGAGCAGCCCGAGACTCCCGGTCTCGACCTCCTCTCCCCTTTCCCGAGCTCTCCCTTCCACCTCCCCCCCCCCCCCTCTCTCGTCGGCTTGGAGGAGGAATACTCGAGCCCTCTCCTGTCGCCGCATGGAGCAGGAGGTCCCGATCCCCTCCCGTCTCCCCTCTCTCAGTTCGCCGCATGGAGCCCGATCTGTTAGTGTTTTCAAGGTGATCTGAAAGTGATCAAGGATTTAGTTTCAATGTCAACGCGATATGAGTCTATGGGGTCACACACAAGAGTGTTTGGAGAAGTTGGTGGAAGGATTGTGTTGGGCTTACTCATATAGGATATGAGTGAAGGACCAATCCTGCGACTTATTGGAGTTGGGTCGAGTCAACTGAATGCTCCACAGGTATTGTGAATATTGTATGAAGTATGTTGACAAGTTTTTAAGATAAGTCGTCGAGAATGTCTCAACGAAACTTATCTCAAGTCGTCGAAAGGGTTCATCGAATGGTCTTGACGAATTATATCAATTCGTCGAATGGTCTCCGGGAATTGGATATTTTCGTCGATTCAATTCGTCGAATGGTCTCGACGAATAAGATCTACTTCACGAAATAGTTCTTTGAATGGTCTCGACGAAATATATCAATTCGTCGAGATGTCTCGACGAATTAGATATCTTCGTCGAATCAACTCATCGAATGGTCTCGGCGAATCAGATCTTCTTGACGAATTTATTTACTGAATGATCTCGACGAATTCGTCAAATGGTCTCGACGAATTAACTATACTCGACGAATTCTGTTTACTCCAATTCTAGTCTCGAGTGTGCGGATAGCCTCTCTCTCGCCTGGGGTATAAATATGACGATTTTATGCCAGAAGCGATCTATCTGATTTGCGACTTCTGAAGAGAGAAGGAAGAGTTCCGAAAGCCGACATAAGAGTTCCGATCGGCCGTTTTTTCCGGCACCCCGTCGTAGCCGCCTTTCCTCTTGACGGATCTAGCAGTCCGAAGGAAACGCAGAGCGCTCTCCTTCTCCAACCTTGTTCTTGTGCGACAAGAAGCAAGGGTTCTTCTTCACTCGTGTGGACTTCCATAGAGGCGCCGATCGATTTCTGTGCTTGGAACTCGACGTTTGCTTTCAGGATCAGATCTTGGAGCATCTTTGCTGAGTATTGACTCAATCCCTTATTCAGGTATATTACAATTGTTACTTCTTATATTTCTTGATTCATGAAATCGCAAGATCCTTTAGTTCTTTTGGGTTGTTCTTGTTTATATATTTCGCTGCGTGCATTAGATGCATTGTTCAAAGAAAACCCAACAGTGGTATCAAAAGAAGGTTGTGATCCCATTCGTGTAAATCTAGAAATTTAGAAGTGTCCTAAATGCCTAGATTTCTTCTTGGAACCCCGCCAGGAACGCCTGTGATTGCGTTGCAATTTCATTGTTTCAGAAATTATTTCTCCTCTACAGTAATCGTCCATCAAAATGATTTGTGAAATCAAATGTCTTAGGTTTTGAATCTGACATTGAGAGACGAGCTTGTCTGCTGCATAAGTGGAGTTGTTATTCATAGGTCCAATGCATGTAAATTTGGAGATTTAGAAGGGTTCTGAATGTTCAGATTTAACTTTTTTTATCAATGTGTTGATGATTTTATTTTGTGCACATCTGGGATGTATTTGGATTGTGAATATTGCAATTTTAGATTTTGTGAATGCGCGCAAGGATTAAATGTTAATCACAATGAAATGTTCATCAATTGTATCTTAAAATCCCTTAATGCAATATTAAGTATAAAGATGCCTTCTGATGGATGACACTCTTCCTGCCTCGATCGATGAAGTGTGAGATTGTCAAAGCAAGGTACATTAATCTATCTTGGTAAGGGTGCTGGCGGATAATTGTGATATCCCACTGTCGATATCGGGTTTATCTTAACTAGGTGACCTCAAAGGTTGAGTACCTAGAGGCATAGAGTTGGCATGCTCCATATGATGGATTCGAATATAGAGTTATTCACCAACCATACAGGAGTTGTATGTAGATGCAATTGGCAAAAGTTGCTCACCTAAATAGCCACATTGTGGGTGATCAGCCAAAGCTGACTTATGATGGCGGTGAAATACGGATCTTGTCCACTAGAGACTAACTCGCATAAACTCTCTGAATTGATATCAATGGTTATCAATTTGAATAAAATAGTGGTAGTCTTTTAATAAAAGTTCTTATTAAAATAAAAATGTATTTTAAAATATAGTACTAAAAAAATTTACTTTGCAAAATTTCTTGTAGAATATCCATGGCAAGTGATTCTCACTTCACATTGTCCCTGAAAGTGATCCTTGAGAAGGACAAGCTAAATGTGACAAATTTCCTAGACTGGTTCAGGAACCTGTGAATTGTTCTCGGGCAAGAGCGTAAGCTCTATGTCCTGGAAGAAGATCCCCCTAGGAGTCAGCCGTTGCTGCACCACATACAGATAAAGATGTTTACAAGAAGTATGGAGATGACTCCTTGGATGTTGAATGTCTTATGCTCGCGACTATGAACTATAAGCTTCAAAAACAACATGAGAACATGAGTTGTTACGAGATGGTCGAGCACCTGAAGAAAATGTTTTAAGGACAAGCTCGCCAAGAGAGGTTTGACATATCCAGAGCGTTATTTCAGTGCAAGATGAGGGCTCGAGACCCAGTAGGCACTCACTACTCAAGATGATTGGGTATATAGAGAATCTTGAAAGACTGGGGTTTCCTCTGAGCCAAGATTTGGTCACTGATCTGATCCTGCAATCGTTGCCGGACAGTTACGAGCAGTTTGTCTTGAATTACAATATGAATGAAATTGACAAGACACTGCCCGAGCTCCTATGCATGTTAAGAACTGCTGAAATCAGTATGAAGAAGGTCAAGCCTGCTAGCCTCATATTGATGGTGCATAAAGGTAAGGGCAAGACCAAAGGATTCAAGAAGACTAAGGTGGGACCTAAGTCATATCTTGATCTCAAGTCTTCAGCACTGAAAAGCAAATGCTTGGCAAAGGAAAGGAAGTGCCACCATTGTGGTAAGGCAGGGCATTGGAGGAGGAACTGTCCCATCTATCGTGAAGATCTGCAAAAGAAGAAAGGAAGCGTGACTTCCACTTTAGGTGTTTTTGTTATAGAAATAAACATTTCTACCCTTCATCTTGGGTATTGGATACCTGATACGGTTCTCATATTTGTACAAATGTGCAGGAACTGGGAAGGAGAAGAATGTTGGGTAAAGGAGAGGTAGACCCGCGCGTTGAAAATGGAGCAAGAGTTGTTGTCGTTGTCATAGGATTATATCGTCTTTCTTTGCTCACAAGGCTTGTAATTGAATTGGATAATTATTATTTTGTTCCAGCCATAACTCGAAATATTATATCTGTGTCATGTTTAGACATGGGAGGATTTTCTTTCATTATTAAGAACAATAATTGTTCTATATTTATGAATGATGTTTGTTATGGTGTAGCTCAACTGTTTAATGGCTTATACGTTTTGAACTTAGATCAGCTAATCTATAACATAGAAAATACTAAAAGACTAAAAACAAATAACTCGAATCCTACGTACCTTTGACATTGTCGGTTAGGCCATATAAACGAGAAAGGCATATCAAAGCTCCATAAAGATGGACTACTGGACTCATTTGATTATGAATCATTTGAGAGATGCGAGTCTTGCTTATTAGGCAAAGTGACCAAAACTCCTTTCACTGATCATACTGAGAGGGTTGATGATCTTTTGGGTGTCATGCATAGTGATGTGTGCGGACCCATGAGTTTAATGGCTAGAGGTGGGTTCCACTACTTTATTACATTTACTTATGATTTCAGTAGATACGAATATGTGTTTCTAATGAAGAACAAATCTGAAACCTTTGAAAAATTCAAAGAGTTTAAGAATGAAGTAGAGAAGCAACTGGGAAAAAGAATAAAACCACTTCGATCTGATCGAGGTGACGAATATCTGAGTCATGAGTTTCATGATCATCTGAGAGAGTGTGGTATTGTATCACAGCTTACTCCGCCCGGAACACCACAACATAATGGTGTGTCTGAGAGGAGGAATCGTACTTTGTTAGACATGGTACGGTCAATGATGAGCCATGCATATTTGCCCATTTCCTTTTGGGGATTTGCTCTATAGACTAATGCTTTCACTTTAAATAATGCTCCAACAAAAACGGTTCAAAAGATAACATACGAGATATGGACTGAGAAACATCATAGTATGTCTTTCATTAAGATTTGGGGATGTGAGGCATACATGCGACGTCAAATGTCTGACAAGCTGGAACCCTCATCTCCAGAAACTCCGGCAGGTGGCCGTCGTGTGACCTTCCTCCTGGTGGAAGTCACAATAGGGCAACGCCACCCTGCCCATCCTCTTCCATTTCCTCTTCCTCTGCCTACTACCATGGTTTGTTGTGTGTGTGTGTGTGTGTGGGGGGGGGGGGGGGGGGGGGGGAGGAGGAGGCTGCCTCTGACCCTTCCTCCACCCCTGGGGGTAGAACCGCCCTTACCCCCCTTGGAAATTTCCCCCTCCTTGATGTACTCTTCCCTGACCCTGGTGTGGTCCTTCATGGGGTCTCCAGGTCAGCCGGTTGTTAGGCTCCTGGTACCCCCTACCCTGCTGCTGTCCCTGAAATCCCTGACCTCTGGGTTCCTATTTTCCCCTTACCTCCTGCTGCCTTCCTCCTCCCCGCTCCTTTGCTTCTCCTCCGCCCAACTTGGCCATCCGCCTGGTAAACGTCGGGTTTGCCGCCTCCACTTCGATCTCCTTCTCCGCCCTCTCCATGATCTCTTCAAAGGAAAGTGGGGGCACTCTCTTTTGTTTTACTCCGAATAACCCTTCCCGGAGCCCCAAGATAAATGCTAGCATCCGGGTGTGCCCCGACACTTCATCGATCAAGAGAATTTCCTCGTGGAACCTGTCCACGTAACTCCCCAGCGTCTCTTTCGCACCCTGCTTGACTGCATACAAGAACTCCGCTCCCTTCTTTCTCTTCTTGGACGTCGAGAACCTCAGGAGGAAGCATCATCGCAGATCCTCGAAGCAGTATATCGAGCTTAAGGGAAGTTGGTGAAACCAATCTCAAGCTTTCTCCTTTAGGGTGATGGCGAAGAATCAGCACTTGAAAGCGTCCGACACTTGCCTGATGGAGACGGCGTCCTCGAACCACTGAACGTGCTGTACCGGGTCATCCCTGCCTGTATAGTAGGACATAACTGGTTCCATGAATCCTTCCGGAATCGGGGCTGAGAGGATCAGCTCACAGAAGGGGCTCTCTTCCCCCATTCGGCGAGTGGTGTGGTCTCGTGGAGTCAGCTCACACACCTCAACACTCTTCGGGCTGGGGAAAAGCTGTCGCCCCGGGAGATCTCGCCTGCTCCCTTCTGCCACCACCTCCTTCCCAGGTCGCTGACCAGGAGCGTTCTCGCCTATCAGCTTGGGCGTGACCACCAGGGTTGCTGGTGTCTCGAACTCGCTCCTAGCGGTGAATTGAGATGCAAGATCTGCAGGACCTCCCTCTTGAAGTCTCCAAACATTCTCATCGTTACCCCACTCGCGAGTGGTTGCGAGTGGCCTGGGTCAGATCTTTCTTCATCACCTCCAGGCATGGAGCTCAGCTAGAGATTCTCCTGTATAGGCTACGGTCCACGCTCACCGCACCAAAAATGTTGAATCCGATAACCGGTCTCTTGAGTTCGGACCTACGGGGGTGTAGCCCACACCTACTTCTCCCTCACTGACACTCTTGATTGTGGATGAAGAAAAATTAATAGACCCAAAGCTGTAGCGAGGAGGTCCCGCCACACACCCGGAAAATCTTAGAGAGCTTCCCCTCCCAAACCAATGCTCAACTGAGCATCTTGGAGGGCAATACGGGCCAACCAAAACTAGCTAGGAGGAGAGAGACAAAAAGATATGGTCTCCTCCAAGGTGCCCTTAAGGGTCTATTTATAGATTTTCTAGTCTGGACTGCAAATAACATAAATCCGCTTTTTATTTTTACTATTCGTAACCAAACTGGTCTGCTAGCAGTCAAACTCCGTTGTTCTGAAGGGCTATGGGCAGCCCACAAATGGTATCTAGGTAATTTCCTCACTAAAGCCTTCTTTGCGAGTGGTCCGTGAAGGCACCACTCGCGAGACTTCTCGCATACTGGACTCTATGGGCTCCACTGGGCGAGTGTGTTGGATCTTACGGCGCCCTTAGAGGGGGGGTGAATAAGGGAATAAAAATCTTTTTATAATTCTATGGAAATTACTAAATTGTTTTATAATATGAGAAAGGCAAAATAACAATTTAGCTAATTTGTGAGAATATCATAATTTTCATCTTTAGAAATAAGTACTAAATTGTTTTATGATTAAGAGATTGAAATAAACAATTTAGTTAAAGTGATTTGAATTTAAAGCTTTGTAACCAATATATTAAAGATAACGCCAAAGGAGAGAAATCAAGTAAACACAAATAGAGACATGATTGTATTTATATAAAAATGTGTTTACAAAAATTGATTTCAATATCGCTAGAAATCGGAGGCGTACATATGTAAATAATTTTTTCTTTTCTATACCGACTTGTATCCCCACAAACCGGTTGGCTTTAGCCTATCCTTCTCCGGATAAGGCCTCAAGCCGCTCTAGTCAATCATTCCCCGGATATGGTCTCGAGCCCCCTAGATCTAATCACCTAGAACTAGTCGTCAACACAAGGCGAATTTCCCCCTAAGTCCTGCCCAGATCTAGTCGCCAACACAATGCGAATTAACTAAACGGTTACAAAGAAGTATGGAATGGAAATAATGAAAAACAATAATAAAACTCCCTATATGAGATCTCTGGAGTCGAGGATGAAGGATCGATGTAGCATAAGCGAGGTAGAAGCGATCGTCCTTCAGATGTAGCGTGACGTAGTCCTCCTCCAGAATTCTCCTTAAGCTTTTTGTGGGAGATCCATCTTCGGCAGCATAACAGCACTGGAGTTGTGGCACAAGCAACCTCTCTGGAATCTCTAACCAAAACGAGAAGCAAAGCTCCAATTTATAGATCTTGGAGCTAGCGCCTGCGGTAGTGGCTAGCGCCGACGGTAGCGTTCGTGTGGAGCGGTTGCGGAACCGTCGGCGGCGTGGCGCTGTGCACGAACTGGAGATAGCGCCTGGCGGTAGCGATAGCGCTGGCGGTAGCGGGAGATAGCGCTGGCGGTAGCGGTTGCGAAACCATCGCTGCGCACGAACTCGAGATAGCGTATGGCGGTAGCGGTAGCGCTGACGGTAGCGGTAGCACTAGCGATAGCGCTGGCGCTAGGGATAGCGCTGGCGCTAGGGATAGCGCTGGCGCTAGGGATAGCGCTGGCGCTAGGGATAGCGCTGGCGCTAGGGATAGCGCTGGCGGTAGCTCTGCTCCTTTCAAAAGTTTGTTCCAAGCTGCTTTATACCTGTGGAGTATTGCACTTATAGTTCCTGCACACTATAAACACACTACGAGCAATATCAAATACAATAGGTGATTTGTTATTCTCAAACAAAGGGATGTGACACACATGTCCAACAGAGTGGTCCATAGGGGCACCACTCGCCAGATGCTTGGTTCGCTGGGCGAGTGGGGTTCCGCCCTCACTCTCCTGACCTCCCGCTCATTCGCACTCCTAAGCGAGCGAGTGCTTCGCGGATGGGGCTTGCACTCGCCCCGAGGTTTCCCTGCCTCTCCTGACCCGGGGGAGTGATCCCCTAGCACTATTGGTGAATGCTCTTCTTAACCTACTTTGTATGCCCCTTGACCCTTTAGTACTCGGGGACCAACTCGACGAATACGGGGTTGTACAGTGGCAAACACGCGTCGGCGAAAACACGAGCAAAGCTAAAAAATATGCGTGCGGAGGAGAACGCCCACCAGGCGAAAGCGCGCCCCCTAGTGACATCGCGCGCGCGGCCAAAAATGTGAGCCTGGCAGAAAACGCACGCGCATCCAAAAATGCGCGCCCATCGGAAAATGTCCTCAGGTGAAAACGCGCGCTCGGCCGAGATGTGCACTAGACCGAAAACTCGAGCCCGACCCAAACGTGCGCACGAGTGAAAACCCAAATTTGGGCGAAAACGCGTGCCCAGACGAAAACATGCTCCCGGCCGAAACCAAGCGCCCAGACGAAATTATGCGTCTGACAAAAAATGATCGCCCGGGCTAAAACGTGTGCTAGACTTTTAACACGCTCACGGGCGAAAACACGCGTCTGGGCGAAAACAAATGCCTGAGAGAAAACAAGTGCCCGGGCAAAATCGTGCTCCCGACAGAAATCGCGCGTCCATTCAAAACTCGCGCCAGGCCGAAAACGCGCGTCAGTCCGAAAATGCTCGCCCAATCCAAAATGCGTACCTAATCGAAATTGTGCACTCGTGCGAAAAACGCGTGTCTGGCTAAAAATGCGCACCAAATCGAAAATGCACACTCGGGTGAGCACGCGTGCACGCGAAAACGCGCGCCAGCTCGAAAACCAGCGCTCGCACGATAATGGTTGATTCAAAAATGAATTGTAAAAAAATTATTGAAATTTTTAATTCGGCAAAATGTCTAAATTCAGTTCTCAACCATTAGTCTTTTTTATATTTCTATCCTAAATCTTTAATTTTGAACAAATCAGTCGCCAACATATCATTGGTTTTAATTTCAGTTCTCTATTGAATTTTCCTATTAAAATTTTCAGATATAGAATGCGTAGGAGAGTGAGAAACTTGCTAAGTTGTATCCTATTTTGATCTCTCTTAGCTAACTAAACCATCGAATGGAGATTTTCATTGCAAAAATTAAGGCTTTTTCTACCATAAATCCCCGGCGCAAACACATGACACTAAATCGAAGGCGTCGAGAAATGAAGAGTAGAAAAAATTGAGGGAAATAAAATTAAACCCACCTCGACCCTAACAAATCACATTATGCATGTAGTTTCAAAATCTGCCTTGAGTAGTATTATGCAATCAGATCGAGTACCGCGGTAGCACAACAGATTAAATCGAGCAAAAGCAATTACGTAAAATAAAATACGGATCGAGATTTCAAGCACACACAGACGATAACATTTTTACGTGGTTCAAAGAGGAGCTCCTACGTCCACGGGGAGAGCACGCCGAAAAGATCCACTAATAAGATGAGGTGTTACAGAGTATTACACAGAAACTGATTCACGGTTGGAAGAGAGCCACAAGAAGAAATCTCAAAGAAAAATCTGAGAACTGCACCGCCGCTATGGACGGCGCCGCCTTCTGCCGACCTCGCCTGGATCGACTGGAATCGCCGCTGGAACAGCGCCGCCTGTTTCTAACACCCCTACTACTGCCGCTGGGATGAGTCACTGCCGGAGCCGATTTCGCCTGGACCGACCCCCCTGATGTCGTTCCGTCTGGATCGACGTTGAAGCCGCCGCAACACCGCCTTCTTCTTCTTTCTCTCTCACGGATGAATCTGAATGAATTGGTGATCATAATCGGTTGAGGCTGCCCCTATATATAGCTGTAAATCCAAATCTAAATTAGGAGATTGTCAAAACAAGGCTCAGATAAAATTGGATAGGCATCTTTGAGAAATATTCTGCTCACAATGATATTCTAGAATATGATTTCTCCCAAAATAGGAATCACAAAGGCACACGGATCAGTGAGGTGGCACGATCTCAACAATCTTCACCTTGACGCCTTACATGATAAACTCCACCTGCAGCTACGATCTCCTCCCTTCGGCGAACTACCCCCTCTCTCTGGGGTCACCCTAATTAACATGTGCAAATATGAGTCAAGTCAAGGCAGTGCTTGAACTTGACTCATGTCAGTGGCTTAGTCAGCATGTCCGCAATATTATCCTCCGTGGGCATTTTCAGTAACTGAATATCTCCGTCAGCAATGAATTCTCTCAACTTGTGATAGCGCACATCAATGTGTTTTGTCCTGGCGTGATAGATCGGGTCTTTAGCCAGACAGATTGCACTCTGACTGTCACAGTGCAGCTTTACCGCCTCCTGAGAAATCCTGAGTTCTTTGGCGAGACCTTTAAGCCAGATGGCTTCCTTTGCCGCTTCCACTGCAGCAATGTACTATGCCTTTGTCGTAGAAAGAGCCACGATGTCCTGAAGAGTGGCTTTCCAACTGATTGGACCTTCACCAAGAAGGAAGATGTACCCGGAAGTAGATCTTCTTCGGTCGAGGTCACCTGCATAATCTGAATCGACGAAGCCATCATGAACTCCAGCCCCCTCGCTCCTCTTGAACAGTAAACCGACGTTTGGCGTTCTGTTCAGATACCTCAGAATCCACTTGACTGCTTCCCAGTGCCGTCATCCTGGATTTCCCATGTATCTGTTGACAACGCTCACAGCCTGAGCGATATCAGGTCTCGTACAGATCATTGCGTGCATCAAGCATCAAACCGCACTAGCGTACGACACCCTGAGCATCTTTTGGCGTTCATCCTCTGTTCCTGGAGACTGATGTGATGACAATCTAAACTGTTGCCCCAGAGGGGTTGAAACATGCTTAGATTCTATCATATTAAATTTCTCTAGAACCTTCTGAATATATCCTGCCTGAGAAAGCCAAAGCATGCCTCACTTTCTGTCCCGCTTGATTTCCATTCCAAGGATTTTCTGTGCTTGACCCAGATCCTTCATTTCGAACTCAGCATGAGGCTTCTGCTTCAATGATCGGATCTCCTGAGCTGATTTGCATGCGATCAGCATGTCATCGACATATAACATCAGAATCAGAATGTCCCAATTTGTCAGAAACTTATAGTAGACGCAACTGTCGTACTGGCTCCTGCTGAATCTCTGTGAAACCATGAACGTGTCGAACCTCCTGTTCCACATTCTCAGAGCCTGCTTCAGACCGTAGAGAGATCTTCTTATCTTACACACATTTTTCTCGCCACTGGGTTGAATGAACCCCTCGGGCTGCAAAATATAGATCTCCTCTTCTAAGTTGCCGTGAAGAAAAGCCGTCTTCACGTCCATCTGCTCCAGCTCCATGTCCTCCATTGCCACCATCGCAAGAAGCACCTGTATGGAACAGTGTTTTACCACTGGTGAGAATATTTCATCGAAGTCGATACCCTTCTTTTGCGCGAACCCCTTGGCAACGAATCGGGCCTTGTACCTCCACTGGTCCTTGCCGGATGTTGCCTCCTTCTTCCTGAATATCCATTTAGAACTTACTGCCTTAGCCCCTTTGAGCAGGCTAACCAAGACTCGAGTCTTGTTCTTACGAAGGGACTCCATCTCTTCCACCATGGCTACTTTCCACTGAGAGCTGTCTCTGCTCTCTACAACTTCCTTATAAGATTCAGGATCTGAGGAAATCACCTGGAAAGCATGTGCTACCGTGTCCTGTAGCCTGAGAGGCAGTCTGACCTCTCTCCTCGTCCTTTCTCTAGTAATTGAGTAAGGCTCTACACCAGTAGGTTACACAGCATCAATATCCTCTGAGTTGGAGGAATCATCATGATCTTCAGATTTCTCGCTTCCTTCCAATTCCACCTCCAAGGGTGTGACTGGAGCCTTCTCCTCTTCTTGAGACTTCTTCAGCATAGAAGCATCATCGAAGATAACATCGAGCTTGACCTCCACCTTCTTGGTGTCAGGGTTCCACAGCTTGAACCCCTTCGTGCCGGCCTTCTGGCCTAGATAGATGCACCTCTTGGACTTAGCATCGAGCTTCGTCCTCTCCAAGTCCTGTAGTAGGGTGTATACGGGGCATCCAAATATATGAATATCAAAGTAGTTAACAGAAGTACCTGACCAAACTTCCTGTGCAGACTTCGGATCCAGTGACATCGATGGAGAACGATTCACTAGATAACATGCAGTAATAATTGCTTCGGCCCAGAATGACTTTGGTAGGCCAGCAAATAAGCGCATACACCGAGCTCTCTCTAGAAGCGTCATATTCATTCTTTCTGTGACGCCGTTTTGCTGCGGTGTGCCGGGAATAGTGAGATGACAAGTGATACCCTCCTGATCGCAGTATGTCTGGAACTCCGCTGAGGTGTATTCACCGCCATTGTCAGGTCTAAGGTATTTTACCCTCTTCCCGGTCTGCTTCACCACTTCTGTCTTCCAGATTTTGAACTTTTCCAAGACTTCAGATTTATGCTTCAAAAAATAAATCCAGACCTTCCTAGATGAGTCATCGATGAAGGTCACGAAGTATTTAGCGCCTCCAAGTGAAGGCTCTGGGGTAGGCCCCCAAACATCAGAGTGTATATATTTCAGTGCCTGCTTGCTCCGCTTCGTAGATGTCATGAACTTCACCTTGTGCTGCTTCCCGAGAACGCAGGTCTCGCAGAAGTCTAACTTGCATGTCTTGACCCCTTTCAGTAGGCCCTTCTTGTGAAGCTCTAGCAGTCCTCTCTCGCTCCTATGGCCAAGCCTGGCGTGCCACAGTAGAGAGGAATCCTCATCTGACATCGTAGAAACTGTCGCGTCGCCTGCGATAGTGGTGTCGATAAGCTTGTAGAGAGTACTAAAGCGCTCTCCTTTCCTTACTACAGAGCGCCTTTCTTGACTTTCAGATATTCACCCTCACCGGTATAGGAGTAACCAGCCGCCTCCAGAGTAAATAGGGAAATCTGACTTTTCCTGAGATCGGGCATGTACCTTACATCGGTAAGGGTTCTGATTGTTGCGTCGAACATCTTGATTCGAATACTGCCGATCCCGAGCGTCTTGCACTCTGAGTCGTTCCCCATCAAAATGCGACCGCCATCACACTGCCAGAAGATGGAGAACCATTCTTTGTTTGGGCACATGTGATACGAACACCCAGTATCCATAATCCATGCATCTGCGATGTCGAGAGTGGATTGTACATGGAGTACATCAGCGTCACTCTCAGGGTCTGAAGCCACAACCGCCTGCTGTGGTTCCTGATTCTTCTCTTTCGCCTTTTTCTTTGGACAGTTATTTTTCCAGTGCCCTTCTTCCTTGCAGTAGTGGCACTGGTTCTTCTTGTCCCTAGACTTGGACCAAGGTCGATTGACTTTCTTCCCTCTGTCTCTCGATCTCCCTCTGATCGGTTCTTTGTTCTTCACGAACAAACCCTCGCTGGTGCTAGGGCCAGATTTGCTCCTCGTTTCATTTGAGAGCAACGTCGTCATCACCTCCTCCATCTTAAGCGTATCCTTTCAGTAGAGGATTGTGGTGACCAGGTGGTCATAAGACTTCGGTAGAGAAGACAGTAATAGAAGAGCCTGGTCTTCCTCTTCAACCTTCGCGTCCATGCTCCGCAGCTGGGAGATAAGTCTGTTGAACACGTTCATTTGCTCCAACAACTGATTGCTCTCGGACATCCTTAAGTTGTACAACTGTCTCTTTACGTAGAGCTTATTCGTGAGAGACTTAGACATGCACATCTCCTCCAGTTTCTTTCATAATTCTTCTGTAGTCTCAGCGTCGACTATGTTATACATGACCTCGTCGGCTAGACTCAACTGGATTGTGTTGATGGCCTTCAGATCCAGTTCCTCCCATTTGTCATCCTTCTTTCCGGACTTCTCCTTGCCGAGGAGCGCCTTGTGGAGACCTTGCTGAACCAAAATCGATCTTGTCGTCATACTTGGAGATCTCAAATTTTGCCGTCATTGCTTTGCTCGTGGAGCTACTGGTTAATCTGAATAATGTTCACGGATCAGATCTGAGAAGATAGGGAGCGGACCGATGTCGTCACCTACCATTGACCCAAATCTAAAATCGGAACGTCCAGATGATCACCCCCGCTGAACCTACCTCTGATACCAATTGTTATGCAATCGGACCGAGTACCGCGGTAGCGCAACGGAATAAATCGAGCAAAAGCAATTACACAGAATAAAATACGAATTGAGATTTCAAGCACTCACAGACGAAAAAATAATTTTACGTGGTTCGGAGAGGAGCTCTTACGTCCACTGGGAGAGCGCGCCGAAAAGATCCACTAATAAAATGAGGAGTTACAGAGTATTGCACAGAGACCGATTCACGGTCGGAAGAGAGCCACAAGAAGAAATCTCAAAGAAAAATCTGAGAACTGCACCGCCGCTGTGGACAGCGCCGCCTGCTGCCGACCTCACCTGGATCGACTGGAACCGCC
Source organism: Dactylorhiza incarnata (assembly GCA_033032865.1). Lineage (NCBI taxonomy): Eukaryota > Viridiplantae > Streptophyta > Magnoliopsida > Asparagales > Orchidaceae > Dactylorhiza > Dactylorhiza incarnata. The sequence goes on along the minus strand of JAWHQI010000163.1, from coordinate 4,679,976 downwards.
GCTGGAACAGCACCGCCCGCTGCTAACACCCATGCTGCCGCTGCTGGGATGTGTCTCTGCCGGAGCCGATCTCGCCTGGACCGACCCCCCTGATGTCGTTCCGTCTGGATCGATGTTGAAGCAGCCGCAACACCGCCGCCTTCTTCTTTCCCTCTCACGGATGAATCCGGATGAATTAGTGATCATAATCGCTTGAGGCTGCCCCTATATATAGCTGTAAATCCATCTCTAAATTAGGATATTGTGAAAACAAAGCTCAGCTAAAATAGGATAGGCATTCTTGAGAAATATTCTCCTCACAATGATATTCCAGAATAGAATTCCCCCCAAAATAGGAATCACAAAGGCACACGGATCGGTGAGGTGGCACGATCTCAACAGAGTAGTCGTCGTGGAGGACTCAACGTGGAGTCGTCGCCGGAGCAGTCGCCATGGAGGACTCGCCCGGGAGTAGCCGCGGGTAAGGGTAGCCGTCGCGTGGAAAGACGAAAAGGCTTGTGTGGGATGAGGAAGAAGGGGCGTTTTATGAATGAACGAGTGGTAAAATATGTTAATTTTAGGACCGACACTTGAAAGGGAGTAAAAGTTGGGAACTGATTTGTGCAAAATAAAATGTTTATGACTGAAAAAGGGAACAGGGATTGAAGGCTGAAATATTTATTTTGTCTATTAAGTATTAATTCAACATTGTGATTTGGTACGTAGCAAATTAGATTTAATAAGCGAGAAAAAACTAAAAGCAGATAAAGTGCTTTTTAGAAAATTATGTTGGAACGACTTCTCAAAAAGTTTCAAAACAACTTACTTGAAAAACTCTTTTTAAAAAGCTCATCGTTCAAACAACATAAGAGCAGTTTTCTGGTTCAAATAACTTTCTGAATAAAAAAAAGCTGCCCCCAAACATAGCCGGAAGGAGGCCGGGCCCGGTTTGCCCAAGGCTGTAACTCACCTGCCAGACTTTATTTACATGGCTACATACATATAAACAACTATTTAAATTATATAAAAGAAGGTGCATTTATTTATATTTCAACATCTCTCAGTATTTAAAAATAAATAAAATGAAAACTTAGAAAAAGAATGTATAAGCATCAACCTAATATGCAGTAATATGAAATTACATGAATATAATAAGTGCATTGGGGAAGACCTATTAAAGAAATATTGAATATAAATGTGCTGAGGAATAATGGTGAAAAAAAAAACACCCAGACGGGCCGGCCCGAGCCCGGTCTGGTCAAAGCCCGGTCAAGCCCGGCCCATTTCAGGCCCGATCCGGACCGAGCCCTTACCCGGGGCCCTGAAAGGGCCCTGATTTGGAGCTGTTACCTGGCCCGGTATCCGGCCCGGTCCGGGCTGGGTAAAGCCCGAATATCGGGCTAGCCCGAGACCGGGCCGGCCATAGCCCGATCCGGTCTCGGGCTAGGCCCGATTGAGCCTAACGACTCTTTTTATTAAGAACCGTTAGGCTCATAGTGAGGAAGACGTATTTACGAAATATTATGTGCAAATTAAATAAGCTAGCTAAATAAAAGAATATACACACGAGTGGGCTCCGCTCCTACCACTAATCATGACAGTACATCGACCCCGATAGGTACTGAGCTCCGCCTCTTTCAATTGATTCCAACTATGACAGTATTCCGATCGCAACAGGCATGAGGCTTCGCCTATATCAATTAATTAATACAGTTTAAAATAAATACATTAATTAATTAATGCGAAAAATAGTTATGCACAAATTTTTTAATTTTTGTTAAAAAATCTAATCTTTATTCATATATTATTATTTTTTAATAATTACTTTTATAAATTAATTTAATTTTTTTCATCATTATTTTTTAAATCAACTTTAATAAAATTGATATACCTAATGATAGTCAATCATAATAGGTATAAAAGCTCTATTAATTTTTTTTTTCAATTTAATGGATTTTCATAATTACTTTTAATTTAAAAATATATTGTTATTAATTAAATGAATATTTTATTTTATTTTTTTAAAAATAAATTTTAATATGTTTTAAATCATTAAATGAAATTAAACAAAAAAATTTATATTTGACAATTTTGAATATTTAACCAAAGACAACTTTTTCCTTTTAATAGGATATATAATAATAATAATAATAATAATAATAATTTATTATAAATAAGACAATTAAATTTATTTACATATAAAAGAATATCCAAGCTAGGGCTGGTGTCAGATCTTCTATGCTCGATGTCTGATTGGTGAGGGCAATAATTCAGCTCTTGTATCTTATATTATAATTTGGGTGATGTTATGGGCAAATCTATTTTGGCTAATGATAACTCATGGTTAATTGCAGACTGTTAATGTTAATATCAGACCAAGATCTTTAATGTCAAACCAAAATTTTATTTGTAAACCATCATAAAAAATTAAAATTCAAAGTGTACTCTTTCTAGGCACATAAATAGTTCATCCTGCACATGAAAATTTTATTCGTAGACCAACATGAAAATTTAAAATTTTCATTAATCAATTAAAATCCAAAATGTACTCTTTCTAGGCACTTAATTCTAGTTGCCACTTAAATCACATAACATATCATTTTAGACACAAAATCTCCAAAGTGTACTCTTTCGTAACGATTCATCCTGCAAAAAAAGTATGTTTTTATCAATTCAAATATTAAAAGATGTATACATAATGGATAGAAGCTATAATGCATACTTAAATACCATCAATCAAGATGTAGTTCAAAAATTGATTGTCCCTAAAATGTACAATTTGAAAGAGCCAAAATATCGCTATAAATCTGCAATTTGGAAGAGCCAAAATTGATTGTCCCCAAAATGTACAATTTGATGGATTCAGTGAGCTACTAACATCCATTTGCTAAATGCATGCGTTGAACATGTTGCATGTGAATACTGCTACAATCAAGAATCAAGCACTATAACAGACGGAGCAGGAAACATTGATATACCTGCGGTTTTGGAGTCCCCTGTGAAATCTGGTAGATGAGAGGTGTCCGACCGAGCAGGAAACGGCACATCGAACTCGCCTGTGGAGGAGGAAGATGAAAGGGGCTAAATACAAGGATCTGGGCTAATGTTTAACGGTGCACTGTAACAGACGGAGGAGGAAGATGAAGGGGGCTAATAGGAATCTTTTTCAGTACCTAATGTTGAAGAGGAGTCCTCTGCCGCCGTCGGATTAGATGGAGGAGTAACTTCGGGCGGAGGTGGGGCTAGGATTAATCCTCTCTTTTCTCGCATAGAGTGGAGTTTCCGCATAAACTCATCGCGCCTAGGCATGAACTCTACTCGCCTAGGTTATTAATATCCATGGAGTTCCCGCACTCCACTCACGGGAACTCCACCCCCTTGAGTTCCCGCATGCTCAGACTAGATTAAAAAAATAGAAAACAAAATTTTCTTGCATAAATTCATGGCAAAAAGTGACAAAAATATATTTTCAATTTTAAAAAAATTAATTATTATGAGAAATTGAAGGAGTTTTTGCCACTGCTTAAAACCATGAAAAATACTATTTATTGTTATAAAAAATTGTAATCAAATTTTTTTTAAATGTTAAAAACATTCAATTTGTGAACAACAAAAAAAGTATTGTGTATGAAAATTAAAAGTAAATTGTTATTTCACCCTAGTATCATCGATCTATTCACATAAAACGGTATATTTTTGCTATATTTGTTGATTATATTTTTTTAAGAATAAACAAGCATAAACATTTTCTTTAACTATAGTTCTACATTATGTATATTAATATTTATCATGTTTATGTAAGCCGTTGTTCCAATTTCAAATTGCGAAGAAAGTGTTTAACCTCGTTTATCGAAGAGAACACCAAAGCGAGCAATGTGAAGATTTAATTGTAATTCCAATTCCAATTCCAATTTCAAATTGCAATGTGAAAGCTCGCGGGTAATTTCCTCTTAAAATAAATAAATGATACGACGATTTAATTGTCACCCTCCAAGCTATGAAAATATATTTACTCTATTGCAATGATCATAAATATTTAAATAATTTGTTAAAACTGATATAAATAATTTAATAAATCACCATCGACACTGCTACATTGCCAAATGAGGTCAACTTCATCCGTTGTATCCAATGAAGTTGGGGATTGGCATCAATTTCCTTTCAATTTATATAATAATATCTGAAACAAATCATAATTAATTAGTGACAAATATTAATTAGTGATATGTTTTAAAATGGTTTTAATGCAATTGGTCCATGTCCCCATTTAAAATCTATTTAGCTTTGTTAAATTAACCTTGAACAATATTTGCATCTTAATTAATTAGTCTACACTGTGACAAATAAATTAAGTTAATTAATTTGTGCGCATGCTTTTAAAATTCTTTGAAAATTTTTGTCTGTGTTATCCTATGCTCGAACGAATTATTGAGACAGAGAGAGAGAGCGAAATAATGTTCAATATATGTTTAATGTCTAAATATAAGAAAAATATGTCAATATTTTTAATGAATTTTTTAATACAATATGTTTGCGTATAGAAAAATATCAATATTTTTTTATATTTTTGTTGTACAAAAAAAAGGCAGCAAAATTAAGATGCTACGTAATATGATACCTTAACCACTATGTCAATCCTATTTTTTTCAATATATAATGAATATTTACAATATTTAATATATATAAGGATAAATAATAATTTTAATTTAATTTTTATTATTGATTTTTTTTAATTCAATTTGAGAGGTCACTCACATCGGGCCCTATGTGAGTTCGCACGTACCTGAGCCCACGAACACAAATAAAAATATAGAAAGACATTCCATTCGCGAGATCTAAGGAGTTCTCTTTTTTTTTTAAGAATGTTAGGTGTTTCATATGTTTTCATTAATTTTGAGTCAATTCATGATGAGCCACTGGCCCACTATATATTATGCTACATGTTATGAATAATCATTTCCCCCCACACACAAAAAAAAAAGATTAAACAAGTTGTTGTCCATGACCAACAATTCACTTTAGTATATACGCAACAAACATGCTTGAGAGGGCTCTCAAAGATAAGCTAAATATATGTGGCATATGTTTTATTTTATTGTGTGGTGCATATGTTGAAATATTTTCTATATTATCACAAGAAAATTATTACAATTAAATAAAATTCTAACCGATTAGCCTTTCCAAAGCCTTGATAGCTCATTTATTTTTGGAGTTGAATATATATATATATATATATATATATATATATATATATATATATATATATATATATATATATGCGAGTGACAGTGCACGGGGGCCCCCGTGCCCCGGGCGACAGTACCCGGCTCGCGGAGGCGGGCTTCGACCGCCCCTGGCGCGTTGCTGTCAGGCGGCTTTCGGCTGCATCTAGGCTTTTATAATATGAGTCTTGTTTTTTATGATTTTGAGCTCGATTTGTATTTTATTTGAAAAGGTGATGAACATGAAAGTTGTAGATCTCATCGAGAAAAATATCTTTCATGTTGATCACTCTTTGATTTGAAGCTGTTTAGGGCCCCGATTTAAGCCTCAATAAAGGTCACGCTAAATCAGGAGCCTAAACGACTTCAAATTAAAAACTGATTAACATGAAAGTTATTCGTCTTGATGAGATCTGCAACTTTCATGTTGATCACTTTTTCAAATATATATATATATATTTTGATGATATTTGAGGTAATGAAAAAATATGTTAGTTTTGCCCAAAAATATTATATTATTACATTAATTTACCTGTATTAAAATACAATGTCATAAGGTAAAGGTTTTAGCAAGGGCAGTGAAACGCTACAAGGAAAAAAATCAAATAGCAAACGAAGAGAATCTCTTGCTAAATAGTATAATTTGCTGCTAATTTAAATTAGTAAGTGATTTAGAAATAAAATTAATTTGTAGCTAAATATCTATTCTAGATAAATTTAGTAAGTATGTTTTTCTTCCTAATTTGCAAAAGATTCTTAGCTTGTTGCGGGTCGCTCGGGTGCTCTGGTAGACCGGTTGAACTGCACCACTTTAGCTTGGAAGTGAACCGAGCGTGCAAACAGCCAATGCGTGAATTAGTAAATGACACGAAGACTTTTAACGTGAAAAACTCGGAAATGGTGAAAAACCACGCGGCTGGATCGAGCTGTGCCGGCCAACTTCCACTATCTGTTGAGGGGGTTACAATTAGAAATTAAGAACTCGAGAGCGACAGGCCGCTGCTCGTTACAATGAGAGAGAGAGAGAGGGAGAACTCTGAGGGTCACAGACCACCTCTCGGAAAACTAAGCATTCATTCTTCTGAGAACGGTGGTGAGAACACTGAGTCGCCTTTCGGATTCGAAGGATTCTCGAATCACTTAGTAAGATGGTCTTCCAGAGCGAAGGAAATCTCCAAGTCCACGAAGGAGATCTTCGAAGCCCGAAGGAGATCTTCGAGAGCGCCGAAAGAGAACTCAGTGAAAATCTTCAACATAGCTCTCTCGGGTGCCGAAAGCAAGGTGTCTTGAAATGAAAGTCATGTGCTCCTTTTATAGCTTTGACCGGGGTAACCCGATAATTTTGTTGTCGTAACCACCGTGACCACCTGACAGGCGAATCACGCGGGTCGATTTGAAGCACACTGATCGCCATTTTTCATAAATGATTGTTTCGCCCTTTGGGCAGTTCGGGCAGGTCGGGTAGTTCAGGCAGCTTCGTTGAAGGTGATGAGGGCGACGAACGAGACCTGCAATATAAGACCCCCCTCCCCCTTACCAGGAGGGTTACCCGGGTCTTATGCCCAGAACCATCGCCATACGGATGACACCAACACACGGCTTAGTCGTCACCGCAAGACGCCAATTCTGCCGGCTATTACGATCAATTAGCTTTAGGCCAATATAGAAAAGAAAGATAATAGAATAAACTAAGTCAACATCACAGCTTTATAAATGAGAACATAGTCCAGCACAGAACACAAATAGAGAGAAGGGCTTATGCCCGATACATGTCCAAAATATAATAAATAACTCTCTCTCTCACTACACTACATGCGGAAGCTAAACACTCATCTCTCTCAGCACCTGTCTTGTAGCGGTAGTAATGCGCGACATCGGCTCCTCAGGTCCTGTCTCCTCTTCCAGCTGGGGCTCCAGCTCCTCGATCACCTACGGTCACAACCGACCGTTAGTCATAAAGACTAAGCCAATTTTGTCCCCACCTCCCCCTGTGACTCCTAGGCACCGTGCGGGAGAAAGAAGCGGATGACACAAAGTGGAGTAAACAAAAACATGTGACAAGGAAAGTCTATACTATCAAGTATATGTATGTGTATAACAATGGGTTAATCTAGCAGTATAAGCAGGTAAGCGGTAAAGAACAGTAATGGAAGTAAGTAAATAAGCAGTGCACGCAAGTATAACAAACAAGTAAATAATTCTACACTATCATCACATAAGTACCTTAACTTATATGAATGTTCATACAAACTTATAAGTTAAGGTTTCCAGAAATATAACTTATCATATAAAAGAGCTCATACTAATTTATATGATAAAGGGTCTGCATTTAATGATCTAGGGTTTGGGTATGAATGATATGGATGTTAAGATATGAGTCACACAAATGCAACACACCCATACGACTTTGTACGTACAGACCTTTAGTTCCTAATTTTTGGAGTTAGCTACACTCTCTGGTACCACCGTTGTGGCTACGACAGCAGTGGAGCGAGCACCTCCGCTTCCTAGGTTAGTATACACACTACTACATCTAGACCCTTCGTACGCCTCTGTACACCTCCTAGGTGCACTCTAGAGTCTTGCGTACTCATTGTTGGATCCCACCAGTCTTTAAGGTCAGGTGTGCGTCCTTGGGGATTGTCCTCCAGAATGTAGTATAAATAACCTACTGGCCTCTCAGACCCTCACACCCGCCTAAGTCAACGTACTACCGTCGGTGTAACGACCGGTCTAGTACCGAAGACCCGCCACTATTTGTTTCTATGCACAAGCAAGTTGTTACAACCCGAGCCTCCCGCTTGCAGGACTATCACATCCTGATATATTACCTCCCATCCTCTAATTAGGGATGAGTTTCACCATATCTCTTGTTCATTTAGTTGGCATACTCTTGTCTAATTATTGATACACTAGAAGTTTAGGGTGAAATCCTAGACTTTCCGTGGACTACCCGGTGAATGGCTCGCAGAGGTACTAGGGAATGCAAAGGTGGTTGAAGCCCAAATCCCCCTTTCCAGGATATTTACTTTAGTTAGTGACTACCCTTTTAATGACCCACTCTCCTTATTACTCTTAATAACCTAGGTGCGTTATGCCTCGTCCTTCACCTTAACCCTAAGCAAACGTTCTCTTGAACAGTGCTTGACGCTTAAGGTCTCTCATCCTATAAGTGGTGTATACCTGGTGTAGGTTATAACACAATCTTGCTGATTTCCTATGTGGCCATGCTGGTCAAATCTCCATATTAAGTTTTTACTATCCTCAGACCATGATGAAATTGAACTAGGTTTGATCCCGATGATACTCTCTTATCTATACCATGTCCATATGAGTTCTAACTTTTAACATAGGTTCACAGCGGAGAATTTAGGATTTGACCATAATTTTTGATATACTCCATATTGGTTTGACCTCAATTTCTATTTATCACAAAAAGGTGCAATGATGACTGTAACGGCCCAAGCCCCATTGTCTTAAACCGTTAGACGCCTGACCCCATTGTCCAGAGCGCCCGGGCTGCAGCCCGCTTTGAAACACCCCAACGCATCCCTGGCCATGTTTCTCAGGCACAGTGCGTTGTTGATGGCGGGACTCGAACACCCGACCACCCTTGATGAGAAACCTTCAACAGTTCTCATCACCAACTGAGCTGTTGAAGGTTTCTCATCAAGGGTGGTCGGGTGTTCGAGTCCCGCCATCAACAACGCACTGTGCCTGAGAAACATGGCCAGGGATGCGTTGGAGTGTTTCAAAGCGGGCTGCAGCCCGGGCGCTCTGGACAATGGGGCCAGGCGTCTAACAGTTCGGACAAAGGGGCCGGGCCGTTACAAAAAACTGCACTTTTTTGTAACGGCCCAACCCCTTTGTCCGAACCGTTAGACGCCTGGCCCCATTGTCCAGGACGCCCGGGTTGCAGCCCGCTTAGTAACACCCCAACCCATTGCTGAGCCTGTTTCTCAGCTGCAGCTCAGTTGGTGATGAGAACTGTTGAAGGTTTCTCATCAAGGGTGGTCGGGTGTTCGAGTCCCGCCACCAACATCCTACTGTAGCTGAGAAACAGGCTCAGCAATGGGTTGGGGTGTTACTAAGCGGGCTGCAGCCCGGGCGTCCTGGACAATGGGGCCAGGCGTCTAACGGTTCGGACAAAGGGGTCGGGCCGTTACAATGACTTTACACATTAAGTACTAGATTTTAACTTTCCAAAATTCTGAGAAAATTACAGTGACTCTATAATGACATAAAAATACCAATTCAAGAATTTCATAATTTTCCAGCAAGTTTATACCCATAAATTCTATTTATCATAAAGAGAGTGACAAAATGACTTTACACATCAAGTATTAGATTTTGACTTCCAAAAATTCTGTGAAAAATACAGTGGCATTAAAATGACATAAAAACACTAATTCCAGAGTTCCATAATTTTCCAGCAGATTTAAACTCTCAATTTCTATTTATCATAAGAAGGGTGACAAAATGACTTTACACATCAAGAACTAGATTTTGACTTCCAAAAATTCTAGGAAAAATACAGTGGCATTATAATGACATAAAAACACTAATTCCAGAGTTCCATAATTTTCCAGCAGATTTAAACCCTCAATTTCTATTTATCATAAAAAGAGTGATAAAATGACTTTACACATCAAGTACTAAATTTTAACTTCCTAAAATTCTGAGAAAATTACAGTGGCACCATAATGACATAAGAACACTAATTCCAGAAGATCGTGATTTTCCAGGAATAACTCACTATAAATATTTCACAAATTATAAAGAGTGATAAACTGAATAAATGAAATTTTTCCATAAATACTATCTCCAAAATTCTAACAAAATTCACAGAGTTTCATAATTGAGTTTCTAAGCATAATCCAGTGTTTCAGCACTTCCTCAAATATTTTGCCTATTAAATTTTCCCATTATTTAGATTTGAGACATAAGGTAATCTTGATAATTCCTTGAGAAATAATCCCTGGAGTTTTCTACCAAAATTTACAGAGATTTGAAATGGCATAACAAGTGATTCTCCAGAGTTTCATAATTTATTTCTCAGTTCTAATCATGAAAATTTCATAAATACACAAGTGTGACATATGGAAAAATAATCAAAATCATGAGATTCTTGATGCTAGAAGTCCTAAGATTTTCTAAGGTGACGCATTATATCATAATTAGGGTGTGTGCAAAATTTCAGAGGTTAACTCCAATCCAATTCGGCTAATACACAAAATATCATTTTTGTTATTGACACACATATCCTCTTATAGGTAGAGACATGCAATTAGAATTTACCTTACATGCAGAGATCCATTTGGTCTCAAATTTTAACCATAGTCTACTATTGGCTAAATAAGGGTGACACCCAAATTTGGGGTCAGTTGGAGCTAAATTCTTCCAAAAATGTCACTTATTTGAATTTACATATTTTGAATAAAACTTTAGAAAAATAATTTCCTAAAAATCTGATTTTTGGGTGCATGCTAGATGCAGGGCTCATACATGCATGGCCAAAATTTCAAGTCCATCAGACCTACCATTTAGAGTATATACACAAAATGATTTCTGGTTTCTATTTTGACCAGCCTCAATAAAGTGAGTAATGTGGGTCCTATATTGATCCAAATGGTCTGATTTAACTTTCAAATGAAAGTAGTCATCAATGCCTACAATAGTTATCTCAGGCAACTTTTCCTAAAAAGACATCTAAGGGCCTCAAATTTTAGCATGAACATACAAGAGAAAGTGTGACATTTAATTCCATTAAATCAAATTGGTCTGCAGATAGCCTATCACCGAAATCAATGGCTGTGATTTCGTCTCCTGGCTCCAGCCAACGACCTGGATTTGCCCAACCTGGGCCAACTTCTACCATGATTTCTCGGCCATCCACGGCTCATCGCTGTCGGCCACCACCTCCACCACCTTCCTTGAGGTGGTGGCTACCGCCAGGCGGCGACACGGCCGCCGGAGATAGCTCCTCCGGCGATTCTGAGCGGGAGAAAGAGCTCGGAAAATCTCCCTCCTTCTCGCATGGGATTGAGCTCGTTTGAGCCCGATATCACTCCTATTGTGATCTAGATTCTAGCACGAAGGGAGGTGGAGAAACCGACCTGTAAGAGGGCTTGACGACGAGTATTGTGGTGGTGCGGCATGGTGGCGGCGAGCTCCGGTGATCCTGCTCAAATTCTCGATTCTCCAGCAAAATCCTTGCTCCATGTGGCTATTCCGACTCCTTGGACCTCTCTGAAGGTGATGAAAAGGTCCAAATGGGTTGAGGGGGCTCGGCTATAGGAGTTTGAATTTTTGGGTGGTCGACCTCTCCCTTGGATGCTCCTCCCAGCCACCACGTACATGGCACTCAGTCAGTACAAAATGGCTGGAAATTGATGTGGGGATCAGGCAAGGCTTTGGGCAGAGGAGAGGAGGGCCACATGGCAAGCCCTCCCAATTCTTCCTTGTCCTTAATGGAAAAGTGGGGAAAAGACCTCCTTACCCCTTTGCGTGTCATTGCATGTTGGGAATAGGGGGCAAGGCTGGTCATTAGGTACTTGGGTCTCAGAATGGTCTTTGGATGAGGGTCTTAGTCCACTTGCATTTGGTTTAAATCCAAATAAGCCCAATTTAGGCTTATTTGACCCAATGTTGACTTTTTGAGTTGACTTGGTCAATTGAGTGGGTTGACTGGTTCAAGGTGTTGACATTGAGTCCAATGACACTACCCACGGTTGGTTGGGTCATGGTGAAGACCTAAGTGAGCTAATTTGGTCAATAGGTGTGATTTTGACCAAAATTGGGGAAGGGTTGACTTTGGTCAATTTGGTCAAATTGAAGACCCCATGATGGGGCTTTTGGGTCAATATCACTCCTTTAAGTGTTTATCATCTATTGGTGGAGTCAATTTGCAAGTGTGAGTTCACATTGAGCTAGTTTGACCTAAGTTGACTTGAATCCTATAGTAGGTCACATGTGAGTTCATTCAACTCAATGGGTCTTAAGGTCACTACCTAGCCCAAACTCACATCACTCACCACTTGTCTCACCCTAGTTGAAGTTAAGGGGTCTAGTAGGAAAAGAGATGTTACATGCAATCTGAGAAATTAAAAAAGGTTAATTGTGCACGTGTCGGGAACGTGGAAGCGCTCTGAGCGCGCAACGAGCGTGGGAGCGTTCGGAGTGCGCAACGAGCATGGGAGCGCTCTGAGCGTGTAACGACCACAGGAGCGTTCTGAGCGCGCAACGACCACGGGAGCGTTCTGAGCGCGCAACGACCACGGGAGCGTTCTGAGCGAACAGGGATTGAGCAAGTGCGATTGGAAGGCGGTTGCTATGAAAGCGATAACGTGTCGGCCCTCTGAAAGTCACGCCACTCGAGAAATAGGGAAGCACGCACTAAGAAGAAAACGGGCCCCGACAGCGCCTACCGAGGTGGTGCGGTTTCGATCGCATCCCCTGCAAGGCGCGAGGGGACTCAGTCGCACCCCATCATGGGGGTACGGTTGGCCACACCCCCATGGGGGGGGGGGGGGGGGGGGGGCGGCTTGGTCGCACCCCCATGGGGGGACCACGCCCCCCCCCCCATAGGGGGTGTGAATTGGTCGCACCCCCCATAATCCGCACACCCATGGGGAGGTGCGGCTTGGCCGCACCCGACCACGGGTGGTGCGGGCTACCTGCACCACCACTAGCGGGGTACTGGCTAACCGCACCTTAATAGTGGGGTGCGGTCTTGACTGTGTCCGGTGCTGACGAAGTGCAAATCATGCGCCGGCAGATTCCTCCACCCATATGATCATGGGTTGGACGTTGACCTCAATAACTACACTTCTCCTTAGTGGAGCCTCCTCTGAACGCACTTCGGGAGTGTCTATGAATCTATGGGTGCACATCAATTCTAAACAATGAATTTACTGATTTTTAATTAGCAAACAATTTCAAATTTCTTCTTGAAATTTTTTCGTTGAATTTATTGATTTTAATTAGCAAACAATTTTTGTACAAAAAACTTTCAATCATTTTCAGAATTTTCTCACTATTTTGTAGCTAGGAGGATTTGACCTAGTCCGTCCACTCAAAATTTACCACTACGTTAACAATATTTTACTGAAAAAATTTATGAATAAATATTATATTTTAAATTTTCAAATTTATTTTCTTTACAATTGATATGCACCCGTAAAAATGATACGGGATGTCGTTCCGTATCGCGTATCCAGATAGGTACCGCCGAGCACGCAAGCGTTCGCCGCGCCGAAATGACGCGGCACTCGCCGCGCCAAAACGGTGCGGCACGCGCCGCGCCGAAACGGCACGGCACCCGCCGCGTTGGAAAGGCGCCGTGTCGGAAGGGTGCGGCACTTGCCGCATCAAAAAAGTGCGGCGAATGCCGCACCAAGGGGGTGCGGCAATACCGCACCCCCAGCACCAATTAGCGGGGTGCGGCAATGCCGCACCCCCAATTCCAAATAAGGGGGGTGCGGATTGCCGCACCCCCCAACGCCAAACAGGGGGGTGCGGCATTGTCGCACCCCCCATAATCAATTAGGTGGGTGCGGCAATGTTGCCGCACCCCCCAGCGCCAAAGGGGGCGCTGACCAAGTCAGCGCCCCATTTGGGAGGCTGACTTGGTCAGCCCCCTCACGTGGCACTATGGGGAGTGCTTTGCACTCCCCAATTGGGGAGTTTTCCCTTAACCGCACTCCCCAATTGGGGAGTGCAAATAGCACTCCCCAATTGTTTGCACTCCCCAATTGGGGGGTTTCCCACAACCGCAATCAATTGGGGAGTGCAATTTGCACTCCCCAATTGCGGAGTTTCCCCCCGCGCAGCAAGAGGCTTCGGTCTAACATTTGGCGCCCCCGCAATCGTACCATCATCACCATGAACGGTACGCTCTTGCGCTCACGACGCGTTCCCCTCCTAAGTTCACATTCACGGCACGCACGGAACGCTCCGAAGTACACACCGCGCGTTGAGCACATCCGCGTTCACTAGGCTCCCAGAACGCCTCGGCGCTCGTCGAACGCTCAAAACGCTCTCACGTTCGTTGCGCACTCAAAGCGCTTTTTGTGCTCGCGCGCGCTCAGAACGATTCTGAGCGCGCTCAGAACACTCTCACTTTTTCGACTCGCTCACTTTTTTGTCTTTCTGACTTCTCACATTTTGTCTTTCTAGCATGCTCACTTTTTGTCTTTCTAGCATGCTCACTTTTTGTCTTTCTACTTTCTCAGATTTCAGGAACAGCTTGTCGTCTTTTCACCTCCAACAAAACTGCTCGAACTGCCCGAGGGGCAAGATGGTCAATTACGAAAAATGGCGATCTGTGTGCTCTGAACCGGAAAATATGATTCGCCCGTCAGGTGGTTACGGTGGTTAGAACGGCGAAATTACCGGGCCACCCCCGGTCAAAGCTATAAAAGGAGCCCCAGGGCTTCATTTCAATGGACCTTGCCTACTGGACCCGGGAGAGCTTCTTGCAGACTTTCGCGGAATTCTCCTTCGGACTCGAAGATTTCCTTCTTCCCGAAAGCCGACTCAGCGTGCTCACTTTTGTTCTCCAGGGCGTTTTCACTTTTGTTCTCCGCCTTTCTCAGAAGGAGAAAGGACTTAGTTTTTCTGGAGGTGGTATGTCACTTTCGGAATTCCCTCTCTCTCTTTCTCTCTATTATTGTAACGAGCAGCGGCCTGTCGCGCTCGACTTCTAAGTCTATAATTGTAACCCCCCAGAAGATAGTGGAAGTTTGGTCGGCACAGCTCCGGCCACGTGGTTTTTTACCCTTTCCGGGTTTTCCACGCTAAAAAGTCCCAGTGTAATCAACGAATCTCAAATTGACTGTTTGCGCGCTTGGTTCGCTCCCGAGCTAAGGTGGTTCAAGTAAACCGGTCTACCAAGAGCCCAAAGCGACCCGCAACAGTTTGGCGCCTTCTGTGGGAAGGAATTCCCAAAACTCTGCAAAGACTCACTGAAGGAAGCGCTTCGCTACCAATTGCAATGGCAAGAAAAAGTGCTCGCACTACTGAAGGATCAATCCCGGAGAGACGCATCGACCTGGCTCCCTCCCACTCGCTCATCAATGCGCCTCTCGCAGAAGAGGCAGTGCTTACGCCTGCGACGGTGCTAGAAGGCCGCATTCGGCAAATGGAAGAGCAACAAGCCGAGATGCTGACTCTCGTGAGAAACCTTGGGACACCTCGAGTTCCCATTCAGCCTCCAGCATCGAACGCTCCGCCACCCCCAGATCCGAATCACGCTCCGGCTGAGGAGGTCGTTCGAGAAGAAGAATCCTCAGAAGAATTCTCCGACGCAGAAAGCTCCGCCCATCCCGCTCCGCCAACCAGAGGACCAGAAGCTGACCACCATCATCATCGCCAAGGAAGAGTCGTTCCTGGTCGAGCAGTAGAAAGAACCACACGAGAAGAAATACGCGATATGATAGAGGAAGAATACATCCAGGCGGGGCGACGTGCAGCTCTCGTCCGCCATCCCGCACACCACGGCACCCCACTATCGCCTCAAGTCCTAGCCCATCCAGTTCCAAACGGTTTCAAGCTTCCCAACATTGAAACGTTTGATGGGACGGATGACCCAGTGGAACATGTCATTCACTTCACCACCATCATGAGGATCTACAGCGCCCCCGACCAGCTCCTCTGTCAAGTGTTCCCAGCAACTTTGAAAGGACAAGCGCGCACTTGGTTTCACTCCATGCGAGATGGGGCCATCAACAACTTCGCAGAAATGGCGCAGCAGTTCGTGGACCAGTTCATCGCCAATCGTAGGATTGTCCGAGATCCCTCCCATCTCTCAGGAATCCGCCAAAATGACGGAGAGACTCTCAAGGATTTTTTTCGGCGCTTCACCTCGGAGGCTCGGCAGATCCCGGGGGTCGACCCTAAGCTCTTGCGAGGAGTCTTCCTTGGAGGTCTCCGCCCAAGTGGCTTTTACTCAGCTATAATGAGAGAAACCGTACCAAGCAATCCTGACCTCGTTCAGCGAGTCGAGGCCCAGATAGCAGCAGATGAGGCAATTGAAGCGCACCGCCGGCAGTTCGAGGGGAGCTCGAAAGGGAAGAAAGAGGAGCCGCTGCCGCAGACAGTTCCCAATAAGAAAAACAAGCATTACGACAACCCCAGTCGAGACCGAGGATCTCGCCAACATCAGAACTACATTCCCCTGAACACTACCAGGACTAACGTACTGTACGCAATCAAAGACGACCAGACGCTCCGCAAGCCCAGACCCCTCGCTAAAAATGCGGGGGACCAGACAAAATATTGTGAGTTCCATCGTGGACGAGGACATGACACGGAAAATTGCTCCAAGCTCAAGGATGAAATCGAGTGTCTCGTCAAACAATGCCTACTGGGGAAATTCCTACGAGACTAAGCGACGATTCAGCTAGCAGGGGATCAGCTAGCGGCCTGCCAGGAAGGACCGGGAGCAACCCTTAAGGCAGTCATCCCAGGAGAAAGCTTCATACCCATCAGGGGGGACTCTACCAGCGCCACTAAAATATTCTGTCAACTTTGTTTCTGTAAAAACTCTGTGTAAATTATCACTACTAATTGTTTTTAAAGTTAATCATTCCAAACATGTCATATCTTGCGCTATCGAAACTATGTAAAGACGTCCACTTGCATGAATGAACAGCACCTGCCTCCAGGCAGTGCGCTAATAAGCAGCACCTGCCTCCAGGCAGTGCGCTAATGAGCAGCACCTGCCTCCAGGCAGTGCGCTAATGAGCAGCACCTGCCTCTAGGCAGTGCGCTAATGAGCACCACCTGCCTCCAGGTAGTGCGCTAATGAGCAGCACCTGCCTCCATGCAGTGCGCTAATGACCAGCACCTGCCTCCAGGCAGTGCGCTAATGACCAGCATCTGCCTCGAGGCAGTGCGCTAATGAACAGCACCTGCCTCCAGGCAGTGCGCTAATGAACAGCATCTGCCTCGAGGCAGTGCGCTAATGAACAGCACCTGCCTCCAGGCAGTGCGCTAATGAACAGCACCTGCCTCCAGGCAGTGCGCTAATGAACAGCACCTGCCTCCAGGCAGTGCGCTAATGAACAGCACCTGCCTCCAGGCAGTGCGCTAATGAACAGCACCTGCCTCCAGGCAGTAAACAGCACCTACCTCCAGGCAGTGCGCTAATGAACAACTCCTGCCTCCAGGCAATGCGCTAATGAACAGCACCTGCCTTCAGGCAGTGCGCTAATGAACAGTACCTGCCTACAGGCAGTGCGCTAATGAACAACATCTGTCTACAGGCAGTGCCCTAATTAACAGCACCTGCCTACAGGCAGTGCGCTAATGAACAACACCTGCATTTAGGCAGTGTGCTAATGAGCAGCAACTGCCTCTGAGCGGCGCGCTCACATCAATCTCTCACTATCATCGATTGAAGGCTCGCCCTTCTCCACCGCGGTAAGGTCCCGACGTCATAAGTGTCTGCCCCTTACGTTCGTCCACGGTTTGAATACGTCCGTTATTCACCGCCAAATTTATTATCTAAAAGCCGCGAGCCCAGACTCGCGCAAATTTATAAAAAACTGTGAGCTCAGACTCACGCCAACTAATCTAACATTTGTGGACAAACCACCAAGCTACTTAGGTACTGACGCTAAACGACGAGATCGCCGCAATCTCCAACACAACCGCTAGACATCACTCCCACAACTTATCAAGGCAAGACATAAGTTTCTCTCACAACAAGGGTCGGGCAAAAACCCCTAGCACGTCGCGCAAAGTTAGCAGTGACCAAAGCCACTGCAGAAAAATCAAAACCTTCGAACTCCTACGCACAGTGATCCGGACTCCGAAGGTTTGGGGGGCTTATGATATGCACCCGTAAAAATGATACGGGATGCCGTTCCGTATCGCGTATCCAGATAGGTACCGCCGAGCACGCAAGCGCTCGCCGCGCCGAAATGGCGCGACACTCGCCGCGCCAAAACGGCACGGCACGCGCCGCGCCAAAACGGCACAGCACCCGCCGCGTTGGAAAGGCGTCGTGCCGGAAGGGTGCGGCACTTGCCGCGCCAAAAAAGTGCGGCGAATGGCGCACCAAGGGGGTGCGGCAATACCGCACCCCCAGCACCAATTAGGGGGGTGCGGCAATGCCGCACCCCCAATTCCAAATAAGGGGGGTGCGACATTGTCGCACCCCCCAACGCCAAGCAGGGGGGTGCGGCATTGCCGCACCCCCCAACGCCAAGCAGGGGGGTGCGGCATTGCCGCACCCCCCATAATCAATTAGGGGGGTGCGACATTGCCGCACCCCCCAGCGCCAAAGGGGGCGCTGACCAAGTCAGCGCCCCATTTGGGGGGCTGACTTGGTCAGCCCCCTCACGTGGCACTCCCCAATTGGGGAGTGCTATTTGCACTCCCCAATTGGGGGGTTTCCCACAACCGCACTCAATTGGGGAGTGCAATTTGCACTCCCCAATTGCGGAGTTTCCCCCCGCGCAGCAAGTGGCTTCGGTCGAACATTTGGCACCCCCGCAATCGTACCCTCATCACCATGAACGGTACGCTCTTGCGCTCACGACGCGTTCCCCTCCTAAGTTCACATTCACGGCACGCCCGGAACGCCCCGAAGTACACACCGCGCGTTGAGCACATCCGCGTTCACTAGGCTCCCAGAACGCCTCGGCGCTCGCCGAACGCTCAAAACGCTCTCACGTTCGTTGCGCACTCAGAACGCTTTTTGCGCTCGCGCGCGCTCAGAACGCTTCTGAGCGCACTCAGAACACTCTCACTTTTCCGACTCGCTCACTTTTTATCTTTCTGACTTCTCACATTTTGTCTTTCTAGCATGCTCACGTTTTGTCTTTCCAGTTTCTCAGTTTTCAGGACAGCTTGTCTCCTTTTCCACCTCCAACAAAATTGCCCGAACTGCCCGAGGGGCAAGATGGTCAATTACGAAAAATGACGATCCGTGTGCTCTGAACCGGAAAATATGATTCGCCCGCCAGGTGGTTACGGTGGTTAGAACGGCGAAATTACCGGGTTACCCCCGGCCAAAGCTATAAAAGGAGCCCAGAGCTTCATTTCAAAGGACCTTGCCTTCTGGACCCGGGAGAGCTTCTTGCAGACTTTCGCGGAATTCTCCTTCGGACTCAAAGATTTCCTTCTTCCCGAAAGCAGACTCAGCGTGCTCACTTTTGTTCTCCAGGGCGTTCTCACTTTTGTTCTCCGTCTTTCTCAGAAGGAGAAAAGACTTAGTTTTTCTGGAGGTGGTCTGTCACCTTCGGAATTCCCTCTCTCTCTCTCTCTCTCTATTATTGTAACGAGCAGCGGCCTGTTGCGCTCAACTTCTAAGTCTATAATTGTAACCCTCCAGAAGATAGTGGAAGTTTGGTCGGTACAGCTTCGACCACGTGATTTTTTACCCTTTCCGGGTTTTCCACGCTAAAAAGTCCCACTGTAATCAACGAATCTCAAATTGACCGTTTGCGCGCTTGGTTCGCTCCCGAGCTAAGGTGGTTCAAGTAAACCGGTCTACCAAGAGCCCTAAGCGACCCACAACAATAATTATATTATATAAATATTTATACGCATACATAATTATACATATATAAATATATTTTCCCATCAGATTTATAATATTTTTTTTATTAAATAAATGTGTAGTCCGATTCTAATAATCTTATTCAATTCAATTTGTAGAGATTACACTTATTTAATAATTATTTTGTCATTAAGTATTAATCAGGGTATTTCTGCAAGTTATATTTTTGTTGCTACATTTGTTTCTAGTTAGCAAAAGAAAATTGAAAGCAAAAATATTTTGATCCATATATTCATTTATAATTTTGTTGGAGAAGTCAAAATTAATATACCTAGCTAAATTTGTTGCTAATTATCGAAAGATCGAAAATATTCTATTCAAAATTTCTGATTTTTTTGCAGTGAAATAACTAAAATCTTGGCCTGACCAAGACTACCTGGTGAAAAGCCCATGTGGGCTTCTCTCGGTAAGGCCCGGTCCAAGTCAGAATCTTGGCCTGACCAAGACTTTGCAAGGCTAATGGTTCAAATTAATTAGAAATCAACCTCATCTAATTAAAAAAATCATTCATTTTTATTCTTGTTGGCAGTTATAATTGTGTTATGTCAAACACATATTTAATGATGATGACGTGGTTCGTAACCGCCTCGTTCACCACTGCCGTGCCAAACAGACCCTTGCCCAGGTTGCCAAATGGAGGTGCATGCGTACATTATTCGTCTCAACTTTTCAAATAGTGTTTATATTTTTAATGCTTATTATTTGTATCCTCTTGAGCTTGAATAAGAAATGGCGAATTTTTCATCAAAAAAATGGCACACCATATATTTGATTTAAATTAGGGATGCGCGTGGATGTGACCTAAAGTTGTAAAAAAATAGCAAGAAGTTGTTTTCATTAGAACAAGCCACAATTAGAGATGTAATTGACTGAATATTCATCACAGTGTAGCTGAATCAGGGAGACTGATTCACACGTATATTAATCTTTATTATATATATATATATCATATTAAAATAAAAAATGAACACTATTATTTGTATAATTTCTATTTAGAGGAGCCATCAGACCTGTCAAGTGGAAGGTCACATTTGCATAGATAATCATTTTTTATAGCAATCCATTACCATATATATATTTGCACCCCTTAATTGAAAAAAATGACAAATGTTAACTATATTTTACTTCAAAATTTTAAATTGATACTTTTTTTGGGAAAATAAGTTTAATTACACCTCACCTAAAGAATTTCATCCAATTTTATGTTCAAATCTAGTTTTTTTTTACGGCGGTCATGACTGTTGTCATATCAAATATATATACAATGACATTTTTGTTCAAACTTGTCGGAGCAAAAAAGCTGCGTCAAGCGAAGCCTAATTCAAGGTATTTGCTTGTGGACGGACGATTAGCACAATATTTATTCAACATTGATCAACTGAAAATCAAAAGTTTTGTTAAAATAGGTATTTTTATGGGGAAGAATTCTTTGGTCTTCAAATAAATGAAGTAATGAACATTTAAAAAATAGTAATAATACCTATTACATTCTAGAAGTGCATGCACGTAACTATATATAAGCTACGTATCATATGGTATTTTCTATGTATGGCTAAACTAACAATTTATTATTACCTACATATAAGTGGGCTAATTAAATTGGTGAACTTAATGAATTTCCGTCTAATTAGTTGTCTAAAATTGTATATCAAGTTCAAAGATTTGAACTTTTTGAAAAGCAGTAAATCCTCCCTCTTTCAAAAAAGCTAAAAATGTTTTTGAGTCCACATCTCTTTTCCATTCCTATTGCTCTTATACCACCACAACTTTTCCCACCGTCACAGCCGTCTCACGCAGAGACTTTATTTCATGTAATTTTTATTAATACTCCATCGATCCGTTCTACTTATCATCGGAGCGCTGAAACTTAATAATAAATTTATCGAATTTAGAATATATATTGATGAAATCCGCTGTCTCCTTAGCATTCATCACGAAGCATCTTGGTTGCTTCATCCAGAACAAGGGTGTGTGAGAGAATTAAAAGATAAACATGATAAATATAATATGTATTAACAATTGTCATAATTAATTAATTAATTAATATTTAAGCAAGATATCAATGTCTTGGGGGTGCAATATCAAGTGTGAAAAGTTAATTTATATTAACTGATTTAATTTTTTCAGAGTTTTTATTGAAAAGGAGTCAGTGATTGATGCAGGAGAAATTTAATATTATTTAAGAGTTTTCAAAAGAAGAACCTATCATCTCCTTCGTCTTTAGCTTAGTTTGTCCCAGATGAAATTTAGGCTCTGTTTGACGCGACATTTTTTGCATGTGTTTGCATATAACAAAGGTTATGACCGCAGCCACGAAAATTAAAAAAAAAAGTTTTGAAGGTAACAGTGAATCTACCCCTCGGGTGAGATCGGACGTTCATGAACAACGGTTTATAACCACTGCGTTCACGACCGCTACCACCGTGTCAAACAAAGCCTTAGTTGCTGGGATAAACGAAGCTAGCTGTTGGAATTTAGGGTCCGTTCGGATCGCGGGTTTTGGTTTTGAAGAATTGGAATTCAGTAAAACCAAAAAACCAGCAGGTTTTGCTTTTCCTGAATTCCAATTATGTTGAGATCAGACATTTACGGAAGAGGCAGCAAGCAAACCGAGAACCTGCGGCCAATATTTTAGGTTTTGGACAAGAATTGGGGTTAGCCTTATATGAAAACAGCAAATTTTGCTCAATTCCAAAACCAACCCACAAAACCTGTGAACCAAACGCCAATTTTGCTTTACTTAAACCAAAACCAAAATCTGAAGTCCATTTCCTTTGAACCGAACGGACCCTTATTATTTTTATATAATAGGAGCTAGCAATTATTTGTGGATACAAAGTTAGGAAATTGATTTTATATATAATAAAATCTATGCATAATTAAATATATTTGAATGTTGGGGATAGTCACTGAAATAGGAAAAGAGTAGAGCTCTTCGAGGGGTCATGAAGCTCTAACTTTGGTAGAGAAGCCTCGATCGTAGATAAAATATGATCGAGGCTAGACTCCGTTCTAGTAAGTCCGCAACTCAAAAGATATTTTGGACAGAAATTTATAGGAGATGGTGTTATACCCAGCAGAAATTCAAATAAAAATGGTTTCTATACATCATTACCATGACCACAAGAGTGTGATTATGTCTTTAAGTCACTTCAATTTGTTAAATAATCCTTAACAAATACTAATATAATGATTATAATGGGATACAAATGTTAATTCTCTTGATTTAAAAAGATACATACTATCGGTGGATGTTTTAGTTTTCGAGTCTATCCCTTTCTCTCTTGATGCGTTTAGGGTTTAGTGTGAGCCACTCTTCTTATTCTGACGACCCAATAGACCTTCTATGGGGTTGCACTTATTCTCGCTGTCCCATTGATACGGCTTCAATGCCTTCGCTTGTGCCCACCTCCACTCACGGTGATGATGAGATTGTTCCTTCGTCCACTTTACCGCTGGATATGCTTGTGATAGTGATTTTAAATGAGTCTCATCTTGACATAGTCAGTCTCCCTTCTTCGCGACCTACAGAATTGATGATTGCATACTTATAGAGATACACCTCCTTGTGTTACTTATCACGACTTATCTGCTTCTAATACTGCATTGACATCTACACTATACAATCAATATATTCCCAGACCGGTTGATGAGGAAAAAGTACACCTGGGCTAGGTCGCGGCTATGCAAGTTGAGTCACATGTGTTGGAACTTCTTAAGACATGAGAATTGGTGTCTCTTCCTTAGATAAACTCACTTTTGAATGCAAGCGAATCTACAATGCCAAGGCTTATGCGGACGGTTATCTCGGCTGGCCTAAAGCGCACCTAGTGACAATAACTTGCTCTTTAACCATCATTGCATAAGCCCCGCTTTAGCTTGACCAATTCATCTATCAGGAGCAAATATGATGGTCATGATCTCGCACTTCTTTTGCGCGTATATTGCATGTAAAAATCCAAGTTACAAGAGCATGCGCTCATATCTAAAGTGTATTGACCGCATTATTTGGCATAACTAATAGATGCATCAGTTATATACTTATATCTAATGAATTATCGAAAGTCAGCATGTGGATTTTAAGGATCCGTTTGGCGCGGCGTTTTTGCTCCGGTGAGTTTGAACAAAAAGGACTCAAATATAGAATGTATGTTTGACATGACAATGATTAGGCCTGAAACTGGTGCGGTTTGGTGCGGTTTGAGCCCAAACCGCAACCGCACCAAAGAGGGTCGGTTTTTTGACTTTACAAAACCGCACCACATCCAAACCGTGCGGTACGGTGTGACATTGGTGCGGTTTGGAGTCGGTTTTTGCGGTGCGGTTTCGGTTTTTTTCTTATGTTTTGTTATAATTGTTAAAAATTAAAATAGGTTCTGAAAACTTTAGACTAAATCCACACAGCTGATAAATATAATCATAACAACGCAATTTGAGATAAAAATGAGATAAATATAATCATAACAATTAACATCTACACTATTTTGTGAATTCAAATCTGAAAATTTTAGACTACATCACTTCATAAAGAAAACTATAATCATAACAATGCAAGCAAACACAGTTGATAAATATATTTTTCGAGTTCCCAAAAAGTTGTTCTCCTTAAGTGAATACGCATTAATGGAAGGTAAATACGTTGTCGATTCCCACCCTGCCTAAGCTCAAACAACGGTTCACGGTGGACTAGGCCTCCACCTTCGTCGGATACGAAAGAGAGGATCAGCCCCCGCAGGCCCGCCGAAGAAGAGATGTCGTCGGAGTAGGGATGTCGCCGGAGTAGAGCCGCCCTCGCTCGCGTGAGTAGGGGTCGCGAGCCGATGCGTCAGAGAAGACAATCCTTCCAGCTTCCTGTGACATAGCTTTGGCGGAACAGTAAAGAACGGGAGTGGGTCGGGAGAAATGAGAGATAGAGAACTCTGAACTTATAAGATATTAAAAAAAAATGTAAAAACAAAAAATAACTTTATAAGATTGTAAAATATTTATAAAAAATGTAAAAATCTAGCTAGAAATATTTATGCGGAACACCACGAAAGTATATTAATTTGTAAGAAAATTATAACTTATAAGATATAAAATAAAATATTTATAATCATACGGTGCGGTGCGGTTTATGCTGTTTTGACAAGGCCAAAATCGAACCGCACCGCAAACTATGCGGTTTTTCAATAATCAAAACCGCACCACAACCACACCGTTCGGTGCGGTTCGGAAACGGTGCGGTGTTGCAGTTTTTTGCGGTTTTGATTTTTAAATTTCAGGCCTAACAATGATTATGACCGACACAAGAAAAAAAAACCTAGTTTTGAACCACCGCATTCCGGATCGTCGTCACCGCCAAACGGAGCCTAAATATTTATCATAATGATTATATTGTGAAAACAGAAAAAAACAGAAAAAAATTTACTTGCGCCAGTTCATAAATTCTATTTCTATTCATGTTGATGCAGCCTAAATTATAAGCTCTCTGGATTAGCTCGAACTGTGCAATTTTAGATATGATCGAGGACATTAAATTTTAATGGGCCGGCCCATAAGCCCGTCTAACATAACCGGCCCGGAGCTACGTTATTCATATTTCTCTTTTTCTCTTTTTTTGTTACCATATTTCTCATTGTAGAAGACCTTCAGATTGTCACCAATTAACCCCAAATATATAAAGTAGAAAAATAAAAATATTTAGGTGCTCGGAATATTGAATTATATACTGTGGGCCCTTTAATATATTATTTTAATGCTTCAAAAGAATATTGTGTTAGATGATCTATTCGATGTGTTTTTCTGCTCATGATCATTGTATTATATATACCAAAACCTTCTGCAAAAAAACATCCGAGCCGATTCGCGAGCTCACGAACAAGAACATATGAGCTAAAGGTCGGCTTGCATCTGAGCCCGAGCTGGACGGACTCAAGCTCGATGTTTTTCGAGCATATTTATCGATCTCACGAGCCGGCTCAACCCAACTTGCACTCACAGTATCCATAAAATTGCTACTTAAAGCACTTGGTATCGTGCCCAAACAATTCACATGGAGTTGTCATTAGAGTCAACATCATTAAAACTTTTTTTGATTATGGTTGAAAGAACCTAGACTCATATATTGGAGTTGCTAGCAGCAAAATTAAACTCAAGCATTAAATCCAAAAGATTTGGTCCATAGGTGGGGATTAATTAATGATATTTTAATGCAAATATATTTAGTTTTCACTTTTCTAACTCTAAATTACAATAAAAAAAATTTATGCAAAAGAGTTCATCGTTCTCATATGAGATCATCAAAAGCAAATAGCCTAACCTATATTTAAGGAATTAAGTTCGATAAAAGAGTTCATGATCCTCATATAGACTATCAAAAATTACATCTAGTGTAATACCCTGAAATATTAAACCGCACTTAGCAATGCATAATAACGATAATCATAGATCATTAGGCATGGTCGTAATTATTACTAGATAATATACACAAATTTAATATTAAAATACTAAATCGGGTTTCCCAATTACTGATTTTTTTGAAGTCAAAGCCTGAATTCATAATTGAAATCGGGTTTCCCAAGTACTGGTTTTTTTGAAGTCGAAGCCTGAATTCATAATTGAAAGTGGTTTATACTGCCTACATTAATTCATTCGCCGAATTCGAGATAGTTAGCAAAATAATGCAATATTTATGTATTGCGTATTGCGCTAGCTTTCTGTTGCGACACCTCTAATAATAATAATTGTTAGGCCTGAATAATATCGATATTATTGTGATAATTCATTAGATGTAACAAATGATCGAGTCGTTTGTGTTCAAGCGATAATGAGGCTCCGAGTTTTATAAAGCATATTGACAACATATGCATATTTGAAAAATTATTGTGCAAAAATATTAATAAAATTGGAGGATACCACACATGTGAAATTATTGCAATCTGAATGATATTAGTATTATTATATCAGTCATATGTGGTCTTTTGAGACCGGATTGATATGTGGCTATATGATCAATTTTGGATAAAATTAATAGCGATAATTTGAGATGCGGTGATAAGATGTGCATGATATTATGAAAAAATAGTAAAATATTATTGTGTGATAATGTGCACTAATATGTTAGACCTGTATTTGGCTCGTTTACCCGGGTCTCCTGCATTTTGAGAGGAAACATCTCAGGAGTAGCTCTCTCATCCGATGGGTTAAGACACGCGCAATCCGAGGGCGTTTGACTCTATCCTATAGGACATATATCATGGGAGTGACGCTCTTATCTGTCAGACTCACTCTCCACAGAACGGTTGGTCTTTAGTGAGCCTCGTTAACTCAAGCTTACCGGACCATAGTCACGTGTGACATATTGGCCATCCAATAATCTTTACATTCAAAAAAGAGAGGAAAGAGAGAGGCTATGAGAGAAAAGGTTTTTCACATACCCATTTCCGGGTCCGGGGGTGGTGCAGTGCAGCGAATGCACTGCACCGTGCAGTGCGATCAAGCGGTGGCGCTGAGTTGCGAGCGTGCTGAGATGTGTGCACATCACAGCGCACTCATCTGAAAGCATGCACGAATCGCGGCGCAAAGATCATCTCGCGCTCGCATCTAAGCTCAACCGTTCGATTCGCTGCACTGCACGGTGCAGTGCATTCGCTGCACTGCACCACCCCCGGCCCCCTCTTAAATCTACTCAAATAGTCAGAATGAAAGAGAGAGTACGGAAAAACAATGTTTGCAAAATAAAATTTATACAATAGTTAGAATGAAAGAGAGAGGACATATATCATGGATAATGGATTCATGGGTATGAAAGAGAGATTTTATTTCTAAAATAATGTTTGCAAAATTTTCTAGCTTCAATTTCAGATTAGTCACACATGGAGCTGAGAAGTACGCCAGCAAGCACTCAAAGCATTATGAGAGGGAGGAGCTCATTAGCAATGAAGCATTGTACGTGTTCCCCGCTACTTTAAGTGCACACAGGCGGAACCCGTGCGAATCCAAAACATTCACGAACGAGCAGAGCCCGCGGGAGAGCATCGAGCGCAACTTTTTTTTTCGTGTCCTAACGTGACATTTTATCTTCCGTTCATCGTCGCCGTAAATTTTATATCACACAAAATACAAAATTCAACCAGAATTGAGGAGATGATGATACAGTTTTTAAAATTAAATAAAAAGTAAAAAAGATAAAATTGAAAAGATGACTATTTTACCAAATTGCTATAGTATATATACAAAGAAATACTTTAGCCTTTTGCCTTTACTTTATTTGCTTATGTCTAGATTTGCTAAACAGTTTATAAAGTGTTTTTCTTTTCTGAAAAACTGTAAACGAAGTTCACCTAAATAGATCTTCATTTGCAATATACTTTTTCAAATAGCTCATTTTTCTGCCCTCATTTTGCTACCACTCTTTTTCCCACCGCCACCGCTCTCCCAAACAGGCCCTAAGATGACTGTAAATTGCTTTAATTTTCGAAATCTGTATACACTATATGCGCATAATAAATATATTCCACCATTTCTGTAATGTATAAATAGTGCAATAAATATAATGATATAAATTACTCAAATTAGATCAAAAATAAAGAATAATATAAATTATATTATATAAACATTTATTTAATATAATTTATATTATATTAACATTTATAATGTTAATAAATTTTACAAAAATATATAAACATCGTGAACATTATAAAAAAATTAAAATATAAATTATAACAAATATATGAGTGATAGTGCATATGGGTATGGGCGAAGCCTGTCGATGAGGTTGCCCGTCAAATGATGTTGTTTGTCGAATGATGCCACCCGTCGAATGATACTGTATACCGCCCACTGAATGTTGTCGTCATCTGAATATTGTCACTCGCCGAATTTACGCTCCCGTGCAATATCATTCGTGCTAATATTTTCAGATATCTCCTTATGGTGTAATGATGTAGACCATCAAATTAATTTCAACCCTCCATTCAATCATCTTCTCATCCCTCTATCCGGCCGAAACTGAAGTGTGAAATGTTAATTTGTTCATATTCTTATGACATCTATTTGACAATTACATTTTATATTATTCAAAGTTTGATTTTTAGAACTCTGTTGGATATGAAGAGGATTTTAAATAATATTTGTAAGAGTTTTCATAACAGCAACAACCTGAAATCATTTCTTATCCAAATATATGCACCATATATGGTTTCATATTTTATAAACGTAATTTTATTTATGTTGGATGAAAGCATACAATGATCCATGGAATCTTTCAACATTATTATTATTATATAATTAAACGTTAATTCATCATGCTTAATTAAACTTAGTTTTGACTCAAAATATTTAATGAGCCTTCAAACAGTTGTGTGCATCAGGGACACCCTTTAGAGAGCTGCGTATATGGGGCATGTCCTAGAAGCCGGCCCACGACTATGTGTTCTGGAGAGTGGCACGAGGCTCGTCCTGGAGAGCCGAGTGCCTTTTGAAGAGCAAAGTGCGGGAGCGCGCACTAGTGAGCGGAACATCTTTTGGAGGGTGGAGCATATTCTGGAGTGTGAAGCACCATCTGGTGAGCGAAGCACCTTCGGCTGGGCAGGGTGCGGGAGCGCGCACTGAAGAGCGGAACGTGAGGGCGCGCCTCAGAGAGCGGAGCGCCTTCTGGAGAGTGGAGCGAGAGGGTGCGCATTGGAGAGCGGAGCAAGGGTGGAGAGCATAGCGTGGGGGCACGCACTGGAGCAAAGTGTGGGGGCACGCACTGGAGCAAAGTGTGGGGGCGCACACTGGAGCGGGGCATTCACTGGAGCAGCGGGATCATCTGAGCGGCGAGTTCCCCCGGAGCGATTCGTTCAGGAGAGTGGCGCGTTCACGAGAGCGGCGCGTTCACGGGAGCGGCGTGTTCACGGGAGCGGTGCGTTCATTGGAGCGGCTGTTCGCTGGAGCAGCATCGAAGTGTGGTTCTTATGAGCGCACTCCGGAGAACAACGCACGTGGTGCATGTTAGTGAGCTTTCGTTGGAGGTTTTTTGGTGGTACAACGTAAGAGCGTGGGATTTAACTCTTCCTTCAAATTACCGGCCGCTTCAACTGAAGAGGATCCCCTTTTACATATTTCAAGAGAGGCGTACAAGAAAATCCGTCTAATAATTATTTTACGGATGATTGGAAATACCCAACTTATGTCTACCAAGAAGGACAGACAACGTCTTTGCCCACCGGGCGGCTCCGTGCAACCCAATCAGGTTCTCCGGAGTAGTGGCGGGCGGGCCACAGTCTCACCGAAAAACTGAAAGTATTCGGAACTTGATGAAAAATTCAGGGAAGCTTCATCTCGTCTTCACGAGTCCACCAATAACAACAGCTTCTCGATCGGAGCTAAGACAATGATCGCCGAAAGGTGTGTTTGGGTGAAATGATCACCACGCCAAAATTCGACTAAAATCCTTGATTGAATAGTCTTATCTTGTAGAACTTTGTAAGAGCAATTCGGCGCCACTTTCAGATCAAGGATTAATTGTTAAAAAGTTTTTTAGTTCTCACAGATCGAGGAAAGGAGGCCATCATTATTGAAGATTTGGAAGCTTTTAATTGGACGAAAGGAGGCCCCCTCAGCCTCAAGCTGGGCCGACCAAGAGTCAACAAGTTGTTCAAAAATACCTCATGTTATTAATTCCATCAAATATTCGAGAAATATTTTTATACGTGTATCGTTGCTACCTCTAGCTGCGGGACTGTATTTTCCCTATTAACTACAGTTGTATTGAAAATACATTTGCAAAAAGCTGCGTTTTTAGACTTATTTTTTGCAGGCAAAAATACAGTTAGTATTTAACACTAACAAAGATAATTTTTCTACAGTAATATTTTTGTATATTTTTTATTCAAAACACATGCATATGAGATCTTAAAATGATCGTAAAAAATATGAATCGACATTAATTTTTTTTATTTTGTAAGAAAATATACATATTAGCCTACAAAATCATTTTCGCATCTAGAGATAGCAACGATACACATATAAAAAAATTCAGCAAATATTCCGTCTTTTCCGAATTTCCCATTCAAATATCTATGGATTTTATTGTTTGCTTATTGGTTTCCTCATCTCTCTCATGCATCAAAGTGTTATGCAATCGGACGAGTACCGTGGTAGCGCAACGGAATAAATCGAGCACAAGTAATCGTGCAAAATAATAAACACGGAACGAGATTCCAAGCACACAACCGCACTAGCATACGGAACCTTGAGCATCTTCTGGCGTTCCTCCTCTGAGTCAGGACACTGTTGTGCTGATAATCTGAACTGTTGTCCCAAGGGAGTCTTAACAGCTTTAGACTCCATCATGTTGAACTTTTCTAGAACCATCTGAATATAACCAGTCTGAGAGAGCCAGAGCATGCCTCTCTTCCTGTCTCGCTTGATCTCCATCCCAAGGATCTTCTGAGCGTGACCAAGATCTTTCATCTCGAAGTCAGCATGTAGCTTCTGCTTCAGAGATTTGATCTCCTGGGCTGACTTGCAGGCAATCAGCATGTCGTCGACATATAACATCAGAATCAGAATGTCCCCATTTGCCAGGAACTTGTAGTAGACACAGCTGTCGCACTGGCTCCTGCAGAATCCCTGTGAAGTCATGAACGTGTTGAACCTCTTGTTCCACATTCTCGGAGCCTGCTTCAGACCATAGAGAGATCTCCTTAGCTTACACACTTTTTTCTCGTCACCGGGTTGAATGAACCCCTCAGGTTGCAGAATGTAGATCTCCTCTTCTAAGTTGTCGTGAAGAAAAGCCGTCTTCACGCCCATCTGCTCTAGCTCCATGTCCTCCATAACCACCATTGCAAGAAGCACCCGTATGGAACAATGCTTTACCATCGGTGAGAAGATTTCATCGAAATCAACTCCTTTCTTCTGCGCGAACCCCTTGGCAACGAATTCGGCTTTATATCTCCACTGATCTTTTCCGGATGCGGGCTCTTTTTTCCTGAATACCCACTTTGAACTGATCGCTTTGGCTCCCTTTGGTAAGGTAACCAAATCCCACGTCTTGTTCTTATGAAGAGACTTCATCTCTTCCTCCATGGCGACTTTCCACAGATAGCTATCTCTGTTCTCTATAGCTTCACGAAAGGAACAAGGATCTGAGGAGATTACCTGAAATGTGTATGCTACAGTGTCCTGTAGCCTGAGAGGAAGTCAGACCTCTCTCCTAAACTTGCCTCTAGCAATCGAATACGGCTCCGCCTCGGTAGGTTGCATAGTGTCAATATCCTCCGGGTCAGAGGAATCATCGTCGCCAGCTTTGTCATTTCCTTCCAGTTCCACCTCCGCTGGTGTGACTGGAGTCTTCTCCGCCTCTTTAGAATGAGACTGAGATTTCTTTAGCATAGAGGCCTCGTCAAAGATAACGTCGTGCTTGACCTCCACCTTCTTGGTGTCAGGGTTCCACAGCTTGAACCCCTTCGTGCCGGCCTTCTGGCCCAGATAGATGCACCTCTAGGACTTAGCATCGAGCTTCGTCCTCTCTGAGTCCTGTAGGAGGGTGTATACGGGGCATCCAAATATATGAATATCAGAGTAGTTAACAGAAGTACCTGACCAAACTTCATGTGCAGACTTCAGATCCAATGACATCGATGGAGATCGATTCACTAGATAACATGTTGTATTAATTGCTTCGGACCAGAATGACTTGGGTAGATCGGCGAACAATCGCATGCACCGAGCTCTCTCCAGAAGCGTCTTGTTCATTCTTTCTGCGACGCCGTTTTGCTGCAGTGTGTCGGGAATGGTGAGATTGTTAGTGATGCCCTCTTCCCGGTCTGCTTCTCCACTTTAGTCTTCCAGATTTTGAACTTTTCGAAGACTTCAGATTTATGCTTCAGAAAATAAATCCAGACCTTCTTAGAGAAGTCGTCGATGAAGGTCACAAAGTATCTGGCGCCCCCAAGTGATGGCTCTGGGGCTGGCCCCCAGACGTCTGAGTGTATATACTCCAGTGCCTGCTTGCTCCGCTTCGTAGATGTCACGAACTTCACCTTGTGCTGCTTCCCAAGAACGCAGGTCTCGCAGAAGTCCAACTTGCATGTCTTGACCACTTTCAGTAGGCCCTTCTTATGAAGCTCCAGCAATCCTCTCTCGCTCATGTGGCCAAGTCTGGCATGCCACAGCAGAGAGGAATCAGCATCTGACGTCTCATACACCGTCGCATCGCCGGCAATGGTAGTGCCGATCAGCTTGTAGAGAGTGACAGAGCGCTCTCCTTTCATGACTACCAGAGCGCCTTTCTTGACTTTCAGATATCCACCCTCACCGGTATAGGAGTAACCGGCCGCCTCCAGAGTACCTAGGCAAATCAGACTTTTCCTGAGATCGGGCACGCACCTTACATCTGTAAGGGTTCTGATTGTTCCGTCGAACATCTTGATTCGAATACTGCCGATCCCGAGCGTCTTGCACTCTGAGTCGTTCCCCATCAAAACACGATCGCCGTCACATTGCCTGAAGCTGGAGAACCATTCTTTGTTTGGGCACATGTGATACGAACACCCAGTATCCATAATCCACACATCTGCGGTGTCGAGGGTAGATTATACATGAAGTACATCAACATCATTCTCCGGGTCTGAGGCCACAGCCGCCTGCTGTGGTTCCTGATTCTTCTCTTGCGCCTTTTTCTTCGGACATTTATTTTTTCCAGTGCCCTTCTTCCTTGCAGTAGTGGCACTGGTTCTTCTTTTTCCTAGACTTGGACCTAGGTCGATTGACTTTCTTTCCTCTGTCTCTCGATCTCCCTCTGACCGGTTCTTTGTGTTGGGGTGTGGTTCCCATCCGATGCGGAGAAAACCATCAGGCTCGTGCGTGACGAGTTCGTGACGCATGTTGTAATTATTTTTTCCTCTCCTCGTGACTCACGCAAATAGCCGCGAGTCAATTTCGCAGGCTGCGCATTCTCCTCCGCCTCTGACACGAAGAAAAATTATATATATATATATATATAAAGTCAAAAAGGCTATCATAGCCTTTGACAAACTTTACCATGCTTGTCAGAAGAAAGAAAAAAAAGGGAGAGAGAGAAAGAGAGAAAGAAAGAGAGAGAGAAATATTTTTCTCTGGCACGTGAAAAAGGAGAAGGGGTTAGCAAGTTAAACCCGGATCCACCTCTATAAAAGAAGACGAGCAGTGGTGGCAATCAGAGTGAGAGAAGCAAAGGAAGCAGAGCTACGTACAAGAGCTCAGAAGATCTCGCGTTCGCCGAAGTTGCGGCGTACGAAGGAGGAGCGTCGAGCTTGCGACATCCGTGGAGTAGTGCCGCCGACGCTAAAGTTGGTGCTGACGGCCGTTGTCGGCCGCAGGAAGGAGGACCGTGACCGACTCTGTTCGGGTCAAAGGGCAGCTTCGCTACAGACTCATTTTGGAAACACGCAAGTTACGCGCAAACTACATCGGAGAGGATTTTGATCTGTCTCGATAATTACTGTGGTAACTTGTATTTATTTATTTGTGTAGCGAAGTGGAGGTGATCATTTGTGGATCAAGGAGGGAAAGCCTGTAAATTTTTTACGTGTATTTTATACACGTTTTAGTGGAGGCTTTCCGGGTTGGACTCCGATCGTCCCGTGGTTTTCACCCATTCGGGTTTCCACGTAAAAATTCTCGTGCACTATTTTTATTTTGCTTCTTGTGTTTGCATTGTAAGACCCCCCCCCCCCCCCCCCCCCTCCCTCTTTTTGAACCGGGTTCAGGGAGGGGGGGTCTTACTGCCCAAAGAAGACCACCCAGCGCTTTCCGGGTGGCGACGTCCCACCCGCTTAGGCACTGAGCGGTCTCTTTGTCAGGCACAAGAATCATAACCTCTCATCAGAACACATAGCGGAAGCAATCAAAAGATGGGCAAACCAAACATACAGCTTATATTTACAACTTAACGGGGCCGAAGCCTATCGTTTACAAAATATTGTCCGTAGACTACATATGCTAAGACAAAAGGGAGTCCTGGGCTCGTCCCTATATACTCGTACTCACATCTCTGAAGATAGAAGGGGAGGCTGGGGTAATCGAACGGATCATCTCCAAGGCTTCCCGGTCAACCTGTGATGTGGGGGCTTCACGCTGTCCCGTCTCCTGTGATTGGTTATAAGAAATAACCGTTAGTCACAGAGCTAAGCAGAAAACACATCCCCCTCCCCGGATCCGTATCCAGGGGGCGGCTAAAGACAGAATTGAAATAGCCGAAGCAAGGAAAGGGTTAGCAGCAGGTAATCATATACATGCACATTTATATATATAAAGCGGGGCTCCTGCCCGAATAACCACAATCGCGCGGCATAATAAATCTACAATACTATCGCGCGTATACACACACCCCAGGTTCTCAAGACCTGTACCCACACAAAGACCCTGTGTCGACACAGTTTTTAGACCGCTTTAGTTCAAGCAGGGGAGCTAATCCCGCGGGCCTCACCGATGTGGCCGTCGGTGACAGTGGCCAGTCCTGCCACTTCTGAATGTAGTCGTACCGTATCATTCAGGCCCTCCCGTACAACTTGGTGTACTGAATGGATGTGAGCGACATCCGGCGAACCGATTTTTAGGCCGACCAGCGGAGGCGATACTGCAGGCTCAGAGGGTAATAACCCACTGTGCCCATCTCCCTGTCGCCATGAGTCGTCAACTCACCCGCACCGGTACGAACGGTCTGCGAGCGTGACCGACCCGCCACTTCCAAACAATCTTCACCCGCTTATTTTTAAACGAACCTTTAGGCCACGTGGCAATTCATACTCGACCGGTCGCATGACCTTGGACCGGGAGGCTTAGTGGTATGAGTGCTCCTTGCTTGGGGCTAACTTGGGAGGAGAGACTCGACTCCGAGTTTTCCCCAACTAAGGCCCCGCCGAAGGGAGGATAAGCACCGCATTTGTTGCCACGGCAGCTCTTCACTAGTAAATAAATTAGGCCGAAGCATGGGCCATAATATTTAAACAGAAATGTAGGCCGAAAGCAAAGGCCATGTAATAAACAGAAAGGTAGGCCGAAAGCAAAGGCCATGTAATAAACAGAAAGGTAGGCCGAAAGCAAAGGCCATGTAATAAGCAGAAAGGTAGGCCGAAAGCAAAGGCCATGTAATAAACAGAAAGGTAGGCCGAAAGCAAAGGCCATGTAATAAGGAGAAAGGTAGGCCGAAAGCAAAGGCCATGTAATAAGCAGAAAGGTAGGCCGAAAGCAAAGGCCATGTAATAAACAGAAAGGTAGGCCGAAAGCAAAGGCCATGTAATAAGGACCAGTACGAGACTGGATTTAAACGAAAGTGCTGAATGTAAATGCGGGGGACCAGTACGAGACTGGATTTAAACGAAAGTGCTGAAAATAGGTACGGGGGACCAGTGCGAGACTGGATTTAATTGAGAGTACAGAAAATAAGTACGGGGGACCAGTGCGAGACTGGATTTAATTGAGAGTACAGAAAATAAGTACGGGGGACCAGTGCGAGACTGGATTTAAACGAAAGTAATTGCATAAGAAGAAATGGTTAGTAGTCCAATCACTCCATAAGAGGAGGCTTCGATCGACGACTCCGTTCTTTTATTATTGTCGCGGCGGGGTTACGTTTTGGTGCTGCGTCGCGATGTCGTTCCGATTTTTGCGTTGCTTCTCCGAGCTTAGTCGATCTTTTTAGTTTAATACGCATAATTTTGGATAAGTATTTAAGATATGCGTCGAGGAGACGCCGATTCGTTTTAATGAATTTCGCTCTTTTCCGGGCGTCTATTTTTGTTTGAAAAGGCTTTTGAGGGGTTAAATCACAAGTCCACACCCCCTATCTTTGGTAGTATTTGTAAAATACCTATATTTAGTGCCCCTAATTTTTGGGGATTTTTAGAAACACATTTGGGCATTTTAATACCTAAAATAAACTTTATATTGGGTTTTAAAAATAGTAAAACCCCTCCTAAAAATCCCAAAAAATTACAGGGGGTGCCCCCAAGGGTGAGGCACATTTTTCATATAGAAAAGTTTTCCTGAAAGGGCCCCATTTTTCCTCAGAAAAATGGAGAAGCCTATAGGGTGTTTGGGGTGCAAATAGAGGCAGGGAGGGACCTGGGGGCGCCGCACCGGGCGCCGTCCTTTGTCCCCACAGCGGATCCTCAGCGGATCCGCTGTGGGGGCACTCAAACCCATGCGGGGGCGGGAGTTAAGGCTACAGGAGCCGTTGATCTCCCGGGGGAGATCGAACGGCTCCCGTCAGCCCTGACGGGAGACGGCCGCTGCCGCCGCCGGCAGCGGCCGGTTGTGGCCGGCGCCGCCCCCGGTCGGTGCGCCGGGGGCGGGCGACCACTCCGGTGGTGGTCCGGCGGCCTGGCGCTGCCGGCCACCGCCGGGGCTCGTGCTGCAAGGGCACGGGGGCGATGGCGGCCTGTACGCCTCATGCAGGCTTGCCGCCACCGCCCCCACCGGAGGGAAGGGATGGGGGAAGCCCCCGGCCGGTACGCCGGGGGCCGGCGACTCCTCCGGGGGTGGTCCGGCGGCCTGGCACCGCCGGCCACCGCCGGGGAAGGGAGTAATAGGGGCGGGCGGCTGCGGCGTGGCCTGCATGGGCCATGCAGGCCGCTGTGCCGCCGCCCCTCCCGTCGGAGGGTCACCGGCGCCGCCCCCGGTCGGTGCGCCGGGGGCCGGCGCCAACTCCGGTGGTGGCCCGGCGGCCGGGCGCCGCCGGACCCCACCGGACAACGGGGCAGAAGGGGCGGGGAGGCGCGGTGCAGCCAGCCCGAGCCGTGCCGGCTCGCTGCACCGCCGCCCCCCTCGCGCGTAGCCCTCCCTGCCGCCCCTGGTCGGGGCGCCGGGGAGGGGGCAGCCGTCCGGCGGTGGCCCGGCAGCCTGGCGCCGCCGGCCGCCGCCGGGGAAGGGAGTAACTCCCTTACAGGGAGCGCGAGGAGGAGGGGGAAGATGCGGCCGCCGCCGGCCGTGACTGCCGGCGGCCTGAACGCCTCCTCCGGGAGGTAGGAAAGGGGAGGGGGAGATCTCTACCTGGGGGGTTGGGGGTTGGTGGTGGTGGCCGGCCATGGAGGAGGAGGAGGAGGTGGTCGGCCTAGGGTTTAGGCTTGCTCCGGCAAGGTGGTGGAGGAGGGCTGGCTGGCTGGGGGCTGCCGTCAGGGGAGGACTGAGAGAGAGGGAGAGGTGGTGTGTGTGGGGGGGGGAAATAGAGAGGGCTGCCCCTCCTTTTATAGGGAGGGGGAAGCTCTCCTCCCCCCCTTCCTCTTCCTCCACGTGGGGATAAGGGAGGGGGAGATATTTCTCCCCCTCCCCTCCCTCCTCTCTCTCCTGCCCAAATAGGGGGGCTGCCCATGAATAGGCAGCCCTTCCTTTTTGGGGGAGGGGCTTCTCTTCCCCCCCCCCCCCCCCTTTTTTCTTTTCGTCTCTTTCCTAAGTAATTTCAGACTGGGGGGGGGGGGGTTTGACCAAGTCAACTTAGGGCGGGGTCCTCCTCGGCTCCCGGGACATGATAAGAGTCGCCGGGGCCGATGCCGGGTTCGTGTGCTTTATATTTCGTGCGTTGCACTGAGGCGATTTGCATAGGACTAAAATGGCATACCCTCCATACGACCTCGTATCGAGACGCAACGAGTTCCGTTGTGCTCGTATTGTCCATACGAGTCTATCGGAACTGACGGAAGTTAATTCGGGGTTCGTACGGCCACTATTCATAATAATGAGGTAGTGGTGCGCTACGATACCCGAAATGGTCGTTTTCTCCAAACGACCTCGGGTTGAAGTGCAACGAATTCCGTTGCGCTCGTATTGTCCATACGAGTCCAACGGAACTGACGGAAGTTAATTCGGGGTTCGTACGGCCACTATTCATAATAATGAGGTAGTGGTGCGCTACGATACCCGAAATGGTCGTTTTCTCCAAACGACCTCGGATCGAAGTGCAACGAATTCCGTTGCGCTCGTATTGTCCATACGAGTCCAACGGAACTGACGGAAGTTAATTCGGGGTTCGTACGGCCACTATTCATAATAATGAGGTAGTGGTGCGCTACGATACCCGAAATGGTCGTTTTTCTCCAAACGACCTCGGATCGAAGTGCAACGAATTCCGTTGCGCTCGTATTGTCCATACGAGTCCAACGGAACTGACGGAAGTTAATTCGGGGTTCGTACGGCCACTATTCATAATAACGAGGTAGTGGTGCGCTACGATACCCGAAATGGTCGTTTTCTCCAAACGACCTCGGATCGAAGTGCAACGAATTCCGTTGCGCTCGTATTGTCCATACGAGTCCAACGGAACTGACGGAAGTTAATTCGGGGTTCGTACGGCCACTATTCATAACAATGAGGTAGTGGCGCGCGACGATACCCGAAATGGTCGTTTTCTACTGCTCGGGCCTACTTTTATTGGGCTCACTAGGGTCTAGTGGCCCAATAAAAGTCGGGATGTTACAATCCAATAAAAATAAAGAGATTTTCGTCCCCGAAAATTGGCTAAAGTAGGGGTTTAAATGATGTACCTGGGGGAAGAGCGTCGGGTATTTCTCTCGTACGAGCGTTTCTGGTTCCCAAGTGAACTCTTCGCGTCCACCGTTCGACCATAAGATCTTGACCATTGTGACTGTCTTGTTCCGCAGTTCTTTGATCTTGGAGTCCACTATCTTCACAGGTTCGAGTCGGACAGATCGGTCGGATTGTACGGATGTTGGGGGTGTGGGGAGGTGCTGCTCTGGTTGGCGCAGAACACGTCTTAGCGAGGAGACATGAAATACGTCGTGAAGGCTCCCCAGCTCGGCTGGCAAAGCTAACCTGTAAGCCACCGGGCCAATTCTTTCGACGACTGGATACGGGCCTAGATAGCGGGGGTCCAGCTTTTTCTGCCTCTTGATTCGTGATATCCCATGCATTGGCTTAATCTTTAAGAAAACCATATCTCCCACTTGGAATTCCACTTGCCGATGACGTGCGTCGTAATACTTGGCATGTCGGCTCTGCGCTTCCAGCATGCGTTCCCGGATTAGTCTTATTGCGGCGGTGGTATCGTCGATGTAGGTGATTCCCAAGGCTTCGGGGTCCTCATCCTGTGCCCAAGATAGCGGGGTCCGACAGCGTCTTCCGTAGAGGGCTTCGTACGGTGCCATCTTGATGCTTGCCTGGAAGCTGTTGTTATATGAGAACTCTACCAAAGGTAGTAACTGCTCCCATGGCTCGTTGTGCTCCACTATGCATAATCGGAGAAGGTCTTCCATCGTCCGATTCGTCCTTTCCGTCTGCCCATCGGTCTGGGGGTGGAAGGCGGTGCTAAAAGCTAATCTGGTTCCCAGATAAGCTTGCACTCTTCTCCATTCCTTCGATGTAAAGCGCCCATCG
Organism: Dactylorhiza incarnata; assembly: GCA_033032865.1. Classification (NCBI taxonomy): domain Eukaryota; kingdom Viridiplantae; phylum Streptophyta; class Magnoliopsida; order Asparagales; family Orchidaceae; genus Dactylorhiza; species Dactylorhiza incarnata. Next base: position 4,639,866 of record JAWHQI010000163.1, on the reverse strand, counting down.
CGGTCCGAGACGATTGATTTGGGTATTCCATGAAATCGGACTACCTGCTCGATAAATAGTCGGGCTAGAATGTCGACACCATCGCCTTGCCGGTTCGGGATGAATCGGGCTACCTTGGTGAGGCGGTCCACTACTACCCATATGGAGTCGTTACCTGCACGGGATCGGGGTAAGCCATGGACAAAATCCATGGAAATATCCTCGAACTTCCATTCTGGAATTGGCAGGGGTTGTAGTAGACCTCCTGGGCTACGACATTCGGCCTTGACCATTTGGCAGGTTTGGCAGTGCGCTACATAATCGGTGACATCCTTTTTCATGCCTGGCCAGTATAGGGTCCTGCGCAGGTCCGTATACATTTTTACTACTCCCGGGTGTATCGAGTACCTTGTCTGGTGAGCTTCACGGAGTATCTCCTCACGGATCCCTTCTGCAGCGGGAATGAATATGCGGTGTCTGTATTGCAGGATGCCATCGTACAGGTTGTAGTCTTCTTGTACACCGTGTTGCAAGGCCTGAATGATCGGTGCTGCTTCAACGTCGGTCTTCTGGGCTTCTCGTATTCTATTCCTGATGTCACACTGTATCTCCATCCAATAGAGGTGGGCTTGGTATTCCATCGGATTTCTGCGGGTGATGAGGATAATATCCATTTCTGCCAATGATTTGACTAACTCCTCTGGCACCATTTCTAACCAACTCCCGGTCCTCGGAGGCTGCCGACTCAAGGCGTCTGCAACTTTATTAGCCTTGCCAGGGTGGTACTGGAGGGCGAAGTCATAATCACAGAGAAATTCTAACCACCGGCGTTGCCGGAGGTTTAGCTCTTTCTGGGTGAAGACGTATTTGAGGCTTTTATGATCGGAGAAGATCTCGCATCGTACCCCGTAGAGGTAATGTCTCCAGATTTTTAAGGCGAAAACTACCGCTCCCAGCTCCAGATCGTGCGTGGCGTAGTTTAGTTCATGCGGCTTGAGCTGCCGTGAGGCGTAGGCAATCACCTTGCCATGTTGCATAAGCACGGCCCCCAATCCTTTCAGAGAGGCATCAGCATAGATTTAGAAACCCTCGGTACCGGAGGGGAGGGTTAGGATTGGGGCCGATATTAGTCGGTTCTTTAGTTCGATGAATGCCGCCTCGCATTCAGGAGACCATTGGAATGTCACATCCTTCTTGGTGAGGGTGGTAAGTGGTAATGCGATCTTGGAGAAGCCTTCGACGAACTTACGGTAGTAGCCGGCGAGGCCAAGGAAACTTCGGATGTCTGCCGCTGTCTTAAGTGGCGGCCAATCTCGTACTGCTTGCACCTTGGCTTGATCTACTGCTACTCCGTTCTTGTTGACGGTGTGTCCCAGAAAGCCGACTTCTTCCATCCAGAATTCGCATTTGCTAAACTTGGCGAAGAGTGAGTGTTCTCTTAGCTTAAGTAGTACCATTTGGAGGTGCCTGGAGTGATCGGTTTTGTTCTTTGAGTAGATGAGAATATCATCTATGAAGACTATTACGAAATGATCCAGGAAGGGTTTGAATACCGTATTCATCAAAGCCATGAAGGCGGACGGGGCATTGGTTAACCCAAATGGCATTACCATGAACTCGTATAGTCCGTAGCGAGAGCTAAAGGCGGTCTTGGGAATGTCCTCTTCTCGTACTCTAAGTTGATAGTAGCCGGACCTTAAGTCCATTTTGGAAAAGACGGACGCGCCTTGTAGTTGATCGAACAGTTCATCTATCCGGGGTAGGGGATAGGTATTTCGGATGGTGAGTTTATTCAAGCCTCTGTAGTCGATGCAGAGGCGCAGCGATCCGTCCTTCTTTTTAACGAACAATACTGGGGCTCCCCAGGGAGAGGTACTAGGACGTATGAATCCTGCGTCGACTAACTCTTGTAGCTGAATCTTGAGCTCAGCCAGTTCCCTCGGGGCCATCCGGTATGGTGCTCGGGACACTGGTCGGGCTCCTTGAGTAAGTTCGATTTGGAAGTCTACTTCCCGTTGCGGGGGCAACCCGGGGAGTGACTCTGGGAAGATATCTGGGAAGTCCCTGATCACCGGTACTTTAGCGAGTACTTGCGTCGTGTTCTCCATCTCAAAGTAGATTAGGTACATCTCGTCCTTCCGTCGAACTGCCTTGACGGTTTGTGCAGATGTTAAGATAATGCGGGTGACGGAGGGTATACCTGCTAGCGTGATAAATTGCCCATTCGGATTCTGGAGGCGGATTTCTCGAGTCGAACAATTGATTTGGGCGCTGTGCTCGGCCAACCAATCCATTCCCAGAATGATGTCGAACCCGGTTATTGCTAAGATGGTGGCGTTGACTTCGAACTCGATGCCTCCTAGCATTGCCTGGAAGGAACACTTCTCGGTGGAAGTCATATCTGATCCATCCGGGAGTCGTATTCGGATTGACATCCCGGATGATCGCACCGTGTTCTCTTTGTCGGCGATGAAGTTTTGTGCAACGAAAGAGTGTGTGGCGCCGGTATCGAACAGTGTTTTAGCGGGACGACCTTCTACCAAAAGTAAACCTGATAACATATATGTATATATATCATAATCATAAGCTTTTCACAGATATACAAGAGTAGGGATGACATATACAAAAAGTCCCAATATATAAGCTAAAACATCTCCTAGGATATCATACTATCGAAAGTAGATACCTATCACTACGTCAGGAGCAGGACCGTGCTGGAGATCCAACGCGTATGCCTCGAGCGGTGCTGCTCTGCCCTGCCTAGCCGGCTTCCTCCTGCCTGCGGGACGTCCTCTGCGTCCACCTCGTCCTCTCTCCGCCGCTCTCTGTACTGCTCCTAAACCGGGTCTCCCGGTAGCCTGTGGGCAGAAGGCTCGTATATGCCCAGGCTGCTGGCATAGGTAGCAGTTCCCTGCGAAGGGAACATCTCGTCGTGCGGCCGGGACGACCTGTGGTGCTGGGGCTGGGGGTGCTGGTCGGGGCTGGGGTGCTGGTCGGGGCTGGGGTGCCTGCCTATATGGCTGGTGACGCTGCCGCTGTCTCCCGTCTCGGCCCTGCCTGCGAGGACCTGCTCTTCTCTCTCGGTCCTGAGTCCGGGGAATACCTACGTGTCCCCTCCGCTGCTGGGCTACCATCCGCTGATCCATCTCTAGAGCGGTGGCATGTGAGGTGATCGTGTGGAAGGATGCCTGGGATATCATGATCAGGGCCTGACGGAGGTCGTCTCGTAATCCCCGATAAAATCTGGCCGCCCTGTCCCTATCTGTACCTGCTAAGGTCCCGGCGAAGCGGGCCAGGTGGATAAACTCTCTCTGGTAGTCTGGAACCGTCCTATCTCCCTGTCTGATCTGTAGGAACCGCTCCTGGAGTGCCATCCGGTCTGCATCTGAAATGAAATGCTCTAAGAAAGCATCCGAGAACTCCCCCCAGAGAATGGTGCTAAGGGGTCGTCCTCTAAAAGTGGAGCGGCTAGCTGCCCTCCACCAGTCCCGGGCATAGCCCTCCAACATGGTCACTACTAGGGATACTGCGGCTACTGCTGGGCACATCATCCCTACAAGAAGCTCCTCTACCCTCTCCACCCACTCCTCGGCCTGGATGGCCGACTCTGTACCCCGAAAGGTGGGGGGCCTTAGCCCTCGGAAAGTCGTCAATAGATCAGTGGGTACGGTGGCCTGCTGGGGTGGCCGTAAAGTGGCTGTCTGGAAGGCGGCCAACAGGGCTACCAGGGTCTGCCCGAGCTCTGTCTCTCCGAATGGAACTGTGGCCGGAGCGGTCTGAGCTGGTGGTGGAGTGGTAGGGTGGTACTGGTCTTGAGAGGAAGACCTTCCATTACTTGACTCCGGTATCTGGAGAAGTAACAAACGGGTGTCAGAACTTGCAAAACTAAGGGCATTTTGCAGGACTGAAAGGAAAGAAAGCGGAAAGCGTGTGGGTGTACTATCGTGCAGTCTCGAGTCCTTAACCTTAACCTAGAGGGTCCACCAGGCTTCCGCTGCATGGTTCGTCCCGAACCAAGAAACGAAACCGGGGAAAAGGAGGATCGAAAGACTTCCCCATGTGGTCGGATCGTGGTAGCTCTGATCCATTTGTAAGACCCCCCCCCCCCCCCCTCCCTCTTTTTGAACCGGGTTCAGGGAGGGGGGGTCTTACTGCCCAAAGAAGACCACCCAGCGCTTTCCGGGTGGCGACGTCCCACCCGCTTAGGCACTGAGCGGTCTCTTTGTCAGGCACAAGAATCATAACCTCTCATCAGAACACATAGCGGAAGCAATCAAAAGATGGGCAAACCAAACATACAGCTTATATTTACAACTTAACGGGGCCGAAGCCTATCGTTTACAAAATATTGTCCGTAGACTACATATGCTAAGACAAAAGGGAGTCCTGGGCTCGTCCCTATATACTCGTACTCACATCTCTGAAGATAGAAGGGGAGGCTGGGGTAATCGAACGGATCATCTCCAAGGCTTCCCGGTCAACCTGTGATGTGGGGGCTTCACGCTGTCCCGTCTCCTGTGATTGGTTATAAGAAATAACCGTTAGTCACAGAGCTAAGCAGAAAACACATCCCCCTCCCCGGATCCGTATCCAGGGGGCGGCTAAAGACAGAATTGAAATAGCCGAAGCAAGGAAAGGGTTAGCAGCAGGTAATCATATACATGCACATCTATATATATAAAGCGGGGCTCCTGCCCGAATAACCACAATCGCGCGGCATAATAAATCTACAATACTATCGCGCGTATACACACACCCCAGGTTCTCAAGACCTGTACCCACACAAAGACCCTGTGTCGACACAGTTTTTAGACCGCTTTAGTTCAAGCAGGGGAGCTAATCCCGCGGGCCTCACCGATGTGGCCATCGGTGACAGTGGCCAGTCCTGCCACTTCTGAATGTAGTCGTACCGTATCATTCAGGCCCTCCCGTACAACTTGGTGTACTGAATGGATGTGAGCGACATCCGGCGAACCGATTTTTAGGCCGACCAGCGGAGGCGATACTGCAGGCTCAGAGGGTAATAACCCACTGTGCCCATCTCCCTGTCGCCATGAGTCGTCAACTCACCCGCACCGGTACGAACGGTCTGCGAGCGTGACCGACCCGCCACTTCCAAACAATCTTCACCCGCTTATTTTTAAACGAACCTTTAGGCCACGTGGCAATTCATACTCGACCGGTCGCATGACCTTGGACCGGGAGGCTTAGTGGTATGAGTGCTCCTTGCTTGGGGCTAACTTGGGAGGAGAGACTCGACTCCGAGTTTTCCCCAACTAAGGCCCCGCCGAAGGGAGGATAAGCACCGCATTTGTTGCCACGGCAGCTCTTCACTAGTAAATAAATTAGGCCGAAGCATGGGCCATAATATTTAAACAGAAATGTAGGCCGAAAGCAAAGGCCATGTAATAAACAGAAAGGTAGGCCGAAAGCAAAGGCCATGTAATAAACAGAAAGGTAGGCCGAAAGCAAAGGCCATGTAATAAGCAGAAAGGTAGGCCGAAAGCAAAGGCCATGTAATAAACAGAAAGGTAGGCCGAAAGCAAAGGCCATGTAATAAGGAGAAAGGTAGGCCGAAAGCAAAGGCCATGTAATAAGCAGAAAGGTAGGCCGAAAGCAAAGGCCATGTAATAAACAGAAAGGTAGGCCGAAAGCAAAGGCCATGTAATAAGGACCAGTACGAGACTGGATTTAAACGAAAGTGCTGAATGTAAATGCGGGGGACCAGTACGAGACTGGATTTAAACGAAAGTGCTGAAAATAGGTACGGGGGACCAGTGCGAGACTGGATTTAATTGAGAGTACAGAAAATAAGTACGGGGGACCAGTGCGAGACTGGATTTAATTGAGAGTACAGAAAATAAGTACGGGGGACCAGTGCGAGACTGGATTTAAACGAAAGTAATTGCATAAGAAGAAATGGTTAGTAGTCCAATCACTCCATAAGAGGAGGCTTCGATCGACGACTCCGTTCTTTTATTATTGTCGCGGCGGGGTTACGTTTTGGTGCTGCGTCGCGATGTCGTTCCGATTTTTGCGTTGCTTCTCCGAGCTTAGTCGATCTTTTTAGTTTAATACGCATAATTTTGGATAAGTATTTAAGATATGCGTCGAGGAGACGCCGATTCGTTTTAATGAATTTCGCTCTTTTCCGGGCGTCTATTTTTGTTTGAAAAGGCTTTTGAGGGGTTAAATCACAAGTCCACACCCCCTATCTTTGGTAGTATTTGTAAAATACCTATATTTAGTGCCCCTAATTTTTGGGGATTTTTAGAAACACATTTGGGCATTTTAATACCTAAAATAAACTTTATATTGGGTTTTAAAAATAGTAAAACCCCTCCTAAAAATCCCAAAAAATTACAGGGGGTGCCCCCAAGGGTGAGGCACATTTTTCATATAGAAAAGTTTTCCTGAAAGGGCCCCATTTTTCCTCAGAAAAATGGAGAAGCCTATAGGGTGTTTGGGGTGCAAATAGAGGCAGGGAGGGACCTGGGGGCGCCGCACCGGGCGCCGTCCTTTGTCCCCACAGCGGATCCTCAGCGGATCCGCTGTGGGGGCACTCAAACCCACGCGGGGGCGGGAGTTAAGGCTACAGGAGCCGTTGATCTCCCGGGGGAGATCGAACGGCTCCCGTCAGCCCTGACGGGAGACGGCCGCTGCCGCCGCCGGCAGCGGCCGGTTGTGGCCGGCGCCGCCCCCGGTCGGTGCGCCGGGGGCGGGCGACCACTCCGGTGGTGGTCCGGCGGCCTGGCGCCGCCGGCCACCGCCGGGGCTCGTGCTGCAAGGGCACGGGGGCGATGGCGGCCTGTACGCCTCATGCAGGCTTGCCGCCACCGCCCCCACCGGAGGGAAGGGATGGGGGAAGCCCCCGGCCGGTACGCCGGGGGCCGGCGACTCCTCCGGGGGTGGTCCGGCGGCCTGGCACCGCCGGCCACCGCCGGGGAAGGGAGTAATAGGGGCGGGCGGCTGCGGCGTGGCCTGCATGGGCCATGCAGGCCGCTGTGCCGCCGCCCCTCCCGTCGGAGGGTCACCGGCGCCGCCCCCGGTCGGTGCGCCGGGGGCCGGCGCCAACTCCGGTGGTGGCCCGGCGGCCGGGCGCCGCCGGACCCCACCGGACAACGGGGCAGAAGGGGCGGGGAGGCGCGGTGCAGCCAGCCCGAGCCGTGCCGGCTCGCTGCACCGCCGCCCCCCTCGCGCGTAGCCCTCCCTGCCGCCCCTGGTCGGGGCGCCGGGGAGGGGGCAGCCGTCCGGCGGTGGCCCGGCAGCCTGGCGCCGCCGGCCGCCGCCGGGGAAGGGAGTAACTCCCTTACAGGGAGCGCGAGGAGGAGGGGGAAGATGCGGCCGCCGCCGGCCGTGACTGCCGGCGGCCTGAACGCCTCCTCCGGGAGGTAGGAAAGGGGAGGGGGAGATCTCTACCTGGGGGGTTGGGGGTTGGTGGTGGTGGCCGGCCATGGAGGAGGAGGAGGAGGTGGTCGGCCTAGGGTTTAGGCTTGCTCCGGCAAGGTGGTGGAGGAGGGCTGGCTGGCTGGGGGCTGCCGTCAGGGGAGGACTGAGAGAGAGGGAGAGGTGGTGTGTGTGTGGGGGGGAAATAGAGAGGGCTGCCCCTCCTTTTATAGGGAGGGGGAAGCTCTCCTCCCCCCCTTCCTCTTCCTCCACGTGGGGATAAGGGAGGGGGAGATATTTCTCCCCCTCCCCTCCCTCCTCTCTCTCCTGCCCAAATAGGGGGGCTGCCCATGAATAGGCAGCCCTTCCTTTTTGGGGGAGGGGCTTCTCTTCCCCCCCCCCCTTTTTTCTTTTCGTCTCTTTCCTAAGTAATTTCAGACTGGGGGGGGGGGGGGGGGGGGGGGGGGGTTTGACCAAGTCAACTTAGGGCGGGGTCCTCCTCGGCTCCCGGGACATGATAAGAGTCGCCGGGGCCGATGCCGGGTTCGTGTGCTTTATATTTCGTGCGTTGCACTGAGGCGATTTGCATAGGACTAAAATGGCATACCCTCCATACGACCTCGTATCGAGACGCAACGAGTTCCGTTGTGCTCGTATTGTCCATACGAGTCTATCGGAACTGACGGAAGTTAATTCGGGGTTCGTACGGCCACTATTCATAATAATGAGGTAGTGGTGCGCTACGATACCCGAAATGGTCGTTTTCTCCAAACGACCTCGGGTTGAAGTGCAACGAATTCCGTTGCGCTCGTATTGTCCATACGAGTCCAACGGAACTGACGGAAGTTAATTCGGGGTTCGTACGGCCACTATTCATAATAATGAGGTAGTGGTGCGCTACGATACCCGAAATGGTCGTTTTCTCCAAACGACCTCGGATCGAAGTGCAACGAATTCCGTTGCGCTCGTATTGTCCATACGAGTCCAACGGAACTGACGGAAGTTAATTCGGGGTTCGTACGGCCACTATTCATAATAATGAGGTAGTGGTGCGCTACGATACCCGAAATGGTCGTTTTTCTCCAAACGACCTCGGATCGAAGTGCAACGAATTCCGTTGCGCTCGTATTGTCCATACGAGTCCAACGGAACTGACGGAAGTTAATTCGGGGTTCGTACGGCCACTATTCATAATAACGAGGTAGTGGTGCGCTACGATACCCGAAATGGTCATTTTCTCCAAACGACCTCGGATCGAAGTGCAACGAATTCCGTTGCGCTCGTATTGTCCATACGAGTCCAACGGAACTGACGGAAGTTAATTCGGGGTTCGTACGGCCACTATTCATAACAATGAGGTAGTGGCGCGCGACGATACCCGAAATGGTCGTTTTCTACTGCTCGGGCCTACTTTTATTGGGCTCACTAGGGTCTAGTGGCCCAATAAAAGTCGGGATGTTACATGCATATCCGCTAAAACGCTCGCGCAGGTGCTCTCGCCGAATTAATTTGCAGGTGCTCTGGTCGGGTTTGCGCGCTCTCAAACCCAACAAGTGGTATCAGAGCTAGGTTTATTGTCAGAGCAGTCATCGGGCTGACCTATTTGGGATTCGAGACGAGCCGATCGGATATTTCGGGTTAGTGATCGGGTGCGGTAGGTGATGACCATTGGTCCGCTCCCTATCCTCTTTGATTCCTTTCTTGGAAATAGTCGGCTCATAGAACTGAGGTCAGTCCGATCAGTGACAGAGCATGATGGAGTCTACATCAGGTTCGGGCTCCGAGCAAATGGTGAAACTAAACGGCGCGAACTACCACCAGTGGCATTTATTGATGGAAGATTTGATATATGTGAAGGGTTGGCATGCTCCTGTCTTTGAGGAGATGCCAAAGGACACGGATCCGGCGAAATGGAAGGTGGAGCATCGGAAGCTGTGTGGGTTTATCAGACGTTTCGTGGAGCCGAACGTCTACAACCACGTCGCGAGCATCGTGACGCAAAAATTCTCTGGAAGACGTTGGAGACGTTATATGCCAAGAGTACTGGCATCAATAAATAATATTTGCTAAAGAAGCTGGGGGAGTTCAGATACAGAGAGGGATCCCCCATCTTGGATCATGTGAACGAGTTACAGGGTATTATTGACCGTCTCACTGCTATGAAGGTGACCTTCGAGGATGAGGTCAATGCATTGTGGTTGTTGAAGTCTCTTCCATACTCTTGAGAGATGGTCAGAGTTTCTTTGATCAACTCTTCTCCCGGTGGCATCATCACTATGGAGATCGCAAAAAGTGGCATCTTAAACGAGGAGGTGCGAAGAAAATCACAAGGGATATCAGGCTCTTCTTCGCGAGCTGATGTTCTCTACACTGAGCCCAGAGGAAGAGGAAGGAGCAAGAGTAGAGGAAGGAAGAGCGAGAGAAGCCAAAGTAGGGGGAAGTCGAGATCCCGCTACCAGAATGTGGAGTGTCACTACTGCCACAAGAAAGGTCATATTCAGAAGTTTTGCTACACTCTGAAAAATGACCAGAAGAAGGGGATTGACACTGAGGGCAAGGATGAGGGTCACACGGCAGCCACCGTCTCGACTGAGGAGGACGACGTCATCATTGTTGGCGACGACGTCACAGCTGCACTTGCATGTGACGACCGATGTTGGATCGTTGATTCTGGAGCCTCTGCGCATGTCTCCCACAATAGGGAGTTATTTGCCACTTACACCACTCATGACTGTGGGTTGTTAAGGATGGGCAATGGCGATACGTCCAAGGTACTTGGGCGTGGAGACATGTGATGCGCGCAAAATAGAGCTATAAACGCAAGTATACGTGCCGATCAAGTAATAAAGAGTGAGTGAGATCGTTCCCTCGGAGAAGTGATAAAATTAGCGCTTGCAAGTACTAGTTAATCCGTTTCTTTAAATTCAAGCGAATCACAATGAGATTTTTTTAGAAAATTAAACAATATTAAAATAAAAATTTGAAAAGCTGAATTACTTTTAATAAAAATAAAAATACTTTTTATTTTAAAATCAGTTGAGGAAAGCAGTCTTGTATTTTGATTTCTGACAATTAATATGATGAACTTTTATGATTTATCTTATGTGAATGTTCTACGAATTATCTTGTAACAATTTTAAACGGAGAAATCCTAATCTCTCGATGTTGGAAATCTCAATATTTCAATTCCCCTAGTTATCTCTAACTTAATTGAATTGAGAAATATTGTGCGAAGCGGCAACCGTAGTCACTTAGCGAAAAGAGGAAATCTCTTTCTCACTTTTCATCTAAATTAGAGTTATGAAACTCACACTTCTCCTCTCTCGATTCTCGAAGTGTTCGTGAAATAAAGGAAACTCAGATTAAAGATTTACACCACTCTTCTCTCGATTCTCGTGATGTAGAAAGTAGAATTTTACTCAAAACCGTATCTCATCTCTCGATTCTCGACACGCAAAAAGAATAAAATCCATAAATCTAGAGTTTCAAGAATGAAATCATAACCCGAATAAAATAATTCAAACAACAACAACAAGATTATAAGTAATTATTCATCATAAAAATTGTCATACTCTCATCATACAAGACTTGAGAGATTTAGTTCATAATAGAGAAAAAGAAATCCAAAATAAGAAAGATCTTACAATACATATTGAAGGAATTTCGGAATTTCTCCTAAATTTCCTGCAAATGGAAGGTTACTTCCTCCTTCTCTCTCCAATGGCCGAAATCCACCCTTAATTTCCTCCTCAAATTCGTGTGTCCACTCCTTCCATCATGGAGGGGAATATATAATAGCTTTCCACCCTGGCGTGCCTTGATTGCGGTCATAATTGCTGAATAAATGCTCCTCAATACGAATGTAACAGCCCAAATTTGAATATTTTCGAATTGCTGAAAATCTGTAACTGCCGGTTTTGTTGCAACAAATGTCAGAATTTGTTGCAACAAATTTTATTTCGTGATTTTTCTCCAAAAATTCTTCTTTTGGCAAGTTGGAATCTTCTTGAATCCTCTTCTTAGCCATGATGATAACTTTAACTCCCATGATTAATGCACGTATTCTCCTTTCCTAACATAAAATCAAATAGAATGAGAATTATCTTTAAACTTAATTGCCAAATTAAATGTTTATCATTTTGTGACTTTTTAATCAATATTATATGGATTATAACCATAAAATAATACGAATGTGGTACTAAGATGACTTCTTTTGGGAAGTTATCACACCCCCACACATATTTCTTTGCTAGTCTCTAGCAAAGATGAAGCATTGAAGACATGAATGACAAGCAAGAAATTTGATTCACTTTACTTTTGGAACCCAATTGAATTCGAACTTACTCAAGGGATTCGCATATAAGGATTAATAGACTAGTCAATCATTAAGATTTCAAATGATAACCAATTCATTAGTTTGATAAAAGATAAAGCTCTAGTGTAGTGTGTGATGTTCCTTAAAATTATTTACTCCTTTAGCATTCTTTTCAAAATTTCATCATCAAAAGAAAAGAGTGAGAATAGGCTGAATTTTTGATATGGCCTCCACACGAGTTTGGTGGGTCAATTGATAGAAAATAATATGGGTATGTACTAGGTTTTGGACTTTGGCTTGGCTAGGACTTTCATGGTTTAGATTTTTATAGAAGAATTCTTTTTCTAGTTAAAAATCTTAATAATTTTCCAAATCATGGGGTTTAATTCATATCACAACACACATTTTTTTTATGCCCATAGTTGGGATCATTCCAAATAGGTGTACACATATTTAGGCCGCATATCACTATGACACTTATCAATTTCTTTTGTTTTTCTCTTTTTTTTTATGCCCATAGTTGGGATCATTCCAAATAGGTGTACACATATTTAGGCCACATATCACTATGACACTTATCCAAATTATTATTATTATTTTTTTTTTATATTAAACACCCAAAATTTGAAAAGTTTATTAAGAAATAACAAGAGAAAAAGAGTAGGAAATTTATGCTTGGTTGATTGTATCAAAAGGGCTCAAGCTCAAGAGATAGTGGATGATCAAAAAGTAGGCGTTTATAGTGCAAAGAGACTCAAAGGTGACCCTAATCATTTTATCAATTAACTGCCCAATGTCAATGTCTTGGCTTAAATCATTGACTCAGTTCTTACTCCCTCTTTCACTCTTAATTTCAGAAGTTCCAAAAAAAATTTTTAAAGAAGATAAATTCTTTTAAGGAATAAAGTGCATAAGAGGAATAGAGCTTTAAAAAAAAATCTTACTAACTTTAAGGTCATAATCTGAACTTTTAGGATTAGTTAGCCTATTGGTCAACTTAAATTGAATATCTAGAGTAATTTTCAGAACAACGGTTTCTAAAGTAAAGTTCATCAAACTCGAGATTAATAATATGTTCATCATCCATTTGGTGGAGGATAACCCCCCCCCCCCCCCCCCCCCCCCCCCCCCCCCACACATAATACATTGCTAGACCCTAGCAATAGGTGTTAAATATTTTTATCAAAAGTTTTGAAAATAAAAAGTTCAATAAATGATTAGAAAGGAAATCAAAGTTGTAAGCCTCCCCTGATTAAACCGCAGTACTCAATCATCTTCTCCTGTTTGAATTTTTTCGTTTCCCCAAAATGAGGATGAAGAGCATAATGAAGATGTCCCTCTTTTGAGTCATCATCTGCAAGTTAATAATCAAACATTTTTCCAATAGCCATAGCACAAGTATTAATCACCATGCACAAAATCCTTAATGAAAGTAAACCAAAATATAATTGTAGCATCAGTTATAGAATTAGATAAAGCATCAAGCCATAAGAGAGTCTTTCAAAAAGATAATGCAAGCATTAAAAAAAACTAAAAGTGTTTTATAAAAACACTATTCTTCGTCGTCGCTGTCCGCGATATCATCCACGTGATCATCCCCGTCTTGGTCTTCCTCCTCCTCGTCGTCATCGTTGAAAACATAGGCATCCTCATCATCCTCACTGGAATCGTTATCAGCCGCTTCTGGCAATGAAGGGTCCGCACGCTTCCCTCGGGAATTCAACAGGTAGCCGTCATCATCGAACGGCCTAAGGAAAGGTAAGCTTGGATTTCCCACTGGCAGTAGATTATGTCGAAGGAGTAGATTTTGATTTCGAAGGATCGCAAGCAACCGTGCCTCTACTACCATGTGGTGATTTCTTTGGTGCTGTTTCATGTACTGTAATGTTGCCAAGAAAATATCGTTTCCTTTCGGCTCCTGAGAAGTATCTTCATGGGTCTTTTGACGCTTGCTCGAAGAGGCACCAACTGCACGCTTTGGTGGCATTTTGGGATCATCCAATACTTTAATATTTGAAGTGACTACATTCTGCGTGATGTGACGTGAAACGGTGGTGACTAAATCCCCATCCCCCATGTTTACTCCCATATGCTGACAAAGCTCAGTAATTAAGGTAGGAAACCATAAGTGAGTCCCCTTGTCTGAAGATGCTTTGGCCCTAATCTGCTCACATATTATTCTTCCTACATTGATCGGAATTCCTTGTATTATGCAGTAAATCAACAAAGCCTTATCCAAGGATACATTGTTTGGGTTCTTGGTTGGTAAAAGGCTGGAATTGATGAAAAGCAACCAAACCTTAGCTTCTCTAGTGAAACTGGCGGCCTTGAAGACGTGTTTGACAGTATTTGCCCAAAGATCATCCTTATTAACACAAAGGACCGTAGCAATGTCATCTGGGGACAGTGTAGATTTCAGCGAGGAGTACTCATCACTACCCTTAGTTTTCAGATCTAGAAATTCATTCAGATAACGTGCAGAAAAATTGACCTCCTTTCCCCTTACCATGGTAATGTCATTCTTCTGAAATCTGGCATTGGAGTAGAACTCGTATACCCATGGTAAGACAGCTTCCGTTCGGGGACTGCAGAATGACGTCCAGCCCTGGTTGTTAATTTGTGCTTCCAACATAATACTCCATTGTTGTTGTTCAAAGACAAAACCCCTTTCATAGATTGCGCGTTTCTTTTTGATCTTCTCGAACAGAGCCTGAGCTTCATTACTAACAAATCGCAGATTCTTGGTAGCCACCCTCTTCACATGTTCCTTCTTCGTAGGGGCCATTGGTTCTATAGGTAAAAATGTTTGCTAAAATCTTAACCTAATGTGGAATGGAGCGTAATGGAACACAAAGGAGACGACGTACCAGTGATTGGAGGACTTGGGACGATGACTAGGGCCTTCGAAGCTCGCCGTCGGCGTAGTCGGGGCGCCGTGTTGTCCAGCGCGAAGTCGGTCGGGGACGGGTCGCGAGGTCGCGGAAGCCAGAAAAAGGGGGGGGGGGGGGGGAAGCGAAGTTTTAGGTCGGAATGAATACCACGCGTGAAAAGAATTTTTATACAAAACGGCTACTTTTGATTAGCCGTTAATTAGGTTGTCTTAATTTACCGATCATAATAGATGGGGCGGAAATTAGGGAATGTCGCGGTTTGAGCGCACAATTAAAGGTTATCCTATTTTAGAACTGTGCAAGTCCAAGGATGGAGTCCAACAATGATGTTACCGATTTTGAAATTTTGTTTAGACAAAATTTTTGTGAATAACTAAATATTAAACTACAGAGCTACAGAATTTCGAAATATATTTTTAGAGTTAAACTAAATATTGAACTTGGGTTGCCTCCCAAGAAGCGCCTCGGTTAAAGTCCTGGCCGGACCTTTGTCCATTTCACTTCATTTTAATCGAACGGATGACACCAATCTCTCATTGTCACCATTTCGATAAATTTTTAAACGTTCGCCACTTACCTTAAATTCTGAATTGTCAATCTCATTTACTATAGTGATTGCGCCGTAAGGATATACTTCTTTCACTCTGAACGGTCCCGACCAACGTGTTTTTATTTTTCCAGGAAATAGTTTTAAGCGAGAATTGAACAATAAAACTAATTGCCCGGGTTCGAATTGTTTATCACTCAGACGTTGATCGTGCCACTTTTTCGTTTTTTCTTTGTAAATCCTCGAACTTTCATACGCATTCATTCTGATTTCCTCCAATTCATGTAATTGTAATATTCTTTGTTTCCCAGCATCTTGATAATCATAATTAATCTTTTTGATAGCCCAATGTGCTCGGTGTTCTAGCTCCAAAGGTAAGTGACAAGCTTTCCCGAACACTAATCTATAAGGGGTTAGACCAATCGGCGTCTTATAAGCAGTTCTATATGCCCATAAAGCGTCATTAAGCTTGTGAGCCCAATCTTTACAATTGACACTAACAGTTCTTGCTAAGATATTCTTAATCTCCCTATTAGAAACTTCCGCTTGTCCATTTGTTTTAGGATGATATGCTAAAGCTACTTTATGATTGACCCCATATTTCCTTAGAAGTTTAGTAAATTGATGATTACAAAAGTGGCTTCCTCCGTCACTTATAATTGCTCTAGGGGTCCCAAAACGATTGAAAATAAAATTCTTTAAGAAATGAAGAACTATCTTCGCATCATTTTTAGTTGTAGCAATTGCTTCAACCCATTTTGAAACATAATCAACAGCTAGAAGAATGAAAAGATGACCATTCGAATTGACAAAAGGTCCCATAAAGTCAATACCCCAAACATCAAATAGTTCGACCTCTAGAATTGTGTTCATCGGTAAAGACCCATTTTTTTGGATATTTTCATGCCTTTGACAATGATCACATTGTTTGACAAATTCTCTAGCATCATGAAATAAAGTGGGCCAAAAGAATCCTGACTCTAATACTTTCATGGCTGTTCTATTTCCCATAAAATGCCCTCCGTAAGGTGAGTTGTGACATTTCTCTAAAATAGATTTTATTTCTCCTTCCATAACACACCGTCTTATCATCCCATCAGCACCAATTTTAAATAAGTAAGGATCGTCCCAAACATAAGATTTCACTTGATGCAAAAAATTTTTCTTTTGTTGAAAATTAAAATCAGAAGGGATGATTTTACTTGCTAGGTAATTTACAAAATCAGCATACCAAGGTATTGGAAATTCATGAACAGCTAAAATTCTTTCATCGGGGAATTTTTCATTAATTTCCAATTGAGGTGAAGGGTTTGTAGATTCTATTCTTGATAAGTGATCAGCAACTGGGTTATCTACCCCTTTCCTATCCTTAATCTCAAGGTCAAATTCTTGTAATAATAAAACCCAACGGATCAACCTTGGTTTAGCATCTTTCTTCTCCATGAGATATCGAATAGCCGCATGGTCCGTAAATACAATTACATTAGTACAAAGGAGATAAGATCTGAATTTTTCAAAAGCGAACACTACGGCTAATAATTCTTTTTCGGTAGTGGTATAATTGATTTGAGCTTCTATTAAGGTTTTGCTAGCGTAGGCAATTGTGTAAAATATCTTCTCTCGAACTTGGCCTAAAATAACTCCGACGGCGTAATCGCTAGCATCACACATAAGTGTAAAAGGCTCTCCCCAATCGGGTGCCACTATAATTGGTGCTGAAATCAGTCGAGTTTTAAGTTGATTAAACGCAAATAGACAAATATCATTAAAATCAAACTTAACATCTTTTTCTAATAAACTGCTTAAGGGTTTAGCGATTTTAGCAAAATCTTTGATAAATCTCCTATAAAAACCTGCATGTCCTAAGAAACTTCGTAAGGTTTTTATATTCTTTGGTGGCGGTAATTTTTCTATTACCTCAATTTTTGCTTTATCAACTTCTAATCCATTTTTCGAAACATGATGTCCAAGAACTATCCCCTCACGCACCATGAAATGACATTTTTCCCAATTTAAAACCAAATTAGTTTCTACGCAACGAGTAAGAACTTTTTCTAAACAAAATAAACATTCATCAAAAGTTTTTCCAAAGATGGAAAAATCATCCATAAAAATTTCTATGCCATGGTCCATAAGATCGGAAAATATAGCGATCATGCAACGTTGAAAAGTGGCCGGTGCGTTGCATAAACCAAATGGCATTCTCCTAAATGCGAACGTTCCGTAGGGACATGTGAAGGTTGTCTTTTCTTGGTCTTCCGGATCTACAGTGATTTGGTTATATCCGGAATACCCGTCTAAGAAACAAAAGAAATCATTACCAGATAATTTATCAAGAACTTGATCTATGAAGGGTAATGGAAAATGGTCTTTTCTAGTAGCTTTATTAAGTTTCCGGTAATCCATGCATATTCGCCATCCCGTAATAGTCCTAGTCGAGATTAATTCATTTTTGTCATTCTTTACTACGGTCATCCCCCCTTTCTTAGGAACACATTGGACCGGAGAGACCCATGAACTATCCGAGATGGGGTAAATTATTCCTGCATCTAGCCATTTAATAATCTCTTTTTTTACTACCTCTTTCATAGGTGGACTAAGACGTCGTTGAGGTTCTATGGATCCTTTATATGATTCTTCTAACAGAATTTTATGCATGCATAACGAAGGACTAATTCCTCTAATATCTGCTATAGTCCAACCTATGGCCAATTTATATTGCTTCAAAAGATTTATTAATTGTTGATGTTGTTCCGGCAATAAGTTGGAGTTAATTATGACCGGCAATGTGTCATTCTCTCCTAAATACGCATAAGATAGATGTTCCGGTAAAGGTTTAAGTTCAAGAACGGGTGGTGTTTTTATTGACGGCTCGGGCGCTCGTGGTCCCTCTCCCATTTCTAATGGTTCCGGATTTCGAGAGAAAACCATTCGACAATCTTTGCTCCCTTCCTCATCCTCGGGAATTTCATCAAAATCTGATAAAAAATTCAACTCTTCTTCATCATTATCAAGTTCATAATTTTTCTTAAATTCATAAAGTGTTAGACTATTTATTTCTTCCATCCGATCTACCTCTTGCTCAGGAAATTTCATGGCCTTGAGAACATTGAATGTCACTTGTTCATCGTTCACTCTCATGGTGAGTTCTCCTTTATGAACGTCAATCAACGTTCTCCCGGTTGCCAAGAAGGGTCGGCCTACTATGATAGGTACTTCCTTATCTTCTTCCATGTCAAGCACTACAAAATCCGCCGGAAAAATAAACTTTTCTACTTTAACTAAAACATCCTCCACAATACCTTTTGGAAAAGTAAGAGATTTATCGGCCAATTGTAAAGTTAAAGACGTTTTAGTTATCTCTCCTAATCCCAATTTCTTATAAATTGATAACGGCATTAAATTTATACTTGCGCCTAAGTCACACAAAGTCTTTCCTTCGAATTGAAATCCAATGGAGCAAGGAATGGTGAAGCTTCCGGGATCTTTTAACTTAGGTGGTAATTTCTTTTGTAGAATTGCACTACACTCATGTGTAAGTGCTACCGTTTCATTTATGCCAAATTTTCTTTTTTTATTTAGAATATCTTTCATGAACTTCACGTAACTTGGCATTTGCTCCAAGGCTTCGGCAAAAGGGATGTTAATTTGAAGTTTTTTAAAGATTTCTAAAAATTTCTGAAATTGATGATCAAGTTTACTCTTCCTTAATCTTTGAGGAAATGGTGGAGGTGGATAAATGATTTTATTTTCTTTTTCATTAGGAGGATTTGCAGTTTTTTTCTTCATGTTCTCTCCTAAAATGCCTCCTTCATCTTCAATTTTATTTTCTTCTATGATTATTTCCTCAGTTGACTTATTCGAAGGGTTGATGTTAGTATTAGCATTAATGTTATTATTTCCTAATAGATCATCCATTTTATCGCTCACCAACTCTTTTCCACTACGTAATGTTATTGCTTTACATTGATGGTTATCTCCCTTGGGATTGGGAGTAGTATCCGTGGGTAATGCGCCCGGTGTTCTCATACTTAAAGTCGCAGCTATTTGTCCCAATTGAGACTCAATCATCCGCATGGATCCTTCTAGACTTGTGAAACGTGCTTCATTTTTTTGAATTGATTCCATGATAAAATCGTCAGTTACTTTCCTTGAAATTCCCGCCTGATTAGGATGATGGCTTTGGTGAGTGTTAGGATTAGAATTAAATAAATGAGTTGGTGTTGACCCATTACCACTATTTTTCCAAGAGAAATTAGGATGATTTCTCCAATCGGGGTTATAGTGATTTTGATTTGGGTTTTGTTTATATTGTCCTCCTATGTAATTTACTTCTTCGCTTCCTCCTACAAGTTGTTCTATTGTTAAAGTAGGATTAGAGGAGACCATGGGAGTGGTTAAGCTATTAACTTGAGAGTTCATTTGATTTGGATTTATAGTCAACGCATCTAATCTTTTATTAATCGAATTAAATTGGGACGCCATTTGTGCTGCAAATGACGTAAATTGATCAACTTGGTATAATCCGGCTGTGGTGGAAGGTTGTGCTTGGCGTTCAAAAGAATGGTTATTATTAGAAGATAAGTCTTCCAAAATACCGTAAGCATCCTCCGGATATTTATTCATTAGAGATCCTCCTGCAGCTCCATCTACTTGTATCATTGTAGACGTCTGGAGGCCATTATAGAAGGTCCACACTTGTTGGTGGATAGCTAGTCTATGATGAGGACATTTTCTAAGTAATTCCTTAAAGCGTTCCCACGCATCGTAGAGAGTTTCTCCATTCGCTTGCATAAAAGTGGAGATATCCCTCATTAACTTAGCGGTTTTGGAAGGGGGGAAATATTTGGCTAAAAATTTTTCAATTAAAATGGCCCAAGTAGTTATAGAACCATGAGGCCACGAATTCAACCAATCTTTAGCTTTCCCTTCCAGGGAGAAAGGAAATAATCGCAATTTAATGACTTCGTCGGATGCACCGTTAATTTTGAACGTATCACATATTTCTATAAACGTTCTTAAATGTGAATTGGGGTCTTCATGATTATGACCAGCAAATTTATTATTTTGGACAAGTTGCATAGCAGTTGAGTCAATTTTGAAATTATTAGCTTCGATTGCGGGTCTAGCGATACTAAATTGTACCCCTCCCCGATAAGGCATGTTATAATCACGACAAGTTCTTCTTTGCTCTACGTGTTGCCCATTTTGGTCTACTTGACCTCCTAAATCTTGCCCACCTTGATGAACCTCGTCTTCTAAATTTTGATGGTTTTGATTATTTAAATCCATTGTTGGGTGATTTAAATGTTCCAATCTAGAGGTCTTCCTATTACGTCTGCAGGTTCGTTCAATTTCTGAGTTTAATGGTACTAATTCTACCAAGCGATACCTGGACATACACTAACAGATTTCAAAAGAAAAACTAAGTTGAAATTAACTTAAATTAAAGCTTGACCTCCAAATACTAAGGGTTACTAATATTGCAAGAAAAACACTGAATTCGTCGCACCTCCCCAACGGCGCCAAAAACTTGATGCGCGCAAAATAGAGCTATAAACGCAAGTATACGTGCCGATCAAGTAATAAAGAGTGAGTGAGATCGTTCCCTCGGAGAGGTGATAAAATTAGCGCTTGCAAGTACTAGTTAATCCGTTTCTTTAAATTCAAGCGAATCACAATGAGATTTTTTTAGAAAATTAAACAATATTAAAATAAAAATTTGAAAAGCTGAATTACTTTTAATAAAAATAAAAATACTTTTTATTTTAAAATCAGTTGAGGAAAGCAGTCTTGTATTTTGATTTCTGACAATTAATATGATGAACTTTTATGATTTATCTTATGTGAATGTTCTACGAATTATCTTGTAACAATTTTAAACGGAGAAATCCTAATCTCTCGATGTTGGAAATCTCAATATTTCAATTCCCCTAGTTATCTCTAACTTAATTGAATTGAGAAATATTGTGCGAAGCGGCAACCGTAGTCACTTAGCGAAAAGAGGAAATCTCTTTCTCACTTTTCATCTAAATTAGAGTTATGAAACTCACACTTCTCCTCTCTCGATTCTCGAAGTGTTCGTGAAATAAAGGAAACTCAGATTAAAGATTTACACCACTCTTCTCTCGATTCTCGTGATGTAGAAAGTAGAATTTTACTCAAAACCGTATCTCATCTCTCGATTCTCGACACGCAAAAAGAATAAAATCCATAAATCTAGAGTTTCAAGAATGAAATCATAACCCGAATAAAATAATTCAAACAACAACAACAAGATTATAAGTAACTATTCATCATAAAAATTGTCATACTCTCATCATACAAGACTTGAGAGATTTAGTTCATAATAGAGAAAAAGAAATCCAAAATAAGAAAGATCTTACAATACATATTGAAGGAATTTCGGAATTTCTCCTAAATTTCCTACAAATGGAAGGTTACTTCCTCCTTCTCTCTCCAATGGCCGAAATCCACCCTTAATTTCCTCCTCAAATTCGTGTGTCCACTCCTTCCATCATGGAGGGGAATATATAATAGCTTTCCACCCTGGCGTGCCTTGATTGCGGTCATAATTGCTGAATAAATGCTCCTCAATACGAATGTAACAGCCCAAATTTGAATATTTTCGAATTGCTGAAAATCTGTAACTGCCGGTTTTGTTGCAACAAATGTCAGAATTTGTTGCAACAAATTTTATTTCGTGATTTTTCTCCAAAAATTCTTCTTTTGGCAAGTTGGAATCTTCTTGAATCCTCTTCTTAGCCATGATGATAACTTTAACTCCCATGATTAATGCACGTATTCTCCTTTCCTAACATAAAATCAAATAGAATGAGAATTATCTTTAAACTTAATTGCCAAATTAAATGTTTATCATTTTGTGACTTTTTAATCAATATTATATGGATTATAACCATAAAATAATACGAATGTGGTACTAAGATGACTTCTTTTGGGAAGTTATCAACATGCACTTGAAGACGAGTACTGGAGCCCTACTAGTTCTGAGGGATGTGCGACATGTGCCAGATATTCGCTTCAATCTGATATCTGTTGGCAGACTTGGAGACGAAGGGCACCTGAGTGTCTTTGGAGGAGACTTCTGGAAGTTGATCAGGGGATCACTTGTGATTGCCAGATGATATAGAGATTCTGGATTGTACTACATGGAGGGGAGGCCTGAAGCTGCTCAGGCCAACTCCGTCAGGGATGAGGCATCCACCTCTTTATGGCACAGGAGGATGGCACACATTAGCCAGAAGGGATTGGGATGCCTGGCGAAGAAGAAATTGATTAGTGACATGTCTGATGTTCACTTGGAGAGGTGCGACCATTGTATGGCTGGGAAACAAAACAGGGTTTCATTCCACAGCCACACGTCCACCAGGAGATCAGAGCCATTGGAGCTTGTTCACACTGATGTGTGCGGACCACTGAAGGTCCAGACTAGAGGAGGAGCATCATACTTCGTCACTTTCATTGACGACCATTCGAGGAAGCTTTGGGTCTATGCTATCAAGACCAAAGATCAGGTCCTCGACACTTTCAGGAGATTCCACGCTGAGGTGGAGAGACAGTCTGGGAAGAGACTGAAGTGCATCAGGTCCGACAACGGGGGAGAGTACATTGGTCCCTTTGATGAGTACTGCAGGGACCATGGTATCCGACATGAGAAGACCCCGCCGAAGACGCCACAGCTGAATGGCGTAGCTGAGAGGATGAACAGGACACTGATGGAGAGAGTTCGATGCATGCTTTCTGAGTCGAAGCTGCCAGGGATGTTTTGGGGCGAGGCTCTTCTTACTACAGCGCATGTCATCAACCTCTCGCCGAGTTCAGCATTGCAGGAGGATGTCCCAGATAGGGTCTGGTATGGGAAGGACCCCTCATACAGTCACTTGCGGGTATTTGGCTGCAAAGCCTTTGTGCACGTCCCCAGGGACGAGAGATCGAAGTTGGATTCGAAGACCCGGCAATGTATTTTCTTGGGGTATGGCTACAGTGGAGAGTTTGGGTACAGGTTCTTTGATCCAGTTGAGAAGAAGCTTGTACGTAGCCGTGATGCTGTTTTCTGTGAGGATCAGACTGTTGGTGATCCTGAGGAGACTGTTGAGTCCGAGGTTGACTCTCGCACTGCTGCAGAGACACCTATGATTGGAGATGACGATACTGAGGAGGCTACTGAGCCTGAGCCAGTACAGGGTACTGATACCCTTCCAGATCATGATATCACCACTGATGGTGAACCAGGAGTCGCTGAGGACATTGCTGATGATGTGCCTGCACCGGCCCCTGAGCCTGCCTTGCGGAGATCAGATCGTGCCAGACACCCGTCCACTAGATACTCTACTTCAGAGTTCATATTGTTGTCTGATGCGGGGGAGCCTGAGAGCTATGACGAGGCTATGGAGAGTGCTGAGAAGCGCCAGTGGATGACTGCTATACAGGAGGAGATGCAGTCGCTGCAGAAGAACCACACGTATGATCTGGTGAGACTGCCTAAGGGCAAGAAGGCCTTGAAGAATCGGTGGATTTTCAGGGTGAAGCAGGGAGATTCCTCGACACCTCCCAGATACAAGGCCAGGCTGGTGGTGAAGGGCTTTGGTCAGCGACAGGGTGTTGACTTCGATGAGATCTTCTCACCTGTGGTGAAGATGTCATCTATTCGTGTGGTACTTGGCCTTGGTGCGAGGCTTGATTTGGAGATAGAGCAGATGGATGTCAAGACCGCCTTTCTGCATGGCGATCTTGGCGAGGAGCTATACATGGAGCAGCCTGAGGGTTTCAGTGTTAGAGGGAAGGAAGGTCTGGTGTGCCGCTTGCAGAAGAGTCTATATGGCCTGAAGCAGGCCCCGCGACAATGGTATAAGAAGTTTGATTCTTTCATGGGGGAGATCGACTTCAGGAGGACCACCCTTGACAACTGCGTGTTCATCAAGCAGTACGCTCCAGAGGATTTCATTATCCTATTGTTGTACGTGGATGATATGCTGATCGTCGGGAGGAACACTGCGCGCATTGCTGAGTTGAAGCGGCAGTTGAGTTCCACCTTTGAGATGAAGGATCTGGGTGCTGCGAAGACCATTCTGGGGATGCACATTCGCAGGGACAGGGGAGCCAGATTGCTCTGGTTATCACAGGAGCGGTACATCCGCAAAGTGCTGCAGAGGTTTGATATGGATCAGGCGAAGAAGGTGAGCATGCCTCTTGCAGCTCACTTCAGGCTTACCGCTGATCAGTGCCCCAGCACACCCGAGGAGATCGAGGAGATGCAGAAGGTTCCGTATGCATCTGCAGTTGGGAGCCTTATGTATGCGATGGTGTGCACTCATCCAGACATTGCGCATGCGGTTGGGACCGTCAGTAGATTTCTCTCCAATCCTGGGAGAGAGCATTGGAGCGCAGTGAAGTGGATACTGAGATACCTGCAGGGGACGTCAGACTTGACGCTGAGATTTGGAGACAGTGAGCCAGAGCTGTTGGGCTACACTGATGCTGACATGGCTGGAGATGTAGACTCCAGGAGGTCGACGTCCGGATACATGATTCTGTTTGCAGGAGGAGCTGTCTCGTGGGCGTCGAGATTGCAGAAGTGCGTTGCACTGTCCACCACGGAGGCTGAGTTTATTGCGGTTACTGAGGCTGGGAAGGAGTTGCTTTGGATGAAGAGGTTCATCAAAGAACTTGGTTTCACTCAGGACCGATACACACTCCTGTGTGACAGTCAGAGCGCTATTCATCTGGGGAAGAACCCCATGTTTCACTCGAGGTCGAAGCACATCGACACTCGGTATCATTGAATACGAGATGTCCTGGAGCAGAAGGAGCTTGATCTTCAGAAGGTGCACACTGATGATAATGGGGCAGACATGCTGACCAAGACCGTGCTCAGGGGGAAGTTCGAGCACTGCGTTAGAATCGTCGGGATGGCGGTTTCTTCCGCCTCGATGTGAAGGGGGAGAATTGTTGGGGTGTGGTTCCCATCCGATGCGGAGAAAACCATCAGGCTCGTGCGTGACGAGTTCGTGACGCATGTTGTAATTATTTTTTCCTCTCCTCGTGACTCACGCAAATAGCCGCGAGTCAATTTCGCAAGCTGCGCATTCTCCTCCGCCTCTGACACGAAGAAAAATTATATATATATATATATATATATATATATATATATATATAAAGTCAAAAAGGCTATCATAGCCTTTGACAAACTTTACCATGCATGTCAGAAGAAAGAAAAAAAAGGGAGAGAGAGAAAGAGAGAAAGAAAGAGGGAGAGAGAAAGAGAGAAAGAAAGAGAGAGAGAAATATTTTTCTCTGGCACGTGAAAAAGGAGAAGGGGTTAGCAAGTTAAACCCGGATCCACCTCTATAAAAGAAGACGAGCAGTGGTGGCAATCAGAGTGAGAGAAGCAAAGGAAGCAGAGCTACGTACAAGAGCTCAGAAGATCTCGCGTTCGCCGAAGTTGCGGCGTACGAAGGAGGAGCGTCGAGCTTGCGACATCCGTGGAGTAGTGCCGCCGACGCTAAAGTTGGTGCTGACGGCCGTTGTCGGCCGCAGGAAGGAGGACCGTGACCGACTCTGTTCGGGTCAAAGGGCAGCTTCGCTACAGACTCATTTTGGAAACACGCAAGTTACGCGCAAACTACATCAGAGAGGATTTTGATCTGTCTCGATAATTACTGTGGTAACTTATATTTATTTATTTGTGTAGCGAAGTGGAGGTGATCCTTTGTGGATCAAGGAGGGAAAGCCTGTAAATTTTTTGCGTGTATTTTATACACGTTTTAGTGGAGGCTTTCCGGGGTTGTACTTCGATCGTCCCGTGGTTTTCACCCATTCGGGTTTCCACGTAAAAATTCTCGTGCACTATTTTTATTTTGCTTCTTGTGTTTGCATATCCGCTAAAACGCTCGCGCAGGTGCTCTCGCCGAATTAATTTGCAGGTGCTCTGGTCGGGTTTGCGCGCTCTCAAACCCAACACTTTGTTCTTCACGAACAAACCCTCGTTGGTGCTAGGGCCAGATTTGCTTCTCGTTTCATTTGAGAGCAACGTCGTCATCACCTCCTCCATCTTAAGCGTATCCTTTCCGTAGAGGATTGTGGTGACCAGATGGTCATAAGACTTTGGTAGAGAAGACAGTAATAGAAGAGTCTGGTCTTCCTCTTCAACCTTCACGTTCATGCTCCGCAGCTGTGAGATAAGTCTGTTGAACACGTTTATGTGCTCCAACAGCTGATTGCTCTCGGACATCGATCCTTGAGAAACATTCTCCACATAATGATACTCCTCTATAGAGATAATCCTAAACTAGGAAAGAATTACTCCCACGGATCGGTGACATGACGCGATCCTAACGATCCGGGCACGATGAGGTGTCATAATCTAACATCAAAGGGTATTATTTTGTAATGTTTCTTTAGCAGATCCTCCACTAACTCGAGCCAACATTCAAATATTTCTCCCACATCATTTGTGATAAGTGTGTGTGTGCGCACACACGTGTCCATGCGTGCTTTATTATATGTGAATATACATTTTTTTGCTAATACCTTAGTTTCAATATAAGCCCTACTTTTACAATCAAAGTCAAATCCTGCCCATCAAAACAAAACAAAAAACACGTCTAAGAAGTATCTCACGAACATAGGGCCCGTTTTTTGCGCCGTTGGAGCTCCGGCGCGGCGGGATACGGAGGCGACCCAAACACGTGCCTGGGACCGATGGCCTTTGCTCTCTCATTTTGTTGCATGCTCTTTTTCCTGCTACGGTAATCCTCTCTCATTTTGTTCCTATATATGCCCTTGTTTTATGTCATTAAATTTGAGCTGGACTTGTATTAGCTCCCTCCTTTTAGATTGAGCGATGTTAAACGCAGGCCGGTTCTGGCTATATGCAGACCACTATTTTTTTTAAAAAATGATGTTAAACGCAGGCCGGTTTTGGCTATATGCATGCCACCGTTTTAAAAAAAAGTATCATTTTTTTTCTTTTCAACCTGCAAGAAAAGTGATTTGAGTAGTTTAATACTTCATGTATTATGTGTTTTTTCCTTCAATGCAATCGTGTCCCCAAGAAGTTAAAAGTAACGAGTAAAAGTTTAAAAAATATGAGCCTTCAGGTAAGGCCTCGTTTTCTTCCGATGAGCCTTCAACCTTGTGTTCCTCGAAGTCAAACAGTGATTTCAGATATTTAGTTAAATGTAATCAGTTATTTTACTTGTTTTCTCCCGATAAGCCTTTAACCTTGCGTTGGACACTCTTTTATAACAAATAAATATTTTTTAGAATTAAAAATTGAAATACAACAAAAATGGCCGAGAAAGTGCAGATTTATATATTTGTATCTCAGATTTTACGTAACCTCGCACGCATGATATTTTATTTGGTTTATGAATGCTATATTTTGCTTTGTGATTTATTTAAAAAAAAGTTAATTTGATTTTTGAATATATTCTGTAAATATGAAATTTGGCCTGCATGAATAATTTTTTGGTCTGCGTATATCCGCGTCCTGCATAAAGCCAAAAGCTGACTGCATATAACATTGCTCTTTAGGTTTTGATAGACAATTATTCGCAATCTGAATTTGTGATTTTGTTTAAGACTGAAAATCTTCAAATTGTAACAGTTATGCAACTCTTGCACGTACATCTGCTTTTATTCAACATTTTAGTCATATTCTTTTCAATTTTCATCGATACTCTGTGCATTCATCTACAACTACAAGTTTATACGTGAAAGCGAACATATTTTCGTGAACTTTCGTCTGCTTTAGCTGCTCTAAATCTTTTTGTGAAATGTTCCGTAAGAATTGTTACACATTGTAATATAAAGATTTGTTATATTTTCAAATAATATTTGGGCTTCGAGCCAACGTGAAATTATTTTTATCATACAAAGGCTCTGTTTGGGATGGCGGTGGGAAAAACTCAATTTTCATCGTCATCATCTTTTTTTAGTTTGTATGAATGATAAGCTTTTTCAAAAAAGCTTTTACAAGAAAGATGCTTTGACAACAACCTATCCAACATGGCTTTCTAAAATCATTTTCTCTCCTTTAATTCAACTTTTTCTCTTTTATTTAATGTTTTCTTCTCTCATTCACGATTCTTCACACATTCATGATCTTTGTTTTTCACCGTGACCCTTTGCAGCATGTTTGTTTAAGAATTGTATACTATTTACTTATCTATGCGATTAATGATTAGCATAAAACACAATTTTATTAATAAAAAACTAAATATATATTATTAAACATATTTTTTAAATCACTTAATTGAAGATTTTTCAAACCAGAGAGCTCTAATATACCATCACTAATTTCCCACCATTTGTTTTTTCTACCGCCAATGCCGCCCCAAAATAGAGTCAAATTCTTAGGCTTCATTTGATAAGGCGTTTTGACGCCGGCGCGGGAGCAATCGCCGCCGCAAGGCTGAAAAACAAACGCTCGGCGGCGGCGTTTGCGGCGTTTGATCCCGCGGCGAAGAGAAAAAGGAGGCGGAAAGCGCCGTCTCCAAGCCCGCACCACCACCACCGTCTCCAACACCTGCGGAGAGTCCTCCCGCGCCGTCTCCCGCCGCCTAACCACATGAACCCTTAATAATTTATTCCTTTTTTGACCACAAGTTAATTTTTATAATGAGGTAATGTTAAAACATTTCATGCAAATATTGAATATTATATTTTTTGGCCTCAATATATGGCGAAGCAATGAGCGAGCATGGCGCAGCAAGCAGCAAGCCTACCTGCAGCAACATTCACCTCCCGGATGCAGCGTTTTAACTTATGTTATTTACTGTTTTAGTTTATTTTATTTCCTAGAGGGTATTATGGTCTTTTGTAAGTCAATATATAAGGCTTAGGTGTGTTCTGTGTTAGGGCAGAAAAAAACTGATTGCTGTGTTTTGTATTGTGCGGCTACAGTCCATTCCGGACTGTTCCGGTGCTTGGATCGCGGGCGTTTGCAGGGATCCTTCCATTATTGCTTTCCCCTTCCGCGGTTCTACTCCAGTTGGTATCAGAGCAGGCTCTCCCTGCCGGAACCTCTCCGCTGCGATTTCCCTCGACATCCGCCGGAGACCCTCCATGGCCGACCCAAATGCTGCGATCTTACAGCTCTTACAAACAATGCAGCAAATGCAACGACAAGGTGAACAAAATGCCCGCATTCTGGAGACCATCACGAGGATGGCGCCTACCGTGGCCGCAAGACCAGCGAACCCACCGGCACCTATACTTGGGCCGACGGGTCTAGGGCAAGACTTTTTGTCCTCCTCCTTCGACGATGAACCTGCTGATGAGGTATTTTCTCCTAAGTGTGAAAGGGGTCAGCCACCTTTTGACCATGCTTTTCAAGCATGTGTTTCATGCAAGTGTGAAAAGGGGTAGCCGCCTTTGACTAAGAAATCAACATGTGATCTTAAAGGAAGCTTCTAGGAAAGTGCCCAGAGGAAGCTTCATGACAAGTGCTTTTGACCGAGGGAAGCTTCATGGAAGCTTCATGCACATGCTATCTACCACCATCTACCCCTTGGTTTTGGCCTTTTAAATAGGCATGAAGGAGGAGGGGTAAGGAATCAACTTCTCTCCCATCTCAAGCATTGAAAGAGTTTCTAGTGAGGCCTTTGTGGCAAGCGTCTTAGTTTGGGGAGAGCTTTCGGACGTCTCTGCGACGTTGACGAGGAATACTTCGCCATACACGGATTGGATCTGGAGCAAACTTGGGCAAGGATTCGAAGAGGCATCTTGGAGAGGATTTGTGTAATCCGTCTCGTCCGTCACTATCGGTAACTTGCAACTTTTGCTACTGTTTATTGTGTATTATTGTGTGGTGCGAAGTTGGTGAAGATCCTGTGTGGATCGAGGAGGGAAAACCTTGTAATTGCCTATCCGTTTTACACATTTTTAGTGGCGGCTTTCCGGGTTGGACTCCGATCGTCCCGTGGTTTTGACCCTATTGGGTTTCCACGTTATATCTGCGTGTCACTTTTATTGTTGTTATTTTGTGCTGTGTTTTTGGTTGTGTATCGGCATACCGCTAAGCGGTCGTGCAGGTACTTGCTCGAACTAATTTGCAGGTGCTCTGGTCGGGCTTGCGTGCTCTCTAGCCCAACACCTGCAGTCATGACACCAGACGAAGCGCGCCTACAACACAACCAACATCCACGCATTCGCGCCGACATTCCTCCATTTTCTGGGTCATTACACATTGAAGATTTCTTGGATTGGATGTCTGAAGTGGAGAAGTATTTTGAACTTATGACCATCCCCGAAGAAGTACAGGTGCGCTACATCGCGTACAAACTCAAGGGAGCGGCCCTTGCGTGGTGGGATAACGCTCAAGCCACACGTCGTCATCAACGTAAGCGACCGGTGCGAAGCTGGGCGAAGATGAAACAGCTGATGATTGCACGTTTCCTTCCAATAGATTATGAACAAACCTTGTTTTCGGCGTATCAAAACTGTCGGCAAAGCTCCCACTCGGTCTCTGATTATGCGGAGGATTTTATGCGGCTGGCATCTCGCAATCGCCTTCAGGAATCGGCCGCACAACAGGTAGCTCGCTTCAACAACGGGCTTCACCCCGACGTACAAGACGTAGTGTCCCTTCAAACTTCATGGACACTCGACGAGGCCGTGCGACTGGCGTTAAAGGCTGAAGCGACAATCTCAAAACAGGGGCGGCGGAACTTCAGCAAGAATTATGCAGAAAATAATAAACAAACCCTCAAGAAGCGAGCCCAACAACCACTTCGAAGCGGAGGCCGTTCACGGAGGCAAAGGGGAGTACGTCAACAACACCGCGCCCCACAACCGAAGGTCGCCCAGACACAACCGTGAGCCCAACACCACCGAGACGTGGAGCCAACAATCCCTATGCCCGTAACCATGGCGTTAAATGCTACCGGTGCCAGCAAACGGGGAATATCTCCAGTCAGTGCCGCACACAACGGCCGGTCCGCATGGCGAATAAGAAGGATGAGGACCGCCCCGGCGAAGAGCCTGAGGATGCGGTATGCGTGATTGGTCCCGATGACGTGTTCAGTGAAGGGGAAGGGCAAGCAGAGGAAGACGCGTGTGCGTATATTGTGAGGAGGATGGTGCTCACCTCTCCTAAGCGAAATGAAGACACTCAACGGCACAACATCTTTCGAACGCGTTGCAAGATAAAAGGGGACGTTGTTGATGTTATCATCGATGGGGGAAGTAGCGAGAACATCATCTCAAGAGAAGTCGTCGAACGACTTCAACTCATACCTCACAAACACCCCACACCATACAAGATTGGATGGATTAAAGAAGTCGGAGAGGTACGAGTAACAGAACAATGCACAGTGCCATTTTCCATGGGAAAGTATCATGACCGGATCATTTGTGATATTGTGGACATGGATGCTTGCCACGTGCTGTTGGGCCGCCCTTGGCAATATGATTTGGAGGTTTTACATAATGGGAGAGACAACGTGTATACCTTCTCCAAGCTCGGATGTAGATTTGTGTTGCAGCTGTTCGCGGAAAGGGGTGTTAAACCGGCAGTACAAGGGCCCTCTAAGCCCGTGATGTTGTGTTCACGGCAAGAGTTCATGGAGGAGGTGCAGCGGATGAAGGAAGTTTTCGCCGTAGTGAGACGCGAAGTGGGCGTGTGTGAGGCAAAGACCAACCCCCATCTGCAAGGTTTGCTATCTGAATTCGCCTCCATCATGCCGGAAGAGTTGCCAAGTGGGCTGCCCCCCTTACGGGAAGTCCAACACCAGATTGATTTTGTAGCGGGCGCCTCCCTTCCTAATCTTCCGCACTACCGAATGAGTCCTAAAGAACATGCTATCTTACAAAGTATGGTGGAGGAACTTCTTCAGCGAGGAGTAATTCAAGAGAGCATGAGCCTTTGTGTTGTCCCCGCCTTGCTCGTACCAAAGAAGGACAAGACTTGGCGTATGTGTGTGGACAGCCGGTCTATCAACAAAATCACAGTTAAATACAGATTTCTCATCCCGTGTTTGGACGACATGCTTGACATGCTACGGGGATCGACGATCTTTTTCAAGATTGACTTGAGGAGCGGTTACCATCAGTTGCGGATACGGGAGGGCGATGAATGGAAAACGGCCTTCAAAATCAAAGAGGGCCTCTACGAATGGCTAGTCATGCCATTCGGCCTCTCCAACGCGCCAAGTACTTTCATGCGGCTCATGAATCAGGTCCTCAAACTTGGGGTTTTGTCGTGAGCTCCAAAGGGATCCACGTTGACGACGAGAAGGTGCAAGCCATCCGGAGTTGGTCTACGCCGCAAACAATCAGTGAAGTAAGGAGTTTTCATGGCCTAGCCACATTTTACCGGAGGTTCATCCGCCATTTCAGCACAATCATGGCGCCGATTACGGAATGCATAAAGAAAGGACAATTTCAGTGGGGGAAGGAGGCCGCACAAAGCTTTGCTTTGATAAAAGACCGAATTAGTTCAGCTCCTGTTTTGACCTTGCCAGATTTTAACAAACCATTTGAGCTAGAGACCGACGCCTCTCTAGTCGGGATCAGCGGGGTCCTACTACAAGAGAAGCATCCTGTGGCGTTTTTTAGCGAGAGGCTTAGCGAGGCTCGTCGGAAGTGGTCGGCATATGAAGTAGAATTATATACAGTCGTCCAAGCCGTCAAGCATTAGGAACACTACCTATTTCAGCAGGAGTTTGTCATTCAAACCGACCACCAAGCACTCAAGTATCTCAACAGCCATAAAAAACTCAACCGGATGCATGCTCGTTGGGTGGAGTATTTACAACGTTTCACTTTCGTCATCAAGCACCGGGCCGGAGAGGAAAACAAGGTAGCTGACTCCCTCAGCCGACGATCAGCCCTCTTGGTCACGATGGACACCAAGGTGATCGGGTTCGATATTTTGAAGGAGCAATGCACCGAGGATGACGACTTTGGCCCCATCTGGCAACAATTGGAGAAAGATCAACCCAACAGTCAATATGTGATTCAGGAAGGCTCCTTGTTCTTTCAAAACAAATTGTGCATCCCGCGGGGCTCCCTCCGTGAACATTTAATTTTAGAGTTGCATGGCGGCGGGCTGTCCGGACACCTCGGGCGTGATAAGACCATAGCCGCGGTCGATGAAAGGTATTATTGGCCACAACTTAAGCGTGACGTCCACAAGCTTGTGCAACGATGTATTATTGTCAGAGCAACAAGGGGCAAACACAAAACACTGGCCTATACATGCCCTTGCCGGTTCCCGCTGCTCCGTGGGAGGACATATCAATGGACTTCGTCCTCGGCCTTCCCCGCACACAACGTGGTTGCCTTCAAAGATGGCACATTTCCTACCATGCAAGGAGACAGCGGATGCCTCCAACGTCGCCACTATTTTCTTTCGCGAGGTCGTCCGCCTACATGGCGTACCAAAGACGATCACCTCTGACAGGGACACGAGATTCCTATCTCACTTTTGGCGCACTTTATGGCGTTTCTTTCAGACCGACCTGACGGACAAACTGAATGTGTGAACAAAACATTGGGAAATATCATTCGTTGTCTATGTAGTGACCGGCCGAAACAATTGGACATTTGCCTTGCGCCAGCTGAATTCGCCTACAACAGCATGGAGAGTAGATCCACCGGTCGTACACCTTTCTCTGTTGTATATCAACGACCACCACTCCACACATTGGATCTCATCCCTCTTCCCAAGATCCCCGGATATAGTGTTGCAGCAGAGCACTTTGCTGCTCGTGTGGAGGACATCCAAGCAAAGGTTAAACAACATCTTGAAATTTCTAACGCCAAATACAAAGCTGACAAGGACGCTCATCGCCGAGTACAAACTTTCGGCGAAGGGGATTTGGTCATGGTCCACCTTCGAAAAGAACGCTTCCCCACGGGTACGTATAACAAACTGTGCAAGCGTAAGATCGGCCCATGCCGCATCATACGGAAGATCAACGACAACGCATACACCGTTGAACTTCCCCCCGATCTCAGCATCTCTAACACCTTCAACGTCGCGGATCTGGTCACGTATTATCCCTCCGACGTGCCACTTTATCAGTCCAATGACTCGCGGTCGAGTCCTTTTCAAGCAGGGGCGAATGGCGAAGAAATGAGCGAGCATGGCGCGGCAAGCACCAAGCCTACCGGCAGCAACATTCACCTCCCGGATGCAGCGTTTTAACTTATGTTATTTACTGTTTTAGTTTATTTTATTTCCTAGAGGGTATTATGGTCCTTTGTAAGCCAATATATAAGGCTTAGGTGTGTTCTGTGTTAGGGCAGAAAAAGAACTGATTTCTGTGTTTTGTATTGTGCGGCTACAGTCCATTCCGGACTGTTCCGGTGCTTGGATCACCGGCGTTTGCAGGGATCCTTCCATTATTGCTTTCCCCTTCCGCGGTTCTACTCCAATATATCTGCATTACTTTTTGAAATAATTAATAACGTTATTTAAACCATAATATATTTGTTGCGGGTCCTCGACGCTCTGATAGAACGGTCGAATTGAACCACCTTAGCTCGAGAGTGAGTCGAGCGCGCAAACAGTTAATGAGAGAACTAGTAGATGGCACGAAGACATTTTTAACGTGGAAAACCCAAAAAGGGTAAAAAACCACGCGGTCGGAGCTCTGCCAGCCAAATTCTACCATATGTCGGTTTGTTACAGATAAAACTGAGAACACGAAGGCGACAGGCCCTCCGCTAGTTACAGTGGTAATAAAGAGAGTCTCTAAGGGTGACAAACCAACTCTCAGGAAACTAAGTACTTTTTCGCGGGAATGAAAGTGAGATGCTCTAGTCGTCTTTCGGTGCCCAGAGGGTCTCCGAGTCACTTAGGAAGAATGTCTTCGAAAGCGAGTCCATTGATAATCTATTTTTCAAAATTGTTAGTGGATTTGGATTCCTCTCGTCGAGGCAATGAATTTTGACTGCTTATATGTCAAAAACGGTGGTCAGATGAGGGAGAAATAGCTCCGGCAAGATGGAAGCGTTCCCACGTCACGTAACTAGTTTGGTTTGGGACAAATATTGGCTATTCGCGGACCAAAGTTGGCTATCCGCAGTCCAAATTTGGCTATTCGCAGACCAAATTCAGTTATGTGCACCCCCAATATTAATTTAGAACATGTGACCCACGACCCTACTACTCACCCCGCTAGAATTTGTGTTGAGAAATTTTTTGTGCACCCCCATTTATAATTTTCTAGATCCGCCACTGATTACTGGCTGCGTCGGTCTCTCCGGGGGAGGATGAGCCCGTTGGAATTATATCAGCGAGCCGGTTGAAATTGCGGCGGATAATCTTCAGTTTGGGCGAACCCAATATGGAGAACAATGTCAATATTATTTTAATACTTATTGCATTGCCACGATCGAATTATTAGGCCTGCGGATAAAACTTCATATCCCTTACTAATTTTTTGATACCTGAT
The DNA here is from genome assembly GCA_033032865.1 of Dactylorhiza incarnata. Lineage (NCBI taxonomy): Eukaryota > Viridiplantae > Streptophyta > Magnoliopsida > Asparagales > Orchidaceae > Dactylorhiza > Dactylorhiza incarnata. The sequence goes on along the minus strand of JAWHQI010000163.1, from coordinate 4,604,322 downwards.
AAAATTCAAGCATATTTTATGCACCCCATGCATCACCCTCCACGTCGCGACCCCGTGCGCCGCCGTCTTCCCCGTGAGCCACTCTCAAGTCTCAAGACTGTGCCCACACATCGCTCTCTAGAACGCGTTCTAATGTTTATAAGACACACAATTGTTTCTCCGCAAATATTGTGAAACGAGCGATGTGATGTCGCCCTTGCTGTAACCGTGACTTTGTATTCGGAGTATTGCTAGTGTATTTTCTCAAACTGGGTCAGATCCGTGGTTTTTTTCTACTCCGAGTTTTTCCCGTAACAATTCTACTGTCGACTATACTTTAATTGTCTATATATGTAATTAATTATCGAACTAAGACAAACATAATCTACTAAATTAAATGAGTGGTAATAGGCCCGCAATAAAAAGTAAGCTCCTCCTCACCATACGTTTAATAATTTCAATATGTAGAAATTCATCTATTTATAATTAATAATATTTAAATATTATTTTGTGTGCCCTACCCGGTATAGCTCATAAATAATTAAATTTAGACCGATGTTATTAGCAGTCCTAAGGTGGCTAAACGCAGTCCATTGATAATCTATTTTTAGGACTGTGAATAATCATTTTAGATATTTTTAATACTGCGAATAGTCTTCTTAGGAATGCTAATAACATCGCTCTTAATTTATCATCAATATCTAAATGTAACATTCAATTTAATTCATGTCATTCATAAATTCTTGGAATCATATAATTATGAGGTCGAATTAGCCTGTGAACAAATAAGTTGACTGGGCTTGAACATGGGACTTAGGGCCAATGGTCGGAACTATTCTGTAGATGGGCTTTGATATGGGCTTTTGCTAGTTCACATTATTCACTAACTTCGTACTCGGTATGGGCCTCCATTAAAGCAAAATGATTGTCGCTCGCTTTGGCTATCGTGAATGCGGTGGCTATGAACCTTTGTTCGTGAACATCCGACCTCGTCCGTAGAACTACATTCACTTTTACATTCAAAATTAGTCTCTTTTTTTCTTGGTGAAAGTCATAACCGTTGTCATGTTAGTCTTTTTTTTTTGGTGAAGGTCATAATCGTTGTCATGTTAAAACACATATTTTATGATAGTGGTGTTTTGTCTAAACTCTCCGGAGCAAAAATGTCGCGCAGAACGAACCCTAAATTCCACCCTACTAAATAAAAGAGGATTTATGTCCCTTTTTATGCTCTTGGTATTTCTTTTGCTGACGCTCGATAAAATCCTCTGATCGAAATTTTCATTAAGTACAATTTCTAACATGTGGTATCATAGCGAAGTTCATAATGTCGTGAGATCAAATTTGAGATTTGATGTTCAACATTTTGATGCCAAATATAATTGTGTGCTATGGCTTTGCTTGATAAAACTGTGTTACGAGTGCCAAAAAAAAACTTAGGATGAAGGTTATGAGCAATATTAGGTTATATTGGCTAATGGTACATGAAAAATATTACTAGGAAAACATTGATCAATCGAATTTGATGTCTGACTGAGGCATATATGACACGATCGTTCGATAGAAATACTCCAGCACGCCACATTTGTCATATATCACACTAGATATCATATTTCTGGAATACGATTCACTTTCAAGATGCCTTGATTGTGAAATGGTAGACGTGCGACGCAAAATCTCGTGCTAAAGAGCGTGTATGAAGGTTCGAGTCATAAAAGATCAAAAAGTTCTATAGTACAACATCCAAGAAGTTGCATCCCAAACAAAAATTATATGGATTATATGTGAAAATGAAACATAGACGTCAGAGCACCTATATGTCTTCAATAAAATATGTGGTGAAGCTAAACGATAAGGGTTGGACCCCGAGTTGTCCGTCGCAAGAGAAGAACATGTTTGTACAGATGGACATAATCATTGTTTTGTGCGTCGATAATGTTATGCAACATTTATTTGTATGTTTTTCCCAAGTTATCTTAACAAGAACTATAGTGTATTATCGGAATTTGACACTTAACACCCTCTAATTTGAGGCCTTTGGCACATTGCACCCCCAAAATTTAAAGTTTGGCACTTTGCACCCTCCAAAGCCTTTAACAAAGCACTTTGCGCCTCACATTTAAAAAAACCTAATTTTCTGTTTTAGAAAATCATTTTATCTAATTGGCGGGGGTAGTTTAGGTATTACAGAAATCTCAAAACTTAAATCTATTATACCCGACGAATTCCGCCATCTAGCGGAGAGCAGCGGCAGCCCGGCGAGTACCGTGAGAGGAATCCTAAAGTTCCGCCATGTAGCGCGAGTCCCGCCGTCGAGCTTGGCGATCTTCCTGCGAATCGCCATTTTTTCTGGTCATTTCTCCCACAACTCAGTGGATCGGCCGACGGTAGGTGTCTTAAACTCTTCCCGGCTCATTTAAAAATTGCATTTCCCTTATGAGCTTCCACTGATTTTTCTAGCAGACGCTCTTCCAACTGCAGTTTCCCGTCGAGCCCGTCGATCTTCCCAACCTACGTTTTCACCTTGGCAGTTGCTGGTATAACTTTACTTAGCCACTTAATCTTTTTTTTGTCTAGATAAATCTCACTCCTGGTATAACCTGGATTCCTCCACTCTGTTTTTCACCTTGGAATGGATGATGTTTGTTTAGAAATGAAATGGAATGGTATAATTTTTGCAGACGATCTTCCCAACCTGTGCTATTTTTAACAAGATTGTAATATTTTTTAGACTAATGATACTGTCTAAACTATGTTCTCTAATTAATTACTAGTACTGAATTTTTTCGACCGAGAATTAAATTTATTTCTATTCGGTTTTTGAGAACTCATATGTTGAGAATTGGGACCACATTTGCTATCTCAACTCACTACAAAACCATTATATTAAAATTTGAAAATTCAACTTAATTTCTATAGTATGTATATATACGATAATATGTCAATTTTTTTATATTCTATATGATCAGCAACTTGATCTCAACTCGAGAATTTAAGTGCTTAGACGTCATTTCGGTGGGGAAAAACCACAAAATTAGTCATTTCAAAATTTATTTTAGGTTAAAAAAATACAATTTATAATTCAAAAGAGTCGCTCCGAACATTATAAAAAGCACGTCGCAACTTCATGTAATTTTATCTCGTAGTTACGAGAGTACGACAAATAAGATCGAGCTCAGAAATGTCCCTATTTGAGCAAATTTCAGCAAATTACAGTGGATTTCAGCTGTATTACAACAAATTACGACAAATGAGATCCAAATTTCACCACAAAAATTGAATGGTCTGCATATAGCTGCGCATGAGATGGAGAGCAAAGTTCAACACAAAAAATTGAATGGTCTGCATATAACAACACATTGAATTAAAAAACTTGATTTCTGCATATACGCATAAGATCTGTCGATAACTATAAAAAATGGATACATGAATTAAATTAAAATGATAAAGAAAAAACCGGCGGAGGACCAAAATACCCCCTCAGCAACTATTTTCGGAATTTAAGAAATATAGAGAAAAAAAGTACTATGGGGTGCAAAGTGCTCTTTTAATTGCTTTCAAAGGTGCAAAGTGCCAAAATTTGAATTAGAGGATGCAAAGTGCCAAGGACCCCTATTTGAAAGGTGTTAAGTGCCAAAATTTGTGTATTTTCTATATAAGTGATAGAAAAATGTTCAAGTTTAGCAAAAACATCACCACATTCTTACTATGACTATGCACTTTTTCCTCTTCATGTCCTTAATTCCGTGTTTTGGGAACCCAGTGACTGCCGGTAGGGACGAGCGTTGGACGCAACACCGCTGGAGTCTAGCGCTCCAGCCCGAAATAGCGCAGTGTTCCACGATTTTGGGCACGCGAAATGCTGCCACGCCGGAGCGCTCGTTTGGGGCGTCTCCGTCCAGTTCTTCCCCGGAGAGCCAACAGACTCCCAAACCTGCCCTAACTCTTGAGTGGAAGCAGCTCTTACTATTTAATATATCAGTCAAACCCTCATCATAATCACGCGGACGCATACACGCACATCAAATATAATACATCTTCAATAGTGTTTTCAATTTTATAAATAACAAATTATGTATTCGATGTGTGTATGTGTTTGTGTCATTATGCAAACATCAGGAAGGAAGAACACCGTGGAGTTGATGGTCTACACTTTCAGGTCTACCTGCACCGTGTTCTTATTGCCAAGCCGTTAGAATTCCTCTTTCACTCTCTATTGATTCTACAAATAGAATCGGGTCTCAGTGTTAACTTGATGAGCTTCTACCCTAAAATTTCCCCGCCTTTCACGCATCTTTTGGATATCTTAGATCACATCAGGAGACAAGGAGCCCTCTAGCCGTCATGGATGACTTCAAGGCTAGCTCTTCCTCCATTTATCCCAAGTCTTAATTGCTATCCCAAGTCTTAATTGCTAGCAACTATTTTCTAGAACTGTGGTAGAAATCCGACCATTTGTGGTTCATTGAGGTTGGGTTGACTATGGGAAAATCACCTCTAGTGTGGAGTCTAGGTTTGGGTTGACTTGGGTTAAGATAGTTATATATTGTGTAACCACTACGCTTAATGGTATCCGAGAAATCTCTTATTTGAATATCTTTGTTTATGTTGTATCTATTTTTTGTTGAGCAAGTGCACTTTACTAATTAACAAATTAAGATAGAAAATTGGTCAAAGATAAAAAAAACTTATCACCATATACCCTACTCTAAATTTGTCACCATATACCCTACAAAAAAAAATTTACCTGGTACAAGCCAATGCATTTTGTAGGGGATACGGTGATAAAGTTTAGAGTACGGTATGTGGTGTTAAATTTTCTATCTTTTACCTATCTTACTTTGGGGTATAGTATTTTGTATGTTGCTTTTTCGTGCCACCTTATCTTCTATGGTTTGTAAAGTTTCGTTCAACTATTGTAAAATTTTGCTTTATTCGCTTGCCATATTAACTCCTGTTGTTGAAGTCTAATGAGTTGGTAGTGTAAGTCAACTTAGTTTGAGAGTAAAACATATGCACACAAAATCAAAAAAGAATTACTAATAATTTTTTGTTTATGTAGAAAACATGCATGCAAAAGAAAAAAAAAAACTTGAGGACGGATGCAGTTCGGAAAGATCCATCAATCCGCTTGAGTTACAACAATAGTCTCAAGCGTCTCAAGCTCCCTTGATTCGCAAACGACATGGATAAAGGCTCCTCCTTACTTATAGGTCTTGAAAGTTGTGATGTGCTAAGCTATGATATATTGACCATGGAGTGCAGATGCACAATCCTCAACATTGTATAGATACATGAATCTCCCGTTCTTGCGGATGGTGCAATCTCAACATGCACAAATTGTGTGGTCTACATGTCACGTAGGTTGGGCGGTCGTCAACATCACGCAGATTGTGCGGCCTTTATGTTCGTGCAGATTGCATTGTCTTTTCACCACACACATCACATGGTTTTCTCGTCAAGCAGAACATATGTGTACACGTTGCACGATCTTCGACACCACAAGGATTACAAGGCCTTCGGCTTTGCACGTATTGCACGGTCTTCAAGTCATGTGGATAATGCCGACTTCATCATGTAGATTTATTGGTCTTGAAGTTGTGGAGAAATTTTTAGAAAAGTTATCTCTTCTATGCAAGACCATTTAATGAGACGAATCATCCATCATAGCTATAGATCTATGGAAATTGTTGATGAAGTTGAAATGAGACGAATCATCATGTAGATTTCTTACTCTACGAAACCGTTCTATTAATATGTCTATCTCATTGTACTCTTCCGAGAGAGGAGAATAATGTCATGATCTGAACTCAGTTTTATCTACTGTAAATGACAAACTCACCTTTGGAATGTCTGTCATCTCAAGACACCATTAATAATATGGGAATCTCTAAAAGGATGAAGAGGAAGTGCAGGAGGGCCAATGACGACCCCATGGGCGTGGACTCACGGGTCGTCCCAATGGTCCTGATGCTCATGCAATCTCGCTCCACGTTAGAGCAAGGCATTGGTTGAATTTTCCTTGGCCTGGGCTAATTTACTTCTTGTTCGGTCCATTCGGTCCATGCCATTTGGGTCAAATGAAACTAGAAGCTCCATGTCATTTGGGTCAAATGAAACTAGAAGTTCCATGTCATTTGGGTCCACGTTAGACCGTTCATATAATGACCGTGTTCACGACCTCCACCACCGTACCAAACGGAGCCTAAGGCTTCGTTTGGCGCTGTGGTGGCGATCGTGAACGCCGTGGCGATGAACTGCCGTTCGTGAACACCCGACCTCACCTAAAATTGTTCATGCATTTTATGCTCAAAATTAGTTTATTTTCTTTATAGCGGTCGTAATCTGTCTTGCCAAACATACATTCTATGATAATTATGTTTTTGACCAAACTCACTGGCGCAAATAAGTCGCGCCAAACGAAGCCTAAATGTCCGAGTAATTTTCAATCTTGAAGCCATCGTAATAACCATGATGATTGAAATAAATTTTCATGCAACAAACAATTTACCTAGTCTTATATTATCAAGATAATTATAAAAAAATTTAAAATTAATTATATCATCATATATTAAATCCAATTAGATTGGTCAACTTGATCGGACTTCAACCTTTCTTCCTCCATTCAACGCCTCACCCAATTCTCAAATGGTTGATTATTTCATTTCACTGGATTATTTGAGCTTTGTTATGTGTAGGCTATATTTGGCTATATGCACGCCAAATATACTAACTAAAGTCGATTTTTTCATATCCAAACCCTCGCAACATGTAGGCCAAAATTTTCTCCATTCCTCTCGTCGCCTCGTCAATTCGTGGTTTTCCATTCAAATGACCTCCTCCCCTGCTGATCTGAAGCAGGTCATAGCTTCGTTCGTCTCTTTCGTCGCCGGTTTGAGCATTCCGTCGCCGTTCAGAATAGTCACGGTAACATTGTGGAAGAGGGCAATGGCACGGGCGAAGTCTTTGATGAAGCTGCGGAAGCCCTGAAGTTGGCAGGAGAGGTTTACCATCCAGCAATTTTGTCGTCGGCGTCGGAGCGTAGATCCTTGTAGCGAGTGTCGAGGTGTGCACTGCGAGATCGCGGCTGGATATTTGGGGGAGGCCTGCCTGGCGGAAAAACTCAAGGAATTTCGGATGCTTGACGGAGGAAAAAAAGACCAAGCCGGCACACTCGTAGAACAAACTGTCTGACAGGAGGGAAAAAGAGTGTTCGGTCTATGATTTGGACAGGGCATGACTTGGTGAAGCATTCGGGCTCTTCAGCTTCTTCACGCTGTCTCTCGGTCTATGATTTGGACAGGGCATGACTTGGTGAAGCATTCGGGCTCTTCAGCTTCTTCACGCTGTCTTCAAGCATGGCAAGCAAGCCCAGATCACCCTTCCCGATGGAGAGCACCAAGTTCGGCTGCTGCGGCTGGATGGGGAGGAATAGTTTACTTTCATTCGGTACGGATTTCCAGAGCGCTTGCGGAATGAAGAGGCGGGAGAGATGACGGAGATGGACTTGTGTAGCCGTGAACATAAAGCCCGATCGGGCCAGCCTGGACCGGGCTCGATCGGGCTTTTTCCTGCATTGGGCCGGGCCGGCCCGGTCCTCCCCTGGAATCGGGCCGGCCCGGGCCGGGCAGGCAGCACTAATGTGCTGCCTGCTCCGGCCCTTCAGGCCGGGCCGGTCTCGGGCCCGATCCGGGCCGGCCCGGTTTTTTCTTTTTTTTTTTAATTAAATTTTAAATTTTTTTATTTTTTATTTTTATAAATAATAAATAATGAAATTTTGAACAAATAATATTGAAAAATTTGGAATAAAAAATTTTATTAATATTGAAAATTTGGAACAAAAAATTTAAAATATTACAAAATTTAAGTCGTACATTTGTACAAATTACAAAATTGAAAATACAAACCTATAAAAGCTATGATTCTTATAAAATTTAATTAAAAAATTTACATATTTTAAAAAAAGTACATTTAGATTGGACTGCGGATTTAATCATCCTGTAGATTCAAGTTCAACGCGTCCATTTCGTCTTCTATCTCCTCCGAGCTATCCTCCAATGCTGTTATGTGTTGCTTCCTCTTTAAGCTGTCCAAGTAGTCCTTGTAGCATATGCAAACCTCCAGCGAATCTTCGTTAAGTCGGCTCCTCCGCTCGTTCAAAACCCTGCCACTAAGAGAAAAAACGGACTTCGAAGCTACTGTACTAGCTTGAACAGTTAATAAATCACGGGCCATACAGGCCAAAACAGGATAGGTATTAGCTTTACCTTTCCACCAATTTAAGAGATCGAAGTTTTCGATCTCGTCCGAACTCATAAAATCGCTAAATTGAGTTTTTGTGTATAATCCTAATTCATCTAAACTACCAGATGTGCGCGCTTTTTTCCTAGAAGCTAAATCTAAAATTTTATTCTTAAGACTATCCTTCGTTTTGGGTTGCGTTATTTCTTCGCGGGGTCGTGACCCGTATAAGTTATTGTAATAATTATAACTTTGCGTAAAAAAATTAGTAAAACTTGTACTACTAACGGGACCATTCTCATCATAATTTATATTTAAGGTTAGATTAGTATTGATTTCGTCGATCAAATTTTCTACGCCTTCTACGTTAAGTAGCGGATTTAAAGCGGCGGCGCACGAAAACATAGGCGGTATTTCTCTATAATATTTTAAAAAAATTCTTCCATTACTTTAATTAAAGGAGCCCAACCTTGGTGTTTTCTATAATAACTAAATCTTTCTGTGATATGTACGAAATGTTCAATTACTAATGCGCTCGTTGGATAATACACTCCAAATAAAGCAACGGTGGCCCTATAAAAACACTTTAGTAAATCTACATAATATTCTATTATGGTCCAATCAGTTTCACCTAAACCGTGTTCAATATTAAGTAAACTATAATATTCCATTAGAAGATCTTTTTGTAGAAGGGCTCTTTTTAACATTTTATAGGTTGAGTTCCATCTAATAGGCATATTTAATTGTGGTTTCAAATATTTCTGATTTTGTGCTTTACAAAATTTTCTAAAATCTTGAACTCGTTGTTTAGTACAATAAATAGCTTTTAACATGTCGCGAATTTTATTAATATATTGTGACATTGCCTTTAAACTATCCTGTACAACTAAATTTAGGACGTGACAAACACATCTAGTATGAAAAAACACGTCGTTGAGAAATGATTTTAAATCTCGTTTTAACAATTCAATTGCGGCGCCATTATTGGAGGCGTTATCAAGAGAAAAACAAAGTATTTTATCGTTAATTTTAAATTCCCGCGCACATTTCATAATAACCTTATATAAAGCTATAGCCGTGTGCGGGAATTCAAAACCCGTAAAATATATTACGCGTTTATTTAGCTCCCACGAAATGGGATCAATCCAATGACAAGTGATGCAAAGATAAACTAATCCTAAATTTAAATTACTCGTTCAAACGTCGCTCGTTAGACTCACACGTCCTTCGAAATTTTCAAAATACGTAATTAATTCTTGTTTTGCTTTTAAATATAACATAATCGTGTCGCGCCTTAAAGTAATTCTACTAACCTTTCGGTATTTGGGCTGAAGCCCCCCATGTATGTACTCTGTGTCGTCGTCATTGTCGAAGACGCTGAATGACAGCCCACGTTTGATAACGAACTTCGCCTGCATCTCTCGCTGTCGCATTTGATCGTACGTCCAAATCTGTCCTGCTCCAGAAATTTGAGCTTGACTTGACTCGGGAGGAGCTTGTTTCGACTCGCAAGATTTTTGGTGTCTAACGAGCGTCGAGTTGCCGCTGATGGATAGCAACTTCGAGCACATCTTGCAGCGCGCTTTTCTTTCGGTGCCGACTAGGACCATGTCGAAATGCTCCCAAATACCCGCTCTACGGTTGTGCTCCACCACCGAAGTCGTACTTTGAGAAGACGACGCTGGAGTTGTGGAGGACGACGCCATTGGCAGAGCTAAGAGAGAGAGAGAGAGAGAGAGAGAGAGAGAGAGAGAGAGAGGGGTGGGGTGTGAGAAAAGAGAGAGGGGAGGGGGGGTATTTATAGGATTTTTTTTGTTTTTTTTTAAATTAAAAAATTAATTAAAAAAAATAAAAAAATATAATAATATATTATATTATTATAAAGAGCACCAACGGCTCTAATAGAGCCGTTGGCTGCTCTTTCATGGCAGCATGGCTGCCACATGGCAGCATGCCATGCTGCCATGATGAGCCTAACGGCTCTAATAAGAGCCGTTAGGCTCAATCGGGCCTAGCCCGAGACCGGTTCGGGCTTTGCCCGGAACGGTCTCGGGCTAGCCCGATTATCGGGCTTTACCCGGCCCGGACCGGGCCGGGTACCGGTCCGGGTAACATCTCCAAACCGGGGCCCTGTAAGGGCCCTGGGTAAGTGCTCGGCCCGGTTCGGGCCTGAACCGGGCCGGGCTCGGGCCGGCCTGTCAGGCCCGGTTTTTTGTTCAGGACTAGACTTGTGTGCATATATCAAATTTGGCTTAGATATAAATTTAATGGTCTGCATATATAAATGTACTTAAGACCACCACAATTATTATTTTGCCTAAAGGGAATACGGTTAAGTCTGTATTGTCTTGTACTTATTAGTCTGGCCTGGATCCTATACAAGCCACGTGGGCAGATCAGAAAATGCAATGAAAATACTTGAAATAAGAGTAATGGTTAAAAATTAAAATAATAATATAATTATTAGAGCAATGTTATATACATAAGTTTGACTATGTGCATCCAAAAAAATAGATTTGTTTTATTTTCGGTTTCTTTACCTTCTTTAAGCAGGCAGGTATACCCTAAATTTTTTTGCGCAATAGTGATGTCGTCGATCTCGCCGGTCACCGATCTCGTTGTCGCCAATCTAGCTGTTTGTTGGTCGTCGGATGCCGATATCCGCTGGTCTGCTGATTTCCATCTGGTATTTCTCGCTACTGGACGGCGATCTCTCGCAAGCGGAGGCCGTATTTCCTGTACATGTTCTGAGTTAGGGTTGACATTGTTATACTTTCATCCTCTCCGCTGGTATACTTCCACATTTATTCTTATTTCTTGCACAAATCTGTGCTCAAATTTGTGTTCAAATCTGTGTTCTGGACTTATTTCCTCAATTTGTGATCAAATCTATGTTCTGAGCAATCATTTCATATTTAAAATGTTGTTTCATTTTATGCGCATATATAATATTTGATTGCAAATAAAATATTTAGATGTGCACTTAATATTTAGATACACATTCTCAAATTTGATAGGCTTGTAACCTTGCTTTATTATTATTATTATTATTTTAAAATTATATTGAAAATTAAGAGTGCCAGGTGGCGGCAGTCTCCATTTGGATTGATTTGATGCTGCATAGAACTCCGCTGAATCTCCAAACGGGTCTCCCGACAAAAAGTTGACCGTATCCCATGTCCCATCTATCGTCCAGCGTGAAATAATATTCAAAAATTAAAATAAAAATAGTTTTCTTCTTCATCCAAAAATCTGGGGCCCACACAGGCAGGCCTTTTTTGATCGGGATGTCGACCCTCACGTGGACTCAGCCTGCAACACAAATTGAAAATTTCTACACGCTCCGTGGCTGGATATACTCACCTCCGGTGACATTTAACAATCCTCACCCATTTATCATGTTTCATTAGTTAAACTACTTTTATTATGGGTTCTTTTGAGACGGACATCACGAACGACTCATAATAATAAAGGGTCTTTATATTGTCAGCCTCTATTTGACTAATGGCACACCAAATTTTATGAGTTATAACTTGCCTTTTGAAAATATGCATTATATATGCATATTTAGGAAAAGTGTTCAACACGAAAATTGTAGATCTCATCGAAATCTACAACTTTCGTGTTGAACACTTTTCCTAAAAATGCATGTACAAAGCGTATTTTCAAAAATTCGTCAAAAATTTGCTATAATTACGATCAGAGCGGCAATACGCCTTGTGCGTGCATTTTTAGGAAAAATGTTCAACACAAAAGTTGTAGATCTCGATGAGATTTACAATTTTCGTGTTGAACATTTTTCCTAAATATGCATGTATAATGCATATTTTCAAAAGGCACGTTATAACTCATAGAAATTGGTGTGCCAATAGCCAAATGAGGGCTGCCAATACAAATACCCATAATAAATTGGCATATTATACTCTTTAGTACATAAATAACCCTGCGCAAAAAATTGCGAAAAGCAATGGATAATCGCCAGTACGCCCAGACCCCACATCTCCAACAATTGCAGCGTCAATGTTGTTACAATGACGATTATGAGGAGCACACGTCATATTGTTAAGCTTGGATCACCGCAACATGTGCATGGATTTCATTTGTTGATGTCATTGAGTGAATGAATGTTGCGAGAGATGAGCACACCATCAAAAAAGTACGTGAATCATCTCAAATTGATCGGTGAAATTGGTCGATCAAATTGTACCTCATTTAATTATTATTTTCTTACAAAGTTACAATCATAAAAAACATGAAACATTGCAAAATCATAATGCTCTATAAAATGAACTGACGTGCCGCTTGAAAAAGGGTCGGAACCATAAAGTCTGACATTCAAAACTCTTAGGCTTCGTTCGGCGCGTAGGTATTGACTTTCTTAAATTGGCTTTGATCAGAATACCAATATCTGCAAGAATTGACTTTATGATCAAGATCACAAAGACACAAATCCTTCTTGGCATATGGATGTCCAACGAAATTGCACCGTCCACTCCATGCTACAAATTTGTCTTGAACTCACTGAGCATCGTGAGCAATAGCAAAGACATCCGAAAACTTTAATGTGATTAATGTAACTAGAGGTCCATCCAAATAAGATTTTATATGGAGATTTCGTCTTGAGTAGAATAGTGGGTATACGATTGATAATGTAGGCTGAAGTCAAAACATATTCACCCCAAAAATTGATCGGCTGATGAGCTTTAAAACACAGCTCTAGCAACTTCAAGAATGCTTCTATGATTGTGCTCCACACTGTTTGATCTTGTAGCGCCCTTAGAGGGGGGGGGGGGGGTGAATAAGGGTGCGTATATATTTAAATATTTTACTTGAAATTTTTCACCAAATTTCACTTTTCTTAAAATAATTAATCAAAATTTTCCAAACACAAATTTTATGTTAATAAATACTCAATTAATTTTCAATAAAGTAACATTCATAATTTTATTAAATATGACAAAGATATACACGAACATAACGATCTTAATAAAGGTTAAGATCAAGACAATAATGGTAAAATAAAACTTTAACAATTTTACCGGTCCTTCTACTAAGGACCAGAAGGCTATGACTTATCTCTCCCTAGATCAAGTCACGAGCCTATCCTCTAGATCTTCCCAATATCTAGACGTAGCACACAAGTCCACGATTTCCCACCAAGCCACGCAAGGACTTGGACGCTCTGCACAAGGAAGCAATTTTCCCCTAAGCCACGCAAGGACTTAGACGTCACACACAAGGAGACGATTTTCCCTACCAATACAAAGTAAAATGTATATAAATGAAAATACAAGATAAAATAAGAACTCCCTAGAAATTCAGATCTCTGAAAGGAAGGTTGAAGCCTCGAGATGATCGTTGATGTAGAAACGCGTCCGATCTCGTCTTCAATTTCAAACCTTCTCAGCACAAATGGGAGTTCTTGAGGTTCTGGAGCTCTCTGGTTCGTATGCACTCAGGAAGGAACTTAGAATCTTCAAAGCTTGAAATTCACGAAGTTCTGAACCCTTTTAATAAAAGAGAGCTGTCGGATTTCCGTTAGCTAGCTATCGGAAATCCGTTATCTCCAGAGGCTGCCACGTGTCCCACTAATTCAAAGTTTCTGCGCGAAGTGGAGGTCGTGATTGAGACGTGGGCTGTCGGATATCTGATATCTCTATCGGATATCCGTTAGCTTGCGTAACTGCTGCACATCGTGGAGTTACGGGAAGATCATGCACTGTCGGAAAATCCGTTACCTAGATATCGGAAATCCGTTACCTAGCTATCGGAAATCCGTTACTGATGTCGGAAATCCGATAGCTCCATTTTCATTTTGTCATCCGAAACTTCTCTAAACTGTAGATGACGACGTTCTCATTCCAAAATGGGGTGACACATTCCGTAACTCTTCCTGGATTGAAAGTTATTACCGTTTGAAGTTTACTATACAAAACTCGTCATTTTGTCTTTTTGATCCATGAACGAGGACGTGTTTCTTTATTTAACATGTATCGCCTGTACACTATAAACACACAAAAGAGTAGATCAAATACATCATGGTATTTGTTATTCTCAAACCAAGAGATGCGGAATGCAAGCTCCAACAATCTCCCCCTTTTGATAATAACAAATACCCATATGAGAAATTAGTGAGTTTAAGAACATTTGTGTTTATAGATAAGTGCGATAAAAGATATGCATGAATAAAAGGTTTACTGCGTGATATATTTTACTCCCCCTAAATATCTATGTCACTAGATTTCTCATTTTATTCTCCCCCTTTTGTTATTACCAAAAGTGGGTTGTCATGATCGAGCAATATCACTCCCTCTACATAGACGCTTTCCATGAAAACTTTTTAATATACTCCCCCTAAATTGTATTCTCCCCCTAAATGTATGCTCCCCCTAAATGTTATAATTAATTGCAATGGTGCATTCTGAAAAATTGAGATTAGTAAGAGATTTCTTGAATTTATAGTTCTCCCCTTTTTGATATTATCAAAAGTTATTTTGAAAGAAAGAATGAATAATTATGAAGAAATAATAAATATGGGAGTATATAAGAGTAATAGATTTTATGTCGAGAAGAAAAATAGAATGCAATCAAAAGCTTGTTAAATACTACTTGTTGAGAAAAATATAAGCATGATGTAACATAAAGTAGTAAGCAACATAGCTAACATGATAAAGTAAGCATTCTATTTTAAGATACCACTTGCTTAAAGGAAAACACGGTGTTAAAAATAATAAGCACTCTTAAACATAAACATCATTTTAGAACATAAAACCATATAAAGGATAATGAGTTTTAAATTTGAAAAGTTGATGTTTGAGTTAAAGATTGAAGAGATGCTATTCCATTAAGATAAAAAAATGCAAGCATGATTTCATAATATCAAGAAAAGATACACAAACTACAATGTAATAAAATTTGCATTTCATGTAAACATAAACATTGTAGCAGTCATGCTTTGTTATCTAGTGCATTTACTTAAGTTTGTAGAGATTTGAGTAGATGAGCTTTAGGATCCAATTCTCATGAGTAGAAGTTTTATGAAAGATAATGATGTGTACAAAGTAGTGTTTTGATAAAGTATACAAGTGAATCAATCAAAAACACATGACATATATAATGAAATAACACAACATTAAAATACACAAATAATATTACTTCCACACTATTTCAATGCACATGAATAAATAGTACAACTACCAAGGTGCTCTGCACACACAATGCTTATTAAGACTTATCATGGTGCAAAGTAGTGCTTGGGGGATCACTTTTATACTTTTTAGCTTTATTTTCAATTTTTTGTGATTCGGTGTACTAAAGAGAAGTGGTGTATAAATTGTTTGCTACAAGATACTTTACAATTCTTAGCCAAGGTGCTCAACCTCACAATGCTCATTAAGACTTATCAGGAGGGTAAGTAGTGCTTGGTGGAGTTTTCCTTGTCATTTATTATTTGCTTTTTAGTTTAGTGACTAAGGAATCCAAATTCACTTGTTTTGCAAACATAGCATTTTAAACCACATTTCTCTAAAGAATAAGTGCATGAAAGACAAAGAATTGTAATAACCAATTCAATGTTGTGTAGGTAATCTATTTAGGCATTTTAATTATTTATGTTATTACACTACACAATCATGTAAGAATAAGATTGTAAACACATGTAGGTTATCAAAAATAAGTGAGTGAATGAATCATTATCAAACATAATACATTACTCATACTTAGAGGCATGCTAAACATTTCTACACATGTTTATCTACAATCAATTTCATTGCACATAATAAGATAATTTTCAAGGCATGACAAATACAAAACAATGTTTTTAAGAAACTTGAAAGTTAAATTAAACATTGTATTTAATCTTTAATTGATATAATTAATCATCCATCCTTGACAATGACAATGAATAACAATCAGTTTTGTTTTTATAAATTTTGATTTTTTTTATATGCACAAAACAATAAACACACATAAAGAAAAACATATTTTTGTTCTTTGAAATTATTTCATAATTTTGTATTTGTTTTTTTTATATATATATTCTCTGGAAATCATAGAAGTCTTTAATAGCCCTTTCAGTAAATGATATTCTAAGCCAGAGAAATAAACAAAAATAACGTATGAGAAAATACATATATATATATATTTTAAAATAAATTAAATTTTGTTTTAAAAGGAATAAAAAGATAGAAAACTTTTTACAAACACACAAAATATTAAAATAATACCAGAAATAATTCAAAACAAAAAAAAAATTTTGGAGCAAAGGAGCTAACGCCAGACATTAACTTCTTAATGCCAAAACAGAACTGCATTTCTTGATGTTTTGAAAAATATTTTTCTCAATTCATTTGTATTATAAAGAGATCTTCCTTCAGTTGAAATTTCAGAGTATATTGATTAGATTTGAAGGCTCTTTTAGCATGTATTTGGTGATTTTTCAAATACTTGTGTTTGGTAAAATCATTAAAGCTCGAAATATTAAAATATGCAAACACATTATGCAATGTTAGAATAAAAAAAATATGCATGATTTATGTATAAAGAGTGAGATAATGTTCATGCAATGAATATAATATAAGTATATCTAAGATCAAGATACCTTAACTACATGACTACACTCTAGCCCCGTACTAAGTGACGGATGGGTATGAGGAGCTGCACACATGCCGTAGGTTGGGCTATTAATCCCATATGCATACAAAAGACGACGCTCAATCTAGCACTCTTTCCCCCCAGTGCCTCTCAAGGCCCCACTGGAACCCTCCCCGGTTAAGGACAAGACATGACTTAGAGGTTAGGTCTCTAATGCACACAATCCTACGCCCTCGCTATTGTGAGACACAAGTCATAGGTTTATTGATTATGAACATACTAAGCGTGTAAGCCTTAAATATATTAACTGTGTTATAATTTCATGATTAGTTTTGGATTTACAATTTTATCGAAGATTGTTGATTTTAAATCCATTTAGAAAAGTTTTATTCATGCAAATAACTATAAAGGAAAATAAGATTTTCATATTTTAATGACATAATTTACTTTAGCATTGCAAGATATAACTAGCATGAACATTGATTTCTATCTATGGTATGTGATAATGCTAGTGTGATGAATTAGGACAACATGGTGCAAAGCTAAGTAAAGATGGACAAATATAAGATTGAGTTGCATGTATTCAAACATAGAGTTTTGAATTTTCGTAGACCTAGAAAGAAGTGACAATTCTATTTGATTTCATCTTGTTGATATCAAGTTAATTCATAGGTCTAAAGATAATGAGATTCATGCAAACAATAAAGATGCACATAACACACAAAACAAGATATGAAATTATAATACCAATTGCAATCATATATTTCATAATTCCTAAGGTTGATAGAATTAGTTGATTTAAGATAGGTCTTGATGGATCATGAATTATGATATATGATTATAGTGAATTTTAGCATAGGATATTAATAGATCATGGTGGTGATTGTGAAATCATATTCATCATTTTTGTAAATTTTCTTTTTGATTTTAATTTTTAGAAATTAGACAAAACAAATACAAGGTATTTGACAACAATGATAGTAAAAATAATTTTTCAGAGAAAATCAGAATTTTTAGGAAAATATGCTTCCGCCAGCGTTAGTGATAACGCCTGGCGTTAGCAACAGAGTTACTATATTTGATTTAAAACACATTGTTTTTGATATTATTTGATTCTGATTTTTCTCGATTATGATTTTCAATATAAGGGCTATTATATGCAGCAACGAAAAATAGATAGATATGCAATTAGTTGCGCATTTAATATTTTAGCCTAAGACCCCTAAAAATCCATTTAAATCCAATTTTGAAAGTAATTTCATTAGTCTTGATAATATCATTTAGAAAATTTAGCATTCAATTTATAATGATAATATAAGGCATTTATAGGCAAAGGATTTAAAAAGGATAAAGTACAATCAAAGATGAGAGATAGATCACTTTGAAAAATATATGACTTAATGTTCAATTTTAATTTAAATTTGATTTGATAAACATTAGGCTTAATATATGAAAGTCATATTTCATGATATATAAAGTGATCATAATTATTTTGGATCAAAAAAAATACAAAACAAACAAAAGAAAAAAAACGAAATAAAGCACATCATGAAGTAGAGAATTGATATTTTATTTTTAATTGTTTCTACTTCATGCAAATGATAGGATACTAATGAATAAGAGATTTAGGTATCCAAAGGGGACCATGAGGGATGGTTCCTTTGGGTACCCAAATACGACATGATGATTTTTTAGGAGACAAGGATAAATGAGCCCTTTCTATTAAAGTTGATGTGTCATTTTTCTTTAAGGGTCTCCATTCATACCTTGGTTGTTTATCTTTAAAATTCATATTATGATTATGTGACATCTTTATATGATTGTATTTGTTTGAAAAATAATTCATTTGAGATTTATGCTTATTCAAATTATTTTTCAAAATAGATTGATGTTGATAATCATAATGAATTTTATTATATGGATTCTTTGAAAATTTATAAGAGTGATTGTCTTTCTTTAGAATTGAATGTTGAAAGAGTGGGTTACAATAAATATTAAATGATTGATTCTTAATTTATTGATTTGCATTTCCACTCTTTCTTATAGACATACTCTTATAATATGAAGGAAAATATTTTATAGTTTGATTTTCATAAAAAGGAGTTTTTAAATTTGAGTCATGATTGAAAATATATTGAGACTTATAATAGTGACTCTTAAGAATTTTGTGAGGGTCATAATTCTTTTTGTAAACTCCTTTTGAGTTGATGTATGAAAATGATCCTTTTTAGAAATGATTTTGTAAGTTAATTTATCTTTGTTATTTAAAATCTTATGATGAAAGTCATTACAAGTAATTAGAACTTTTTCAACAGAAGATTTTAATTGTCTTAACTTACAAGTTAAAGCATCATTTTCAAATATTAATTTTTCATTATGCTTTTTAGAAACTAAGAGCCCTTTTTCAATTTCATTGAATTGTTCTTTTAATAAATTGCAATCAAAACAAGGAGTAGGAATTTCAACTAAAGAGCAAGATGGAGAAGCCACATCATAATTAGATTCTACATTAACATTAGCTTTTAACCTTTTATTTTCTAAACGTAACTTATCATTTGTAATTTTCAATTTCTTAATTTTACGTTTAGCAACTTGTAGCATATGTAATGTGGAAATAGAATTAGTCACAAAGATAGAAGAATTTGATTTACTTACATTGCTATCGAGAGAGGCAAGGTTTGAACATAAAGTTCCTTTCACATCCTTTTGGCACTCCTCTTCCGGAGACAGTACTTCTTCTTTTTTTCCATTTGATGTGTGCTCCATTGATTCGTCATGAGAGAAGCATTCTT
Source organism: Dactylorhiza incarnata (assembly GCA_033032865.1). NCBI lineage: Eukaryota > Viridiplantae > Streptophyta > Magnoliopsida > Asparagales > Orchidaceae > Dactylorhiza > Dactylorhiza incarnata. The sequence goes on along the minus strand of JAWHQI010000163.1, from coordinate 4,584,718 downwards.
GAAGGCTTGTGCAAGCTTGCATATTCTCCGATTCTTGTGATTGTTTGATACCTGTAGAAGGAGAATCATGAGTTCTTTCAAGAAACATCCAAATCTCATAAGCGGTAGGCAAAGTATAAATAAGTTTGAAAATATTTTGGTCTAACGCACAAAATAGACTATTCATAGATTTTGCGTTTAAAATAATTTCGTTTCTAGTTAGTACGCTAGATGGCTTTTCAATAGTAATATTCCAAACTTTTTCATCTAAGGCCATAAGAAAATTTTTCATTAATGTTTTCCACCCTTTATAATTTTTGCCCATAAATAAAGGAGGTGATAATACTTTTTCATTTATATTAAAATTTTCCCCACTAGTAGAAGCGAGATCATGATCAAGAGGCGCCATTATTCCCGGTTGTTAAGCCGATTAGGAACAACCTGGCTCTGATACCACGTGTTGGATCTTGTGGCGCCCTTAGAGGGGGGGGGGGGGGGGGGGGTGAATAAGGGTGCGTATATATTTAAATATTTTACTTGAAATTTTTCACCAAATTTTACTTTTCTTAAAATAATTAATCGAAATTTTCCAAACACAAATTTTATGTTAATAAATACTCAATTAATTTTCAATAAAGTAACATTCATAATTTTATTAAATATGACAAAGACATACATGAACATAACGATCTTAATAAAGCTTAAGATCAAGACAATAATGGTAAAATAAAACTTTAACAATTTTACCGGTCCTTCTACTAAGGACCGGAAGGCTATGACTTATCTCTCCCTAGATCAATCCACTAGCCTATCCTCTAGATCTTCCCAAGATCTAGACGTAGCACACAAGACCACGATTTCCCACCAAGCCACGCAAGGACTTGGATGCTCCGCACAAGGAAGCGATTTTCCCCTAAGCCACGCAAGGACTTAGACGTCACGCACAAGGAGACGATTTTCCCTACCAATACAAAGTAAAATGTATATAAATGAAATATAAGATAAAATAAGAACTCCCTAGAAATTCAGATCTCTGAAAGGAAGGTTGAAGCCTCGAGATGATCGTTGATGTAGAAGCGCGTCCGATCTCGTCTTCAATTTCAAACCTTCTCAGCACAAATGGGAGTTCTTGAGGTTCTGGAGCTCTCTAGTTCGTATGCACTCAGGAAGGAACTTAGAATCTTCAAGGCTTGAAATCCACGAAGTTCTGAACCCTTTTAATAAAAGAGAGCTGTCGGATTTCCGTTAGCTAGCTATCGGAAATCCGTTATCTCCAGAGGCTGTCACGTGTCCCACTAATTCAAAGTTTCTACGCGAACTGGAGGTCGTGGTTGAGACGTGGGCTGTTGGATATCTGATATCTCTATCGGATATCTGTTAGCTTGCGTAACTGCTGCACATCGTGGAGTTACGGGAAGATCATGCACTGTCAGAAATCCGTTACCTAGATATCGGAAATCTGTTACCTAGCTATCGGAAATCCGTTACTGATGTCGGAAATCCGATAGCTCCATTTTCATTTTGTCATCCGAAACTTCTCTAAACTGTAGATGACGTCGTTCTCATTCCAAAATGGGGTGGCACGTTCCGTAAGTCTTCCTGGATTGAAAGTTATTGTCGTTTGAAGTTTACCATACAAAACTCATCATTTTGTCTTTTTGATCCATGAACGAGGACGTGTTTCTTTATTTAACATGTATCACCTATACACTATAAACACACAAAAGAGTAGATCAAATACATCATGGTATTTGTTATTCTCAAACCAAGAGATGCGGAATGTAAGCTCCAACAATCTCCACCTTTTGATAATAACAAATACCCATATGAGAAATTAGTGAGTTTAAGAACATTTGTGTTTATAGATAAGTGCGATAAAAGATATGCATGAATAAAAGGTTTATTGCGTGATATATTTCACTCCCCCTAAATATCTATGTCACTAGATTTCTCATTTTATTCTCCCCCTTTTGTTTTTACCAAAAGTGAGTTGTCATGATCGAGCAATATCACTCCCTCTACATAGACGCTTTCCATGAAAACTTTTTAATATACTCCCCCTAAATTGTATTCTCCCCCTAAATGTATGCTCCCCCTAAATGTTATAATTAATTGCAATGGTGCATTCTGAAAAATTGAGATTAGTAAGAGATTTCTTGAATTTATAGTTCTCCCCTTTTTGATATTATCAAAAGTTATTTTGAAAGAAAGAATGAATAATTATGAAGAAATAATAAATATGGGAGTATATAAGAGTAATAGATTTTATGTCGAGAAGAAAAATAGGATGCAATCAAAAGCTTGTTAAATACTACTTGTTGAGAAAAATATAAGCATGATGTAACATAAAGTAGTAAACAACATAGCTAACATGATAAAGTAAGCATTCTATTTTAAGATACCACTTGCTTAAAGGAAAACACGGTATTAAAAATAATAAGCACTCTTAAACATAAACATCATTTTAGAACATAAAACCATATAAAGGATAATGAGTTTTAAATTTGAAAAGTTGATGTTTGAGTTAAAGATTGAAGAGATGCTATTCCATTAAGATAAAAAAAAATTTGCAAGCATGATTTCATAATATCAAGAAAAGATACACAAACTACAATGTAATAAAATTTGCATTTCATGTAAACATAAACATTGTAGCAGTCATGCTTTGTTATCTAGTGCATTTACTTAAGTTTGTAGAGATTTGAGTAGATGAGCTTTAGGATCCAATTCTCATGAGTAGAAGTTTTATGAAAGATAATGATGTGTACAAAGTAGTGTTTTGATAAAGTATACAAGTGAATCAATCAAACACACATGACATATATAATGAAATAACACAACATTAAAATACACAAATAATATTACTTCCACACTATTTCAATGCACATGAATAAATAGTACAACTACCAAGGCGCTTTGCATACACAATGCTTATTAAGACTTATCAGGGTGCAAAGTAGTGCTTGGGGGATCACTTTTATACTTTTTAGCTTTATTTTCAATTTTTTTGTGATCCGGTGTACTAAAGAGAAGTGGTGTATAAATTGTTTGCTACAAGATACTTTACAATTCTTAGCCAAGGTGCTCAACCTCACAATGCTCATTAAGACTTATCAGGAGGGTGAGTAGTGCTTGGTGGAGTTTTCCTTGTCATTTATTATTTGCTTTTTAGTTTAGTGACTAAGGACTCCGAATTCACTTGTTTCGCAAACATAGCATTTTAAACCACATTTCTCTAAAGAATAAGTGCATGAAAGACAAAGAATTGTAATAACCAATTCAATGTTGTGTAGGTAATCTATTTAGGCATTTTAATTATTTATGTTATTACACTACACAATCATGTAAGAATAAGATTGTAAACACATGTAGGTTATCAAAAATAAGTGAGTGAATGAATCATTATCAAACATAATACATTACTCATACTTAGAGGCATGCTAAACATTTCTACGCATGTTTATCTACAATCAATTTCATTGCACATAACAAGATACACTACAACAAACTGCACCTGTTGTAAGGACTGAAATATAACTAAAACACAGTTTGTTACTAATAGTTATATTTAGTAACAAATTTATTTTGTTGTTACAAAAAAGTACTTTTTTGTAACGAATATTTTAAATTTTGTTACAATAATAATTAATTCGTTACTATAACTGTAAGTATTTGTAACAACACTAATGTTACGTTACAAATAGAAAACTTTTCTCACAATAAGTATCAATTGTAACCACATCATGAAAGTTTTTTGTGACAAAGACATTGTCCTTACTAATAGTAATATTTTATTATTAAAGTTTTGTTACAAAAAATATATCATATTTTATTTTCAATTTTTGTACTATTTTATTATCAAAGTTTTGAATTGTTATTTTTTTTTGAAAAAAAATCAAAAAAAATTGTATGCGCGCGATAGTACCCTGCCTCGATAGTGCTCTAACGCGACGACAGTACTCCTACAGCTCGCAAACATCTGTGCGCGACTGTCGCAGATATGTGACACTATTGCGACATGTATTTTTGCGCGTACGGGGTTTCTTATAAATCTTTAACTTTTTATAAAAGTTTTTCTGCCTCTCTCCCATGCAACTCTCTCTCTCTCTCACATGAATGAATGAAATATACGGATGAAAATTTCCCTCCATAAAATTTTGAACAAAACAAAACTAAAAATTAAAAATATATTAAATGTAAAAATGAATGCAAATTAATATGACATTAATTTTTTAATATAATTTTGGAATTAAAATAAAATCACGCACGAACCCGCGTGCACGCAAATGCACTCTCGCGCGCACGCAAATGCACTCTCGCGCACACGCAAATGCACTCTCGTGCGTGTAGTTTTCCTTTTTTTGCTTGAGAGCTAACGCGTATTGCATGTGTCGGGGCTCAAACACAGACACATGCACACACACAGACACGGACAACCAAACACACAAACATCCATTTGCGAGCTGTAGCAATGTCTTTCACGTACGACCGCCGCTGTTGTCTCCCCTCTCTTCGACGGTAGCCGTCGCCGTCGCCTCTCTCTTCCACGACTGCCACCATCGTCGATCTCTTTCTCGGTCGTGCCGCGCGCCGTTCTCTTCCTCTAGTTTATTAAGTTTTGTCTATTTCCTTCCCTCTCACATTAATGAAATATATGGAGGGAAATTTCCCTTCATAAAATTTTGCACAAAACAAATCAAAAAATTTAAAACATATTAATATAATTTTTGAATAAAAATAACGATCGCGCACTGGCCCCGCATGCACGCATATTTTTTCATTGTGCGCATGGGTGAAATAATTGTACCCTTCGAGCGCCCATTTTTCGCTCGAGCACGTGCTTTTCACTCGGATGCGCGTTTTATTTCCCGGGCACACGTTTTTTCAGTCGCGCGCATTGCACTAGCTCTATCTTTTTTGCTCAGGAGCATAAATAAATTTGTCAGCGCACACATTTTTTTACTCGGGAGCTAGCGTTTTAATGAAAATATATGTCATATATATTGATTGATGGATGACACGTGCTTTAATGAAAATAAATGTGTAATGAAATTCATAAATACATGTCAAATCAATTCATAAATACAATGCGTTGTTCAATAAAATTTACTTTTTAAATAAGAATTACCCCCGCTCAATTTTGTCCGCTCTCAGGAGCTCGATTAACTGACAGTGCACATGAGGCTCATGTTCCCCGCTCGACAATACCCCCGCCTCGACATTGCCCGACAGTGCACATGAGCAAACACAGACACACACAAGCATAGACAAACATGCATAGACAGACAAACACTCACACACAACCCAAATACACAGTCACAGACAAGCACGCGTACATACAGACAAAGACACATAGACACAAACACATGGACACAGACTTGTATAGATACATGGACACATACACAGACACATGTACCGACACACATACGTACGTACATAGACAGACACATGCAGACACAAACAGATGGACACAAACACAGACACATGGACCGACACATACACGTACACAAACACTCACAGACACAGACACAGACAGTCACAGTCACAGACACACACACGCGCGCGCGCACACACAATAACGCCACGACACACACACACACAAACACCAAAGATAGACACACACAGACATTTGTGTACACAGACACACACACAAACACACACAAACAAAGACATGCAGATACACGTAAACACAGACACACATACATACAGATACAGACACACACACATGCACAAGTAAATATAGAATACGCACAAACACACATGCACAAACACACATAGAAACACAGATACAGACACACACAGTCACAGTCACACATAGCTAGCTAGAGATCACACAGACACACACACACACGCAGGCACAGACATAGACAGACACAGACAGACACCGACACACACATACACACAGACACCGACACACAGACACCGACACACACACACACACAGACGCAAACACATAGACACAGACACACACACAGACACAGACAGACATAGACATAGATACAGATAGACACAGGCACACAAACACAAACACACAGACACAGACAGACATAGACACACAGACACAGACACACAGACACCGACACACTGACACAGACACAGACCAACACAAACACAGATACACACATACACATATACACATATACACAGACACACAAACCCACATAAACAAAAATCCACATAGACACATAGATACACACAGACAACTCCAAGTATCTCTAACAACCAACAAACCAATAGATTTGCATAAAAGGCATCATCGTAAATAAATATTCGAAGCTATCACATATATAATTCATCATGGAGATCTCTAACATTCCGTCTTAGACCAAAATAATTGTCGAATCGCCGAAATGAGTCTATATAGATTGTTGAGTCACAGAAGTGAGTCTATATAGAATGTTGAGTTAACATATCAAATAAAGTAATAAATTTGCATAAATGACCCTATTTAAAATTATGAGTTAAATATTTCGTGAAGTTGATTCGCGAAGTTGTATTAATTAAAAAATGAATTTTATTAATTTTAATATATTATATGGCGTGAAAATGAATGGAGGGAAATTTCCCTCCATCAGATTATACGATGGAGGGAAATTTATGATGGAGGGAAATTTCCCTCCATCAGATTAATTGGCAAAACAATCCCGCTCCTTCCATCTCCTCCAGATCGCCGACCTAAAAGTCCCTTCTCTCGTTCCTTCATCTGCGATCTCTGTGATGCCATCCGCTAGACCGGCGGCGCAGAAGCTTTTAGCAGAAAATGGTTTGGGATGGGAATGATGGGGCGGTGGCCGAGGAGTTCCGTGCACCGGTCGGTTGTAGGGTAAACAATGCCTACGGCAGCGGTGACGAGCTCTTGGATGTGGGTCGGCAGCTAGAAGAGCGGTGGACGACGGGAGTTCGATTTCTTCCCACGGATGAGGAGCTCGTGCTCTTCTACCTCAAATGCAAGATCTGCAGCCGAAGGATCAAACCTTCCATAAACGGCGATGTCGACGTTTACAAATGGGAGCCATGGGAACTCCCTGGTATTCTACTCTGCCTCCCTATTAGGTTTTCCTTTTTCTCCCACATTTTAGCAATTGCTGTACTAAGCTTCTTCTCAATAACATATTAGGTTTTCCTTTTTCTCCCACATTTTACCCCCAACTCTCCCGCTCGACATTTCTGCTCTCTCCTCGCAGCGAGTGCAGCCTCCTGTGTATGAATGCAGCCTCATGTATGCGTTGGACTGCAGATCCAACCGCTCCAACGATAGAAGAAGCCCATGTGTACCATTGCAGGTTAATAAAGAGCACCCTCTGACAACAACAAGGTGAGGATCTATGGGTTTTTTAAGACACTATCTTATCTGACAATTTTTGTTTCAGGATCTCTAGCCCTCTTGTTATATTATTATCTATATATTTATAATATTCAAAATAATTTCTTGTTCCATTATAAGCTTCTTCCCTAGCCATTCTTTGTTCTTCCCTGGACATTAACAATCTCATATCTGATCTTCCCTGGCAACAATTTCTCCAAATTAATTATAGATCTCATTTGGTTGCTTGTCTATTGAAACTTTATGAAACTCATGACCATTTATAGCCCTATACTACTTTCAGGATGCTAACTTTAGGGCTTCTCGCAGGTTTATGGTGAGTAAACTTGTTGACACTGTTGGAACTCCTCTGGTGGACAAAAATGCTTTGAAAGCATTGGTTAGGCTACTTCTTGTTGTTCAGGTAATCTAAACTTGTTACAAAATTAACCATTTCAATATGTTTTTTGTTTAGATAGCAAAGAGCAGGATCCATGAGTTGTTCTTCTTGGTCTTCCACAAGCAGAACATCAACTTCTTTGCTCTTTGTTGCATTCAAGGCAGCAACAATCACCTAATATTTATACATGTAGGAGGCAATAATAAGGAGAATCTGACCATCCCAAATAAGTTTGATTATTCTAGATTTGTGAGATCTTAAATGAATAGAAAATATATGAACATTTTTACATTATAGGTTTTTCTTATCTAAGAGAGAAAAAGCTATTTTCAAAAGTTTGAATCACTACAAGTTTCCTAGATTTTTTCATTTCTTACGCTACTCAAGTTGGTGAATATATGTTTGCCTTCTACTTAATGATTTCAAGGTCATCTCTTGATGGAATATAAGGGCGTTGATCAAACCATACTCCAATTTTTCCTTATGAAGTGTCTATCCACTAAAATGTTTTTTATGTGGTCATGTTTATTAGGCTGTGAGCAATATTGATTTTAGATTTGTTATCACATTAAGTTTCATATTTTTAATCAAGTTTTGAGATCAATTCACGCACATATGTATTTCACATGCACATATGTATTTCACATGCACATATGTATTTCACATGCACATATGCATTTCACACACAAATATATTTTTCACACACAAACATTTTCTTCGAGTGATGCCTCCAAGATTATAATTTTTGGGGTTTGTGCTTATAATTTTGAAATGATGAAATATGTTGACTGCAGAAATGGAGGGAGTAGCTCTAGTGTGGTATTTCAGGCCTCATGATGTTGGGAAGTCAAAGGCCGATGTTGCTGCCAAGCGTGTGATGGAAAGAGTTTCTGGTGTGAATATCACCCCTCTTTTTTGTAGGATTGAGGACAAGGAGATTAATTTTTATAATGATTCCAACATTATTGTTCTTGGCCTAGATTCTATTGAGGCTAGAAGCTATATTAATTCTATGGCTTGTAATTTCTTAGGTAAGCTATGTTAAATTTGTTCTCCATGTTGTTTTAATTTCAGTTTTTCACAATGTAATTAGATGAATTCATTTTTTTCATTTAGGTGTGTGTATTTGTTTATGTGTGTAGGTGTGTGTATTTGTTTATGTGTGTATGTGTGTGCATTTGTTTATTTGTGTATGTGTGTGTATTTTTTGTGTGTATGTGTGTGTATTGGTGTATGTGTGTATGTGTTTGTATGTGTGTGTGCACATGTGGTTGTATGTGTGTAAGTGTGTGTTTATGTTTGTGTGTTTGTATGTATAAGTTTGTGTGGTTGTATGTGTGTAAGTTTGTGTGGTTGTATGTGTGTATGTGTATATTTATGTGTGTATGAAAATGTGTAGGTGTGTATGAAAATGTGTAGTGTGTATGAAGGAGCCTTGTTTTTGGTCATCGAAATTGATGACATGGTTCCAACAAATATTTTTATATGATTTTTGTTCTTGCCGGCTTTCTTTATCCCCATTCTATTTTCTCTGTTCTACATATTCGCTGGAGTTTTTGCAACTCCAAGGAGTAATAAATACTTCAAATGAGTTTTCACTTCTTTAATGCAAAACTTTTCTGTATCATGTTATTTTAGTTCAAATTTCTTCTCATTTGCATTATATGGGCACAACCTTATATCATATCTTTATTTATGACTGAACAGGAATGTTTTTGTATATGCCAGCATACAATAATAATTACATTTTCTTGAATCGCAGTACCATAGAAAAAAGTCTATGATCTGAAAGACCGTTTCAGTCCAGTCTATGAGAAAGAAGACAAATCAGACTCTTGCATCGCAGTTGAAGTCTTATCCAGAAGCAGGGGAGTGGGAAAGAATTACAATAAGGTATGCACCTGCTATGGGATCACCATATGAGAATCAAGTTGGTGTATTCCCCTAAATATATACCTCCCTCTCATGGTTTTTGTGCACATACATATGAGAATAATGCTAGAAAGTTCTCTTTTAATAAGAGTGAAAGCATTACAGTAAGTCCTATTCTTAGGTACCTCAGCACTACATGACATCAAAATTAACTTTCAAGTTCAGAGCTAGGCTTTATGATTTATATTTATAGGTATTTAAGTAGCTTTTGGAGGGTGGTAAACTTGAATGTTAAATAGTAATTGTACTGCTTGTTGGTAATTTTATAAAATACAATATGAAAATATGGTGCAGTAAACTAATGGGGTTAGAGCGGTGAATTCAGTTTCATAAAGCAAAAATTATACTCTAACTTCAAACAAATATTATGAATGTAGTCAATCACTCATGTTCAAATTTGATGAAAGATTCAAAATCTAATTGGACAAATGTTGACTCCCGCGTTCTCACATTTTAATTTTTCAAATCCTTCTGCTAAGAATGACTTGCTGTTTAATATTTTGATTGAAATAAGGTAGTTGATCCAAAAAATAAAATTTGGATGAAATGCAAATTAGTTTCTTTTTAATATCCGCAAACTTGATTAGATTTTAATGATGTTAATAAAATTCTAAGTTCCTTTTTATGCGTGTGTGGATGTTTATATCAATCAATTTTATTTTAGTACACTTGTGCTAAAAGTAAATAGTTTCTCTGCAGGACAATCATATATGTATCAAGATTACTTTGTGAAGTTGTACACGTTCCCTCCATGCTCACTACGTTTGCACGTAACATGCTGTTATGGTAAAATTTTGCAGTTTAGAAATGAAATTTAAATTGTTATTTAACTTTCTGTTCTTAAATTTGTAACTTGTCTTACTACAAAGGGATCTGAAATTAAACCTTTCAGTCTTAGCCTGTTTTCGTGCAGCAATCTTTGTTTTTCACCTCATTAGTTAAATACTTAAATATCTGGTCTTTTATTAAACCTATCAGTATTTCTATCTACTCAACTGGAAATAAAAAAATCCGTGTAGTTTTATACTCAATTTCTCCTACCAAATAATTGGGGTGCATGGGGGATTCCATATGTTTTTCATTTCATTTCTTTCTTAGTTCATGACTTCCTGTCTTTCAATTCCTTCAAACCGAATAGAGGAATATATACACAATTAACTTCACTAATTCATGTTAGGTATCTTGTGATAAAATTCTAAGTTCTTTTTTATGCGTGTGTGGATGTTTCTTTTGCACATATTTCCTGTTCTATTCCTTCAATAACTTTTTCTGTGATGCTAAATTATTTTGTATGTCAAATTTGTGCAGAATTATTTTGTAGGGTGATCTTAATTGCTCTCTTTTATTTGTAGGGTGCTCGAGCATTGACCGGCAAGTGACGAAAGATTCATTAGTCAGAAAATGATGGACGATTCATTTTTCGAAAAATGACGGAAGATTTATTAGAAATATGTTGATCTTGTAATGTAATATTGTATTATTTTAGAAGAGATGATAATAACTTGTACTCTATGTAATACTTTTTGGTGTGAATAAATACATGTTGATCTTGTTACGAAATATTAAATATATGTGTGTTTTCAAGATTATTATTTGTAATAAAATCTCAGGTACACAAAAAATAGAAATGGAATATTTTTGATATATAAATGAATTGGCTGTAGTAAGAAAAATGAAAAACAAATGTAACGATTTTTTCGTTACTATTGTTTAATCTATTGTAACGAAATAATGTTTATTATACTTTATTGTAACGAAGTTATTTTATTTTTAGTGAGGAAAAAAAAACATTTGTAACGAAATAGTTTTAATCATAACTATTTTTTTGTGAGGAAAAAATAACATTCGTAACGAAATAATATTTATTGTGACTAATTTATTGTGAGGAAGAATCTCTTTTTGGTGAGAAAATATCATTTGTTACAATTACTTTATTTGTAACGACATGCATACATTCGTTACAATAACCTTTAGCGTCGAGCTTTAGAGGAGGACCGTTACTTAAAGTTTTTTTCGTTACCAAAGAGTTTTTGTAACGAATTTTGGCACTTATTGTAACGAATTAGGTCCTTACTATAAGTGCAGTTTGTTGTAGTGATAATTTTCAAGGCATGATAAATACAAAACAATGTTTTTAAGAAACTTGAAAGTTAAATTAAACATTGTATTTAATCTTTAATTGATATAATTAATCATCCATCCTTGACAATGGCAATGAATAACAATCAGTTTTGTTTTTATAAATTTTGAATTTTTTTATATATGCACAAAACAATAAACACACATAAAGAAAAACATATTTTTGTTCTTTGAAATTGTTTTATAATTTTGTATTTGTTTTTTTTATATATATTCTCTGGAAATCATAGAAGTCTTTAATAGCCCTTTCAGTAAATGATATTCTATGCCAGAGAAATAAACAAAAATAACGTATGAGAAAATACATATATATATATTTTAAAAGAAATAAAATTTTGTTTTAAAAGGAATAAAAAGATAGAAAACTTTTTACAAACACACAAAATATTAAAATAATACCAGAAATAATTCAAAACAAAAAAAAAAATTTTGGAGCAAAGGAGCTAACGCCAGACATTAACTTCTTAATGCCAAAACAGAACTGCATTTCTTGATGTTTTGAAAAATATTTTTCTCAATTCATTTGTATTATAAAGAGACCTTCCTTCAGTTGAAATTTCAGAGTATATTGATTAGATTTGAAGGCTCTTTTAGCATGTATTTGGTGATTTTTCAAATATTTGTGTTTGGTAAAATCATTAAAGCTCGAAATATTAAAATATGCAAACACATGATGCAATGTTAGAATAAAAAAATATGCATGATTTATGTATAAAGAGTGAGATAATGTTCATGCAATGAATATAATATAAGTATATTTAAGATCAAGATACCTTAACTACATGACTACACTCTAGCCCCGTACTAAGTGACGGATGGGCATGAGGAGCTGCACACATGCCGTAGGTTGGGGTGTTAATCCCATATGCATACAAAAGACGACGCTCAACCTAGCACTCTTTCCCCCCAGTGACTCTCAAGGCCCCACTGGAACTCTCCCCGGTTAAGGACAAGACATGACTTAGAGGTTATGTCTCTAATGCACACAATCCTACGCCCTCGTTATTGTGAGACACAAGCATAGGTTTATTGATTATGGACATACTAAGCGTGTAAGCCTTAAATATATTAACTGTGTTATAATTTCATGATTAGTTTTGGATTTACAATTTTATCGAAGATTGTTGATTTTAAATCCATTTAGAAAAGTTTTATTCATGCAAATATCTATAATGGAAAATAAGATTTTCATATTTTAATGACATAATTTACTTTAGCATTGCAAGATATAACTAGCATGAGCATTGATTTCTATCTATGGTACGTGATAATGCTAGTGTGATGAATTAGGACAACATGGTGCAAAGCTAAGTAAAGATGGACAAATATAAGATTGAGTTGCATGTATTCAAACATAGAGTTTTGAATTTTCATAGACCTAGAAAGAAGTGACAATTCTATTTGATTTCATCTTGTTGATATCAAGTTAATTCATAGGTCTAAAGATAATGAGATTCATGCAAACAATAAAGATGTACATCACACACACAAAATAAGATATGAAACTATAATACCAATTGCAATCATATATTTCATAATTCCTAAGGTTGATAGAATTAGTTGATTTAAGATAGGTCTTGATGGATCATGAATTATGATATATGATTATAGTGAATTTTAGCATAGGATATTAATAGATCATGGTGGTGATTGTGAAATCATATTCATCATTTTTGTAAATTTTCTTTTTGATTTTAATTTTTAGAAATTAGACAAAACAAATACAAGGTATTTGACAACAATGATAGTAAAAATAATTTTTCAGAGAAAATCAGAATTTTTAGGAAAATATGCTACCGCCAGCGTTAGTGATAACGCCTGGTGTTAGCAACAGAGTTACTATATATTTGATTTAAAACACATTGTTTTTTATATTATTTGATTCTGATTTTTCTCGATTATGATTTTCAATATATGGGTTATTATATGCAGCAATGAAAAATAGATAAATATGCAATTAGTTGCGCATTTAATATTTTATCCTAAGACCCCTAAAAATCCATTTAAATTCAATTTTGAAAGTAATTTCATTAGTCTTGATAATATCATTTAGAAAAGTTAGCATTCAATTTATAATGATAATATAAGACATTTATAGGCAAAGGATTTAAAAAGGATAAAGTACAATCAAAGATGAGAGATAGATCACTTTGAAAAATATATGACTTAATGTTCAATTTTAATTTAAATTTGATTTGATAAACATTAGGCTTAATATATGAAAGTCATATTTCATGATATATAAAGTGATCATAATCATTTTGGATCAAAAAAAATACAAAACAAACAAAAGAAAAAAAGAAATAAAGCACATCATGAAGTAGAGAATTGATATTTCATTTTTAATTGTTTCTACTTCATGCAAATGATAGGATACTAATGAATAAGAGATTTAGGTATCCAAAGGAGACCATGAGGGATGGTTCCTTTGGGTACCCAAATACGACATGATGATTTTTTAGGAGACAAGGATAAATGAGCCCTTTCTATTAAAGTTGATGTGTCATTTTTCTTTAAGGGTCTCCATTCATACCTTGGTTGTTTATCTTTAAAATTCATATTATGATTATGTGACATCTTTATATGATTGTATTTGTTTGAAAAATAATTTATTTAAGATTTATGCTTATTCAAATTATTTTTCAAAATAGATTGATGTTGATAATCATAATGAATTTTATTATATGGATTCTTTGAAAATTTATAAGAGTGATTGTCTTTCTTTAGAATTGAATGTTGAAAGAGTGAGTTACAATAAATTTTAAATGATTGATTCTAAATTTATTGATTTTCATTTCCACTCTTTCTTATAGACATACTCTTATAATATGAAGGAAAATATTTTATAGTTTGATTTTCATAAAAAGGAGTTTTTTAATTTGAGTCATGATTGAAAATATATTGAGACTTATAATAGTGACTCTTAAGAATTTTGTGAGTGTCATAATTCTTTTTGTAAACTCCTTTTGAGTTGATGTATGAAAATGATTCTTTTTAGAAATGAATTTGTAAGTTAATTTATCTTTGTTATTTAAAATCTTATGATGAAAGTCATTACAAGTAATTAGAACTTTTTCAACAAAAGATTTTAATTGTCTTAACTTACAAGTTAAAGCATCATTTTCAAATATCAATTTTTCATTATGCTTTTTAGAAACTAAGAGTCCTTTTTCAATTTCCTTGAATTGTTCTTTTAATAAATTGCAATCAAAACAAGGAGTAGGAATTTCAACTAAAGAGCAAGATGGAGAAGCCACATCATAATTAGATTCTACATTAACATTAGCTTTTAACCTTTTATTTTCTAAACGTAACTTATCATTTGTAATTTTCAATTTCTTAATTTTACGTTTAGCAACTTGTAGCATATGTAATGTGGAAATAGAATTAGTCACAAAGATAGAAGAATTTGATTTACTTACATTGCTATCGGGAGAGGCAAGGTTTGAACATAAAGTTCCTTTCACATCCTTTTGGCACTCCTCTTCCGGAGACAGTACTTCTTTTTTTTTTCCATTTGATGTGTGCTCCATTGATTCGTCATGAGAGAAGCATTCTTGAAGGCTTGTGCAAGCTTGCATATTCTTCGGTTCTTGTGATTGTTTGATACCTGTAGAAGGATAATCATGAGTTCTTTCAAGAAACATCCAAATCTCATAAGCGGTAGGCAAAGTATAAATAAGTTTGAAAATATTTTGGTCTAACGCACAAAATAGACTATTCATAGATTTTGCGTTTAAAATAATTTTGTTTCTAGTTAGTACGCTAGATGGCTTTTCAATAGTAATATTCCAAACTTTTTCATCTAAGGCCTTAAGAAATTTTTTCATTAATGTTTTCCACCCTTTATAATTTTTGCCCATAAATAAAGGAGGTGATAATACTTTTTCATTTATATTAAAATTTTCCCCACTAGTAGAAGCGAGATCATGATCAAGAGGCACCATTATTCTCGGTTGTTAAGCCGATTAGGAACAACCTGGCTCTGATACCACGTGTTGGATCTTGTGGCGCCCTTAGAGGGGGGTGAATAAGGGTGCGTATATATTTAAATATTTTACTTGAAATTTTTCACCAAATTTCACTTTTCTTAAAATAATTAATCGAAATTTTCCAAACACAAATTTTATGTTAATAAATACTCAATTAATTTTCAATAAAGTAACATTCATAATTTTATTAAATATGACAAAGACATACATGAACATAACGATCTTAATAAAGCTTAAGATCAAGGCAATAATGGTAAAATAAAACTTTAACAATTTTACCGGTCCTTCTACTAAGGACCGGAAGGCTATGACTTATCTCTCCCTAGATCAAGCCACTAGCCTATCCTCTAGATCTTCCCAAGATCTAGACGTAGCACACAAGACCATGATTTCCCACCAAGCCACGCAAGGACTTGGACACTCCGCACAAGGAAGTGATTTTCCCCTAAGCCACGCAAGGACTTAGACGTCACGCACAAGGAGACGATTTTCCCTACCAATACAAAGTAAAATGTATATAAATGAAAATACAAGATAAAATAAGAACTCCCTAGAAATTCAGATCTCTGAAAGGAAGGTTGAAGCCTCGAGATGATCGTTGATGTAGAAGCGCGTCTGATCTCGTCTTCAATTTCAAACTTTCTCAGCACAAATGGGAGTTCTTGAGGTTCTGGAGCTCTCTGGTTCGTATGCACTCAGGAAGGAACTTAGAATCTTCAAAGCTTGAAATCCACGAAGTTCTGAACCCTTTTAATAAAAGAGAGCTGTCGGATTTCCGTTAGCTAGCTATCGGAAATCCGTTATCTCCAGAGGTTGCCACGTGTCCCACTAATTCAAAGTTTCTGCGCGAAGTGGAGGTCGTGGTTGAGACGTGGGTTGTCGGATATCCGATATCTCTATCGGATATCCGTTAGCATGCGTAACTGCTGCACGTCGTGGAGTTACGGGAAGATCATGCACTGTCGGAAATCCGTTACCTAGATATCGGAAATCTGTTACCTAGCTATCGGAAATCCGTTACTGATGTCGGAAATCCGATAGCTCCATTTTCATTTTGTCATCCGAAACTTCTCTAAACTGTAGATGACGACGTTCTCATTCCAAAATGGGGTGGCACGTTCCGTAACTCTTCCTGGATTGAAAGTTATTGCCGTTTGAAGTTTAC
This sequence comes from Dactylorhiza incarnata, assembly GCA_033032865.1. NCBI lineage: Eukaryota > Viridiplantae > Streptophyta > Magnoliopsida > Asparagales > Orchidaceae > Dactylorhiza > Dactylorhiza incarnata. Next base: position 4,567,808 of record JAWHQI010000163.1, on the reverse strand, counting down.
CATACAAAACTCGTTATTTTGACTTTTTGATCCATGAACGAGGACGTGTTTCTTTGTTTAACATGTATCACCTGTACACTATAAACACACAGAAGAGTAGATCAAATATATCATGGTATTTGTTATTCTCAAACCAAGAGATGCGGAATGCAAGCTCCAACACACACACCTATTTTGTTGAGAAGAGTTGACACAACTAGTCTCATAGATAATGTCATTTTTGTCATAAAACTCTTTCAAGGGACCATCAAATTCGAGGCCATTATCACTTCTAATACATTTTATCAATTTTAGAAATTGTGTTTAACTAATTTGTAGTAGGACAGTAAAATTTTGATGGCTTCTTTTTTTGTTTTGCCTTAAGAATACCCAAAATCCATAGTTAAGGTCGTACCAATGTAAGAAAATAATGAGCACCACATGAGGATGGGTCACAATATTGTCTCCACAAATTACAAGAAACTAAGTTAAAATAACTCAAAGCATTACTTTGGCTAATCGGGAAGGGAGTATGAGTTTATTTAGCACAATAAGATGTGTCACAAACAAAAGTATCCGAAGAACGCAAACCACGAAACTCAGAAATTAAAGAAATATGTTGATCACACAAACAAAAAACACCTCTAATAGTATCAATCGGCGTTTTCGAAGTGTGATCATCTATTATGCAAAATAAATTAGTGAACTTAATTTGACAATCCAATTCAACAATCAATTGGTAGATTGAAATTAAATCGCAAGACGAATTTCAAAACATAGAAAACTTTATGCAACATAGGCTTCGTTTGGCGCGGTGGTCATGAACCGTCGTTCGTGAAAGCCCGGCCTCACCTAAAAAATTGATAGTGAGGTCGAATTTTTACCAAATAATGTCTTGGTGTTCACCGGAACATTCTATCGTTGACAAAAGTTGTTGAAATTGTTCAGGGTAAACATTGTGCCGCACCACACTATGAAATAACTGCGGCATTAACACGACCTCAGTTCCCGAGTCCTCTCTACCCCCACGATAGACTGTTGTTGTCTTGATTGCCACACAAAGTTTTGTACCATTCTGGGTAACCTTGGAACAGTTCTTCATGTCATCCTCAGACTTGTTGCAATGAGTGCAAAACATGCCTCCATTGCCCTTGGATTTCGGCAGACCACCATGTGTTTGAGGAGTGACATGTCCAACCCTTGGCTGGATGGGAATGGTGGTGGTAAAGTGCACTTATGCACTTTATCATAATGGTGGTGGTAAAGTGCACTTATGCACTTTATCATAAAGTGTGCACATCTAATGATGGAGATGTGGATCAATGCAATGCACATATTTCAAAGTGTAATGCACATATTTCAAAGTGCAATGCACATATCTCAATCAACCATTGAATGTGTGTATTTTATGGTAAAGTGCATAAATGCACTTTACCACCCTCATTCCCAGGCGGGATGCATTCATCTTGCCCTCAGATGTCAGCATGATGGGATTCTTTATGTGTGATGAGTGAGTACATCTTGCTCTGGGTGAGAAGTGGCCTCCTACTCAAAAATTGTGAGTATATATGGTGCCAAAAATGGAGTCTTCCAAGCTAAGAAAAAATGAGGCAACACTACAATAAAAATCTTAATTAGCAAGGAGCTAAATCTTTTGTTAGTTTGTAAAATTCCTTGTTAAATTTAATTAGCAGTGAATTTAGAAACAAAAATTTTTCGTAGCTAATATGCTCCTAGCTAATTTTAGCAAGGAATTATTCCTTCCTATTTTGCAAGAATTTTTAAGAAGAAAATTATTCCTTTTTAAATTAGAAAGGGGTTTTATTATGTTGCTAATATTTAGTATTTTATTTAATTATTTTGCTAAAATTAAAATGAAATTTTATATAACAAAAAATGTACTCATTTACTAGTGAATTTAGAAACAAAAAATTTTCATAGCTAATATGCTCATAGCTAATTTTAGCAAGGAATTATTCCTTCCTATTTTGCAAGAATTTTTAGGAAGAAAATTATTCTTTTTTAAATTAGCAAGTGATTTTATTATGTTGCTAATATTTAGTATTTTATTTAATTATTTTGCTAAAATAAAAATGAAATTTTATATAACAAAAAATGTACTCATTCACCGTAGCATTGTAGCATTCGAAGTTTCGAACCCAATACCATCTATATACAATAAAGTAGTCTTAACCAACTCTCCAAACAAAGCAATCTATTAAAAGATGGAGGTATATATATATATAGTCTTATATAATTATAATATATACTCATATGTATATATATTTAAATATATATATAATTATACAAAGAATTCAATATATTATTAATTATTTAGTTGAATATAAAAAATTAATGCTAATTTATAAATATATATATATAGACAACAATTATGTTTTACTAGAGGGGATAAAAATAAAAAATAAATCATTTTTTTAGAAAGAGAGATGAAATTTTTTAAATGGAAATTATTTTTTCTCTATATAAATATTTAGCAACAAAAAAATTTATTGTTATTTTGCAACAAAAAATTTGCAACAAATTATTTAGTCTCTATTTTAGCAACAAATAAATTTCTTGCTATCTTTGCAACAAAAAAATTCCTTACTATTTTCGTAGATAATGTAAAAAAATTTATTTACCTAACTAAATGTACAACCCGTATTCGCCGAGTGGGCCCCTCAAGCCCACTGGCGAGACCTGGCCCAGGCGAGAGGGAGAAAATCGGCGAGTGACGCCCTCGCGGACCACTCGCCCAGGAATGTGTGCATTTGCCCAGCCGAGCGGGAGCTCGGCGAGTGGTGCCCCACGGACCATTCGCCCCCTAGGTCTTTAAGGGGGAAATGACCACCATGCCCCTTATGGGCTGCAAATAGCCCTTCAGAACAGCGGAGTTAGGCTATTAGCAGACCAATTCAGGGTGCAGTTAGTAAAATTAAAAGGCGGATTCATATATGCTATTTGCAGACCAGCCTAGAAAAATCTATAAATAGACCCTTAAGGGCACCTTGGAGGAGATAGATTTTCTGGAGAGTCCTCTCCTCTAGGCTAGTTTTGGTTGGCTGCTAGTGCCCTCCAAGGTGCTCGGCTGAGCTTTGGTTTGGGAGGGGAAGCTCTCTAAGATCTTCCGGGTGTGTGGCGGGACCTCCACGCTGCAGCCTTGGGTCTATTCCAATTTTCTCATCCACCAGTCAGAGAGTTTAGTGAGGGAGAAGTAAGCGTCGGCTACACCCCCCAGTGGGTCCGAACTCAGGAGACCGGTTGCGGGTTTCAACATTTTTGGTGCGGTGAGAGTGGACCGTAGCCGGTGAAGGAAAATCTCAAGCTAGGTTGGATGATAGGAGATGGGAAAAATGGTTCTGACTCGGGCCACTCGCAGTCACCAGCGACAGGGGAGTGGCTGGAGATGTTCGAGAAGTTCAAGCGAGAAGTCCTGCAGACGGTTCTCGCAGGAAGAAGCGAGTGCGAGACGCCGGCAGTTCCCGTGGTTCTGCCCCAGCAGATCGGCGAGAATGCTCCGGGGCAGCGATCTGGGAAGGAAGTGCCAGCGGAAGGAAGCGCGCGAGATCTCCCCGGGCGGCAACTATTCAGCAGCCTGGCGAGTGCTGAGGTCTGCGAGCTGGTTCCGCGCGAGAGGACCACTCGCCGAGCAGGGGAAGGAAGCCCTTTTTGCGAGATGATCCTCTCGGCCCCAGTGCCAGAGGGGTTCCGAGGGCCGGAGATGTCCTATTATACTGGCAAGGACGACCCAGTCGTGCACCTGCAATGGTTTGAGGACATGGTTTCAATTCTGCCCATGACGGATGCCTTTCAGTGCCGACTCTTCGCGACCACTTTGAAGGAGAAAGCTAGGGACTGGTTCCACCAGCTCCCCGTAGGTTCCATCTACGCGTTCGACGATCTGCGTCGGAGCTTCCGGCTGCGCTTCTCGACGTCAAAGAAGAGAAAGAAGGATGCGGAGGCTCTCTTCAAGATCAAGCAAAGGGAGGGGGAATCACTGGCACACTATGTGGACAGATTCCAAGAGGAGATACACCTCGTGCAGGAGGTGCCGGGGTTCGCCCTCAAGATGGCATTCATTGTGGGGTTGCGAGATGGGTTCTTCAAGATGGACCTGAAGAGAAGGGCTCCTCTCTCCTTTGAGGAGTTGATGGAGCGGGCAGCGGAGGAGATAGAAGGGGAGGCGGCCAACCCAGAATTCTACAAAAGGTTGGCGAAGATGAGCGAGCCTGAGGTGAGGCAGCAAGAAGGAAGAAGGCGAGAAGAACCCAGGGGTCAGGGGTTCGAAAGACCGCCTCGGAATTGGAGGAATCAAGAGCCCAACAACAGGTTGGGCTGGAGGAACCAGGAAGGACCAGCGAGAGGTCAGGAAGGGGGGTACCAAGGAAGAGAGGCGGGAGGAATGAATCCGGGGTGGAGGCAGGGCCCCAGACCCCCTCACCCCCCAAGGGAGCAAGCTATGACAGTAGGCCGAGGAAGAGGAGGTAGAGGAGCAAGAGGAGGGAGAGGAAGAGCAGGAAGGGGGAACAGAGTGGCGTTGCCCTACTGTGATTTTCATCAGGAAGATGGTCACGCGACCGCCACCTGCCCAGAATTCCTGGAGATGAGAGAGAGAGGTCAGCCACGGCGGCAGCAGGCCGGGATCGAGGAAGTGCTCCCGGAGGCGGAAGAGGACCGATGCGAGGACAGGGTGGATACAAGAGCCAAGGGGGAATCTGGGTGATTCATGGTGGGGTTGGGATAGAGGCCTCTCGCAAGAGGAGCTTCCAGGCGATGTTCCGGAGAGACGTCGCATCAACTTCCCAGACCCCACCCCCCACAGAGAAGCTCACCTTCTCCTCGGAAGATATGCCCGATTATGAGGACCCGTTCTGCGACGCCCTGGTGATCCAGACGGCGATAGAAAACTTCACGGTCTCTCGGATCCTGGTGGACAATGGGAGCTCGGTGAATGTTATCTTCAAGAAGGCTTTCGATGCGATGGAGGTGGAGAAGAAGAGGGTGCAGGCCTCTGATGGGCCAGTGTTTGGTTTCTCAGGAGAAAGGAAGGAGGTTGAGGGAGGTGTCGGCCTCCAGGTGACGTTAGGAGGGGTCCCAAGGAACTGCCGGTTCGTCATCGTTGACGCTCCGAGCAGCTACAACGCCATATTTGGACGACCCCTCATCAGTGCCTTCCGATGTGTGCCCTCGTCATACCACCAGTGCTTGAAGTTCCATAGTGGAGGAGTCCAGGTCCGAATCCAGGGAGATGCAAAGGTGGCCAGGCAGTGCTACGTGACTGCCGTCAACACCATCTCTTAGATGGCGGAGGCTGAGAAGATGGATGAGGAGATGAAGAGGCCGGAGGGGCCAGGAGAAGGAGTGAGGAAGAGGGGAGAAGAGGAAGAGGGCAGTGCCCGAGGAAAGGAGATGGAGGTAGCTCAGGAGGAGCAGGTCGAACCAATGGAAGAAGAAGGCGCGGCAGAGGAGGAGGCCCGGGTAGAAGGGCGAGAAGCGAGGGGCAGATGGGAAGAGCCGGCCCGGCTTGAGGCGGCAGAGGAAGTAGTGGAGATGGAGGTTATCACCCGGGGTGGAAGGGTGGAGAAGGTGCGTGTCAGCGGGGGCCTCAGCCCAGAGGACAGGATAAGGATGCTGGAGTGCATCCAGAAGAACGTGGACATCTTCGCATGGAGCGCGGCAGACATAACAGGCATCGAGGCGGACGTGGCATGCCATCGTCTCAACCTTGAGCCAGGAGCCCGCCCCATCCGACAGAAAAGGAGGGCCTTCGCCGACAAGCTCGAAGAACCGATCCGCGAGGAGGTGGCCAAGCTCCTTGAAGCAGGTTTTGTATCGGAAATTCAGTATCCAGGCTGGGTCTCCAATGTCGTCATGGTAAAAAAAGGCGATGGTCGCTGACGTATGTGTATTGAGTTTTCTTTATTAAACAAAGCCTGCCCTAAGGATTGTTATCCCCTGCCTCGGATCGACGCGTTGGTTGACTCAGCCGTCGGTTTTTCTGTGATGAGTTTTTTGGATGTTTTTTCAGGTTATCACCAGATCAGGATGCACCCCCCGGATATCAAAGATGTCTCTTTCATCACCCGGGAAGGGTGCTACTGCTATAAGATGATGCCCTTCGGGCTGAAAAATGCAGGAGCAACCTACTAGAAAATGATGGACCGGGTTTTTAAGGAGCAAAGAGGAAGAAACTTGGAGGTTTATGTAGATGACCTCATGGTGAAGAGCAAGAGCGTGAGCATTCATCTCCAAGACCTCGAGGAAACCTTCGCCACCCTACGCAAGTACAAGATGCGCCTGAACCCCCTGAAGTGTGCGTTCGGGGCCAGCAAGGGGAAGTTCCTGGGACACCTCCTCACCCCTTTGGGGGTAGAACCTAACCCAGACAAGGTCAAAGCCATCATGGAGTTGGGATCACCTCGGAATGCCAAGAAGGTCCAGCGCTTGACGGGAAAGCTCGCGGGGTTGAGCAGGTTTCTCTCCCGGGCCGGGGAGAAATGCTCCCCCTTCTTCAAAACATTACGAGGCAACCGGAAATTCGAGTGGACAGAAGAATGCGAGGAGGCCTTCCAGGCCTTGAAGAGCCAGCTCACCCAGGCTCCGCTGCTCCAGGGTCCCAAGGAGGGGGAGGACCTAGCCTTGTACCTCGGAGTCGGGACTGAGGCCGTAATCTCCGTCCTGGTCCGGGAAGAAGGCAAGAAACAGCTGCCCATCTACTACGTAAGTAGGGTCTTGAGGGAGGCGGAACTCAGGTATCCAATTTTAGAGAAGCTGGCCTTCGCTCTGGTCGTCACGGCAAGAAAGCTCAGGCCATACTTCCAGGCCCATTCAATTCAAGTGGTGACTGGTCACCCCCTTCGCCAGATCTTCGAAGGAGTAGAGCACTCGGGGAGGCTCGCGAAGTGGTCAATAGAGTTAAGTGAGTTCAATATCACCTTCGTCCCTCGACTATCCATGAAGGCACAGGTAGTGGCAGATTTCATGGCAGATTATGTGGTCGGGATGGAGGAGGGTCAGGCCCCTCGTCATGTTCCATGGAAGCTGCTGGTTGACGGGGCCTCGGGTAAAAACTCTCTCGGAGGAGGGGTGGTGCTGGAGAGCCCCCACGGGATGAAGATCGAGCAGATGCTCGTTATACATTTCCCAATCACCAACAACCAGGCGGAGTATGAGGCGGTGATCGCCAGCCTGTGTCTGGCTCAGGAACTGGGAGTCCATGACGTGGAGGTCCTCACCGACTCGATGATAATAGCCTCTCAGATCAAGGGAGAGTTCGAGACAAGGGAACTTACACTCATAAGATACTTAGCCAAAGTGAGAAGCCTCATTGGAGCGTTCAAGACTTTCTCCATCAGGCACATCCCTCGGGAGGAGAGCACCCCAGCGGATCGTCTGGCCAAGGCCGGTCCTCGAGCCGGAGGAACCCTGACAGACCTGTTTCGTCCTTCGATCGAGGAGGGGGAACTCATGGAAATAGAGCAGCGACCCTCTTGGAAGGATCCCTTCGTTACCTTCCTTGCAACAGGGAAATTCCCGGAGGATGTTCCAGACCAAAGGCGCTTCCGGTACAAGTCCGCCTACTACGTGCTCCATGAGGGGGATTTGTATCGGAAGACCCTCTCGGGCCTCCTGGCCCGATGCATCTCGGAAGATGAAGTCCCGAGGATCTTGGAAGAAGTTCACTCCGGCGAGTGTGGCAGCCACTCGGGGAGCAGGATGTTGGAGGCAAGAATAATGAGGCAGGGGTACTTTTGGCCGACCTTGAGTAGAGATGCGGCGGCCTTCGCTAAGAAATGCCAGAAGTGTCAGATGTTCGCCCCACTTCAGCTCATGCCTGCTCAGAGGCTAAGGAGTATCACGGCGCCTTGGCCATTCGCCATATGGGGGATGGATCTGGTAGGACCCTTCCCCCAGGCCAGTGGGCAGAGAAGATTCCTCTTGGTCATGATCGACTACTTCTCGAAGTGGTTGGAAGTTAAGGCGCTGGCTAAGGTCACCTCCTAAGTGATCCGCAACTTCATATGGGGGGAGATCATCTGTCGACTTGGGCTTCCGCAGGCCATAGTCACAGATAATGGCCCACAATTCGCCAGCGAGGAGTTCATCAATTTCTGTGGCCAGTTGGGGATAGACCTCAGGTTTGCATCCGTCCACCATCCCAGGAGCAACGGGCAGGTGGAGGCGGCAAACAAGATTATCGTGAACTTGCTCAAGAAGAAGGTGGAAAATCTTAAGGGCAATTGGGTGGAGCAGCTCCCCTCGGTCCTGTGGGCTTTAAGGACTACCCCTAACACCGCCACGGGAGAGACCCCTTTCAAGCTCTACCACGGTTGCGAGGTCGTCATCCCGATAGAGTTTGAGGTCATGACGCCACGAGTAAAGGTCGCCACGAATGGAGAGGAATATTAGAGAGCTGGGAATGAAGAGGAGTTGCGGCTCTCCCTCGACCTCATCGAAGAAGCCCGGGATCTAGCAGCCATTCGCCAAGAAGAGGTCAAGCGGCGGATGGCCAAGTACTTCGACAAGCACATCAGGGTCAAGCAATTCGAAAAGGGGGACCTAGTACTCAAAAAGGTCGACGCGGCTGGAAGGTCTGCCGCAGTGGGGAAGCTTAATCCCAACTGGGAAGGTCCCTATGTCGTGGAAGAGGCACTAAAGTCTAGGGGATACCGCCTTCAGAATGTGGAGGGCCGATCCCTCAGTCACGCATGGAGTGGTGACGATCTCAAACGCTTCTATCCCTAAAAACTATGTAATGCTAATGTTTTTGAAATGAGAATATTCTGTTTATCCTGTATATGTGAAAGTAATGCTGCAGCTTGTGGGGAAACCTCGAAAGTTCCAGAAGATGGCCCCGAGCAGACCCGCTGTGCAGGCTCCCATCTAGCTGGCAGGTCCGAAGGCTCACTCGGTGGCAGGTTCTAATTTGCTGGGAAGATGGCCCCGAGCAGACCCGCTGTCCAGGCTCTCATCTAGCTGGCAGATCTGAAGGCTCACTCGGTGGCAGGTTCTAAGTTGCTGGGAAGATGGCCCCGAGCAGACCCGCTGTCCAGGCTCCCATCTAGCTCGCAGGTCCGAAGGCTCACTCGGTGGCAGGTTCTAAGTTGCTGGGAAGATGGCCCCGAGCAGACTCGCTGTCCAGGCTCTCATCTAGCTGGCAGGTCTGAAGGCTCACTCGGCGGCAGGTTCTAAGTTGCTGAGAAGATGGCCCCGAGCAAACCCGCTGTCCAGGCTCTCATCTAGCTGGCAGGTCCGAAGGCTCACTCGGTGGCAGGTTCTAAGTTGCTGGGAAGATGGCCCCGAGCAGACCCGCTGTCCAGGCTCTCATCTAGCTGGCAGGTCCGAAGGCTCACTCGGTGGCAGGTTCTAAGTTGCTGGGAAGATGGTCCCGAGCAGACCCGCTGTCCAGGCTCCCATCTAGCTGGCAGGTCCGAAGGCTCACTCGGTGGCAGGTTCTAAGTTGTTGGGAAGATAACCCCGAGCAGACCCGCTGTCCAGGCTCTCATCTAGCTGGCAGGTCCGAAGGCTCACTCGGTGGCAGGTTCTAAGTTGCTGGGAAGATGGCCCCGAGCAGACCCGCTGTCCAGGCTCTCATCTAGCTGGCAGGTCCGAAGGCTCACTCGGTGGCAGGTTCTAAGTTGTTGGGAAGATGGCCCCGAGCAGACCCGCTGTCCAGGCTCTCATCTAGCCGGCAGGTCCGAAGGCTCACTCGGTGGCAGGTTCTAAGTTGTTGGGAAGATGGACCCGAGCAGACCCGCTGTCTAGGCTCTCATCTAGCTGGCAGGTCCGAAGGCTCACTCGGTGGCAGGTTCTAAGTTGTTGGGAAGATGGCCCCGAGCAGACCCGCTGTCCAGGCTTTCATCTGGCTGGCAGGGCCGAAGGCTCACTCGGTGGCTGGTCCTAGATTCTCAAAAGGTCGACCTCGGGAGCACTCGCGAGGACTGCACACCAGTAAGATAATTTCTTCTCTCTCCCTTATAACCTATCCATGCGAGACCCCTGACCTAGGCGAATGGTCAGAGGGGCGAGTGGAGCAAGCGGCGGAAGATCGGAAAGGGCAAGGCATCCTAGGTCACCTTCGAGCATCCGGCGAGTGGCCAAGACAATAACACTACGACCCAACGTCCTAATGAGCCTAGCGAGATACAGTAGCAAATGAGTGAAAATCAAGATAGCACAAAAATTTGTAATTGATATATACGCCAAGAGGACTCGCCCTAGTTCATGATTACATCCAAAATGAAAGATAAAAAGAAAGCAAAAAATCGCGATGGCCCCTCTCATGGGTCGGCAGGCTTCTCGCCAGAAGATCCATCGCTCTCGCCCGAATCCGGGAGGAGGGCGTCTTCTCGCAGCTCTCCGTCTTCATCTTCCGGGAAAGGGATCGGGATGTAGAGCTCGGGGACGACCTGTCGGGCAGAGAGGCATTCGGCCTCCTCCTTCAGGTACCCAGCCTGCCGCAGCACCTGCAGCGCGTGCTTCACGGCGCTTTGAGCATTCTCCTGCATCAGCTGCTCTAGCTCATGATGGGGGTAAAAGTGCCCCCTACTCCTTGAGGCGAATGCCAAGGCATCGGCTTCTCGCGCCTGCTGGACCTCAGCCTTAGCCAGCCGGACTTCCTCCTCAAGGTTGCCCACTCGCGCGCGAAGCATCTCGGCGATCATGGTGTCCTGAGAAAACGAAGATGGTGAGAAGAAAGTGCGGCAATCATCAACGGTCATTCGCGGGGAGGGTGGGGAAAATGTACCTCTCTGACGGGGCGGCTGGCGAGAAGGGCCTCCGCAGCTTCCAGTTTCACCCTGAGGTCACGCGCCTCGGCGGAAACAATAGCCCTGGTCTCCTCAACCTCCGCCAAACTCCGCGCCAGATTAATGCTCCGGCGCGAAGACATATGCACAAGCTCAAGGGCCCGCAGCAGGGCTCGAGCGGTCTCGTGGGCGAGAACTTGCATCTTCTCGGCATCAAAGACCTCGGCGTCCTCACGACCGTAGAGGGCATACACAATGGCGTAAGCCTCACCACTGGCAAGATCGCTCTCTATCCACGATGGATGGAGGGTAGAGAGCGAGACCCTGTTCGAGTTCCTGTCCCACTTCACCAAGGGAGCCCCTGAGGGGGTCCACATACTTCTCGCCCTGAGGAAAGTTTCGGTGGTCCCTGGGCAATGGCGGCGGCGGCAACGACGGCCCCGAGTGGGGAACATTCCCGTCCGGCGCACTCGTTCTTGGGGTCTGGGCTGGAGCTTTCGCCCCTGAGGTCTCACCCAAAACCCCCTTCCCTTTGACAGAAGGGGAACGTCTCGACTTCTTGGAAGAGGAGGAAGGAGGCACCCCGGTCTTTTGTTTTCGGCCTGTGCTTGGAGGTGGAGGGTTCTTCCCGACAGGCATCCGCGGAGGCTTGCGCAAGAGACACGGAAACCCCCGAGGGACGCGGCGGATGAAGTGGGAAGTCTCGCACGCCTGTTTGGAACACGAGCGGATCAGCGAATGGTATGAAGTCAACAAAACCAAGCGAATGAAGAAGATTTAGAAAACTCACCCTCACCATGCGGAATGGGCGGAAGCGAGTTGACGTTTCGCCGGAGGTGGACGAGGTCCATCCCGTGCTCCAGGATGTACTGGTGCAGCTTGGCCTCGTGCCCCCCCAGAGTCGGGGGCCGGAAGGTTGATTCCTCCTCCTGCACCGGGGCGAGAAGGGTGTTTCCGAGGCTCCCGCTGACGAAGATGAAGCGGCGAACCCAGTCATGGTTCTTGTTCGGGAGACCCTGGTGCTTGAGTGGGCTCTGACCCGAGAAAAAGGAGATACTGTGTGAGCAGCGGAAGGTATATTGCTTGCGAAAGGCGGGCAGCAAAAATTCGATCCCCTCCTCTCGCAGGTAGCACGCGTACCCGACTAGCACGGCGATAGAGTTAGGGTTGAGGTGGACGGGCACGACGCCATAGTATCGGAAAGTCTGGCGGAGTTCCGGCCAGATGGGGAGGCGAAATCCCACCTCGAAGTGCTCCAGCGGGATCGCGAGAGCACACGGCGAGATGGAATTTAAGCGATCCTCCGGCCCGGGCTTTCGCGCTTCGAATCCCGGTGGGACATAGTCCGCGACCGGTCAGGTAAGCTTCCTCGGAGAGATCAGCATCAAAGACATGGTTGACGAATGCACTGGCGCACCTGGCCCTGCCTTCGGTCTCGCCACCCATCTTGCGAATACCGAAGAAGGCGGAAATTGCAGAGAAGAGAGAAGAGCGAGTGCTAGCGCAGGGAGAGAAAGGGAGCGGATGGTGAGGTAATCAATACGGTAGTTGAGCGGCCTATTTATAGAGGAAATAAAAAACGCTTGGTCTTTCGAGGCAATGGGTGTGCGGATAACCATCGCGCCTTCCCGGCGCCTCGAAACCCGGGCCGGTCCCTCTCGCCCATTAATGACGAATGCCCTATGGCTACTCATTCGACGGCTACACAACAAGGTTGGAAAGGCATTCTGCTATAAGACATCATTCGGCATACCCAAGCAAGTTGCGGGAAATATAAGCGGAAAACGCATTCGCAAAGCACAGAGTAAATTATTACAGACATAAAATAAGTCCAACCTCCACAGCACCATAAACTGAATAAGAAAAAAGAGAATACGAAAAGAGACGAATGATGACCAGACTAGCGCTCCTCCCAATACCACCGACCATGCCCTCGCGGCCCAGCCTCCGGAGGCATTCGCGGGCGATGGTACGCGAGCATGGAGGTGATCTCCTGAGACGCCAGCTGAAGCTGGTCCCGGGCTCGCGCAGCATGCCTCCCGGGAGACAGCTCCCCTCCTTCACCTCCCAGACGCTCCACCACTGCAAGGAGGCGCGAATAGTCCTTCTGAAGGTCCTTCAGCTCGCGCGTGACCTCCATCCGCACATCGTCCACCTGGCCGGCGATGTTTCGCTGAATATGGATAAGCTTCCCCAAGACCTCCGTAAGTCGCTCCTTCAGGGTCGCATGATCTGAGGAATCGCCAAGAAAGTCAGAGAGGTCCCCGGGAGAGGGGAGAGGCGAGAGCATCCCGTCTCCCCCATCGTGGTAGGATCCAAAGGGAGAGGCTTCCCGATAGCCTGCGAGATCACGGGCGGGTCAGTCGCGTTAAACAAAGCGAATGCGCTAAAAGCGGATGAGGACACTGACCTAGTGTGGGGTCCCCATGACATGGTGGACGAGACGAATGGGGGTGCGATTTAAACAATCCGGCGGGAGGTAGTACTTTTCCTTTCCCTGGTCGGTAGGGTTGTGAAGAAGGAACCGAAGCATTCGCGTGATCCTCTACACGGTCTTGCTGACCGAGTTCCCTTTCAGGGGAGATCCTCTGCTCATTCGCGGGCACGGAGGGGTTCTGTTGAAAAGGGGAACCCGAAGGAACGGTGTCCCGCGGCGGAAGGTCAAGGTTGAGGGCTAGAAAAGAAAAAACAATGGTCAGTAACGCACAACGTGCAGAACAAGAATTCATAACTTACCAGATTGTTGTGTGGTCTCGCCCGGAGGGGGTGGAGTAGCAAGATCCAGATTTGGAGGAGGCCTCGCATCCGCAAGAGGTGGCACCACAACACTGTTCGGAATGGCCCCATGGCCATCCCCAATCACCGAAATCCCCTGCGAATGGTCGGAACAATTGCAGGATGAGGGGGCAGGAACTAAACAGAAAGACGGGAGGAATTCCCATACCTGCGTTCCGGGGTCCGGAGGAGCGTTCGTCGGAGACTCCGAGGCAGTCTCGCCTCCCTGACGATTCAGCTGAATCGCCTTGGCTCGACGCGAGATGTAAGGGACACTCGGGTCACGCTTGGACGTAAGCCAGGGAGCAAACCTGGCCGTCTTGGGGGCAGTCGTGCTCTGGGCCGCAGCCAGGCGCTCAATCATTTCCTGCGGGAGGGGCCTCGCAGAAGGCTTGTGAAGAGACATTGAAGTCGGCGAAAGGTCAAGGGAGAGAAGGATCTCCAAGCCGAGGAATGGAAGCGTTCCAGAGAAATCTGACACTGAGAAGTATATATAGGGCAACGGTGGGACCCGCAGAATCTTATGAGTCCAGTCAGCAAGCACTCACCGAACACCGGGTTGGACTGTTCTTTCCGAGTGTAAGAACCGCTCGCAAAGAGCGGGGATTGTGTACAACCCGTATTCGCCGAGTGGGGCCCTCAATCCCACTGGCGAGACCTGGCCCAGGCGAGAGGGAGAAAATCGGCGAGTGACGCCCTCGCGGACCACTCGCCCAGGAATGTGTGCATTCGCCCAGCCGAGCGGGAGCTCGGCGAGTGGTGCCCCACGGACCATTCGCCCCCTAGGTCTTTATGGGGGAAATGACCACCATGCCCCTTATGGGCTGCAAATAGCCCTTCAGAACAGCGGAGTTAGGCTATTAGCAGACCAATTCGGGGTGCGGTTAGTAAAATTAAAAGGCGGATTCATGCTATTTGCAGACCAGCCTAGAAAAATCTATAAATAGACCCTTAAGGGCACCTTGGAGGAGACAGATTTTCTGGAGAGTCCTCTCCTCTAGGCTAGTTTTGGTTGGCTGCTAGTGCCCTCCAAGGTGCTCGGCTGAGCTTTGGTTTGGGAGGGGAAGCTCTCTAAGATCTTCCGGGTGTGTGGCGGGACCTCCTCGCTACAGCCTTGAGTCTATTCCAATTTTCTCATCCACCAGTCAGAGAGTTTAGTGAGGGAGAAGTAAGCGTCGGCTACACCCCCCAGTGGGTCCGAACTCAGGAGACCGGTTGCCGGTTTCAACACTAAATTTGATGTTAATTAGCAAATAATTATTTTACCTTCCTAATTTTCTTTGTTAAATGTGATTTTTCTTGTACTGCAACTTATTTTCAGTGTCGTTTTGAGCATAATCAGCAACTCCATAAGTGAAACATGGAGACCGTGTAAAACTCGAGAGCTCACCCACATTGCCTTGAGCTCGGAAAAGTGGTCAACAACGCTCGATCCTTGTTCTCGATTCGATGCTATCTTTTCTTTCAATTCATGGAATTCGTGAGTAAGTTCCGACGGAGAGATGCTCATTCCGGTAATCCCAAACTCCCTTGGCCGCCTTATACTCTCCATAAGAAATACTCCATTCAATGGATTCGTCCACAATGTTTAGGATCCACTGAATCACCGTAGAGTTATCTGTTAATGTGTATTAATATGTCCTATCGTGTCAAGACCAACTTGGAATAGCATAACGGGTTCGTGTCACCCTAGGACTCGGTCCTATGCTGGAAGTACTATATATATTCCATTCCAAACTTGATGGAATATGGTAGAATACTTTGAGCCAAACCCTTTACATTCTCAAAGTATTCTACCATATTCCATCAAGTTTGGAATGGAATATATATAGTACTTCCAGCATAGGACCGAGTCCTAGGGTGACATGAACCCGTTAGGCTATTCTGAGTCGGTCTTGACTATTTTGACGTCTATTCACTTGTGTGTCATCTATCGACAATCAGGATTCTTTTTGCATTAGCCTCTATTGAGAACTTTATAGTTCATCAGATGGATGTCAAAACTGCATTCTTAAATGGAGAGCTTAATGAAGAGATCTACATGACTCAACCTGAAGGTTATGTACACAAAGATCAAAAAGACAAAGTGTGCAAACTCGATAAGTCAATCTATGGTCTTAAACAAACACCTAAGATGTGGCACATGAAGTTTGATCAGGTGGAAAAGAGCATTGGATTTCAGTCCATTCTCTCTGACAAATGTCTTTATTACCGCTCCTTGTCAAATCAAACAGTTATCATATGCTTATATGTGGATGATATGTTGGTTTTAGGTTCTAATCTTGCTATAGTTAGGGATGTTAAATCCACTCTGGCAGAAGTATTTGACATGAAGGACCTCGGTCATGTTGATACCCTGTTAGGTATGAAGGTTAGAGTTGACAAGGGTCGAGTTACTCTTAGTCAGGCTCATTATATTGAGCAACTTCTCTCTACCTGGGGATATGATAAGTGTAGGCCGATTGAGACACCGTTTGATCATAATGTTTAGTTAAGTCCTAACCTAGAGGCCAGCATTGATCAAGTCTCCAAACTAATTGGTAGTCTCATGTACGCTACAACTTGTACGAGGCCAGACATTGCTTTCTCGGTTAGCGCGCTGAGTCATTTTACCAGTAGTCCTGACAAAGAGCATTGGGTTGCCCTAGATAGGCTGTTGAGATACCTTCGAGGTACTACAAACTATGTTCTGTGTTACACTGGTTACCCACC
Source organism: Dactylorhiza incarnata (assembly GCA_033032865.1). Lineage (NCBI taxonomy): Eukaryota > Viridiplantae > Streptophyta > Magnoliopsida > Asparagales > Orchidaceae > Dactylorhiza > Dactylorhiza incarnata. The sequence goes on along the minus strand of JAWHQI010000163.1, from coordinate 4,551,594 downwards.
TACCGTCGAAGGACATTCTGATGCCTCATGGTGTTCAGAAGTCGGAAACAGCAAGTCCACTAGTGGATTCATATTCACCTTGGGAGGAGCTGCTATCACTTGGAAATCCAAAAGACAGACCTGTATAGCTTTGTCGTCCATAGAGACCGAGTTGTTTGTCATAGCTTCAGCTGGTGAAGAGGCAGACTGGATCAGAAACTTGATTTTAGACATTCCCCTGTCTAAGTTACAAGTCAACTCATTGAGCTTGTATTGTGATAATCAAGCAGCAGTTCAAGTCGTTAATAATACCCTCTATAATACTAAGAGGAGACATGTACGACTGAGACATGCGTTGTTGAATTATCTGAAAGAACAAGGAATCATCACTTTGATTGATGTACGTTCAAAGGATAACCTTGCTGATCCACTGACGAAAGGAATGCCCAAAGATCGGTTAATCAAAATAGTGGGGGAAATGGGACTAAAGGCGATTTAGTTCGGTCTTAGTTCAGTATCAGGCGATTCAGTTCAGTCTTAGTCCAGACGTTTTGATTATTCCATATTTCCTTTATCAATGCAAGCATGTTGTGGTCCGTTGATGCTCTTGGTTGCTGAGCTCGGATCTGGTAAGTTGTTCATTCCAAACTTGATGTTAACAGCTTCATCGGATTCGGCTTTTGCCTTGGAGGAGAGTGTTATTCCAAATTTGATAACACAATCTGACTTGGTTTGTCTCTTCTTCTGAAGATTGGTTCCATTCCAAACTTGATGAGTTCCAATTGACTTTAGAATGGCAGTAACCGTGACATTCCATGTAGGATTATAGATATAGCTGCGGTGTCCAGAAGTCTGATAATCGTTTCATTTGGAAACAGATAACAGATTCTGAGGTTAAACTATAATACTCTGTGAACGTGTCCTCTCAGCCAAATTAAATAATAATCAATACTAAGTTTTATTCTAAAACTAGATATCTGCAAATTGGCAAAGGATAGAATTCATTCTAAAATGAAATTCTCCGTTGAAATTGCAGGAGTTTCTGGGATAGGAGGAGCACTGGTTGACTGGGATCCGGAGAAGGATGATCTTTTGGATGACTAGTTTTTTGAGTGTTATTTTGTTTATTTCTTGTACTTCTGCTCAGAGCATTGTTTAACTCTTTCTTTATTATATCACTGTTTGTTTTGGACTTTTTAGATCTCTGTTTGTTTTTGGACGTCAGGCGTATAGGGCCTGTGTCCTGATCGTTCCTGAGACTCTTATTGTGTTGCAGCTGGGTTTCTTTTGTTTACTTATGCGTGCATACTGATTTTATGTTATAGTCCAAATTGATTAAAACAGGTGCTGGACACGGTTGTGTATGTTTCACTTCTGGTTGAATATTACACATACCACCCTCTACCCGAAGTCTGGGTTCACGACGGACATAGGAGGAGATTGTTAATGTGTATTAATATGTCCTGTCGTGTCAAGACCGACTCGGAATAGCCTAACGGGTTCGTGTCACCCTAGGACTCGGTCCTATGCTGGAAGTACTATATATATTCCATTACAAACTTTATGGAATATGGTAGAATACTTTGAGTCAAACCCTTTACATTATCGACTTTCCAGAAATCCGCTGCAGAACTTCGAGCAACATGTTACTGCAACTCCCCATTGACAAAGTCCTCGGGCGTTCATCATCGACTCAGACACAATTCGTAATTCAGGTGTCCACGACATTCAAAATCATATGATCTCACCTGAATTTTCTGAAGTAGACTTGAAAATTGTGAATACATGTCCAACCCCTTCTTAACAGCAGGTGCGGCAGCGACCGACTGGGTATTCCTAGCCATGAGGAATAGGAGTAACGACCGACAAGGTTGTCTCTAGCAGCGACCACAGCGAACCGTTCTCGAGCGGCGGTGAGCCAGTAGAAAAAATGTAGGATTCGGGATCTTTTCCTCGCTGATACCATGAGAAAACAAACAAGCAGGGAGGAGAAATCGATAATATCCAGAAAGGAATAGAGACAAAAAATAATTCATATGTAATGGGGAAGGGGCCCACACATGAAATAAAGTATGGTAAACCTAAATATATAAGCAATAGATAATTCCATGAGTGCTACATATAATGTAGGATTCTCGTGGATGAAATTCAAGTGGGAGGCAATCCCCACCACCACGGGATCGAGTCGCGCGACCGCAGCCCCGCCAAACGAGAGATGGGTGCGACCATGCGGAGCGGTTCCCGCGACCGCGAGGGATCCGCCCGGCCTAATGAGCCCTAATACAATAATTAGTCAAGATGCTGAATCGACCATTTTTGCTCGAGTAAATTAAAGATTTCATGGATTACTTAATACCTTTAAAATAAATATCTAACGATTTTACCGGTAAATAATTTTGCCAACTGCTAATAACATAGCCCTTTTTCCCCCCACAACATTTGCGAGTTAATTTGTTGTTTTTTTATAAAAAAATTATGCCTGGCAACATGCGTGCTTCATTACCGGATAAAAGTGCTAAAGCCTTTCATGTCGATAGCGTGTCGAGTACACAAAAAGTAAGGTAGCAATTAATGGTGTAATGAACAACAAATTCATATTGGTCTCGAATCTCTTGATTATTTACTTTTTTTTTATTGTTTTTTTAATATTTTTATTGTTATTATTGGATATGCACTTATAAATTTATACAAATTTAGGAGCGGTCAACGCCGCACCCCACAAAGCATATTGCCGTTCTGATCGTAATTATAGCAAAATTTTGACGAATTTTTGAAAATACGCTTTGTACATGCATTTTTAGGAAAAGTGTTCAACAGGAAAGTTGTAGATCTCGATGAGATCTACAATTTTCGTGTTGAACACTTTTCCCAAATATGCATGTATAACGCATATTTTCAAAAGACGTGTTATAACTCATAGAAATTGGTGTACCAATAGTCAAATAGGGGCTGCCAATATAAAGACCCTATTTTTATTGTTATTATTATTTGATATGCACTCATAAGTTTAGACAAATTCCGGGGGGGGGGGGGGTTGCAGGTCTTGTTCACTGCGCTCAACGCCATCAACGAAGCTGCCTGAACTGACCGAATTGTCTGAACTGACCGAGCTGCCCAGGGGGGGTGGGAATATCCAAAAAATGGCGGTCCGTTCGTCATCTCAGCGACGCAACGGCCGAGGTTCCTTGGGTTAACCATGGGCCCCCACAAAGCCTAAATCCCCAAAAACTTTGCACAGAGAAGAGTCGTGTGGTACCAGTGTCGACGGCAGAAACTAATCTCTCGGCACCAACAAATCCGCCACAACTCAAAACCATGGGTCGGAAAAGAAAGGGACAACGACCACTCACAGAGGTCGATCGGCCTAACCAGAGCCAGTCGGTCTGTCCCCGAGGGTTGATGAACCGGAAAAACGGAACAACACCCTGTTAAACGCCTCCCACGAGCATATCATATCTATAATCGACAACAACAAGATTGTCAAGTGGTCGATACCGCTCCCTCGCAACTCGGGGAATCAGTACCAATTTTGCGACTTTCACCATGGACTAGGACACCATACAAAGCAATGTTTGTGCTTGAAGGATGAAATCGAGCGTCTCGTCCAGCTAGGGCACCTGAAGACCTTTCGCAGAACGGCTCAGAAGCAAGCAACTCAGGAAGAGGCAACTGAAGACCAGTCGCTAGAGTGACCGGCGCCTAAATCATCGTCGCACACCCTGCTGAAGAATCAAGAAGACTCATCTGAACGCTGCACGAGAAAACCAAGAGTCGGGCAGAAGAGCCCTATATTATCTACGCTTTCGCTTTGTTTATATTAAAAAAAAACAATCGTTAGTTCAAAAGTCGCAAGTTTATACTTGCACATGTAGTAGTAATCGTTTCAACTCAATATGTCTTGTTTTGTTTGCTCTTATCCCTATCACCGCAGGAACACTTTAGGGTCAGTTCCCCCCTCTAATCGTAAGGGTCTGTCCCTCTCGCGATCATCATCAGTTTGAAGACTAACGCTCTTCACCGTCAACTCTGGGGCCAGTTCCCTCCTCTAACCGTAAGGGCATGTCCCTCTCACGGTCACCATCGGTTTGAAGACTAACGCTCTTCACCGTCAACGTTGGGGCCAGTTCCCCACTCTAACCGTAAGGGTCTGTCCTTCTCGCGGTCACCATCGGTTTGAAGACTAACGCTCTTCACCGTCAACTCTGGGGCAGTTCCCCCCTCTAACCGTACGGGCATGTCCCTATCGCGGTCACCATCGGTTTGAAGACTAACACTCTTCACTTCAAATCTGGGGTCAGTTCTCACCTCTAACCGTAAGGGCATGCCCCTCTCGCGGTCATAATCGGTTTGAAGACTTACACTCTTCACCGTTAACTCTGGCACCAGTTCCCCTCTTTAACTGTAAGGGCTTGTCCTTCTCGCGGTCACCATCGATTTGAAGTCTAACTGTGAGGACCCTAACCACAGCCTGGCGCACCAGCGCTGCCTTTCGTCCCAGGCCCCCACATGGGCCGCAGCCCATGCCACCCCAACCCCTCTCCGCGCCTATTCGGCCACGGCGGGTTGTTGGAGACCGCAGCCTCCCTTTGACGAGAAGTGATCCAGTTAAGCGCTTCTACGTGGACTTCCCAGGAGGTTACCCATCCCAGAATTGCTCCCGTCTGAGCACGCTTAACTATATAGTTCTTCCACTTCTCATCACGCTTAACAATATAGTTAAGCATGCTCAGACGGGAGCAATTCTGGGATGGGTGACCTCCTGGAAAGTCCACGTAGAGGCGCTTAACTGGACCACTTTTCGTCAAAGGGAGGCTGCAGTCTCCAACAACCCGCCGTGGCCGAATAGGCGCAGAGAGGGGTTGGGGTGGCATGGGCTGCGGCCCATGTGGGGGCCTTGGACGAAAGGCAGCGCTGGTGCGCCAGGCTGTGGTCAGGGTCCTCACATAAAAAGTGCACATGCCACTCCAACCCCTCTCCGCGCCTATTCGGCCACGGCGGGTTGTTGGAGACCGCAGCCTCCCTTTGACGAGAAGTGCCAGTTAACCGCCTCTACGTGGACTTCCCAGGAGGTCACCCATCCCTGAATTGCTCCCGTCTTGCTCAACTGGTGATGAGAAGTGAAAGAACTATATAGTTAAGCGTGCTCAGACGGGAGCAATTCTGGGATGGGTGACCTCCTGGGAAGTCCACGTAGAGGTGGTTAACTGGATCACTTCTCGTCAAAGGGAGGCTGCGGTCTCCAACAACCCGCCGTGGCCGAATAGGCGCGGAGAGGGGTTGGGGTGGCATGGGCTGCGGCCCATGTGGGGGTCTGGGACGAAAGGCAGCGCTGGTGCGCCAGGCTGTGGTCAGGGTCCTCACACTAACGCTCTTCACCGTCAACTGTGGGGCCAGTTCCCCCTCTAACCGTAAGGATCTGTCCCTCTCATGGTCACCAACGGTTTGAAGACTAACGCTCTTTACCGTCAACTTCGGAGCCAGACCCCCCGACCACTACATGAAAAATGGCTAAAACAATGAGTTATCAACTACACGGAAGAACAAATGCTACATAAAATAATGAAGTCACAAGGTACAATGACATCATTACAACGTTGTACATAACGGAACGAGACTACAAAACGGGAAAAGAAAACACCAAGACATAAATAGTAAATACAACCAATACAAGATCAATCCTCGCTTGCATCAGGACGATCGTCCTCTGAGAGGTCTCCACCTCCAAGTCATGCAATACCGCACCCGAATTTCCTCTCCATCATACGAAGAGTCTTTTGGACGCCCTCTGAAAGGCGACCTCACACTCATCCTCTAGTAAAGGCTCCACCCTCGTAGACTTGATCTCCTCAACGCTCTGCTCCGCGGATGACAACCAGACCACTTCACTCCTCAAGAAGTCCAGCTCTCCCTCCAGGCAGAATATCTCACCTTGCGCCTCTGATAACTGGCGAAGGGCATCATGAGCAAGCGCCTTGTCGCCGCCACATTCCTCTTACATCCTCTAGTCTCTTGACTATTGAAAGCTCAACTTTATTTACTTCTTTTTTCATTGTTTTTCACTATTATTATTGTTATCATTACTATTATAATATAGAGATGCAAATAAAATATAGACCCGTTTGCCCGGCCTGGGTCTGAGCTCGATTAGACCCAAGACATGCCCAGGCCCAGGTCTACCCGGGCACCAGCTAAAGTTTGGTGCACAATTTGCAAAGAGGAGCCCATCTATTATAATATAGTTGGGTGCATATAGCTGTGCAACACCCTGCCGCCCAATTATGCTTTTTTGCAAATCTTAGACTGAGTTGGATAGACCCGGGACTGGCCCGGTCTGGCAAGCTCAGGTAGGCTTTCATTTTTGATGTTGCACGCAATATAGAAAGCAACATAGAACACGGTGACATATAGAAAGTAACAACACAACGACACTTGAGCAAAACGTCGCAGACCAAGGCTCTGTTTTGGATGTTGATTTTGATGTAGAAAGTTATATTCGCACTATCACCGATATTTTGTTGGCATTTACTGTCCTAATGGTGAGAAAAGTGATTATGTAAAAAGGGTACTTTTTGGTCTTTTTGAAAAGCAATAAACAATCTCAATTCTAGATTACCTAAAAGGAGCTTTTCGCATTTTCGTACTTCAATTCATGTAGGTCCATATCACCTTTCTTCTACGACAGCTTTTCTTACCACTATTTTTTCGACAACTCCATTTTTACCACTTGTTTCTCACCACTTTTTTTGTAGCAATAGACGTCCCAAACAAAACACAAAGCCCACAATAGTCCAAATTAGAACATGAGCATTGTTGCGGGTCATTCAACGCTCTCCTAAACCGGTCGAGTTGAATCATCTTAGCTCGAGAGTGAGTCCAACACGCAAACAGTCAAAAGAGAGAACTGACAGTAGAGACCGAGACTTTTACGTGGAAAACCCGGAATGAGAAAAAACCGCGGGGCATAGCCCAGTTCTGAATGATCCACTAGTGTTGTGAGTTACAGAGAGTTGTTTTTCGAGGGTGACAGACCACCGCTCGTTACAGAGATTTTGTTAAGTCCTCCAAGTCCCCGGGAGCTGGGCGTGGTGAAGCGTGCTCAAAGACGGCCTTGAGCGTGGAACTCAGCAGAGCAGCCCAGAGCAAAGCATTATGGAGCAACCTGGAGCATGGAACTCGGCAGAGCAGTCTTGAGCAAAGCGTTGTGGAGCGCTGCGGAGCAGCCTGGAGCAGAACACTGCGGAGCAGCCTTGAGCGGAGCAGCCGAGAGAGGAGCGCTGTGGAGCAGCCTGGAGCGGAGCGCTGCGGAGCAGCCTGGAGCGGAGCGAGAGGGAGCGCTTCCTCTCTCGCCAAGGTGGGCGACCAACCCCTCATACTCGCCAAGGTGGGCGACCATAGGAGATGCTCGCCGAAGCTAGGCGAGATCCCCTCAATGTCGCATAGTCGTCGGGTTGGGCTGAGCTATAAATAAGACCCTCCCATCCCCTTTGGTTTTCCTATAAATAGGACTCCAAGGGTACCATGAACTGCACCTTTAGCTGAACTTTCAGAACCCCATTTTTGAATACTTTGACCCGTTTGTTGAAGCCAGGAAAATCCTAGCTCCAAAATTCGGACCAATGCAGCCGGAGGCTACTCGCCCGGCAGTCCAACGAGATGACTTGGCTGGCAACGACGAAGAAGCTAGAAGAGCAACAAACAGGACCTCAGGTGCTGCGGCAGGGAGGTCCCACCACGTACCCGGAAGCTCAAGGGAGTCTTCCCCTCCAAAACCAAAAATGGCCGAGCTTGGTACAAGGAAGGCAGGGACCTGACGAGTATCTCGCCTGAGGGGGTCAACCTCGTCCAAAAAGTCCTCTTTCTTGTACCCCTGGGGGTCTATTTATAGACAAATCCTGGGGGGGGGGGGTAGTTACCTGACCATACTCGCCCATACTTGGTTCTGCTCGCCCAAGCTCGCTTCCTGCTCGCCAAGCTCGTTTCCTGCTCGCCAAGCTCGCTTCCTGCTCGCCAAGCTCGCTTCCTGCTCGCCAAGCTCGCTTCCTGCTCGCCAAGCTCGCTTCCTGCTCGCCAAGCTCGCTTCCTGCTCGCCAAGCTCGCTTCCTGCTCGCCAAGCTCGCTTCCTGCTCGCCCAAGCTCGCTTCCTGCTCGCCAAGCTCGCTTCCTGCTCGCCAAGCTCGCTTCCTGCTCGCCAAGCTCGCTTCCTGCTCGCCAAGCTCGCTTCCTGCTCGCCAAGCTCGCTTCCTGCTCGCCAAGCTCGCTTCCTGCTCGCCAAGCTCGCTTCCTGCTCCCCAAGCTCGCTTCCTGCTCGCCAAGCTCGCCCAACTCGGGCTGCGAATAGACATCTCCTTAGGCCTTTCTGATCTCGACGAATTACGGGTTGACCACCGTTATCCTTGGTCGTCACCCTTGATACTCGCCAAGTTGGTGCTTTCCTCGTACCCTGTTCCAGCTATCTTTGTTGTGGGGGGGGGGGGGGGGGGGGGGGAGTCTCTTCTGAGCTTCTGGGTACGTAATGAAACCTCCCTGCCGTAGCACTTGAGGTCCTGTTGTTGGTCTTTCATCCTCTTCGTCGTTGCCCGTCAAGTCATCGAGCCAGATCGCTAGACGAGTAACCTTTGGTTGCATTGATCCGAATATTTGGAGTAATGATTTTCCTGGTTTCAACAGTGAGGCCGCGATGAGAAACACTCGATCCGGCTCAACTTGAACCCTTTTAGGGGAACCATATCAAGCATAAAAGATTATCCATTATTTTATGTTTGGAAGTTGGTGTTTCACAGTCAAATATTTTTTATTGTAGACCATTGAATGGAATTTTTCCCGTGTCAAGGCCTGGTTTGGCTCCGCATATCTCCAACGGAGCAAATTCATGTGGAGGCATTCGTGTGGTCGATTTAAATCGCGGGAGGTCCACAAATATGTAAGGGGCATGCTGATCCAACAGATTCTCACTAATCCTATCGTTTTATATTTTTAATCAAAAAATTATGTATCTTTAAATAAAATGAGAATCAATCATCAATATGAAATATGCCTCTGATAAGGTTCCCCTAAAAGGGTTCGGATTGAGCGGAACCGAGTGTTCCTCAACGCGGCCTCGCCAAGAACCCCAGAGCGGCACTAACATTTATGGTCAGTCTTAATCCAGCTGTTAAGCACCTTTGTGCTACTGTTCCCGCCTGTTCCACGGGAAACGCTCCCCCCTCGCTCCTGCTCCGCGGGGAGCGCCCAGGAGCGCCCCCGCTCGCTCCCGCCTGCTCTGCGGGAAGCGCCCCGCTCGCTCCCGCCTTCTCTGCGGGAAGCGCCCCCGCTCGCTCCCGCCTGCTCTGCGGGAAGCACCCCCGCTCGGTCCTGCTCTGCGAGAAGCGCTCCCGCTCGCTCCTCCTCCGTGGGAAGCGCTCCCACTCGCTCCTCCGCGGGAAGCGCTCCCGCTTGCTCGAGCTCCGCAGGGAGCATTCCCGCTCGCTCCCGCCTGGTCCACGAGAAGCGCCCCTGCTCGCTCCTGCTCCGCGGGAAGCGCTCCCGCTCGCTCCTCCTCCGCGGAAAGCGCTCCCGCTCGCTCCTCCTCCGCAGAAAGCGCTCTCGCTCGCTCCCGCCTGTTCCATGGGAAGCGCCCCTACTCGCTCCTACTCCGCGGGAAGCCCTCCCACTCGCTCCTGCTCCGCAGGAAGTGCTCCCGCTCCCGCCTGGTCCACGGGAAGCGCTCCCGCTCGCACCTGCTCCGGCGGGAGCGCTCCCGCTCGCGCATGTTCCACGGGGAGCGCTCCAGCTCTCATATGGTCCGTAAGGAGCGCTCCAGCTCATCCCCGCTCCATAGGAGGTGCTCCCACTCATCCCTGCTCCGCATGAGGCATTCCCTCTCGCGCCTGTTCCACGGGGATCTCTCCCGCTCTCATATGGTCTGTAAGGAGCGCTCCTGCACATCCCTACTCCACAGGAGGTGCTCCCGCTCATCCCTGCTCCGCTTGAGGCACTCCCTCTCATCCCTGCTTCAAGGGGCGCGCCACCATAATCCATCGCCAACGACGATCGCCAGACACCACCACCACCAGGGAGGCTGCCCAGGTTGCCCAACGTGACCGGAGGGCAAACTCGTCATACGAAATTGGCGATCCGTGTGCCCCAAATCAAACATCCTAATTCGCTCGTCTAGGAATCAACATTGCGCAGTTACCAGAATGCCCTCCTCAAAACTATAAAAGGGGTGTCAGACCTCCATTTGAAGAGACTTTTAGGGCATTGAGACAAGAAGGAGCCCTTTGATTTTTCCGGGGAAGACTCTTTGAAGATCTTCATCGCCCTTTAATCTCCCCCTTGAAGATTTCCATCAGTGTTCCAAATCTCCTTCAAGGACTTTTCGAGGATCTTGGTTGGACTCAAAACTCTTCGGTGCGGTCCCCCTCGACATCTTTGATCTGGGTTGCTCTACAACACTCAGCTCCGGGATGTCTCCGAGCACGCTTTACCACGCTCGGCTCCCGAGGATTTGGAGGACTTAAAAAACCTCTGTAACGAGCTGTGACCTGTTGTTGAAACCGGCGACCGGTCTCTTGAGTTTAGAACCACTGGGGGGTGTAGCCCGCACCTACTTATCCCTCACTTACGCTCTTGACTCTGAATGAAGAAGTGGGAACAGATCCAAAGCTGCAGCGATGATGTCTCGCCACACACATGGAAGATCTTAAAGAGGTTCTCCTCCCAAACCAATGCTCAGTCGGGCACCTTGGAGGGCACTAGCAGCCAACCAAAACTTGCCTAGGAGGAGAGAGCCTAACAGATCAGATCTCCTCCATCTCCAGCCATGGAGCTCAACTTGAGATTTTCCTGCACAAGCTACGGTCCACGCTCACAGCACCAAAAATGTTGAAATCGGCGACCGATCTCTTGAGTTCAGACTCACTGGGGGTGTAGCCCGCACCTACTTATCCCTCACTTACGCTCTTGAATGTGGATGAAGAACTAAGAATAGACCCAAGGCTGTAGCGAGGAGGTCCCGCCACACACCCGGAAGATCTTAGAGAGCTTCCCCTCCCAAACCAATGCTCAGCAGGGCACCTTGGAGGGCACTAGCATCCAACCAAAACTTGCCTAGGAGGAGAGAGTCTAAAAGATCAGATCTCCTCCAATATGTCATTAAGGGTCTATTTATAGATTTTCTAGTCTGGTCTGCAAATAGCATGAATCCGCCTTTTGGTTTTACTAATCGCACTCTAAATTGGTTTGCTAACAGTCTAACTCTGTTGTTCTGAATGGCTATTGGTAGCCCACGAGAGGTATCTAGGTAATTTCATCCCCAAAACCCTTGGGCGAGTGGTCCATGAGGGCACCTCTTGCCTGACCTCCCGTGTGCTAGGCCTCCCGGCATCAGCGGGGCGAGTGACCCTTGAGGGCGCCACTCGAAGAATCCTCGGTCCTCTGGGCGAGTTGGGTCTCGCCCCTCACTCGCCCAGTTGCTGTTACATCCACACTACTCTCGTGCGAGTGTCCTGCGAGTGACCTGCGAGAGAGGTCTCACTCGCTCAAAACCCCTTCTGCCCTTTCTTGACTTGGGCGAATGCCCCTCTTCTTACTTGCCCTTTTGCCTATTCCGAGTCTGGGGCCCTACTCAACAAATACGGGGTTGTACACCTGTCACCCTATAAAAAATAACTCTATGTAACTCACAACACTAGTGGATCATTCAAAATTGGGCTATACCCCATGATTTTTTCTCTTTTCGGGTTTTCCACGTAAAAATCTCGTTATCTACTGTTGGTTCTCTCTTTTAACTTTGTGCGTTCAGCTCACTCTTGATTTAAAACGATTCAACTCGACAAATCTAGGAGAGCATTAAACAACCCACAACGACCTCTATTTAAAATCCCAAATAGAGTAAGATATCTACCTGCTTTTAAATTACTTTCCAACACTATTTAAAAAATATTATCGCAATATTTTTGTTACCCGAATAACTTCACGTTCAGTGATTCATGAGATTTTTTATTGCCTTTTAGGCCTATTTAATTTGTAGAAGGCAAAGCTCCTCACTTTTTTTATCTCGGTATTTGGCCCTGAGCATCCATCTTTTCTTTATTCTGAATGGCAGGAGGCAGATGAGGAGGAAAAGGACAACAATGGAGGGGAGTGAGCGATCACATCCCCACCGAAGCGGGAGCTCTGCTGGCGGCGCAAGCGATTTCTTCATCTGCTTCACGGCGAGGCCTTCGTCCTCCGCGGCCACCTCCTCTGCCTCCGCGGCCATGCGCGTTCCCTCCTCCAAGGCCCTCATGAGCCCCGGCCGCGGCCGCGACCCATCGTCAGCGCCGGCACTTTCGGCCTCCCTCAGCCGCCGACTCCGCAGCAGCGGAAGCGTCAAAGGCGGCCAGTCTCCCATGTTCCCCTCCGGAGTCCCGCTCGCCGGAAGAAAGAAAGGGTGCGCCTATGAGGCTGCCGAGCCCTCATCCCCTAAGGTGACCTGCATCGGTCAAGTCCGCGTCAAGGCCAAGAAGAAGGTGAAGTCCAAAGCGAAGAAAGCGATGGCGAGGTCCAGGTCGCAGAGAGGGAGGAGAGAAGCGGAGAGGGAGTGCTGCCCCGGGCGGAACCAGAGTTGGGTTCATCAGGTCCCTCTCAGCATCTGCGAGACGTTGAGGGGCATCGGCTCAGATTTTAGTTGCTTTCTTCCTTGCGGCGGTCGTTCTCTTTGCGGCGGCGGTAGTTCAAGAACAGGGGAGGAGAAGGGAAGAGACGAGAGGAGGATAGGGAGGTCTGCGAGCTCGAGTTCCTGTGGAGCGGTGCTTGCGAGATGGGTGGTGGCGGTTCAGGAGAGCGAGGAGGAGGTGAAGGGAAGGGAAAAGGTGGAAGTCGGTTTTTTGCTAACGGAGAGGGAGGAGAAGGTGGCGGAGGTGGAGATTGAGGAGCTGGGAAACAGGGGAGGTGAGAAGGGAGAGAGATTGGCTATGGGCGGAGAAGAGGAGGCGGCTAGGGTGAGTGTCTGCATTCCTCCAAGGAATGCTTTGCTGCTGATGAGGTGTAGGTCAGATCCAGTTAGAATGGCGGCATTAGCCAACCGATTTTGGGGCTCTCCAGTTAACAAGCAGCAGTCTGAGGAAGAGAGGGTAAAGGAAGAAGAAGAGAATGAGGTGGAAGACGTCGTTCAAAAGCAGGCAAGAACGGCTGATATAGAAGAAGAGCGCGAGGATCCCTTGACGGAGAAGGAAGAAAGCGATGCAGTTGAAGATTCTGTAACAGCAGTAGAGTTGGTAGAAGAAGAAAATGACTGCGAGAAGACCACTGAAGTAGAAACCGCACTAATGGAGGAGAACTTGCAGCTGCTCGACGAAGAAATTAGTAGTGCAAGAGAAAATCTTTCATGTGGATCTCCGCCCATGTTGCAGATAAATTCGTCGAGAGAAGAACAGGAGAAGGATGAGGTAAGAAACAGATCCGACCATTTGCCAGAGAAAGAAGAAGAGAAAGCTGAGGACAAAATTAAAGGATCTAGAGTGAAGGAAGAAAGAAGATATGGTAATATTTGTGCTTCCAGATCTAAGGAAAGAGGAAAGAGACGCTGCAAGGAGAAGGATAGTAGAAGGCATAGCTTCTCCTCTGAAATCGACTCACGAAGGCACAGTTTCTCGTCAGAGAGAGAAGCAAGGAGAGCCAGCTTCTCCATTGACAGAGGCACCAGGTGGAGCTTCTCCCTAGGAAAGTCAGACTTGGAGTCGAAGGATGTAAGAACTCTTCCTTTTTCAGCTGCAGAAGTTTGCCCAGAAGAAGAAAAGAAGAGGGAAGTAACACCAGAAGAAGAAGAAGAAGAAGGGGCTAAATCCCGGGGAGATAAAGGGACGGAGAAGCTTGCGAATGGTGAGGTAAAGCATGAACCAGAGGTAGAAGACGAGAAGAAAGGCGTTGCCGGGGAATGGACCGGGCTTCCCGACTGCCTGCTGATGATGATGTACGAACCTAAGCTCTCCATGGAGGTCTCCAAAGAGACCTGGGTCTCCGGCAACGACTTCCTCCGGTGGCGCCCGCACAATACCCGCAATCGCATTCCTTCAAAGCCTGAAATCGCCGTCCAGGCCTCCGGCGATAATGAGGCTGCACCTCCACCTGAATCGGCCTCCATCGTAGCTTCTGCCCCAGAAGACACAGTTCCGGTGGCTGTCACAGCTCCTCCGGCCGAGCCGCCTAGGGCAACGGTGATACAGCATAAACTGTCCGCTCGACCTGCGGCCGTGGCGCCATACGAACCGTTAGTACTCACGCGGTGCAAGTCAGAGCCAGTGAGGTCTTCAGCGAGGCTTACCCCCGACGCTTGCTTCTGGAAGGACCGCCATCGACCCATCGGCGCCGCCGGAATCGGATTTTGAGGCGGGGAGTCGTCGCCGGCTCTTCTGTACTCAGTGACTCGTTAACTTTTCTTAGTTTTTTTTTGTGTTTGTTTGATTCTGGGAGTGCGGTTGCGTTCTGCTGTCGCGGATTCGCGCTTGCGTTTTACTGTCGCGGCTTCGCGTTCTAATTTCGCTGTCTTGCTAAACGGGTGGGGCATAGTACGCTTGTACAATTATTATTATTATTATTAAAAGCAAATAATTGCGAGAAAAGGGACCTGTGCAGCTAGGCTGAGTGGAGGGAGGATGATGGTTATTACTTATTTCTGTCCAGCTAGCTGTAAACTTTACTTCTGCTATTTTACTCTGTTAATTAAGAAATTTTGGGGGGTTAAAATACAAAAAAGCATTTTTTTTAAATTTTTTATAAAAATATTTATAGAATATTAATCAGCGGGTTTTTTTCAAACATTTTAAGATTCTATATATTCATAAAATATTTATTTTAAACCCTAAATCCTTCTGGATATCACGCTTATTAAAATTCGGAAATTGTGTTTTTTTTTTGGATTTTGTTGGTCGTCTGATAGACCGCACGATTTTCCTATACGCTACCCATACCTAATTATCTCTCGACATTAAGGGTGATGTTATCATCAAACTTATTTTTAATTCTATCAAATTATTAATACTAGTAAATGATAAAAGTCAAAAATAGTTATTTCAAAATTAATTTGTTACTATTCGATTTTTCAATGATTTTTCAATGATTTTTATACGCATGCATACAGTGATGAAAAAGAGCAAATTGCTGTAAAGAAATTAGGTTCAATCGATCAAGTACTGATAAAAATGGGTTGAAAAGTAACGTGGTGCTAACCAAAGAAAAAGCCCTAGCGTCAGCAGCTGAGCTAAGGTGGGAAAGAAAGAATGAGCAAGGCTGCGATAAATCAAACAAAATCCAGAGCAGCATCCAATCTTCCCAATGTTGCTCGTCGTCCCCCGAGGGAGGACCTTCCATTAGAGCAACAGCTGTAGGTGACGTGTCGGGAGCGAAGCCGTCGTCGTCGGAATCCTGTGGAGAGGCAACCTTCATCGGCTTGGAGGGAATCCCTAGTGTCCGAAAGGGATTTATAAATATGGAGAAATAATTAAGTTTTGACTATTTTTCAATTTGCTAGAATCGGAATTGGATTTACTAATAACACCGTCCTTAATTAATAACTCTGTAATATTACTATAATGTCCAACTATGCTCAAAGCTCTCTAACCTTTACCTGTTTAATCCTGGAGAGCTGCCTGAGGTGGACAAAATTCGTGCTCCGCCTTTTTGAACTAAAATGCGCCATGGGTTCCTGTCTTTCGGGAAGAAGGGGGTGAAATTGTTGAAGGGTTTGCTCAAAGTATTCTACCTAACTCATCAAGTTTGGAATGAGTATAAATAGTACTTCCAGCATAGGACCAAGTCCTAGTGTGACACGAACCCATTAGGCTATTCCGAGTCGGTCTTGACACGACATGACATATTAATACATTAACAATCTCCTCCTATGTTCGTCGTGAACCCAGACTTCGGGTAGAGGGTAGTTTGAGTAATATTCAACCAGAAGTGAAACATACACAACCGTGTTCAGCACCTGTTTAAGATAAAAGTGGACTATAACACAAATTAGCATACACGCATAAGTAAATAAAACTCAGCTGCAACACAAACGTCTCAGGTATAATCGAGACACAGGCCCTATACACCTGGTGTCCCAAAACAAACGGAGATATAAAGTCCAAACAAACAGTGCTATAAAATAAGAGCTAAACAATGCTCTTAACACAGAAGTACAGTAAATAAACAAAATAACACTCAAACGGCTAGTCATCCAAAAGATCATCCTCCTCCGGATCCCAGACAACCAGTGCTCCTCCTATCCCAGGAACTCCTGCAATTCAACAGAAAATTTCATTTTAGAATGAATTCTATCATTTGCCAATTTGCAGATATCTAGTTTTAGCATAAAACTTAGTATTGATTATTATTTAATTTGACTGAGAGGACACGTTCACAGAGTATTATAGTTTAACCTCAGAATATGTTATCTGTTTCCAAATGAAACGATTATCAGACTTCTGGACACCGCAGCTATATCTGTAATCCTATATGGAATTGTTGGAACCCGGATACCGGTCCAACTTGTTCGAGACTTGGGAGTAGCTTGAGTTACTTCTCTCTTCGTCGGATCCCTAGAACTAAGTATTCTGAGCTAAGAAATGACCCTCACCGGTTGGTAGGTAGCTCCCTAAGAATGACCCACTGGCTGCAGCGAGGAGGTCCCGCCACTAACCCGGAAATCCCACTTGATTTCCCCTCCCAAAAACCAGAAGCTGAGTCTGTCTCAGACAGCACAAGGAAGAAAGTACAGGCTCTCACAAGGGGGGTGGATCTGTGCTGATCCGAGACATAATGAGTCCTATTTATAGGAAAAGACTTCCCAGGGGTAGAATAGTCCGGATGACCTGCGGATAGCGTAACTCCGCCTTACTATTTTGCTAAACGCACCCCAAATTGGTCTGCTGGTAGCCAGACTCCGCTGCCCCGAAGGGCTATAGGCAGACCACCATGGGTGCCCGGACGATTCTATTCCCCAGAATCTGACTCTACTCGCCGAGGGAGGCACCAACCTACTTGCCAGGTACCTTCGGCTCTACTCGCCGAGAGAGGCATCAGCCTACTCGCCAGGTACCTTCGGCTCTACTCGCCGAGAGAGGCACCGGCCTACTCGCCAGATACCTTCGGCTCTACTCGCCGAGAGAGGCACCGACCTACTCGTTGTAAGACCCCCCTCCCAGACTGAACCCGGTTCAGGGAGGGGGGATCTTACTGCCCAAAGAGGACAACCCAGCGCTTTCCGGGTGGCAACGTCCTACCCTCTCAAGCGCTGAGCGGTCTCTTTGTCAGGCGCAAGAATCATCACAACACATCAGAACGCACAGCGGAAGCAATCGAATATAGGAAAAGCTAAGCATGCAGATTATATTACATATTTAAATATGGCCGGGGCCTATCGTTTTACAACACATTGCCTCGAGGGCTACATAATCTAAAACAAAAAGGGAGCTCTAGGCTAGTCCTTATACTCTCGAACTCACGTCTCTAAAGATAGGGGGCGAGGCTGGGGTAATCGAACGGGCCATCTCCAAGGCTCGTAACTCATCCTGCGGTGCGGGGGCTCCTTGCTGTCCCATCTCCTGTGATTGGTTATAAGAAATAACCGTTAGTCACAGAGCTAAGTAGAAAATACATCCCCTCCCCGGATCCATATCCAGGGGGCGGCTAAAGGACAGAATTGAAATAGCCGAAGCAAGGTAGAGGGTTAGCAGCAGGTAAACATATATCTTTCCGTATATATATATATATATATATATATATATATATATATATATATATATATATATATATATAGGGCTTCCCGCACTAAAGCTCGTAATCACGCCGTATAGTAAGTACGCCACACTATAACGCGCAGACACACACACCCAGGTATTCAAACCTGTACGCACACAAAAGACCCTGTGTCGACACAGTTTAGACCGCTTTATTTCAAGCAGGGGAGCTAACCCCGCGGGCCTCACCGATGTGGCCGTCGGTGACAGTGGCCAGTCTTGCCACTTCTGAATGTAGTCGTACCGTATCATTCAGGCCCTCCTGTACAACTTGGTGTACTAACTGGATGTGAGCGACATCCGACGAGCCGATTTGTAGGCCGGCCAGAGGAGGTAGAACTGCAGGCTCGGAGGGTGATAACCCGTTGTGCACATCTCTCTGTCGCCATGAGTCGTCAACTCACCCGCACCGGTACGAACGGTCTGCGAGCGTGACCAACCCGCCACTCCCAAACAATCTTCACCCGCTTTATATAAAACAAGCACTTAAGTGTCGTGGCAATTCTACTCGACCGGTCCCACAACTTCTGCCCGGGAGGATTAGCGGTATGAGGGCTCCTTGCTTGGGGCTAACTTGGGAGGAGGGACTCAACTCCGGGTTTTCCCCAACTAAGGCCTCGCAGAAGGGAGGATAAGCACCACATGGTTGCCATGACAGCTCTGCATTGGCAAACAAACTAGGCCGAAAGCAGGGGCCATATACTAAGCAGAAATGTAGGCCGAAGGCAGATGCCATAATAATAAGCTGAAAAGTAGGCCGAAAGCAGAGGCCATGGTAATAAACAGAAAAGTAGGCCGAAAGCAGAGGCCATGGTAATAAACAGAAAAGTAGGCCGAAAGCAGAGGCTATGGTAATAAACAGAAAAGTAGGCCGAAAGCAGAGGCCATAATTACAGGACCAGTGCAAGACTGGATTTAAATGAAAGTACCGAAAGTAAATGCGGGGGACCAGTGCGAGACTGGATTTAAAGGGAAGCGCGGCCTGCATGGGCCATGCAGGCCTGCTGCGCCGCCGCCTCCGCTGAGAGGGCGCCGGTGCCGCCCCTGGTCGGTGCGCCGGGGGTCGGCGCCCACTCCGGTGGTGGTCCGGCGGCCGGGCGCAGTCGGACCCTGCCGGAAGGAGGATCTGAAGGGGGGGGACGGGGAGGCGCGGCGCAGCCGGCATGGGCCATGCCGGCTTGCTGTGCCGCCGCCTCCACGTGCATGGCCCTCCCTGCCGCCCTGGTCGGGGCGCCGGGGAGGGGGCAATCCTCCGGCGGTGGTCCGACGGCCTGGAGCCGCCGGCCGCCGCCGGGGGAGGGGATTATCCCCCTCCAGGAAAACAAAACAGAGGGGGAGGAGAGGCCACGGGTGCCGCCGGCTGCGTCCTCCGGCGGCCCGGCCGCCTCCCCGGTGCCGGCGCCGAGGTCCCCGAGAGGGGACCTACCTCCCCCACCGCCACCACCGGCGCCGGGGAAGAAGGCTTCCACGGCCGCTTCCTCCCCGAGCCTTGGAAGACTCGGGGCGGCGGTCGGCGACGCTTAGGCGACGGGGAGAGGGGTGGCCTACTCCGGGAGGTAGGAGGGAGGAGGGGGGAGGTTCTACCTGGAGGTGAGGTGGGGCTCGAGAGGTGGAGGGGCGGTGGTCGGCCATGAGGAAGGAGGAGGAGGTGGCGGGTTGGGGCGGGCTTGCTCCGGCAAGGTGGAGGAGGAGGAGGGCTGGGCTGCCGGCAGGGAGAGGCTGAGAGGGAGTGGGGTGGGGGCTTGAGAGGGGCTGCCCCTTCCTTTTATAGGAAGGGGGAGCTCTCCTCCTTATCCCCCGCGTGGGGATAAGGGAGGGGGAGATATTTTCTCCCCCTCCCCTCCCTTCTTTCTTGCCCCCTTTGCCCAAATAGGGGCGCCTATTCATGGGCAGCCCCTTTTCTTGGGGGGCTTTCTCTTTCCTCCCCCCCCCCCCCCCCCCCCCCCATTTCCTTTTCATTTCCCAATAAATTTCAAGCCGGGGGGGGGGGGTGGGTTTGACCGAGTCAACTTAGGGCGGGGTCCTCCTTGGTCCCCGAGGTCCAACAAGAGTTGTCGGGGCCGATGCCGGGTTCGTATGCTTTATATCTCGTGCGTTGTACTGAGGCGATCTGCATAGTCGTAAAATGGCATACTCTCCATATGACCTTGAATCGAGGCCCAACTAATTCCGTTGCGCTCGTATTATTCGTACGAGTTTACCAGAACTGACAGAAGTTAATCCGGGGCACGTACGGTCACTATTTACAATAATGAGGTAGTGGCGTGCTACGATACCCGAAATGGTCGTTTTCTTCAAATGACCTCGGATCGAAGTGCAACGGATTCCGTTGTGCTCGTATCGTCCATACGAGTCTAACGGAACTGACGGAAGTTGGTTCGGGGTTCGTATGGTCACTATTCATAATAATGAGGTAGTGGCGCGCTACGATACCCGAAATGGTCGTCTTCTCCAAACGACCTCGGATCGAAGTGCAACGGATTCCGTTGTGCTCGTATCGTCCATACGAGTCTAACGGAACTGACGGAAGTCGATTCGGGGTTCGTACGGTCACTATACCCCGATAACTTAGTTGCGGCGCGCAACATTACTTAAAATCGTAGTTTTCTACTGCTCTGGCCTACTTTTATTGGGCTCACTATGGTCTAGTGGCCCAATAAAAGTTGGGATGTTACACTCGCCAGGTACCTTCGGCTCTACTCGCCGAGAGAGGCACCGACCTACTGGCCAGGTACCTTCGGCTCTACTCGCCGAGAGAGGCACCGGCCTACTCGCCAGGTACCTTCGCCTCTACTCGCCGAGAGAGGCACCGACCTACTCGCCAGGTACCTTCGGCTCTACTCGCCGAGAGAGGCACTGGCCTACTCGCCAGGTACCTTCGGCTCTACTCGCCGAGATAGGCACCGGCCTACTCGCCAGGTACCTTCGGCTCTACTCGCCGAGAGAGGCACCGGCCTACTCGCCAGGTACCTTCGGCTCTACTCGCCGAATACGGGTTGTACACAATCCCCGCTCTTTGCGAGCTCGCTAGAGGTCGGAAAGAAGAGTCCAACCCCTTATTCGGCGGAGCTGCGAGTCCACCAGCTCTTCCTCTATAAATAGAGCGGGGGGGGGGGGGGGGGGGGGGGGGGGGGGGCGGGATGGCTTATCTACTGCAAGCCGGGATGTCTTCTGGAGGTGGTTCTACCGCGACCGCTAACCGGGAGCTCGCGGACAACGAGCCCGAGGCGGCCGAGGTTTTAGGCATTCTTGGCGAGTTCCAGACGCCTTGCCCTCCAGGCTCCGTGCGGAAGAAGAAGCACAAGAAAAGAAGGATCGACCCCGATCTCCGCGAGAGGTCCTCCACCGACCCTGAGTCCACTGCGCGGGACGGATCTAAGCCAAAAAGGGTGGCCGCCTCGCCCATCCAGGAAGAGTCCAATCTCGACCTGATCTCGCGGCAAGGTGGGAGCGCGGCTGAGGTCACGATCAGGGGGGTTGGCGAGACGGGACGGCCTCCGAGCCATACAGGCGTCCTGTCTTCTTCCCCGACTCGCCATACCGACACGCCAGGTAGGGTTGCTGAACCACTTTACTTTGGTATCCCGTCTACTCGAATCGGGCCATTTCACCGAGATTTTTCGCTCTGCAGCACCTTCCAATCGTCTTCTCCCGCCATCTTGCTGGGGCGAGGTGCTCATCAGAGACCGGACGACTGCGTCCTCGACTGCTCCGGGGTACGTGGGGGGTGCGGGTGTGATGAGCACCTCGCCCTACCTCCGGAGGGAAGTCCATAACCATCAGCCCCAGGCCTGGGGGCGCGGGTGTGATCCTTCGGTTATCCGGCTCCGTCGGCGCGCCGCGGGTCGATCCACCACGACTTCAAGGGGAGGGTGGTGCCCTTGTGGACGTTCGCCTTTCTCTTGCCTGTACTCGCTCTACTCGATCCCTTTTCTTCTCGCTTTCATTATTCCGCCTCGCCGTCTCAGCCCTCTTCCTCGTTTTCAGGCAATCAGAGGTCCGCCTCTTCCAGCCATCAGCCATCTCCGGAGTCTCTTCCAGAATCACCGCCGCCTGTGATGTCTACTCCCATGAGGAATTTCCTCGCTGACCCTCCGGCATTTGGCGAAGAGTCATGGACCCGCCTGATTGCTGTTCTCCGAGCCCATGACTCCTTTTTATTGGCTATGCCGCCTGCCGAGGTGAATGCTCAACTGGTTGATCTAGGGGACCGCCTCGTCGGAGTGGAGGAGTTCCAACAACAGCTGCAGGGCGAGGATGGCTTACTTGATCGGATGACCGACTTGGAGGCAAGGCTGTATGAGATGGAAACTCGCCAGAAGGCCACCGAGGATGACCTCCATCAGTTCGCGCAGGTGGCCGGTAGCGTGGGGGAAGCCTCCCTGCTGGAAGAACATATCCGGCGAGGCGAGGACCATCTCCGTCAAGGTGAAGAGAGCTTGGGGAGGGCTCGCGAAGATCTGCGCGCAGCCCGCAGCATCACCTGGAGGGCTCGCCATCCTCAGCGTACGCGTCGCCGAGGCCGCGGTCCGGTGCATCGTGGTTGAGGTCCTAGGGGTGATCTCCCCTTTTTTTGATTTTTTGAGAGCCTGATTAGCAGTCTGACTCGCAACCTACGGGTCCTTGTAATCCTCAGGCATCATTTTGTGTTTCTTTGCTTGTACTCGCGCTTGGCGCCCCGAGAATTTCTGACAGGTTTATATATGTGCTTTTGGTGCTCGTCTAGCGCGCTCTCTTTGTTCGTTGTTCCTCCTTTTCCGCGCGGACGTGCACTCCGTTGCTTATTTATTCGCGGCTTTGAACCTACTCGCCTCGCTAAGTGATCCATCCGCGCGTGGATAGGCCGGGGGGGGGGGGGGGGGGGGGGGGGGCAGAATCTATAAATAGGGGGTCCTCTTGCGCTGGAGGATACGTTCCCCTACCACTCCCAGGCACCGTTCTCCGAACCCTCCCCGCCGAATCTTCTTATTCCTACTCGCGGCCAGTCATGGGGAAAGAACTATCCGAGGAGGGGCGTGCCTTCTGCGTCCGCAACTTCCGAGCGCACAACTTTCCCAGCTCGCAGACTCTCGGCGAGGAGTTAGCGGATGTCGAGAAGCGGTACTTGCCTCCGGGTTATACCGCGAGGCGGCCAGGGCCGGGTGAGTTCCTCAACTCGCTCTATAGTGGGGAACTCGCCATCCCCTTGGCCCACTTTCAGGTAGGGTTGAGGCTTCCCCTGTGGCCCGAGGTTCGTCAAGTCCTTCGGTATTTCGGGATGATCCCCGCGCAGGTCAACCCTAACGCGATCAGCGTTCTGGTTGCTTATGCCTGCTACCTCCGCGGGGAGAAGATAGAGTTTAACCTTCCCACCTTCCGCAAAGTGATGACCCTGAAGGCGACCAGCGATGGTACCTTATTCTTCACCAGTGTGTGTGTCAAGGTCGCAGAGACCTTCAACAAGGTCCACCATTGGACTGACAAATTCGTCTTGGTGCGAGGCGACTACCGTAATATTCCCTTCGCCCCCATCCAGAAGACCGAGGTGGAGTACCGACCGCCTCGCCTGAGGGGGGACGCGCTCGAGCTATACCGTTATCTGAAAGACAAGGTCCTGGACGTCGTTTTCCTGCGACAGGGCGTGGAACAACTCGCCTTTGTCAACCCGGGAGCGGATAAATCTTACTCGCCTCGCGATATCGGTTATCTGTTCCAGGTGGGGGTGATTACTAACTGCCTCGTGTTTTAATGCAGGAGAGCGCACCGTTCCCCTCCTACCCCCTCATGATGCTTCTCGGCAACGGTCAAGTGAGCCTTCCAGGGAGGGGTCCCTCGCATGGGTGGTGGTCACGGTGGACAGCGAACCGGCCTCGCCGGTGGACAAGGGCAAGGGGCGGGTAGATCCTGAAGCCGCCTCGGCAAGCGAGCCGCGGCCAAAAAAGCGAAGGACAGGGGGTTCCACCTCTCGCCTTCCGACGAGTCCTCCTCCCGATCCTTCCACTCACCCGCATTATGGGTTGGGGATGCGGAGTAAGGACCCCCGAGGCGACCCCCTAATGATATGGGATCACGAGGCGAATCGGATTCTGGTGAGCTCGCTCCTCCCCTCTTGGGAGGATTTCGAAGAGGTCGGCGATCAGGCGTTCAACCTGATCTTTGGGCTGTATGGGCGAGATGACGCCGAGGTACTCGCGGAGGCTCCTATACGCGAGTTGGCTAACCTTAGTTGCCGCTCCGCCCTCCGGACAGCCGAGTTGATTCACCAGACCGCGCGGCGTGGGATTCAATCGAACAGGCGGCTCCGCGACCTGGGTGTCGCCCATGCAGAGTTGAAGGAGAAGATGATTGAGAGAGAAAAGGAAATAGCCGAGCTCCAGGCCAAGGAGGCTCCCCCTCCCGAGGTATTTAGCCCGGACCGTCTTCGTCCCCCTTACCTATTTTGGAGTTAGTTAATGTTTCACTTCTCAGGAGGCCGCGGTGGCGCTAGTGACGCGGATATCCGAACTGGAGGAGCAACTCACTGCCTCGCAGCGTCAGGTCGATTATCTCGGTAATCGCCTCGCCGAGGCTGAGTCAGAAATAGAGGAACTTCGCCACCAAAGCCGGGGGGAGTCGTCGAACGCGCCAACTCTCCTCCAATTCACCCCTGCCCAAATCGCTGAGACGCACCGGAAGCTGGCGATCGCGACCGCGGTGTTCGTGCGGGAGCGCCTCCGGCGCCGTTTCATGCTTACTGCCGATGGGGCCCAGGTTGATCTCGCCACCCTTCTTCCAGAGTTATACCGCGAGGCAGTGAATCCAGCTCCCACCGAGGCCCGAGATGAGGGCTCCTCCAGCGGGTCCGAAGAAGAGGGTCCAGATGTTTAAATCTTTTGGCTTTGTAACAATAAACTTCTCTCGGCGTGTTTATTTTGGGTGTGCTCGCCTTTCTTCTTGCGCTTGCATATGTATATTTCGCTTTATTTTATCTTGTGGTTACGTCGCTCATGTCTGAGATTAGTTTTTATGCACACGCATCTCCTACTCGCCCTTAGGGAGTACCCGCGCGCGACTGCGACTTGCTCAGGATTCTTTTGTAGATCTGGCGCCTAGGTCTTCCTCTCTGGCCATTAACGCGAAGAGGTTGATGGAAGACTCGCCGTACTGGGTGCTCGCCCACTTGCACTGGGACTTCCTGCGAGGCGGTAAGATGGTGGCTGTGCCGAGCTCGCTTCGGAGGGACGTTGATGTCACTCGCCTCGCCTCCTCCCCCCCCCCCCCCCCCCCCCCCCCCCTTTCTATTCTCTCCTGAGGTTGTAACTAGGCTTTAGCACCTTATAGGGTACTGTCTCCACTCGAGAGGGTAAGTAGTCAGCCTGCAGGGGAGGAGTCCAGTGCTACGGCCTGGTCTACGGCAACAACACATCTCGAGGACTTAGAATTCTCTCGAGGGGGCAAGTAGCCGGTATGCAGGAGAGGAGCTCGTGCAATGACCTGGTTTACGACAACAACACATCTCGAGGACTTAGAACTCACTCGAGGGGGCAAGTAGCCGGTATGCAGGAGAGGAGCTCGTGCAGTGACCTGGTCTACGGCAACAACACATCTCGAGGACTTAGAACTCACTCGAGGGGGCAAGTAGCCAGTATGCAGGAGATGAGCTCGTGCAGTGACCTGGTCTATGACAACAACACATCTTGAGGACTTAGAACTCACTCGAGGGGGCAAGTAGCCGGTATGCAGGAGAGGAGCTCGTGGAGTGACCTGGTCTACGGCAACAACACATCTCGAGGACTTAGAACTCACTCGAGGGGGCAAGTAGCCGGTATGCAGGAGAGGAGCTCGTGCAGTGACTTGGTCTACGACAACAACACATCTCGAGGACTTAGAACTCACTCGAGGGGGCAAGTAGCCGGTATGCAGGAGAGGAGCTCGTGCAGTGACCTGGTCTACGGCAACAACACATCTCGAGGACTTAGAACTCACTCAAGGGGGCAAGTAGTCGGTATGCAGGAGAGGAGCTCGTGCAGTGACCTGGTCTACGGCAAGAACACATCTCGAGGACTTAGAACTCACTCGAGTGGGCAAGTAACCGGTATGCAGGAGAGGAGCTCGTGCAGTGACATGGTCTACGACAAAAACACATCTCGAGGACTTTGAACTCACTCGAGGGGGCAAGTAGCCGGTATGCAGGAGAGGAGCTCGTGCAGTGACCTGGTCTACGACAACAACACATCTCGAGGACTTAGAACTCACTCGAGGGGGCAAGTAGCCGGTATGCAGGAGAGGAGCTCGTGCAGTGACCTGGTCTACGATAACAACACATCTCGAGGACTTAGAACTCACTCGAGGGGGCAAGTAGCCGGTATGCAGGAGAGGAGCTCGTGCAGTGACTGGTCTACGACAACAACACATCTCGAGGACTTCAACTCACTGCCTGGGGTTTGTTGCTTAGGTGGTGAAGCGTTGCGAATTTGTCATGGAAAGCGTTATTATCTCAAGCAGAACAAAAATAAACTAAGTATTACATTAATGTTATGAGTAGAAACGCTTCAAGTCGTCTCCACTCCAGGTATTCCCTAGGAGTTCTCCCTCGACATTTTGTAGACGATACCCACCCGTTCTTAGTACTTCGGAGACAATGTAGGGGCCTTCCCAATTGGGGTGGAGTTTACCTATTGCGGCGGATCTCCATGCGGCGTCTACTTTTTTGAGGACCAGGTCTCCTTTGTTGAATTGCTTGACTCGGACATGCTTGTCGAAGTGTCTTGCCATCCTCCGCTTGATCTCTTCCTGGCGGATCGTGGCCTGGTCGCGGAGTTCTTCCACCAAATCCAAGGCGAGTTGTTGTGCGTCGTCGTTCTCGAGTCTCCACCCCTCGTCTCCTTCTTCCGCGGCCACCACCCTAGGACTCCGGACTTCGAACTCTATCGGGATGAGAGCCTCCGAGCCGTGTGATAGCTTGAATGGTGTATCGCCGGTTGCCGTGGTGGGGGTGGTCCTCAGGGCCCAGAGGACCGAGGGGAGCTGCTCCACCCAATTTCCCTTTAGGTTTTCCACCTTCTTCTTGAGCAGGTTGAGGATGACTTTGTTGGCCGCTTCAACCTGGTCGTTGCTTCGTGGATGATGAACTGAGGCGAAGCGGAGATCGATGCCAAGTTGACTACAGAAATCGGTGAGCTCAAGGCTTGCGAATTGCGGGCCGTTATCGGTGACAATGGCGAGGGGTAAACCATGTCTACACACGATCTCCCCCCAAATGAAGTTTTTCACCACTAGGGAGGTAGTTTTTGCGGGTGCAAGGAAACAGCAGAAGTAAAAGAGAAACTGAAAGGTAAACAGAAGGAAAGCACGAGTCAAATCCAACTGCTGCACAACAAGTCAAGGAACTGGAGTTCGAGTGGGGCCGTTCTGTTCGCTGTCGAGTGCTTTCCTCCCTATTAGGTACGGATTCAGTTTCTCTTGTTGTAGCGTTTCTTTGGACTGTTGACCTTTTCCTGCGGGTTCGTGTCAGATGTTGACGCCCGTACGGTTTGTTTAGCTTACTTGCTTACGTTGCTGCTAGTTCTTTTTGCTGCTTAGTATTTTTGTACTCATTAACTCTGGGAAAAATCTGATTTTGCTGTATATTAGC
Organism: Dactylorhiza incarnata; assembly: GCA_033032865.1. NCBI lineage: Eukaryota > Viridiplantae > Streptophyta > Magnoliopsida > Asparagales > Orchidaceae > Dactylorhiza > Dactylorhiza incarnata. The sequence continues at coordinate 4,524,279 of JAWHQI010000163.1, read as the reverse complement.
ACAGTTCCTTCGCTTTATAAAAGAAAGTTATTTCTATAACTGTTTGAAACATTTACTATTAAGTATCACCTATTTGCAAAACGTAAACCGAGACGAAAATGATATTTATCATGTACTAAATTTAGACCGGCGATCGCCCTGGGGACGTCTCTAGTCTCCAGCGCCGTTAGGAATAAAATAAAACTACTTTCTTCCGTTGCATACGTATGTTTTTATAAAGCGCGGCTTAGTAAACCGCAGGGCCGAGGGACACGGTCTCCTAACCCGAATTAAATAAACCTTAAAAGATAATTCTTTTATTTATTCGTACCTTTTGTAAAAGAAAAAGCTCGTGTGAGTGCTCGCCTGAACGTCTGTAATTGTCCCATACAGGACGTGGCATCATGACGCGTGTTTTCCCCTTAGCTCTGATAATATAAATTATTTCGGGAAAATACGGGTTGTGACCAGGGGGTCCATCCACGAAGTGGGTTGGTCGATGTCCATCACCTCTCCCTCCTCGATCGAAGGCCGAAACAACTCGGTGATTGTTCCTCCGACCAAGGGGCCATATTTGGCCAGTCGATCGGCTCGGCGTTCTCCTCACTTGGCACGTGTTGTATGGAGAAGGGCTTGAAGGCACCCACCAAGTCTTTGACTTTTACCAGATAGCGATGCAGTACCGTCTCTCTTGCTTCAAACTCAACTCGGATCTGGGAGGTGACCACCAGTGAGTCGGAGTGGACTCTGATGTCGTGGATCCCCAACTCCCGGGCTAGGCGTAGTCCCGCGATTACGGCCTCATACTCTGCCTGATTGTTGGTGACGGGAAAGTGAATGTTGATGGCCTGCTCAATTCTAGTGCCCTGAGGGCTGATCAGAATGATGCCTCCTCCACATGAATTCTTTCCCGATGCCCCATCCACGAACACTTCCCAAGCTACTTGTCGGGGTGTCTCCTCCTCGCCTACTTCTTCCATTACCAGATCTACCGCCTCGGCCTTCTCCTTCCAGCTGATAATGTTGACAGCGTTAAGATAACACTGCCATGTCACCTTGGGGTCGCTCCGGATCCGGATGTGCACGCCTCCCTAGTTGTACTTCAGGCATTGATGGTAGGAGGAGGGCACACACTTGTAGGCACTGATGAGTGGTCTGTCGAAGATGGCATTGTAACTGCTGGGGGCGTCTACAATGACAAACCTGCAACACTTGGTGGTCCCTCCTAACGTCACCACCAACTCCACACCTCCCTCTACTTCTTTTCTTTCCCCCGCGAACCCAAAGAGCGGTCCTTCCGTCGAGGTAACCCTCTTTTCTTCCATCTTCATTGCATCAAACGCTTTCTTGAACACGACATTGACGGAGCTCCCGTTATCCACCAGGATGCGAGAGACCGTATAGTTCTCTACCGCGGCCTTGATCACCACAGCGTCGTAGAAAGGGTTTTCGTTCCCCCAACATATCTTCCTCCGAGAAAGTGATCTCTCCTGACGGTGGCGGAATCTGGGAGGTAGAGGCCACGCTCTTCCGATACACGGCGTTGAGGCTCCCCTTCCGGGTCGCCTCCAACCCTGCCCCTCCGTGGATGACCCTTATCCCCCCATGGGCTCCCAGATCTCCCCTATCCTCACACCTCCTTGGGGCGGGGGCTCCTCCCCCTTCGATTCTCAACATGTCTCCTTCTCGCCTCTTTTAAAAAATCATGCCCTTCCTGGACTCCTCCAGCTCCCCTCCTCAACTCCAAGAACTCAGGGCACGTGGCCGTCGCGTGGCCCTCTACCTGATGGAAGTCGTAGTAGGGCATCACCCGATGCTCTTCTTCACCCCGGGGTTGTCGCGGCCTTCCCCCTCTTCCTCGTCCTCGTCCCCTCCTGATCACATTAGCTTCTCTGGGCGGCGCTTGGTTTTGCCTCCACTGCCCTTGCCTCCGCTCGGGTGAGCGACAGCGGTCTCGCTGTTCCGGAGAGTACCTCCCTCCCGGTCTCCCTTGGTAGCCTCCTCCAGCAGGCCTCCAGGCCGGCCGGCGAGGCGGAGCCTGGAACCTCCTCTCCTGATCTCGCTGATCCCTGTTCTCCCGGGACCCTCCCTCTTCTCACCTTCTCGGCTCACCTCTCTTCTTGGACTCGCGCCGGCCGCTCCCATCTCCTTCCTTCTCCCCCCCCTCCAGTCTAGCTAACTTGGGCACGAACTCTAGGCTGGTTGCCTCCCCTGCGATCTGTCTTCCGGCCCGATCGACAAGCTCTTCGAACGATAGGGGGGGGGGGGGGGGGGGGGGGGGGGGGGTTGCGGGTGATCTCCATTTTGAAAAACCCTGGTTGCAACCCCAGCTTGAATGCCAAGATCAGGGTGTGTCCAGGGACCTCTTGGACCAGGAGGATCTCCTCCTGAAAGCGATCCAAATACGACCCGAGCATCTCCTGGGGTCTTTGCTTGACAAGGAAAAGATCTTCTGAACCCTTCCTCCTCTTCTTGGAAGTAGAGAAGCAGAGCAAATAACTTCTGCGCAGGTCATCGAACCCGTAAACGCTTCCCGCGGGTAACTGGTGGAACCAATCTCTGGCTTTTTCCTTGAAGGTTATGGCGAACAACCGACATTTGAAGGGATCCGTCATCGGCTTGATGGAGACCATATCTTCAAACCATTGCAGATGCTTGACGGGATCTTCTTTTCCGGAGTAGAAACTCATGGCGGACTCCGTGAATCCTGCAGGAATGGGGGCGGACAGCACCAACTCGCAGAACGGACTGCGCGGGGCGAGCTGGCGAAGGGGGTGAACTTGGTCGTACTCGCCCTCCGACTGGCGAGTCTCCGTCGGGCTGGCAAAGAGCACTCGCGCGCGGAGCGGCTGGTCTTCCTCCCCTAGGAGCGCTTCCTTGCCGGGGCGCTGACTTGGACCCGCCTCTGTGGGCGAGGCGACTGCAACCGGGGGGGGGATACTCCCACCCGGCGCGAGGTGTGAGTAACCTCCGTGGGCGGCGAGTTCCCCTGGACGGTTCCCAGCTCGTCACGTTCAGTCATGGGATCGTCGAATGAGATTTTCTTCTCTTGCTACAGTCCACGCTCACCGCACCAAAAATGTTGGAACCCGGATACCGGTCCAACTTGTTCGAGACTTGGGGAGTAGCTTGAGTTACTTCTCTCTTCGTCGGATCCCTAGAACTAAGTATTCCGAGCTAAAAAATGACCCTCACCGGTTGGTAGGTAGCTCCCTAAGAATGACCCACTGGCTGCAGCGAGGAGGTCCCGCCACTAACCCGGAAATCCCACTTGATTTCCCCTCCCAAAAACCAGAAGCTGAGCCTATCTCAGACAGCACAAGGAAGAAAGCACAGGCTCTCACAAGGGGGGTGGATCTGTGCTGATCCGAGATATAATGAGTCCTATTTATAGGGAAAGACTTCCCAGGGGTAGAATGGTCCGGATGACTCGCGGATAGCGTAACTCCGCCTTACTATTTTGCTAAACGCACCCCAAATTGGTCTGCTGGTAGCCAGACTCCGCTGTCCCGAAGGGCTATAGGCAGACCACCATGGGTGCCCGGACGATTCTATTCCCCAGAATCTGACTCTACTCGCCGAGGGAGGAACTGGCCTACTTGCCAGGTACCTTCGGCTCTACTCGCCGAGAGAGGCACCGGCCTACTCGCTAGGTACCTTCGGCTCTACTCGCCGAGAGAGGCACCGGCCTACTCGCCAGGTACCTTCGGCTCTACTCGCCGAGAGAGGCACCGACCTACTCGCCAGGTACCTTCGGCTCAACACGCCGAGAGAGGCACCGGCCTACTTGTCAGGTACCTTCGTCTCTACTCGCCGAGAGAGGCACCGACCTACTCGCCAGGTACCTTCGGCTCTACTCGCCGAGAGAGGCACCGGCATACTCGCCAGGTACCTTCGGCTCTACTCGCCGAGAGAGGCACCGACCTACTCGCCAGGTACCTTCGGCTCTACTCGCCGAGAGAGGCACCGACCTACTCGCCAGGTACCTTCGGCTCTACTCGTCGAGAGAGGCACCGGCCTACTCGCCAGGTACCTTCGGCTCTACTCGCCGAATACGGGTTGTACAGGAATGTCACGGTTACTGCCCTTCTAAAGTCAATTGGAACTCATCAAGTTTGAAATGGAACCAATCTTAAGAAGAAGAGACAAATCAAGTCAGATTGTGTTATCAAGTTTGGAATAACACTCTCCTCCAATGCAAAAGCTGAATCCGATGAAGCTGTTAACATCAAGTTTGGAATGAACAGCTTACCAGATCCAAGCTCAACAACCAAGAGCATCAACGGACCACAACATACTTGCATTGACAAAGGAAATATGGAATAATCAAAACGTCTGGACTAAGGCTGAACTGAATCGCCTGATACTGAACTAAGACCGAACTAAATCGCCTTTAGTCCCATTTCCCCCACCGTTTTGATTAACCGATCTTTGGGCATTCCTTTCGTCAGTGGATCAGCAAGGTTATCCTTTGAACGTACATCAATCAAAGTGATGGTTCATTGTTCTTTCAGATAATTCAACAACGCATGTCTCAGTCGTACATGTCTCCTCTTAGTATTATAGAGGGTATTCTTGACGACTTGAACTGCTGCTTGATTATCACAATACAAGCTCAACGAGTTGACTTGTAACTTAGACAGGGGAATGTCTAAAATCAAGTTTCTGATCCAGTCTGCCTCTTCTCCAGCTGAAGCTAAGGCAAACAACTAGGGCTTCATGGACGACAAAGCTATACAGGTCTGTCTTTTGGATTTCCAAGTGATAGCAGCTCCTCCCAAGATGAATATGTATCAACTGGTGGACTTGCTGTTCCCGACTTCTGAACACCACGAGGCATCAGAATGTCCTTCCACGGAAGGTGGGTAACCAGTGTAGCACAGAGCATAGTTTGTAGTACCTCGAAGGTATCTCAACAACCTATCTAGGGCAACCCAATGCTCTTTGTCAGGACTACTGGTTAAAACGACTTAGCGCGCTAACCGAGAAAGCAATGTCTGGCCTCGTACAAGTTGTAGCGTACATGAGACTGCCAATTATTTTGGAATATTTGACATGATCAATGCTGGCCTCTAGATTAGGACTTAACTTAACATTATGATCAAACGGTGTCTCAATCGGCCTACACTTATCATATCCCCAGGTAGAGAGAAGTTGCTCAATATAATGAGTCTGGCTAAGAGTAACTCGACCCTTGTCAACTCTAACTTTCATACCTAGCAGGGTATCAACAGGACCGAGGTCCTTCATGTCAAATACTTCTGCCAGAGTGGATTTAACATCCCTAACTGCAGCAAGATTAGACCCTAAAACCAATATATCATCCACATATAAGCATATGATAACTGTTTGATTTGACAAGGAGCGGTAATAAAGGCATTTGTCAGAGAGAATGGACTGGAATCCAATGCTCTTTACTACCTGATCAAACTTCATGTGCCACATCTTAGGTGCTTGTTTAAGACCATAGATTGACTTATCGAGTTTGCACACTTTGTCTTTGTGATATTTGTGTACATAACCTTCAGGTTGAGTCATGTAGATCTCTTCATTAAGCTCTCCATTTAAGAATGCAGTTTTGACATCCATCTGATGAACTATAAAGTTCTCAATAGAGGCTAATGCAAGAAGAATCCTGATAGTCGATAGATGACACACAAGTGAGTAGACGTCAAAATAGTCAATTCCCACTTGTTGCTTATAACCTTTAGCTACAAGCCGCGCTTTAAACCTAGCTATAGATCCATCACTATGTAATTTCTTCTTTAAAACCCACTTGCATCTTAAGACTTTAGCACCTTTCGGTAAGTCAACTAGATGCCAGGTATTGTTATGTAACAGCGAGTCCATCTCATCATCAATGGCTTCTGCCCACATCAACGAATCTTTAGACCACATTGCTTCCTGATAGGAGAATGGATCATCCTCTAAGTGATAGGTGATGAAATTCTCACCAAAATCCTTAGGGATTCTCTCTCTGGTAGATGCTGTAGGTGGAATAGGTTCCACCTCTACAGGTTGGGGAGCGATGCCAGAAGGGCCAGCTTCAGGTTCAACAATAGATTCAGAAATCATATCATTTGACCCGGAGACAGATAATCCATGATCTTTGGCAAATTTGTCTTCAAAAAATATGGCATCTCTAGACTCTATCACGGAATTCGTGGATAGATCGAAAAATCTGTCTGCTGCACTATCTTCTGCACTACCTAGATAGACGCATGTCGTCATCTTAGGTCCCACCTTAGGCCTCTTAAGGTCTTGTATACGCACATAGGCAATACAACCCCAAATCTTTAGAGTATCGCACCTGCACGGATGACCGTGCCACAGCTCATACGGTGTAGAAGTGAGCTGAGAGTGAGGTACTCTATTTAGAATGTGATTTGCAGTACGGACTGCTTCTCTCCAAAAGGAATTAGGCATGCTAGCTGTTAGGAGCAAGGAATTCAACATTTCTGCTAAAGTCCTATTCTTACGCTCGACAACACTGTTTGACTGGGGTGAGAAAGGAGTTGTGGTTTCAAGGATTATTCCCTCAGTGGCACAGAATTCCTTGAAGCCAGTAGCAGTGTATTCTCCTCCTCGATCACTTCTAAATCTCTTAATTTTCAGGTTTAACTGATTTTCAACACGAGACTTAAAGGTCTTGAACGCCTCAAAAGCTTCGTCTTTCGATTTCAGCAGATACACATGACAATATCTAGAAAAGTTGTCTATGAAAGTGATTAGATACTTCCTTCCCCCTCTTGTGGCATGACTGCGAAAATCACAGAGGTCTGAATGTATCAATTCAAGAAGTTTTGTGCTCCTAGAAACTGACTTGAAAGGCTTTCTAGTGATTTTGGTTTGAGCACACACCTCGCACTTGTCAAAACGAATCGACAGATCTAAGGGGATGTTTTGACAAACTGCGGTGACTGCTCCCGATCATAGCCACGAAGGACTTGGGATCTGAAGCATTGCCAGCATGTTCGCCACATTTTGTGTGGCTTCCTCCTTTGGCTTCTTTGGAGCCTTACAATCAATCGCCCAATGTCCCCACTTACCACAGTTGTGGCACTTGCCCCTCTTCTTCTTTTTGAAAGAGGGCTTTTTAGGCTCTAACTGGGTAGAGACATCACTTTTGGGCGTTGATGGCTTCCTACGAGGCTTGCTGGGCCGAGACACAAAGTTGACAGTCTGTGAGGACTGCCCACCTTGTTCCTGTCTCTTCCCTGCAATGTTTTGATCCTCGATATGGATGAACCTTTTGAGTTCATCGAGAGCGATCTTTTCCTTCAGTCTGTGCATTTCAGTCTTGAAGGTCGACCACTCAGGAGGTAGCTTGCTTAAAATAGAACACACAAAGAGATTATCAGAGATACCAGACTTATCGTCCTCCAACTTCTGACGCAGGGCTTCCAGTTCAATTATTTGGGAGGTGATTGTCGAGTTTAAATTAAATTTCATGTTAAAGAATCTCTCTCCGAGGAGAGTCCTCGACAATCCTTCTTCCTTCTGGAAGTTCGCATTTAAGCGGTCCCAAATCTCCTTTGCGGTTTTATAACCACTGTAGGTCAAGGCGAGTCTAGGGTTGAGTGAATTAAGGAGGTAGTCTCTACAGAAATCTTCGTCTTTTCTCCACTGATAATCGTCCACGTCCTCTTCGGTCGTGTCGAAATCACTCAAAACGGCATAGAAAATCTCCCGTTCCTTCATTCCAAGCTGGACGTGCAGTCTCTAAGTATGGAAGTCGGAGAGATCGAACGACTGGAGCTTGACGATATCGTAGGATGTAACCTTCGACATCTTTTCACAGAGAAATAAAATAAATCAGAGCAATGTCACCTGATCCGGTCGAAGTCGATCATGCCACTTCAGATCCAACCAGAAAAATATGTATGCTCCTCCTCTCCGGATAAAAATAATTTCCGAAGTCTAGATCTGATCGTCGAGCTTCAACTGTAACACTTTCTTTCTCAATCAATAGAGATCTGGGGAGCTCCTTCGGCAAAGCAAGAAAATTCCCTTAAAAATTTTAGGAGAACTTTGACAAGATCAGATGAAAGGTCTGATGCAAAAAAGGATGAAACACCAAGAGTCTTCCTCCCAGAAATGGGACTTGGTATTTCCTCCCAGCAGCAACGGGAAACAGAATAAATCAATCAAAACGAGGACAACTCAACTCCCTGGATCGATCAACTCAACTCTCTTCCTCCCTGCAGGCAGCACCGGGAAACAGAGAGCAAATGATAGTCCTGCTCCAGGAACGAGGGCAGCAGCGGCGCTAGATCGCAAGAGGCACTCCGAGAATCTTCCTTGCGGCGATTCCTGCGATGAAAACCAGCGGCAACAGCTTCCTCCTGACAAGCAGCGAACTACCAGCGGCAACAGATCTCCGCCTCTTGCGATTTACAACAAGCGGCGCGGATCTCCTTCTCGCGACAGAGACAAGCGACGCAGATCTCCTACCCGAACAGGTGTTGAGTTCGCTGGAGAGGAAGAGAAATACCCGTGCGGAGAAAGATCCACTCCGAGCGGAGAGAAGATCCAAGAGCGGAGGGCTTTCTCCCCTTCGTTCCGAGGGCAGCGGGACGGGAGCGACGCAAGAGAGAAAACGAGAGCTTGAGCGGCGGAAAGAATACCGAGCGGAAAACCCTAGCAGAGCGCTTTTCTTACTTTGAGAATGTTGGAGGGTTTGCTTAAAGTATTCTACCTAACTCATCAAGTTTGGAATGAGTATAAATAGTACTTCCAGCATAGGACCAAGTCCTAGTGTGACACAAACCCATTAGGCTATTCCGAGTCGGTCTTGACACGACAGGACATATTAATACATTAACAAAAATATGCCAGTCCATCTGATCCGGAAAGAGGTATGGGCAATTGGAGCAGGAAGATGCCTACCACGGATGTAACGACTCTGCTGTTAATCGGGTTGCCGATGGATCGCCGACGAAGAAGGCGGATCCTTGTAAGATTTCCTAGATGTTTCCCCTAATCTAATCTATTCTAAGATTCAAACTAAAAAGCCAAAGAAGATTTTATTTCATATCCTGAGCAAGTCATATATAGATCTATTTATACAGAGGGTTTAGGATTTAGCAGTTGGCCTCAATACAAGTGGCCTAATGTGATTAGTTTATTCATGTGGTTCAAGCTGAGTGTGCACAGAATATGATCACTTTTATGGTCATGCATGGATGTGTAATATTTTAAATAGTGTGAGAATTGCGTCCAGGAGCTTGTCTCACTGTCTAAAGGACAAAAATAAAGTTAAAATACTTTACATTGCATGTCCACGCTGTGTAACATGGCGTGTAGCATAGGAAGGCTGGGGAAGACTTCCCGACAGCTGAAAGTGTAAGAACCCCCTCCTGGTAATAGTGCACGGCCGAGAGGATTCTTATGCCCAAAGCAGTTGCCACGCGGTAGTGTTACCCAACGGACTAACCTCTACTTCATGACACTTGCTCTGTAAGGCGAGACATCATTACATCACAGTAAGACCAACCTATAAAGAAAGTACAGTAGACAGATGAAGTTCAACATCACTAGGATTACAGTGAAAAAAAACTAGGACTAAGGCATGCCTTAGTAAAGTACAAAATACACACTGTACGGTAGTAAATGCTCGCATCTCTGGGCACAACTTGGGAATGAGGTCGGGGCCGTAACAACTGGAATCTCCATCACTGTGTCAAGGTTGTTTGGTTGGGGGTTATACCGCAGGTACGGCTGCGTCGGGGGCTCCTAAAGGGAGGTTGTAACAAACCATTAGTCAATTGACTAAGTGAATACCCTTCCATTCCCCCAATGCATCCTAAAGCACCGGGTAGGAGGAAGGGTGAAAGTGTACAAGCGGTAATATAAAGAAATGAGGTAACGAGAGGGATAACATTGTGTTATGAACAAGCAAAAGATATGATATACATAAATAACTCAAACTTATAAGAGTGTACATACAAATTTATAAGCTAAGGCTCTTGTTTTGACATAACAATAAATCTAGCATATAATTTAAGAAAGTATTGCAATATGAATGAGCAATATATATGGTACGGAAATAACTTAACTTATAAGAATGTTCATACAAACTTATAAGTTAAGAGTTTTGATTTATCATAACTGTTGAAAACAGAGAACCGGTCTCGACGTTCGAAAGGGGGATGCAGCTAACCCTTACTTGACCCGAGCTAGAACCCTTGACTAGTTGCTGAGAACCGAAAGATCTTGCCCCTCAAGAACACTTGAAATAGAGAACAAACCCCTTAAGCTGCAACGAGGATGTCTCACCACACACCCGGAAGTTCAAAGAGAGCTTCCCCTCCTAAGCCAATGCTGAGCCTGGGCACCTCAGAGGGCACTAAGGGTCACCTCGCCGTCAACCTTATCTGACAGGGGGTGGAGTACTTGCTCACAAGACATACACGAGGGAGGGGGGAGACCAACCTTTCTCAAGGTGCCAATGAGGGTCTATTTATAGACTTCCCAAAACTAGACTGCGGATAGCCAAAAATCTACTATCCGCAACTCAACAACGAACCTGAACGACTAACACAGGAGGGGTGGGGGGGGGGGGGGGGGGTGGAGATGAGACGTCCACTTCCCCCCTTGCCGGGACAACCCGCCCCTCCCTTAGCATAGGGAGCAGACGAGTGGACCGAAGGTCCACCCGCCCCTAGGCCTGGGCGAGAGGACCCCTGGTCCGCTCTCCCCTCTCCCCCTAGGCCTGAGCGAGTGGACCTTCAGTCCACTCGCTCCCTAGGGCCGGGCGAGTGGGCCGAAGGTCCACTCGCCCCTAGGTCTGGACGAGTGGACCGAGGGTCCACTCGTCCCTAGGCCTGGGTGAGTAAACCTTCGGTCCACACGCCCCTTAGGGCTGGGCGAGTGGACCGAAGGTCCACTCTCCACCTAGGCCTTGGCGGAATGCGGGGGAGGGGACCGATTCGTCTACCTCCCCCTCCTTTTGCCTTGGGTGGCTTCGAACCCCTACAACAGGTTGATTCGTCGTGCCACGACTACTCTCACTATTGCGATCTCACCTGCGTCGGGTCACATCAGCTCGGCAAATATGAGGGTTGTACACAATCCCCACAATTTTTGAGCTTGTCTTAAGCTCGGAAAGAAAGTCCAACCCACCCATTTGACGAGTAGGTGGGGCTTTAGAGGAACCCCCGGAGGGCCCCACCAACGGGTTACTCTTGTCGAGCTTTTCAGCTGAACTTAACTTGAGGTGGAAGGCGAGCCTTTCTCCACTTAACAACCCTCCTGTGAGCCGAGCTCAACTGGAGGTGGAGAAAGCTCAACACCTGAGGTCGAGCTAAACTCGACCTGAGGTGGAGGAAAACTCAACACCTATAGTCGAGCCGAACTCAACCTGAGATGGAAAGAACTCAACATCTCTAGTTGAGCCAAACTCGACCTGAGATGGAGGGAACTCAACATCTCTGTTCGAGCCGAACTCAACCTGAGATGGAGGGAACTCAACATCTCTGGTCGAGCCGAACTCAACCTGAGATTGAGGGAACTCAACATCTCTAGTCGAGCAGAACTCGACCAGAGATGGAGGGAACTCAACATCTCTGGTCGAGCCAAACTCAACCTGAGATGGAGGGAACTCAACATCTCTAGTCGAGCCGAACTCGACCTGAGATGGAGAGAACTCAACATCTCTAGTCAAGTCGAACTCGACCTGAGATGGAGGGAACTCAACATCTCTAGTCCAGCCGAACTCGACCTGAGATGGAGGGAACTCAACATCTCTGGTCGAGCCGAACTCAACCTGAGATGGAGGGAACTCAACATCACTAGTCGAGCCAAACTCGACCTGAGATGGAAGAGACTCAACATCTCTAGTCGAGCCGAACTCAACTTGAGATGGAGGGAACTCAACATCTCTAGTCGAGCCGAACTCGACCTGAGATGGAGGGGACTCAACATCTCTAGTCGAGTCGAACTCAACCTGAGATGGAGGGAACTCAACATCTCTAGTCGAGTCGAACTCGACCTGAGAAGGAGGGAACTCAACATCTCTAGCCGAGCCAAACTCGACCTGAGATGGAGGGACCTCAACATCTCTAGTCGAGCCGAACTCGACCTGAGATGGAGGGAACTCAACATCTCTAGTCGAGCCGAACTCGACCTGAGATGGAGGGAACTCAACATCTCTGGTCGAGCCGAACTCAACCTGAGATTGAGGGAACTCAACATCTCTAGTCGAGCCGAACTCGACCTGAGAAGGAGGGGACTCAACATCTCCAGGCGAGCCGAACTCAACCTGAGATGGAGGGAACTCAACATCTCTAGTCGAGCCGAACTCAACCTGAGATGGAGGGAACTCAACATCTCTAGTCGAGCCGAACTCAACCTGAGATGGAGGGAACTCAACATCTCTAGTCGAGCCGAACTCGACCTGAGATGGAGGGGACTCAACATCTCTAGTCGAGCCGAACTCAACCTGAGATGGAGGGAACTCAACATCTCTAGTCAAGCCGAACTCGACCTGAGATGGAGGGAACTCAACATCTCTAGTCGAGCCGAACTCGACCTGAGATGGAGGGAACTCAACTTCTTTGGTCGAGCCGAACTCGACCTGAGATGGAGGGAATTCAACATCTCTGGTCGAGCCGAACTCGACCTGAGATGGAGGGAACTCAACATCTCTAGTCGAGCCGAACTCGACCTAAGATGGAGGGAACTCAACATCTCTGGTCGAGCCGAACTCGACCTGAGATGGAGGGAACTCAACATCTCTGGTCGAGCCGAACTCGACCTGAGATGGAGGGAACTCAACATCTCTAGTCGAGCCGAACTCGACATGAGATGGAGGGGACTCAACATCTCTAGTCGAGCCGAACTCAACCTGAGATGGAGGGGACTCAACATCTCTAGTCGAGCCGAACTCAACCTGAGATGGAGGGAACTCAACATCTCTAGTCGAGCCGAACTCAATCTGAGATGGAGGGAACTCAACATTTCTAGTCGAGCTGAACTCAACCTGAGATGGAGGGAACTCAGCACCTTCCCAAACAAAGCGGGGGCGGAGAACCAGTCCACATCCTAGGTGCTTACCTCACCTAGAGGCGGAGGAACTCAACACCTTCCCAAACCAACCGGGGGCGGAGAACCAGTCCACATCATAGGTGCTTACCTCACCTGGAGGCAGAGGAACTCACCACATTCCCAAACCAACTGGGGGCGGAGAACCAGTCTACGTCCTAGGTGCTTACCTCACCTGTAGGCGGAGGAACTCAACCCCTTCCCAAACCAACCGGGGGCGGAGAACCGGTCCACGTCCTAGGTGCTTACCTCACCTGGAGGCGGAAGAACTCAACACCTTCCCAAACCAACCGGGGGCGGAGAACCAGTCCACGTCCTAGGTGCTTACCTTACCTGGAGGCGGAGGAACACAACACCTTCCCAAACCAACCGGGGGCAGAGAACCAGTCCACGTCCCAGGTGCTTACCTCACCTGGAGGCGGGGGAATCAATACCTTCCCAAACCAATCGGGGGCGGGGAACCAGTCCATGTCCTAGGTGCTTACCTCACCTGGAGGCGGAGGAACTCAACACATTCCCAAACTAACCGGGGGCGGAGAACCAGTCCACGTCCTAGGTGCTTACCTCACCTAGAGGCGGAGGAACTCAACACCTTCCCAAACCATCCGGGGGCGGAGAACCAGTCCACGTCCTAGGTGCTTACCTCACCTGGAGGCGGAGAAACTCAACACCTTCCCAAACCAACCAGGGGCGGAGAACCAGTCCACGTCCTATGTGCTTACCTCATCTGGAGGCGGATGAACTCAACACCTTCTCAAACCAACCGGGGGCGAAGAACCAATCCACGTCATAGGTGCTTACCTCACCTGGAGGCGGAGGAACTCAACACCTTCACAAAGCCAGTTTCTCTTCCTGAAGCCTTAACTGACTCGAACAAGTCTACCCGACAAGCCTCCCAGCGACCGACATCAACAAGCCCGGGCGAGTGGTCTCAAGTCGAGGACTTATCCTAAAACGAATCCACCCGACGAGCCTCCCAACGACCGACATCAACAAGCCCGGGCGAGTGGTCTCCAGTCGAGGACTTATCCTGAAACGAATCCACCCGACGAGCCTCCCAGCGACCGACATTAACAAGCTCGGGCGAGTGGTCTCCAGTCGAGGATTCGACCTAGATGCTATCTTTAACAACTTTCGATACATTATAAATAGATTACATACCATTACAATGCGCTTTCTCGCGCTTACTCGGCCACATGCACCTTGGCCATCTCCTTCATCACTTCCTCCATCTCCTTTGTCTTCTTATTCATTATCTTTCTCCTGGTCCCTCCTGCTTTTCCGGTCAACCTGAAGGTGGAGGACTTGCTCCTGGAACCGATCTGTGTAGCTTCCCAGTGTCTCCCCGTGCTTCTGTTGAATCAAGAACAGGGACTCCGCCCCCTTCCTCTCCTTCTTAGAGGTGGAGAACCACAACAAGAAACTCTGACGCAGGTCCTTGAAGCTGTAGATGGTACCTTATGGGAGCTGGTGGAACCAGTCGTTTGCCTCTCTCTTGAAAGTGATGGCGAAGAGCCTACACTTGGAGGCGTCCGTTATCTGCCTGATCGAGACCATGTCTTCAAACCAATGGAGGTGCTGGAGAGGGTCATCCTTGCCCGTGTAGTAAGACATGGTGGGTTCACTGAACCCATCTGGAACTGGAGCTCAGGTAATCCGCTCGCAGAAGGGACTCCCCCATCCTCCCTGGCGAGTCGAAGGCGTTCTCCCCACCTCCTCTCTGGGGTAGCCGGTCCCAGGAGGGCTGTTGAAGAGCACTCGCGCTTGGAAGTTCAAGCCTTCCTCTGAGGCTAGCCCCTTCTCTTGTCGACGTGCATGATGTGTCTCCATCGGAGATGGCGAGGCAAGCACGGGTGCAGGTGGTGTCGAGCACTCGTCGTGAGGGGGGAGTGCGACCCGCAAGAGCTCTAGGATCGACTTCCTGAACTCCTCAAAATCCCTATTTTTCACGCACTTGCTGGTAGGGGTGAGTCCACCAGCTCATCGCTTCCAGCCATGAGACTTGCTCAGAGCTTTCCGAACTAGCTGCTTCTGATAGGATTCACCTTAAAGGGTTCGGGTTGATTCAGACCAAGTGTTTTCTCATCGCAGCCTCGCCCGGACCGCTCCACAGAGCGCGCTTCCTCTCCCACACGATCCTCAAGAGCGTTTGCGCACCCGCTAGCTCCTGCCCCGCGGGAAGCGCCCTCGCGCTCCCGCTCGCTCCTGCCCCGCGGGAAGCGCCCTCGCGCTCCCGCTCGCTCCTGTCCCACGGGAAGTGCCCTCGCGCTCCCGCTCGCTCCTGCCCCGCGGGAAGCGCCCTCGCGCTGCCGCTCGCTCCTGCCCCGCGGGAAGCGCTTTCACGCTCCTGTTCGCTCCTGCCCCACGGGAAGCACCCTCACGCTCCCGCTCGCTCTTGCCCCGCGGGAAGCGCCCTCGCGCTCCCGCTCCCTCCTGCCCTGCGGGAAGCGCTCTCGCGCCCCCGCTCCGCGGAGAGCGCTTCGGCTCCCGCTCCGCGGAGATCGCTTCAACTCCCGCTCCGCGGAGAGCGCTTCGGCTCCCGCTCCGTGGAGAGCGCTTCGGCTCCCGCTCCGCGGAGAGCGCTTCCGCTCCCGCTCCCCAAGAGCGCTTCCGCTCACTCTAGCTCCACGGAGCACGACGCTGTCATTCATCGACGGCGGCGATCGCCGGCCACCACCACCACCAGGGAGGCTGCCCGGGTTGCCCAGCGTAACCGAGGGGCAAGCTCGTCATAATCACAAAGTTGACAATCCGCGTCCCCCGAATCAAGCATCCTCATCCGCTCGCCCAAGAATCAGCATGACGTAGTTACCAGAACGCCCTCCTCAAAACTATAAAAGGATGGTCAGGCCTCCATTTGAAGGGACTTTTGGCACTAGGAGAAGAAGGAGCTCTTGAGCTTTCCGGCGAGGACTCTTGGAAGATCTTCATCGACCTTCGAGCTACCCTCAGAGATCTCCCTCAGCGCTCCATCTTTACTTCAAGAACTTGGGAGGATCTCGGTGGCTTGGATCCAGGCTGCTCCGCAGCGCTCTGCTCTAGGCTGCTCAGCAGCGCTCCGCTCCAAACTGCTCAGCAGCGCTCCGCTCTAGGCTGCTCAACAGCGCTCTGCTCCAAACTGCTCAGTAGCGCTCCGCTCTAGGCTGCTCAGCAGCGCTCTGCTCCTAACTGCTCAGCAGCGCTCCGCTCCAGGCTGCTCCGCAGCGCTCCGCTCTAGGCTTCTCAGCACCTCTCCACTCCAAACTGCTCAGAAGCGCTCCGCTCCAGGCTGCTCCGCAGCGCTCCGCTCCAGGCTGCTCCGCAGCGCTCCGCTCCAGGCTGCTCCGCAGCGCTCCGCTCAAGGCCGCTCCGCAGCGCTCCGCTCCAGGCCGCTCCGCAGCGCTCCGCTCCAGGCCGCTCCGCAGCGCTCCGCTCCAGGCTGCTCCGCAGTGCTCCGCTCAAGGCTGTCCTCGAGCACGCTTCACTACGCTCGGCTCCCGAGGCTTCCAGATCAAATCTGCTGCAAGATCTTCCCAACGACACTTCGCGGCGACGCTCTCAACTGGTATCAGTCCCTGCCAGAGAAAATCATTCACAACATCACCGAGCTAACTCAACTATTCACTGGATGACACGAAGCCCGTGCGCAGAGAATCAGAGAAGAGACACAGATAGCGAGGGAGCTCGGGATAGGCAGGACTCCCCATACAGGGCAGATGGAGCGTGGCAAGCTCCAAGGAGACGTCGTCGTAGAATCACTTGAAAAGGATCTTCGTGGAGGGTTGGATTTTGCTCTGCAAGCGAGCATTGGGAATCCAGCATTTGAATTAAGAAGGGCGTTGATAAGCCACCGCATCACATTCAACATCTTGTTCATGGCAACTGTGATACGTCTCAAGCTCCTTAGCGGGAACCTCAAGCTCAGGGCTTGCCATGCAGAGCTTCCGGACGGAACAACGATACCAAATATATGGGACATCGTCCTCCCTGTCCACGTAGGGGCACTTCCGGAACCAATCGAATACAATGTCCAATTCATCATCGCAGAAGCTGACTCACCGTATGACGCGATATTTGGAAGCATCCTACTCGATACATTGCAACATGACACCTTCATGGCAAGGCGTATGGCAAACAAAGGGAAAATCATCCAAAACTCGGTTCACAACCTCAACGCTGTAGAGGACCAGGTTCCTCGGATCGACCATGGGCCCTCTCAAAACCTGGATCGCAGGAAACTTCGCCCAGATAAGAGCCGCATGGACCCAGCACCGGTAGCAGAAGCTGATCTCCCAACGTCAACACATCGACGAAAACTTAGAACCGTGGGCCGAAAGAGAAAAGGACAACAACCGCGAGGAGAGGGCGGTTGGCCTGTCCTGAGCCAGTCGGGCAGTCCTCGAGGGGAGATGAACCAGAAAATCGGATCTACACCCCACTGAACGCATCCCGCCAGCATATTTTATTCGTGATCTACAACAACAAGATCGTTAAGTGGCCAAGGCCGCTTCCTCACAACACGGGGGATCAATCCAAGTTTTGTTATTTTCATAGGGGTCAGGGGCACCATACGAGGCAGTGCCTATGTTTGAAGAATGAAATCGAACGCCTCGTCCATTTGGGGCACCTCGCGGTCTTCCGCAAGACGGCTTAAAAGCAAGCAGCTTGGGAAGGGGCAACTGAGGTCCAACCGTCGGAGTGATCGCCACCTAAGCCAGAGTGTCTCCCTCAGGGACTTGTAGCACTTTTTATCCCGTTTCTATTTCAGAATGTATCCACGCTTTTCTTTCTAACAAAATAATTTCAGGTCATTGCCCACTGTGAGCGATCCTCAACGAATCTCCAAATGGTAAGGCAACAACCTCCGATAAGATGGTGGCCAGCCCTCCACATCGAGAGCGAGCCTGCGCCATCCGGCCGCTGAGGGTCTGCCCCCCTCACGACCCGGCGGGAACCGCGTTTCCCCAACGAATCTCCAAATGGTAAGGCGACGACCTCCGATAAGATAGTGGCCAGCCCTCCACTCGAGAGCAAGCCTACGCCATCCGACACTCACGACCCGGCGGGAACCACGTTTCCCCAACGAATCTCCAAATGGTAAGGCAACGACCTCCGATAAGATGGTGGCCAGCCCTCCACATCGAGAGCGAGCCTATGCCATCCGGCCGCTGAGGGCCTGCCCCCCTCACGACCTGGCGGGAACCACGTTTCCCCAACGAATCTCCAAATGGTAAGGCGACGACCTTCGATAAGATGGTGGCCAGCCCTCCACATCGAGAGCGAGCCTACGCTATCAGGACGCGGAGGGCCTGCCCCCCTCATGACCCGGCGGGAACTGCGTTTCCCAAACGAATTTCCAAAATGGTAAGGCGACGACCTCCGATAAGATGGTGGTCAGCCCTCCACATCGAGAGCGAGCCTACGCCATCCGGACGTTGAGGGCCTGCCCCCCTCACAACCCGGCAGGAACCACGTTCCCTCAACAAATCTTCAAATGAAAAGACAAAAGCCTCCGACAAGATAGAGCAGCACTCCGAACCGCAAAAAGTCCCGCGCTCAAGGTGGAGCGTGGGCGTGTGCTTCTCGGGCATGGCAGGCCTCACCCAGTGGAGCAGCCGCGCAGAGCCGCGCTCCCGGAAGCGCAGCAGTACCTAGGGCGCGGCAGCACCGCGCCCCTGGTGCAGCAGCGCTGTGCTGTCCGGGCGCGGCAGCGCGGCAGCGCCGCGCAGCCCCTGTGCGGCAAGGCCGCACCCTGTGCGGCAAGGCCGCACCCTGTGCGGCAAGGCCGCACCCTGTGCGGCAAGGCCGCACCCTGTGCGGCAAGGCCGCACCCTGTGCGGCAAGGCCGCACCCTGTGCGGCAAGGCCGCACCCTGTGCGGCAAGGCCGCACCCTGTGCGCGGCAGGCGCAGCCCGCGCGCGGCAGTGCCGCGCACTGCCCGCGCGCAGAGACACAAGAGATTGCCCAACGAAAATATATATGTATGCTCTCCCCCAGCCCAAAGCCGAATACACCATACAGAAACTGTTTCTGCCTAACTCTGGACTGAAGCCGAAATATAGCATGGAACCTATCTCCTAACATGACACCTCTTTTATCTATATAGACGCTCTAGATACAAAATAAGAAAAATAACTAATTAATTAACACATAAAATAACTCATTAATTTGTTGTGATCCTTACTGTGCCAAGGTGGCGGCTCCATGTTCTTCTCTTGTTGTGAGAGGGAGAGCCTAAAGCGTATTCATAAAAGAAATTAGGTTGCAGGGTGGAAGTATGCCCAAAGGAGGAGATATATTGAAACCAAAATAGACAAAATCCATACTCCAAACCAAAGAAATGAGAGGAACGTTATGCTTCCAACTTCTAAATTACCTTTTAATACTATGTTAGCGGTAAAGAAGCATCCTTTACAGAAAATAAAATAACTGGGGATGGGAAAAAAGTCTGCCATTTGCCTCTATCTTGGAATCTACACTTAAGAAGCAGCAGCAGCAGCAGAAGGAGACTTATTTAGGGCCTGTTTAATAACGTAATCTAGATACTACTAAGATTGCTTTTGAATCCTTCCAAATGCACAAATTATATTCAACTGGGAAGGTTGCGTGAAAATCACCAATTGATCAAAAGGATGCTTGAAGCTCCGTTATATCCGTTGAATATCCTACTATTGTCCTTATTCGACGAAAAGGGAATTCGCATTCCTAATATTTTGAAAACTGATGTACACAAAAAACAAGCAGCTGAGTGGCTTCATAAAGCAATCATATCTGAAGAGATCTCACTGTTGGTGTAACCAGCATGAACTTGTCCTCAAGCCATGAACAATATTGAAAGCAAGCAGGAGCCAGATTAAAATGGCAGCCTAGCAGGCTTTGATCATCTATGAACAAAATTGGTACAGAATTTGCTTCAGTAACAATTAGGTTTACTGGAGAAGTCCAGTCCTTATTCCCCATAACTTTCATCTCACACATTCCACTTGAATAGTAATATCTTTAACACCAGCTTCATGAAATAAGATTGAAGCCCTCTTCATAATAGAAAATTTATCAGTTTCTGAAGACACGACAATATTAACAGTTCCAACAATCTCCGAGTTGCTGAAGCTCCGCAAGTGCATATTCCGAATACCGCAGACACCGTCAATCTTCATGAGATTATCACGAGCTACTTCGAGGTTTCGCTCATGAGTCCCTGGAGTTCTCTGCAGTAAAATCTCGGCGGAAATACTCAACGGAAATAATGAGCATTGCTGAGATAAATATGGAGCACCCAGGATCTGCAATGAGCCAGCCTTTGTACTTAATGAGAAGGGTTGAAATGACAACCCCTACGCTCCCCATGGTGTCAGCCAGAACATGTAAAAATATGCCTTCCATATTGTGGTCAATGTGATAGTGCATTTTCAAACCCTCTTCTTTAATTCCAATTAATAGGTTTTGATGTTCATGATTGCAATGTCGACCGTGATCGTGGTGGTTAGAATGGTGATTATGTTTACCTCCATGGATATGATCATCCCTGTAATCATCTTGTTCGTCATTGTTGCAAGAGCCATGATCATGGCTTCCATGAGAATGCTCACATGAACTGGAATGAGAGTGGACCTTGGAGTTTGAACAAGAATCGTGATGCTCAACGACTCCCGAACTATGATCATTGACATCGTGAGAATGCAGGTGAGAATGGGGATGCCAAATAGAATGAGTTTGCTAAGTCAAGTTTGACCGAGAATGCGAATGGGAATGAGAATACGAACCGCCTCCGCCATGGGAATGAGAACAAGACTCCCCCATCCTCCCTGGCGAGTCGAAGGCGTTCTCCCCACCTCCTCTCTGGGGTAGCCGGTCCCAGGAAGGCTGTTGAAGAGCACTCGCGCTTGGAGGTTCAAGCCTTCCTCTGAGGCTAGCCCCTTCTCTTGTCGACGTGCATGATGTGTCTCCATCGGAGATGGCGAGGCAAGCACGGGTGCAGGTGGTGTCGAGCACTCGTCGTGAGGGGGGAGTGTGACCCGCAAGAGCTCCAGGATCGACTTCCTGAACTCCTCAAAATCCCTATTCTTCACGCACTTGCTGGTAGGGGTGAGTCCACCAGCTCATCGCTTCCAGCCATGAGACTTGCTCAGAGCTTTCCGAACTAGCTGCTTCTGATAGGATTCACCTTAAAGGGTTCGGGTTGATTCAGACCAAGTGTTTTCTCATCGCAGCCTCGCCCGGACCGCTCCACAGAGCGCGCTTCCTCTCCCACACGATCCTCAAGAGCGCTTGCGCTCCCGCTCGCTCCTGCCCCGCGGGAAGCGCCCTCGCGCTCCCGCTCGCTCCTGCCCCGCAGGAAGCGCCCTCATGCTCCCGCTCGCTCCTGTCCCACGGGAAGTGCCCTCGCGCTCCCGCTCGCTGCTGCCCCGCGGGAAGCGCCCTCGCGCTGTCGCTCGCTCCTGCCCCGCGGGAAGCGCCCTCGCGCTCCTGTTCGCTCCTGCCCCACGGGAAGCACCCTCACGCTCCCGCTCGCTCTTGCCCCGCGGGAAGCGCCCTCGCGCTCCCGCTCCCTCCTGCCCTGCGGGAAGCGCTCTCGCGCCCCCGCTCCGCGGAGAGCGCTTCGTTCCCGCTCCGCGGAGATCGCTTCCGCTCCCGCTCCGCGGAGAGCGCTTCGGCTTCCGCTCCGTGGAGAGCGCTTCGGCTCCTGCTCCGCGGAGAGCGCTTCCGCTCCCGCTCCCCAAGAGCGCTTCCGCTCACTCTAGCTCCACGGAGCACGACGCTGTCATTCATCGACGGCGGCGATCGCCGGCCACCACCACCACCAGGGAGGCTGCCCGGGTTGCCCATCGTAACCGAGGGGCAAGCTCGTCATAATCACAAAGTTGACAATCCGCGTCCCCCGAATCAAGCATCCTCATTCGCTCGCCCAAGAATCAGCATGTCGAATTGGATTCATAACCATTGTATACAGGTTTTCAGAAGGATCCGAGCTCCCAAGCTCCACGTAGAGTGAGGAGGAGGAGCCCAGTTCCCAAACAGAAAACCACAGCAGAAACTGAACCACTTCCGTCCATGGACAGAGTAATGCAAGCTGGAAAGAACAGGATTACAATGGTAAGCGCAAGGGATGCCAGCCGAGTTTGCTCTTGCCAAGTTGCCTCAACGGGCCAGAATTTCCAACAGAGCGCTCGTAGAACCCTAGCAAACCGGAGAGGAAGGGGAGTAGCATAGGGGCGATCCTACCGCAGACTTCCGATGGGGGCGAAGAAAAGGAAAGCGGGAAGCAGCCGACGCGATCCCAGCTGTCCGGGCGCGGCAGCGCCGCGCAGCCCGTGCGCGGCAAGGCCGCGCCCTGTGCGCGGTAGGCACAGCCCTCGCGCGGCAGCGCCGCGCACTGCCTGCGCGCGGCCGCACTGCCTGCGCGCGGCCGCACTGCCCGCGCGGCGGTGCCGCCCACTGCCTGCGCGGCGGTGCCGCCCACTGCCCGCGCGGCGGTGCCGCCCACTGCCCGCGCGCGGCAGCGCCGCGACCCATGCCCGGCGCCTTTTCTGAGTCATGGTAAGCTCAAGTGCGCACCCCCCGCGCCCTTTGCGCATTTTTTGGGCCCGGCGCGCCGCTTTGAGGTGGGGCGTGCTCAGGTGCGCTCCCCTACGCCCCTTGCGCATGCTACGCCACGAGCAAAACCTCCTCTCTTGCGACCGTGGTAATTTTCTCCGTCCAGACAGTGGCGATCCTCCCTCGCAAAGGCTCCGTAAATTTTTCCACCTCGGTTTTGTAATCGCCTAGCGCAATTTATAGAGCGCGAGGGGCCGCCATGCCAATTTCTGGACGGAAACACGTGCTCCTCCGCGGGAGGCTTCCGCACAAGTTCCCTTCACCGCAGGCAAAATCTCAGAAATAAAATGTTACCTCTTCTCTCGCGGATTCATGGCAAGCGGTGGGAATTTTCGGACTATCGATTGCAGATCTCGGCCTCAGAAAATTGGGGGGCAATTGATAGGGTTCCCCTTAAAGGGTTCGGGTTGATTCGGACCAAGTGTTTTCTCATCGCAGCATCGCCCGGACCGCTCCACAGAGCGCGCTTCCGCTCCCACACGATCCTCAAGAGCGCTTGCGCTCCCGCTCGCTCCTGCCCCGCGGGAAGCACCCTCGCGCTCCCGCTCGCTCCTGCCCCGCGGGAAGCGCCCTCGCGCTCCCGCTCGCTCCTGCCCCGCGGGAAGCGCCCTCGCGCTCCCGCTCGCTCCTGCCCCGCGGGAAGCGCCCTCGCGCTCCCTCTCGCTCCTGCCCCGCGGGAAGCGACCTCGCGCTCCCGCTCGCTCCTACCCCGCGGGAAGCGCCCTCGCGCTCCCGCTCGCTCCTGCCCCACGGGAAGCGCCCTCGCGCTCCCGCTCCGCTCCCGCTCCGCGGAGAGCGCCCTCGCGCCCCCGCTCGCTCCTGCCCCACGGGAAGCGCCCTCGCGCTCCCGCTCCGCTCCCGCTCCGCGGAGAGCGCTCTCGCGCCCCCGCTCCGCGGAGAGCGCTTCCGCTCCCGCACCACGGAGAGCGCTTCCGCTCCTGCTCCACAAGACCGCTTTCGCTCACTCCTGCTCCACGGAGCACGACGCTGTCATTCATCGCCAGCGGCGATCGCCGGCCACCACCACCACCAGGGAGGCTGCCCGGGCTGCCCAGCGTGACCGAGGGGCAAGCTCGTCATAATCACAAAGTTGACAATCCGCGTCCCCCGAATCAAGCATCCTCATTCGCTCCCCCAAGAATCAGCATGACGCAGTTACCAGAACGCCCTCCTCAAAAACTATAAAAAGATGGTCAGACCTCCATTTGAAGGGACTTTTGGCACTGGGAGAAGAAGGAGCATTGAGCTTTCCGGCGAGGACTATTGGAAGATCTTCATCGACCTTCGAGCTACCCTCAGAGATCTCCCTCAACACTCCATCTTTACTTCAAGAACTTGGGAGGATCTCGGTGGCTTGGATCCAGGCTGCTTCGCAGCGCTCCGCTCTAGGCTGCTCAGCAGCGCTCCGCTCCAAACTGCTCAGCAGCGCTCCGCTCTAGGCTGCTCAGCAGCGCTCTGCTCCAAACTGCTCAGCAGCGCTCCGCTCTAGGCTGCTCAGCAGCGCTCTGCTCCTAACTGCTCAGCAGCGCTCCGCTACAGGCTGCTCCGCAGCGCTCCGCTCTAGGCTTCTCAGCCGCTCTCCGCTCCAAACTGCTCAGAAGCGCTCCGCTCCAGGATGCTTCGCAGCGCTCCGCTCCAGGCCGCTCTGCAGCGCTCCGCTCCAGGCTGCTCTGCAGCGCTCCGCTCCAGGCTGCTCCGCAGCGCTCCGCTCAAGGCTTACCTCGAGCACGCTTCACTACGCTCGGCTCCCGAGGACTTGAAGAACTTAACAAAATCTCTGTAACGAGCGGTGGCTTGTCACCCTCGAAAAACAATTCCGTCTGTAACTCACAAAACTAGTGGATCATTCAGAACTGGGCTAGGCCCCGTGGTTTTTTCCCTTTCCGGGTTTTCCACGTAAAAATCTCGTTGTCTACTGTTGGTTCTCACTTTTGACTGTTTGCGCGTTCGACTCACTCTCGAGCTAAGGCGATTCAGCTCGACCGGCCCAGGAGAGCGTTGAACGACCCGCAACAGCTTCCACGCTCACCGCACCAGAATGTTGAAACCAGAGAACCGTTTTCGACGTTTGAAAGGGGGTTGCAGTTAACCCTTACTTGGCCCGAGCTAGAACCCTTGACTAGTTGCTGAGAACCGAAAGATCTTGCCCCTGAAGAACACTTGAAACAGAGAACGAACCTCTTAAGCTGCAACGAGGAGGTCCCATCACACACCCGAAAGTTCAAAGAGAGCTTCCCCTCCCAAGTCAATGCTGAGTCTGGGCACCTCGGAGGGCACTAAGGGTCACCTCGCCGTCAACCTTATCTGACAGGGGCGTGGGGGGGGGGGGGGGGGGGGGGGGGGGGGGGGGGGGGGAGTGCTTGCTCACAAGACATATACGAGGGAGGGGGGAGACCAACTGATGCAGGACGGCGCGTAGGGTTTGCGCGCCTGTCGGCTATTCTAGGAATCCCTAAATGTATGCAATTTAAAAAATTAAAATTTGAGCGGGCGTTGCACGATCTTTAAGAAATTAAACAACTTGATTTTATAAAGCACAAAATTACTATTTTGTTTAAAATGAATTTTCTTGAAAAATGATTCGATTCTAAATCCGGGGAAGGAAGTTCGCAACTTTCGTTCCGTTCCCTTTGTCGTAGCAAACAAAAATCGTGAACTTCAAATATGTTTCCGTTTGGAATTTTTGACGTAGCGTTTGCTGACAAAACCCGGGCGAAAACCCAACAATGAATCTATTATCCTACGAGAAAATATATAGACACACACAAAGGAGAAGAAAGATACAAGCTACCCACGGAAAGAGGCGTCTTCCCGTATTCGAAGTCGACGGCGATCACGCGAGAAACTTCTCGTCACCTTCGATCTCCCGCTCCTAGGTCGACCGTTATCGCACACGGGCACCAAGGAGAAAATTCACTCAATCACACACAAGTGGCTCCACGAAATCTAAATAAAAAACACTACAGAGGCTCCAACGGATTTCACTAAACTCACAAATTTGGATTACACTCACCATCTCATTCACTGTTTACCACCACTAATAAAAACTGCTGCAGCCACTTAACAATTTCATGCTTCAGTGGAACCTAAGCAACTAACCTAAACATTCCACTTTCATTCTTCACAGAAGCAAACAGTGGAGACAATATCTTATCTCTACAGAACTCCACTTGGAAGCATCAGCAAACACGCAACATCTCTCCTTCCCTAACACAATTCTCACGCAGGAATATAAATTTCAATAAAAATATTTTTCTCCGTTCGTCATTAACGGGGCTCCAGAAAAAAAACACAGAACTTCTGAAAATTCCAAAATCAAACTCAATCCAGAATTCAAACAGGATGCCAAAATTAAAAACCCCCTTACAAATAACATACATCTCCCTTTTTATATCTCACCAAATGAAAACGAAACGAGCTTAACTGTTTTCCTCGGTCGGCCATGGCAGAAGCTTGGACGTGTAGCTGAACCTGCTGGGAATGGAGCATCGTGGCTGCGGAGCGGGGCTTGGAGGCCGCGCGACGTGTGGAGCATCGGGATCGTGGGCAGGGAGCTTCTCCTGGTGCAGCGCCAAAATCGGGAAAGAAGCGGCTGGAAGTTGTCGACACTCGACACCGAGCCCTAAATATACGGGAAGATGAACAGTGGCTCGGGACTAGTGGAGCTGTGCGGCTTGAATAAAAAACAGATGTACATATATATATATATATTAATATGTGTATATATATATATTTATATAGGTGTATATATATATATATTTATATAGGTGCATATATATATATACGCTACACACGCAGGTGCACAAATAAAATTGTTCAACAGAAATTGCAAATAAAATAAAATGCAATAAAAATAAAAATGCAAAAGTGCGACACTCAGTGCCAGTAGAGATCTGGATGGGTGCGGCGTCGGGTACTTTTGCGTCGACCGGACCTGGGCTGGTCTCCACCACCAACCCTTCCCAAGGTGCCCATGGGGCTTTATTTATAGACTTCCTAAAACTGGGTTGCGGATAGCCAAAAATCTACTATCCGCAGTTAAACAACGAACCTGAACGACCAACACAGAAGGGGGGGCGAGTGGAGATGAGACGTCCACTTCCCCCCTTGCCGGGACAGCCCGCCCCTCCCTTAGCATAGGGAGCAGACGAGTGGACCGAAGGTCCACCCGCCCCTGGGCCTGGGCAAGTGGACCCTTGGTCCGCTTGCCCCTCTCCCCCTAGGCCTGGGCGAGCCTAGGGACGGGCGAGTGGGTCGAAGGTCCACTCGCCCCTAGGTCTAGGTCCACTCGCCCCTAGGTCTGGGTCCACTCGCCCCCTATGGCCGGGCGAGTGGACAGAGGGTCCACTCGCCCCTAGGCCTGGGTGAGTGGACCTTCGGTCCACTCTCCCCCTAGGCCTTGGCGGAATGCGGGGGAGGGGACCGATTCGTCTACCTCCCCCTCCTTTTGCCTTGGGTGGCTTCGAACCCCTGCAACAGGTTGATTTGTCGTGCCGCGGCTACTCTCACTATTGCGATCTCACCTGCGTCGGGTCACATCAGCTCGGCAAATATGAGGGTTGCACAATAACACAAACTTATTTTACATGAGTGCCCATACAAACTTGTAGGATAAGAGTTTAAAGATGCAAGGTATGCAATGTAGTATGACGTGATGAAATTGTACTTTAAGTATGATGAAAGATTGAACTACTTTAAATTTAGATGTCTATGTCCTACCCAGTCCACTTGTTACGTAGGTAGCTAGCCACACTGGCCTTATCACCGTGAGGGATGATATCAGCGGATCGGACTACTCCGTTTCTAAGTAGGTGACACACTGCCATCCTAGGCCATAACGTACAGTACTGGACCGTACCTGTACTCTTATCATACATCTCGCTAAAACCATCAGAGATTTGATACAAGCTAAGGGAGTTTTGCCCACTGAGATTATATCCACAAGACAAACCCATCCCAGAAGCCTAAGGGTCTAACACTCGAGTCTCTCCGTCAGTGTGTTTTGTTCGGTAGAGTTGTTAGACCCGCCATAATTTTTAGAACCAAACATTTAACCCAATGTTGGTTTCCTTACCAGACTAAAAACCGAGTCTTTAAGATACCCTTGTCTATAACAGACATGAAGAAAGGTTCAAGAATAACTTTAAGAGCACATCAAGTAGCTTACTTGCAACTGTAGTGATTTCTAATTTAAGTAGCTCATTGGCCAGGTAAGTGTAAGATTGGTGGTCGCATTATGTACCATTATACACCATATTTTTTCGGGGGATACTGGCTCACCCCTAACCGCATTCCTAGACACCAATTAGATGACTTAAATATAGATTTTTGCAAACATGTACTAAGGTTTATTGGACTGCATTACCAGCCTTACAAATAACCTACGGCTGTTACAAAATAAAAATACTTCATAAAAGATTTAAAGGTAAACAAAATGGTTTGTGCTAAATAGAAACCACACTCAACAACATCAAGTGATATTTTACTCATGAACAATAAAGATTTAACATATGAGCCAACATCTTTTATGTTAAACATTTTAGAGGAATTCCATCCTAAGGTACTTAATTATTCAAGGCAAGGTAGTTATTTAAGTGTGACAAAATGAATTTAACCTAAACTATACTCTTCCATGTATAAATCATAATATGAGTTAATCGTGACCAAGTGTCTTCAATTTATGAACCAAGATCAGTCAAGACATTCTAAGTGTACACTAAAAATATGGGAATCAATCTCAATCAATAAGGTCATATTTTTTTCAATAATATAAAGGTATAACAATTAAATGAATTGAACTATATCTTCCAAATGTATAATTCATAATAGGAATTAACCATGTCCAAATGTCTTCAAATTATAAACTAAGATCAGTCAAGACATTCTAAGTGTACCCTAAAAATATGGGAATCAATATCAATCAATAAGGTCACATTATTTCAATAATATCAATGTGTGACAATTAAATGATTTAAACTATACTCTTCCAAGTGTACAATTCATAATAGGTGTTAATCATGACCAAGTGTCTTCAATTTATAAACCAAGATTATTCATGACATTCTAAGTGTACCCTACAAATCTGGGAGTCAATCTCAATCAATAAGATCACATTATTTCAATAATATCAATGTATGTCAAATAAATGAATTAAATTATATCTTCCAAATGTATAATTCATGAATCATAATAGGAGTTAACCAAGTCCTAAGTGTACCATAATTTTTTTGAAATTTAATTCAATGATTGAGATCATAACATTTCATTAATACACAAGTGTGACAATTAATTAAAGCTGTATTTGTTTAAGCGTTTCCCAGCGTTTCGTTTTTTAAAAACGCACCGCACGCCGCTTTTTTCATTTGGTTTTCCGCCGTCTATCGAAACGTCCGGCGTTTTAACGTGGTTCAACATCCGCGGGCCGAAACCCTGAGCGAGAGCACCGGTTGAGCGCGTTTGGAGGAGGAGAAGGCCGCGCGCTAGGGCATCATCTGTGGGCGATCATCTCTCCAACGGCTCCACGACTGCTCTTCTCCCGTCGCGAGGAGGATCTACACATCCCGCCGCATCTTCAACGACATCCAAAGGCTCGCCGCATCCACCACTGCTCGAACGGCATCCACGACTCCTCTTCTCCGCCGACATCCACAGCTTGTCTCCGACGGAATCCACGACAGGCACCTGATTTGCAGGGCTCGTCTTCTCCGACTGCATCCACGGCTCCCGTTAGCTTCCCCGCGTTGCTTCTTCCCGAGATCTACATAGACGACAGGTAATTGTTTCTTGCGTTGCCTTGCATCTTCGCTGCCATTCAAAGCCCACCCTAATTTCTTCCTGATTTTGCACAGAGCTCAGTGAAGTTCCCAAATTTTCAAAGAACTCCAATCTGCACACCACCTTGAGGCTTGATCCTTGATCTGCAGCAGGTAATATTTCTTCCTCTTTCAAAGCTTGTGTAGATTTATGTTGATTATTGTGTTGATTATTGTGTATGTGCTTGTGTAGATTTGTGTAGGCTTATGAGTATAGAGTGAGTGTGTGTGTGAGTGTGTGTGTGAGTGCATTTGAGTGTGGGTGTGTGTGTATGTGATTATTTTTGTGTATATGTAGTTGAGTGTGTGTGTGTGTATGTGATTGTGTGTGTATGAGTATATGAGTGTGTGTGTGTGTGTGTGCGTGTGCGTGTGTGTGTGTGTGTGTGTGTGTGTATGTGTGTGCAGTTGAGTGTGGGTGTGTGTGTATGCGATTATTTATGTGTATGTGTAGTTGATTGTGTGTGTGTGTGTGATTATTTATGTTTGGTTGTATGTGATTGTGTATGTGAATGTGTGTGAGAATGTGTTGTGAGTATGTGTTGATTTATTATTTGTAGGCTTATGAGTGAGTGTGTGTTTGTGTGTCTTATATATATTGTGTTGAGTATATGTGTATGTGTGTGTGTTATGTGTATGTGTGTTAAGTGTGTATGTGTTAAGTATTGTATGGGTGGTTGTATTTGTGTGTGTTAAGTGTTGTGTGTGTGTGTGTGTTAAGTGGATATGTGTGTGTGTATGTGTGTTAAGTGTGTATGTGTTAAGTGTTGTATGAGTGGTTGTATTTGTGTGTGTTAAGTGTTGTGTGTGTGTGTGCGTCAAGTGAGTGTGTGTGAATGTGTAGTGTAGTGCTTATGTGATTTTTTTTGTGTTTACTTTACTTGATTTTATTTTTTCGTACATTCAGTCATTATGGGTAAACATAAAGAAGGTGGTGTTAGCGCAAATTGGGAGGCCAACGATGTTATGATTTTCTGTGACTTGTGCTTGAAAGAAATAGAGTTGGGTAATCGCCCAACCACACACTTTAGCAGGGATGGGTGGGCAAACCTAACAACAAATTTCTTTGCTCGCACGGGAAAGATGTATGATCGAAATCAGATGAAGAACAAGTGGGATCAACTAAAGAAAGATTGGAAGTTATGGAGGGAGTTAAAGGGCCGTGAGACCTGTTTGGGCTGGGATCCAATTCGCAAAACTATTGCCGCTTCAGAAGAATGGTGGAAAGAACGCCTCCTAGTATGTATTTTTTTTAATATTCTTGTTTTTCATGCAAATATTTTTATCAGCCTGTTATAACATATTTATTTTGTCTATCCCAGGTTGTTCCGACGGCAAAAAAATTTCAGTTCGCTGGCATATCCCCTGATTTAGAAGAGAAGCTATTTATGATGTTCAGCCAGGTCGTGGATACAGGAGATCTTGCTTGGGCTCCCAGTTCAAGAATTTTTGAGCATGAGTCGATTGACGAACATGACCTGTTAGCCGAAGATGACACACAGAACATGAACGAGACACCTTCTTCTGCTGATGCAAGGAATAAACGGCCGGTTAAGAGAAAAAGCAAGATGAGTAGTAAGAAGTCAAGGAGTTCGGCGATGGAAGACATAGCTGAAACATCGCGCATTATTGGGAAGTGCATGTTGGAGCCTCCTCGCATTCAGATATCTTCATCGTTGTACACCATTCCTGAGACTGTTGCAGAGCTCGAGACTTTTCCGGAGGTTATGGATGATTCGAACTTGGACTTATACCATTACTGCCTCATGTTTCTGAGACAGAAGCAGAATCGAGAAACTTTTATGAGCATTCGGCGGGATCGACGTCTAACATGGCTGCGGGATTGTTTTGGCAAAAAATTAGAATAGTTTGTTCTATGTTTTTCCTGTGATCGAATCAGACACCTTCTTATGTTGATGTTTATCTATGTTTATTTTCTGTACTGTTATTTACTGTACTGTTATCTATGTTTACCTGCATTAATGGACATTTATAACACTGGAGTGTACTGTTATCTATGTTTATTTTGAAAATAATGTAGTGTACTTGTCGCAGGTTTACAATGTTATCTTCGGATGAAAGCAGTTCTGGTGAGGAGACTGAGCAGCAAGTAGCTGGTTGGTTTTATCGTAATAGGGCACTCAGTGGACAACAATTTATATTAGCAGCGAATAGCGAGTTAACCGGGTCTAGTGGTTTCTCTAATACACCTTGCATGACATCAAGCCAAACAGGAGCTAGGTGGATTGGTGAACTACTCGATGGACACCCTTTAAGATTTTTCAGCGCGTTTAGAATATCCAAGGTAATATTTGCAGATCTGCTTACATTTCTCACACAACAATATGAATTGCAAGGATCCAGGAGAACTCTACCACGAGAAGTGCTTGCAGTTACATTGCATATTTTAGGCCATAATATACCAATGCAAATTGCAGGCGAACGATTCCAACACTCTACAGAAACTATAAGTAGATTTTTTGCAAAGGGTATCACTGCTATAAAGAGATTATCTTCTGATGTCATCACCCATGTAGACCACCTTTTCAATGATATTCCTCCCCAAATATTGAATGACGCTATTGATGGAACATATGTGGATGTCGGATATCCACTACAACGTGGTTTTCTGAAATCATATTCAGGTACACGGTATCATTTACCAGATTTTAGAAGGGGCAATATGCATATACAAGGGCGCCGGGAAATATTCAACCAGGCTCACTCGTCCTTGCGCAGCGTCATAGAACGTTCATTCGGAGTATGGAAAAAGAAGTGAAAAATACTTAGAGATATGTCGCCATACAGTTTGACAAAGCAACGAGACATTATGATTGCAACAATGACTTTGCATAATAATATTCGCAGACACCCATCCCGCTCAGACAATCATTTTCGTGCTTGTGATGAAGACGAGCATTTCATTTACCCGGCGGGCTTTCAGAGAAGAACGGGACAGAGTAATGAAAGCTCAAGTGGAGACCATGTTAGAGGGATTCGAGTAGGGGTGGATGAGATGGTGGCATTGCGTGACTCCATTGCCGATCAACTACACCGAGCTTGAACGTTTTTTGAGTTCTATATGTGTTTATGAGTTCATGTATGTGTTTGCATAGTTCCTGTATCTTTGAGGTTTACAAGTATTTCTTTCCAAATAATTATTTCCAAAATAAATCTACATATAGTCTTCAAAAATAATTTAAAAAAATATCTAATAAAAACATTTATAATAAAAAAAATTTACGAAACGCCACCGCAGTTTTGCCAAACGATTCTCTATTTTGAACAGCTCTGCAAACACAGAATAACCAAACAGAACTTCATTTCCAACAACAAGTTTCCAACAGCTCCATTTACAAACCTGCATTTCCAACAACTCCTTTTACAACCGCAACCGCTCAACCAAATGAAGCCTAAATGAATTAAACTATACACTTCCAATGTATAATTCATACGAGGAGTTAATCTTGTCCAAATGTCTTCAAATTATAAACCAAGATCAGTCAAGACATTCTAAGTGTACCATAAAATTTTTGGAATTTAATTCAATGATTTAGATCACAACGTTTCATTAATACACAAGTGTGACAATTAATTAAATGAAACTACGTTCTTTTAGGTCCGAACTTTGAGAATCAGTTTCCCGGTTCCAACATTTTTGGTATGGTGAGCTTGGACCGTAGCCAGAGGAAGAAATTTTTGTGGACGTGGAAGACGTCATGTATGCGGGCCTCCGACGGTAGTTGGAGCTTGTATGCAACCTTGCCGATGCGTTGAAGGATGGGAACGAGTCGTAGAACTTGGGGCCCAACAAGTTATAGGAGGGGGCGGAGGCCGAGGTTTGACGGTAGGGCTGGCATTTCAGTCAAACCAAATCCCCAATGGCAAAAGCAAGCCCCGTTGGCCTCTGTTGTAAGCAACTTCTATGCGCCGCTGTGCCTGAAGTTGCCTCTCCCTTGCGGCGACGAGTATCTGGTCACGGTCGACGGTATCAAGCATGGCAATACCTTTGCTGTATGATAGGAGGCGTGGAGGATCTGGTCCGTAAATCAAGCGGAAAGGGGTCATCTGGAGTGCGGTGTGGTAACAATACTCAACCCAAGGAAGCCATCTGACCCAGTCCTTGGGGAGATCCCTCGTGATGTAGTGGAGATACATTTCCACGGAATCGGCTGGTAAAGACCTTATCACGGCTAGACACATTGCTCTCTGGTAGCCCATGGAAGCGGAAAACACCGTCGAAGAAAAGACGCGCCACAATCTCAGTAACAAGGGAGCGGGCCAAGGCAATGAAATGTGCCCCTTGGAGAAGCGGTCGATGACGACCATAAGGACGGTCTTCCCTCTGGAAGTGGGCAACCCCTCAACAAAGTCCATGAACACGTCCGCCCATATTTGTGTTGGCACTGTCAGTGGTTGTGAGAGTCCGGACGAAAGGAGATGGGATGTCTTGTTCGTCTGGCAGACAGAACATGCGGCGGTGAAATCTTGGACACGACGACGGAGGCCCTTCCAAAAGAACTCTGCCCAAATGCGTTGAAGTGTCCGATGGACTCCCTCATGCCCTCGACCATGAGTGTCCTCCAAGATGGTCTAAATAAGAGCAGAAGTGGCCTCTAGGTATAAGCGCCCCTGATAGTATATGAGGCCCCTCCTTGCGGTCCAGCACGGCGACGTGAGGCCCTCGATGCGGCGGTGGAGCTCTGACGCAACTGTGGAGGAATGGATCTTGTAACGCAGATTAGTGAGGAGTACAACAGTGGGCACTGAAATACGACAGTGGGCCCTAGATGGGGACCTACTGGGCTGAGCTGACAGAGGGTGTGCAAGCAAGGAGAACTTGGAACTTTTCCAAGTAATCGTTGATGTGCCCCGTTTGTTTGAGGGTAGGGGTCGCCCAGAGGGTTGCTGCATAAGGGGGGTCCGAAGCAGAGTAAACACGAGTCAGTGAACTCGTCCCAGGTGAGCTGAGGTCGCTCCTTGTAGAGCTGAGTAGACCACATTTGGTCCAGACCCATGAGGTGGAAAGAGGCAATACCCAAGCGGTCGTCCTCCGGTGTTCGTTGGTTGTTGAACAAAAGCTCGCATCGGTTTATCCATGACAGGGGGTCCTCGCGGCCTTCAAAATTTGGAAAAACCATTTTGACGTATCGACGAACGCCGCCACCGTTGGGGGCTTCGTGCGACGAGCTGGAGGTCCGTGATTCTTGCCAGAGGGTGTCGATCTGAACTTGGAGGTTGTCCACAAGTGATTGGAAGTACTATATGAATTTGTTCATGATCATACCGCCTTCATCCATGGTGGCATGCAGCGGTGGAAGAGTGGAAGGAAGGGGTAAGAGGCCCGAGGTGCTGCAGAGGAGGCCGACCGACTGTAGAGGGGCGCGGGACGCGACAGAATTTGGTGTCGAAACGGTGGAAGGTCACGACGTCAGTGGAAGAGTCGAAAAGGTACCGGCGGCGGCGGCGGCGAAGAGGAGTGACTCTGATACCAAATTGTTGTGTGCTCCAGATTGAGATCACGTGTTAAGATGCGTGAGGGAGAAGTCTCTCGCAAGGTTTGAGTTCCCCTTCCTAGATCCCAGAGGAGCAATGATTGGAGGAGCAATGACTGCCAGAGGAGAAGAACTGAGAGGAGGGAACAAGGGCTCGTGAGCGCCAACGAGCAGGTTCCTAAATGGCTCTTGCGGTGGTTTCGGCGGACGGGCGAGCGGGGCTTGCGGCGGTATTTTTCCTGGACGCCGGTTAGGGCTCACGGGAAATAGAAAAGAGGTCGGGGGGGTAGAGATAGAGGAAAGTGGAAAAGAAAGAGAGATATTTTTTTGATAATAATTCTTGATACCCAAACATAGGATCCTACCAACCAAATAGGTTCAAGCCCCTCACTTGGTCCATAACATGAGTCCCAACATAAGGAAAAGTACACGACATAATAAAAATGAAATGAAGCAACAATAGACTATCCCGTGCGACGACGATAGGTGCACCGCCAATATGGATCTGTGACGATCATAACATAGACATTGTGAGCCATGAGATTTTAGCGACATCAGGAGAATATGCATTGGGATATTTGGTCATAGAGAGTATGTGTTAGGGCTTTGCAAAGAAGAATAGAGATCTAGGAGAGATTAGAGAGGGGAAGAAGGATTAGGGTTAAGGAGAAGGAAGGAGAAGATACCTTGAGAATAATAGTGCATAGCCATCATGAGGGAGCCCCGGGTCTATTAATACCTGGGGCTCAAGGGGACCGGCCCCCCCCCCCCCATTTGGGGACTGAACTGGGTTGGTTCAGTCCCCCTTGATTCCTTTCATTGGTTGGGGGCTGAACCGGATGGTTCAGCCCCGTTGTTTGGCCTCCGTTCTTTCGGTCGCCGAGAGTGCGTCTGCCCTTAAAACTGCAGCGGATGCGGCGGCATAACATTCCCTCCCCCTTCAAGCACCAACTTGTCCTGAAGTGGGAAATCCGGAAATCGCTCGCGAAATTCCAAGAAGTCAACCCAAGAATTGTGCTCTGCGGTCATTTGCGCCCACTTGACTAGTACCTCTAGCCGGTACTCGGCACCCCGCCGCTTCCATTTGGTCAGCAGAATAGCCTCCGGAGAAGGTCGCAATTCGCCATTGCTAGTAGCCTCAGGGAGAGTAGGGCTGATCAGAGTCGAGTTCCCGAGCTTCTTCTTCAACAATGAGACATGGAACGTCGGATGGATGCGAGAACCTTAAGGAAGAGCCAGAGTATAAGCCACGGGCCCCACCCGGCGGAGGATACGGAAAGGGCCATAGTATTTCGGTGCCAGTTTCTGGTTGGTCCGCTGAGAGACCGAGAGCTGCCGATATGATTGGAGTTTAAGGAAGACCTCATCGCCCACCGCAAACTCCCGCTCGGTGCGATGTTTGTCTGCCTGATGCTTCATGCGATCTTGGGCGATGCGTAAGTTCTCCTGGAGTAAAGATAAAGTCCGGTCTCGATCCAGTAACGTCCGGTCGACCGCGGTGCCGGCCGGCTCATAAGAGCTCAAAGTAGGCGGGGGGGGGGGGGGGGGGGGGGGGGGGGGGGGGGGGCGTAGACCACTTCAAAAGGGGTGAGCTTGCTGGCCGTATGAAAAGACGTATTGTAGCAATACTCCGCCCTATGGAGCCACCTAGTCCAAGAGCGTGGCTCATCCATGACAAAGCACCGTAAATAAATTTCAACCCCACGGTTGAGGACCTCCGTCTGCCCGTCTGTCTGGGGATGGTGGGTCGTACTCATGCGTTGGGAAGTCCCCTGTAGCCGAAACAGCTCCTGCCAGAAATTGCTCACAAAGACGGGATCTCTGTCTGATATGATAGCGCTCGGAATTCTGTGGAGTCGCACAATCTCCTTGGCAAATACTTCAGCAACTGCTTCCCCCGTGTACGGATGGCTCATAGCTATGAAGTGTCCGTATTTGGACAACTTGTCAACCACGACCAAAATGACGAACTTGCCCCGAGACTTAGGCAGGCCGTCAATGAAATCCATAGACACAGTGTCCCAAATCTGACGGGGAATCTCCAACGGCGTCAGTAGCCCGGCGGGTGAGGTGGTCTCGTACTTCTGTCGCTGGCAGATCTCGCATTCACGCACAAACCGCTGAACATCCCGCCGCATACCCTTCCAAAATACATTCACCCGGACTCGTTGTAATGTACGCAGGATACCGGCGTGCCCGCCGGTTGGTGAGGCGTGAAACTCCCGCATCATGACATCCCGCCAAGTCGAGGTGGCAGGGAGGACTATCCGGCCCTGATGGTAAAGTCTGTCTCCCTGTAAGTGGTAGCCGGCCTCAGTAGGCTCTCCCTGTCGTAATGCTTTAATGATGGCCCGAAGATCCGGATCCTGCTGAACTTCTGCCTGCATCTCCTCCAGTGACTCAATCACTGGTCCTGAAATATGGGACAAGGAACTCTCTGGTTGGCGGGAGAGTGCGTCGGCCACCACATTTTCCTTCCCCTGTTTATATACGATCTCGTAATCGTATCCCAGCAACTTTGTCAGCCACTTCTGCTGCAACGGTGAGGCTAGTCTCTGCTCCAGAAAGTGTTTCAGGCTCTGGTGATCTGTACGGATGTGGAAGTGTCGTCCCAAGAGATAAGGCCGCCACAAGGCGGCCGCATGAAGGATGGCTAACATCTCCTTCTCGTACGTCGAGAGGCCCAGCGTCCGAGGTGCCAACGCCTTGCTGAAGTAGGCCAAGGGTCGGCCCTCCTGTATCAGCACAGCCCCAATGCCGACCCCCGAAGCATCGGCCTCCACTACGAACGCCTTGGAGAAATCCAGTAGTGCCAGAACCGGGGTGGTAGTCATGGCCGTCTTCAAAGACTGGAAGGCGACCTCCGCCTCTGTACTCCATTGAAAAGCATCTTTCTGCAACAACTGAGTGAGGGGGCGGGCTATTTTCCCATAATCTTTCACGAACCGCCGATAGTACCCTGTCAGTCTGAGAAAGCCCCTCAGAGCCCGGACCGTCGTGGGAGGCGGCCAATCCACCATGCTTGCGATCTCCTTTGGGTCAGCTTGGACCCCGTGTGCGGACACCAGGTGTCCCAAGTACTCAACCTCTGCCTGCCCAAACGAGCATTTGGACCGCTTGGCGTACAGCTGGTGCCCCCTTAGTATGGTGAGGACGGTGCGGACGTGCTCCAGGTGATCCTCCCAATTCCTGCTATATATTAGTACTAGCATCTTCGAACGGGCTACGCCCGTTCTCGATGCGTCGCTACGGGCTTTGCCCGTAATCAAGCGGGCTTCGCCCGCTTGGCAATCAAGGCGGGCTTCGCCAGCCCCCCCCCCCCCCCCCCGGCCTCGCCAGCCCCCCCGGCGGGCTTCGCCCGCCCCCGTTCGTCGAACGCGTGAACTCGGGAATTAATTTAATTCGTTGGGGTGCGGATAGAATTAATTTAATAAAGGCGAGCATCGAGAATTAATTTAGCCGTCGTTCGTCGAACGGCGGCACGCGTTCGACGAACGCGTGAACTCAGCGTTCATCGAACGCAGGAGTTCACGCGTTCGTCGAACGCGTGCCGCAGTTCGACGAACGGTGACCCTTCTGCGTTCGACGAACGCTGTAATTCTGATTTTTTAGCTGGGGTGCGGATAGGCTTCGTTGGCTGGGGTGCGGATAGTGTTCGTCTCAGCCGGCTGGGCCCATAACATATACATATGAGTACTCAAAATGACCGAAAAAAAATTATAATTACTATTTTATAAAAAAAATTGCAAAATATATATATATATTTTAACAAAAAATCATTTTAAAGTATTATTTAGTAGGTAATGATAAGCTAGGCTAGTAGGTTTAGGAGCTCTAGTAAAAACTTTTTGAATTTCTGAATTTGTTTTAATTTTTTTATTATTTGGATATTGTGTTATTACACCAATATCCCTTATATTTTATAAAATTCCCTTTTTTTTATGAGTTATGTTAAGTCATTGGCGTAAAATGCTGAGGTTATAATTGACCCAAGCTGAATGTTGCACCAAAGGCAAGTTCTTGCATTTAGTAGTTAAAGATATCGTCAAAGAAAACTAGCACATACCTTCGAAGAAGAGGGCGGAATATCTCATTCATCACCGCCTGGAAGGTCGAGGGTGCGTTGGCCAACCCAAATGGCATCACCAATAACTCATAGTGACCATCATGGGTACGGAAGGCCGTCTTGTGGACGTCTTCCTCCTTCATACGAATCTGATGGTAGCCGGACCGGAGGTCCAGCTTGGTGAATAAATGTGCTCCATGTAGCTCGTCCAATAGCTCCTCGATCATAGGAATGGAAAATTTGTCCTTGATGGTGGAGCTGTTAAGCCCCCGATAATCTACGCAAAACCTCCACGAACCGTCTTTCTTCTTCACCAGTATGATCAGAGAAGAAAAAGCACTAGTGCTGGGGCGTATAATACCCGAGGTCAGCATCTCGCGCACGCTGCGCTCTATCTCAGCCTTCTGAATATGGGGGTAGCGGTAAGGCCGGATGTTGGTGGGATCCGTCCCTGCCTTCAACTGGATCTGATGGTCCCGGAAGCGGGACGGAGGGAGGGAGCCTGGCTCCTGAAAAACATCACCGTAGTGTCCCAAGAGCGCTTGTATCTGCTCAGGCTCCGTGCTGGCTTCCGATCCCACAGTGGTCACCCCCAGAATCATGGCCACTGCCCCGCCTTGCTCCTCCAGCCTCTGCAAACTCCTGAGTGAGATCTCCGTGAGTGGAGACGTCCTTATGCCCTGCAAACAGTGGTCCTTGCCCTGCTGAGAAAACTCCAGCGTCATTCGGTCCCAATCCGTGGTTACCCGTCATAGCTGTCGGAGCCACTGCACCCCCAAGACCATATCCGTGCCTCGAATAGGTAGAAGGTAGATGTCAGTGTGGCAGATGCACAGCTCGGTCCCCTTCAGGACCCCTTCGCCTCGCAACTTGCTCCCATCCGCCACCATGACCTGGAAAGCGGCCTCCCGATCAATCTGAAGCCCAGCCTTGAGAGCCACCTCGGGGTTAATGAAATTGTGGGTGCTCCCACTATCAACCAATATAGTCACCCGTTCCTGGCCAATCGCCCCTGCGATCCGTAAAGTAAGGGGTGTCGTGCACCCTGCCATCGCCTGAAGGGATATTCCAAACTCTGTGAGATCCAGATCATCCTCAACGGAATCGCCAGTGGTGTCCTCTTCCTCGTCCTCGTCCCGCAGCATGAAGACTTGGACCTTCTGACACCGATGCCCCAGAACGAATTTCTCATCACATTTGAAACACAGCCCCTTGTCCTTTCTGGCCTTTCATTCGTTCCCCTTGGTTCCTTTCATTGGGTGGGGGCTGAACCGGATGGTTCAGCCCCGTTGTTTGGCCTCCGTTCTTTCGGTCGCCGAGAGTACGTCTGCCCTTGAAACTGTAGCGGAATGCGGCGGCATAACAGTATGATCATCTTCATGCATCGAAGATGAATGCTCTCTAGTCGGGGGAAATTAATTGGGATTCCTGATAGAGTGCGGTCCAACCCTAATTGGAGACGACACGAGCCTACATACACATGAGGTAGAGATATGATTATGTATAGACGATCCGAGCAGGTATTCACATTCAGAATGACTACGATATATTTTTATATTTTTATTTCATGTAAAATTAGTGGATTATGTTTCGGATGATCCTGCCCATCCGTAGCAGGTTCTAAGTCTATAAATAAATGTCTAGGGGCTGATTTTTAGACATCGCAGAATTTAGAGAGAATTTTCAAGCTCTCGTTATCTTTCCACGGTGCCAAATACGCGGATCCTTGGTGCCGAAGTCAAGGTAACTACCGGCTCTTGCATAACTACCACCCAACCACCCCCACTATTTATAAACTCCAATAACTATCACCTTTACTCGCCAAACTCCAATATAACTAGGTACATCTACCA
Source organism: Dactylorhiza incarnata (assembly GCA_033032865.1). Lineage (NCBI taxonomy): Eukaryota > Viridiplantae > Streptophyta > Magnoliopsida > Asparagales > Orchidaceae > Dactylorhiza > Dactylorhiza incarnata. The sequence continues at coordinate 4,483,457 of JAWHQI010000163.1, read as the reverse complement.
CTTACTACAAAAATCACCATATTTACTGCATCTTTATACTGAAACTATCTAGTTTCTCTCTTCAGATCTAGTAATCGATCATCATCCAGGCCCTAACCACCCGTTCCTACATGAACTTCATATACTGAACATCCATCTGCTCATTCCCACCTCTTTCGACACTTCCATTTCACTCAAATCTTTATAGCGAGAAATTCACCCACACATCTCGTTAGTCAATCCCCCGTTCATGTCCAGAACTTTTCTTCATTTCGCTGTTCTCTTTCATATTTGCCACAACCAGCCCCGTTCCATCCCGATCTTAACCTTGTTGACTCTGCCCTTTCTCCCAACAACCCTCCGTTACCTCCCCTCCATTTCAACAATCCTTATATGATATATCCTACTAGAATCCCACCATCCTCTCCAAAACTCCATTTAGTCATTGCATTACTTCTGCATGAACATCCCGCGCACTGTGTCATAGGCGAATCATGAACTTGCAGTCTGTAACAATGCACTCACCTGAGGTACATATAATAGAATGGAAGTATATGTGGGCTACACCTCAATCAATTTACATGTTGCTGGTAGCAGGCTTAGTTAATTTTTTTGGCTATTTTCTAATTAGCTTGACTCAACCAATAACTTTTCCCTTTGAATAAATAGGCATATGCAAATTGGCCTGAAAGTATAAGACAAAGAAAATGACTTCTAGCACACAATGCAGAACCTATCTTTAAAGACTGGCATAAGAGTTGCAACGTAAATCAGACAAATTAAAGGACAATTGCAGTTGATTTTCAGTTGTCATGGTGATGAAAAGTATTATAAATCACTCCAAATTTACCAGAATGCGCTGCATGTAGCATCCTCACTCGAATATCAACTCGGCAGATTACAAACTAAAAGAGAGCTTACCGTAATCTGAAGGTGGAGGAGAGCAGTCTGCTTGAACGGCTAATGTCTTCAGAGTGCCTATGCATGGGTCAGGGCTGAACCGAGTTACTGAAACCGTGCCGTTGCACCTATCCCAAACAAGCCCGGAAGAAAGAAAGGAGTTAAAAGTAACGAAAACAAACACTGGCATGAGAACTAGTAGCCTTCAGTTGCTAGAATGTCCTACCTCCAATACAACGGATAAAGATCATTGCGCATGGCATTTTCCCTGGAGAAACTTTGGCAGCTGCCACGGGGGGTTCCAAAACTTGCAAACGCGCAGATATAATATGCCCCTCATCACAGTGCAAGAAGATTTCTGGTGTTACTGTCTCATCGACCGAGATGTTCCAAGCAAAAAACTCTGGGTTATGCCAGGAAGTAAGGGGAGGATAATGAGACTCTGAAACTTGTGTACAGATTATTCTTGTCACCCGTTTCGTCAATTTTATCCCAAGCGGGGGTTGTCTCTTGTTTCCTCAATGCAAGCATGACAAGCATGTTGTTGGAAGTCTGCAACTACTCTCTTAGAATATGATACCTGAAGAATAACCACAACCACTCATTAATATAGACCTCCGTAATTCTATCATATGATTGCATTTAAACATCGAGTGCATATAATTCAACAAACTTCACGCTTGTTAGCTATTCATACAGCAGGGATATATAGCTATTCATACAGTAAATAGCTATTCATACAGTAAATAGCTATTCATTTAGCTGAATTAAATAGAGAATGATACCGTTTTACCTAAATCATATAAATGTTCAATTTCAGGATGCAAGTGTTCATACCAAGTTTGGGTTTGTTTCCCACAGTTTGTCAAACATTTATGTTCATCGTACGCACCACAATATTTGCATGTACTGGGGCATCCATATTTTGGTTCAACTAGCTTGCGGAGAGGGGTTTCGACCCAATATGACATCAAACCCCGGTCTTTTTGAAGGAACTATGTTTGTCTTTTTTGATTAAAATTAGTGCATATTTACAAAGAACATGACCTAACGAGCGTTTGCTCTCCCCTCGCTGTTTTACGGCTTCATGGGCAAAACCGCTTTAGATCATCTCCAAGTGTTCTCGAGGAGCTCCCATTCCGAGTTCTGCAGGAGACAAACTCGTCTTAAGGGTTGCCTGGACTATGAACGACCCTTCCCAATTTTGGTTGAGCTTGCCGATGGAGGCGGACTTACCTGCCGCGCCCACTTTCTTCAACGCGAGATCTCCCTTTTGAAACTACTTGATGTTAATGTGCTTGTCGAAGTGCCTGACCACAGTCTTTACGAATGGGCTCAGCCAAAGTAGTGTATATTGTCTTCTTCTTCTACCTTATGGGGTGAACCCCTGGGTCCAGGTTGAGACGATGACACGCTACATCGACATCGATGTCTGACATGTCCGTGAAGCTCCAAGCGAAGACGTCAACGTTCTACTTAAGACATGTCATGATCTCCAGCTTGTCCTCTTTCGTTAGCTCCCCGCTGACCTTCATGCTTCCGAGTCTCCCGCCCACAACCACTACCTCCACCTCTTATGCCACTTCCAAGCGTGTCATCCCTTCTAACACCATGTCCACCTCTTCTACAAGTGTTGTACTTCAAGCACTGGTGGTACCTTGGTTCAGACTGGAAGACACTAATCAGTGTCCTACCAAAGATAGCATTATAACTGCTCGAAGTGTCAACGATGACGGACTGACAGTTTCTTGAAGTTTCTCCGAGCGTGACGAGGAGTTCCATTCATCCCTATTCCTCCGTTCTTTCTCCTAAAAATCCAAAAAACGGCCCGTCCGACGCCGTGACCCTCTTGGCCTCCACCTTCATTACATCGAACGTCTTCTTGAATACATCGTTGATAGAACTACCATTGTGCACTAGGATCCGAGAAACTGTGAAGTTCTCAATCGCTATCTGGATAACGACGACGTCATGAAATTGGTTTTCATTCTCCAGCATATCCTCTTCTGAGAAGGTGATCTTTGCCACCGTAAGAGGCATTTGGGAGGTTGAAGCGCCACTCCGACAATAAATTTCATAAAGGCTTCCTTTTCGGGAGGCTCAAGCTCCGACTCCTATGCGGATGACGCAGATCTCCCCATGCATCCGAACATCCACCCGGACTTCACACCTTTGGTCCGGGGATTGAACTAATTCTCCTTCAGCAGGAGCACGTCGCTGCTGGTCTTCCTCCCTTCCTCCTCGGGAACTTTTTTCTCCGACTCTCCTTCTCGCTTCTAAGAACTCCGGGCACGTGGCAGTGGCATGACCCTCTACTTGATGCAAATCACAACATTCATGTGTGGATGTCTTTGATACTGATTTCTTCCCCGGGGACAACCTCCTAGTTGCACAATCGTTATTGCTTCCCTGGGAGGGGACTTGTTCTGCCTCCCTGCTGCCTCTTGGGAGGATTGAAACGGGCTTATCATTTCGGAGACAAACGTCTCCCAGGTCCCATAAGATGGGGGTCTCCATGCCGGCTTAATTATCGGGACCTGAAATCTCCTGTAAGGTCCCCGATTCTCCGAAGCCATGGCATGCCTCCTTACTTCTTGCCTCCTCGACTCTTCCTTCCTTCTCTGCTCTGTCCTCCTTCCCCCGTCCAGGGCACTGACTTCCTCAACACGGGTCATCCTTGTGAGTTAGGCTAACAAGTTGTTATTTGTCTTCTCTCCTTCAATAAACTTACTCGTTCGGTTGATCAAGTCTTCAAAGTACACCGTCGGGTCTCTGCTCACTTCAAGCTTGAAGAGCCCTTGTAAGCCGAAGGCGAGGGATAATTGTAGAGTGAAACAGTCCACCTCCTAACGTCTCGTTGGCCCTTTGCTTGAGAAGGAAGATGGTCGTCAGCCCCTTCATCCTCATCTTCGACGTCGCAAAGTGCAACATCAACCCTCAGCGCAAGTCCTCGAAACAACAGATAAAACTTGTTGGCAACTGGTGAAATCAATCCCTTGCCTTCCCCTTGAAGGTGATCGCAAAAAGAACCTGCATTTGAAAGCTTCAATCATAGTTCAGATAGACATAACATCTTCGAACCGCCGCAAGTACTGAATGTGATTCTTTCAACAAATAGTAAATCAGAGCGGGTTCCCTGAACCCTTCGAGGATTGGGGCAGACAAGATCTGATCACAAAATGGACTCGGCGAGCTGATTGGCAATGATCCTGCTTCACCTCGTGGTAGCGAGCTCATTGTGAGCTCGTCGGGGGATCAAGCTCGTGGAAGCGGATTCCGTGCGATCACGCTGGGGGGCCTCGCGACTGTTGAAGTCACTCAGGCTTTTCTTGGGCGACCTCCTTGCCAGGTTGTTGAGAGGGCTCGCCTTCTTCTTAAGAAGTGACATTGCGAGGCGAGGTCGCAGTGACCTCGATGAGAGGTGCAAGTAGAGCTCGCACCGTATCCTCCATCATCCGGTTGAAGAATCAGCTTGCGTGACGAACTCGTTATCAGCTCGCGAGTTGTTGGTATTAGTCTCTGGCTCACCATCGTGAGCATGACGTCTTCTCCCAACTGAAGCCATTTGTGGTTTCTCCCCCTCCGGCACCCTTGGTCCATTTGCCACCACAGCTTGAGGACAAGCTGCATCTCGACGGGGAAGGAGATGTTATGGGCGTTGTGGATCCACATTGGGTGCGCACCTATCATCATCGCAAGGGATAGTCTATTATTGTTTCGTTTTGTTTTTATTATGTTGCGTGCTTTTCTTTATGTTGGGACTCACTTGTGTTATGGCCCAAGTGAGGGGCTTGAACCTATTTGGTTGGTTGGATCCTATGTTTTGGGTATCAAGAATTATTATCAAAATTTCTATCTCTATCTTCTTTTCCCCTTTCCTCTTTCTCTCTATACCCCCCCCCCCCCCCCCCCCCCCCCCCCCCCCCTCTTTTCGATTTCTCGTGAGCCCTAATCAGTGTCCAAGGAAAATCCCGACGCAAGCCACGCGTGCCCGTCCGCCGAAACCGCCGCAACCGCCATCCAGGAACCTGCTCACTGCCGCTGCTCACAAGCCCGTGAGCCCTTGTTACCCCTCTCCGTTCTTCTCCTCTGGCAACCATTACTCCTCTGGGATCTAGGAAGGGGACCTCAAACCTTACGAGAGACTTCTTCCTCAAGCGCCCTAATACGTGATCTCAATCTGGAGCACACAACAGTCTATTATGCTCTCAGTGGACGGTTGTAAGCACTCAGGTGCCGAAATAGAACTGGCGAATATAATTGTGATTGAGCAATAGGTTGAGGTTGAAACTGAGGATTGTCTAATGAAGGTGGTGGATGACTGATGTAGGACATGCGTCACACCTACCTGCCACCCTAGAGTCCCACCAGGGGGCCCACCCTGGAATCCACCAGGGGGCTTTCATCAAGGTTGCAACCCGTACACTCCAACCAGCTCTCCGCACCGACCATAGTGTGGTAGGTTGTTGAAGTAAGGGATCGAACACCCGACCTCCCAGATAAAGAGTTCTCGATTGAACTCCCGTCACCAACTGAGTTGCACATTTATGATGCAGGACAAGCGTCACACATGTCTGCCACCCTAGAGTCCGACCAGGGGGCCCACACTGGAATCTACCAGGGGGTTTTCATCAAGGCTGCAACTCGTACACCCCAACTAGCTCTTCGCACGTCATAGTGTGGTAGGTTGTTGAGGCCGGGGATAGAGGTTGCAACTCAGTTGGTGATGGAAGTTCAATCGAGAACTCTTTATCTAGGAGGTTGGGTGTTTGATCCCTGGCCTCAACAACATACTGCACTATGGCCGGTGCAGAGAGCTGGTTAAGGTGTACGGGCTGCAACCTTGATGAAAGCCCCCTGGTGGATTCCAGGGTGGGCCCTCTGGTGGATTCCAGGGTGGGCCCCCTGGTGGGACTCCATGGTGGCATGCAGGTGTGACACCTGTCCTGCATCAATGAGGCTCAGAGGTGGTGTCAAGGAATGGTCTTGTATACTCATAAGGATCATAGTATGGAGTCAAATCCTCTTAGGCTCCGTTCGTATACAATACATGATGAGTTCGCATACTCTTAGGCTCCGTTCGTTTGGCAGGAATTGGGATGAAGAAATTAGAATTGACCCAATTTCAAATTTTGTAGGAATTGAAATTGAAGTCAATTCCAATTCTGTTGTTCGGCTGAATGCAGGAATTCTGCAAATGAATTGGAATTGGTAATTCCGTTGTTCAGCGGTGAGTTAGAATTCAGTGAATGGAATTAAAATTTCATACACACACGTACAATTTTATACACCTACAATTTCATACACATAAATACACAACCACATTTATCCACACAAAAAAACACAAACACACACACAGAGACACAATTACACACACAGACACACAATTACACACGCATACACACAATCACATTTTTATCCACAAAAAACCACAAACACACATACAAATACACAACACACACACACGCATACATACACACACAATCACATTTTTATCCACACGCATACATACACACACAATCACATTTTTATCCACACACATACAAACACACACACATACAAATACACAATACACATACACATAATTTCATACACTCACACAATTTCATACACACACATACATACACAACCACATTTTATCCACAAACACATACACACACATACAAATACATAACACACACATACAAATACACAATTTCTTACACACATACATACACACAACCACATTTTATCCACAAAAAATCACACACACACACACATACAAATACACAACACAAACACATACACAACACACATAAATACACAAAAACAAATACACACAATTTCATACACACACAAACATACATAAAATTTCATCCAGCACCGGAGATCCATTGGAATGCTAAAATGAAATGGAGGTAGATTTTTATACCAAACTTTGAATGCTACATCTCATCAAACTTAGAAACATTGAAAAAAGAGGTTGTCATAATGTAATCCAAATCAGAATAGAGATGTAGAAATGTCTATATTTTCATAATGCTAAAATGACATTTGAAATGGATCAACCTAGCTGCATATAGATCCAGGAGTCCGACAGAACAAGGTTACTTGTATGAGTAGAAGAAGAAAAGAAGAAGAGAGGGGAGTAGAAGAAGGTTACCTGTAAGAGGAAGAGGATATCAGGAATCGTTTCAAAGCCGCTGGAGGAGGAAGAGATTCAAGAGTACTTCGTTGCCTCTGGAGGAGGAAGATAGATCCAGGGTGCTTCGTCGCCGCTGGAGGAGGCAGGGGAGACTGGGATTCCCTCGTTGCCGCTGGAGGAGGAAGGGAAGAACGAGTCGAGCATGAGTCGCATTTAGGGCTTCACGTCCCGCTGGAGCTCGCGAGAGAGGAGATGTTCAGGTCCGTCGCTCGTTGAGGTCGAACGCGGGAGAGAAGACGCGCGCGGGAGAAGAGTCGGGATGCCTCGGAATCTCGAAATCTGACCTGGGTAGGTCGAAATTCGGGGGGAGCGTTTTCCTCTTTATTCAATATCTATGGGAATTGACACGAATTCTGATTTCGTTGAACTTTTAGGACCTCCTAACGTTGGAATTGGAATTGCCAATTGAATTCCAATTCCAACACTCCAATTCTGTCCTAATTAGCGGGCCCTTAGGGATATTTAACTCGAAGACATTTGACCTAATTCTTCGTACAACTATTTATGGACTCATTTACCTAGTATTTAATTTTGTCGCCGCTCTCATAGAGAATCTCTCAGCGTTAATTATAATCATTGCTTGCTCTTCTTCTCTAATGAACTCTCTCATGTGAATGTCTGTGTAAATCTTATAATTTTCATTACTTATTGCATGTTTACGTCGGATAAATTCATGTAGTTCATGCAAACGATTCAAAGCTCAGTAGGTAGAGTATAGGAGAATTCATCGCAGGTACGATGATCATTCAAATAATCACAAGAAACATCAGTAGTAAGATGAGACAATATAAAAAGTTGAATATTTCAGAGTGCTAGTGATGGTGAACAAGATCATCGAGCAATCGAGTGCACTCTCAAACTCGTCTGACTTACTAATAATGGATACATCATTAATGAGCGTTAGCTTAACAAGAGACTCTCTAGGTGGAGCGTAGAAACATTCGCCGAAAGCGTGAAGAACATTCATATGCTTACATGAGGCATTAGTATAAAAATATGAGCCCATGACGTACAAAATATCTATCAAGCTTGTGGCTAATCAAAAGACTCACCAAACGGTCTATAAAAAAAACCGTTGTGAAGGCGATAATCACTCGGAAGAATGTTTGGGACACTGACACTAGGATACCACTTTATGATGTGTCGAATGTCTCTTCCAAAGGAGAACTCATCGGGTGGCTCACTGAGAGTGGTATAATGAAATTCATCGCAGGTACAAGTGTGGGTTTTTGAAATATCAGGAGTGTCCTCAATCGTAAGAGGGACATCACTAAGTGATGATTCAGAGATTTAACTTGAAGAAACGTTAAGAGTCTTGTACTCATAAATGGATCACTCACCAGAATCTCATTATCATCAAGAAGTGGTGTCTGGACACTTCCTCATGCCTAACTCTAATGATCTACTCATGTCGCTCTCAGAAACAATCGCAACCCTATCTCCCTCATCATACACTATCAGGTCAGGAATAGGCCCATGTTCATCATCGAGGAGTAGACTCCACGTAGGACACAGAGTCGCTACGGGTCCTATGTCCTGGAAGATAACGCACTGAATCTCATCAAAATAAGAGAATCTTATAGTCGGGGATCGACATATCATGTCTGTGTACTTGTGGTCTCTCGTGAGGAAGTATCTCTAGTGGTGGATTGGTCGAGCTACAAGTCAACTCAACTCGGGCTAATGGGTCTAAGATAGTGCTCGTAATGTATGACTATGTCAAATATCTAATCAATAGATCAAACGATGAGAAGTCGGCTCTCCACAAATTTTTATGCGAGGTCAAGATCAAAACCAAGAAGCGGTCCCAATGGGCTCTTCTGGAACTCCTCGTTACTAGCTCGTGGAATCAAGTCATATAATTCACAACGAATATAGTCCCTTGATGAAAATCGTGTAACTAGTCAAAGAACTGACTCCTATGGGATACTGAAAAATATTTCTTCCTCAATATTCGCTTCATGTCTTCCCATCGGTATATGGAGCGAAGACCATAGGGCTCAATCCTACGCTCTAGATCAGTCCAATAAATCTTAGTCTGGTCTTGAAGCTTCATCTTAGCAAATCTAACACGACACTCGTCAGATACGGTATACCCACGATCTTCTATGCCTAATAACCAATATGTAAGTGTAAATCGACATGTGATATCATCATCACGATAATTCTGTACATGAGATCCATGATAACTCATCGTAGTGATCGCCTTTAGAATAATTAAATTGTGTTAAAGGGTGTTCAACACTATTTCTACAAAAGGAGGGTTGAGGAATATGATGATAGTCGTAATAATACAAATATCTCATTGAAAGAACTCTATGGGATCAACAATATACAAACTTTGGTTCCTCATATAGAGGAGAAGTATCAACGACTGTTATGATATGACATGGATGATTTATAGACTCTAGTCCCGCATATCCTAAACTAGGTTTAAACCTGGGATTCTGATACCAAACTGACGCAAGACGAAATTAGTGAGTGTAGTGTATGTGTGCCCTAATGGGAACTCTAATAAAGTGGTGTTAGTGTAATGTCAAGAAGAATATAAATGACGTGGAGCAAATACAATTGTCCAACAATTAAACATCAATAAATTTTGAAATTAATAAAGAAATATGCAAATAACCACAATTGAATTTAGAGTATTACTGTATTAGATGAACAAACAATTGTTAATCGTATTAAAACAAAGAGGGCTTCAATGATATGCGAATAATCCTTATAAATAACATAATGGATGGGCAAATTGATATGAATTTGTATCCCAAATAATATGTTCATCCACCAAGCACTCAACCATTATTAAGACTTTGTACAAGAGCTTACACAAGTAATAGCAAGACTTAAATAATGGCTGAATTGGCGCTGGACAACAATTTTACACCGATTTGGTACGAAGTTTAGTGACTAAATGGAGTTTTAGAGACGATGGTGGGGCTCTGGCAGGATAGAAGGATTGATGAAATGAAGGGGAAGTAATGAAGGGTTGTTGGGAGAAGGGGTGAGGTTTAACGTGGCCCGATTAGGATGGAGAGGGGCTGGATGTGGAAGATCTGCAAGAGAACAGTGAAATGAAGAGGTTTCAGGAAGGGCAGAATAGGTCTGGACATGAACATGGGATTGGCTAAAGAGATGTGTGGGTGAACTTCTCGTTGTGGCGATTTCTGAGTGAAATGGAAGTGTCGGTAGAGGTGGGGATGGGCAGATGGGTGTTCAGTAGATGGAGTTCACGTAGATATTGGTGGTTAGGGCCTGGATGATGTGGTCAGTTACTAGATCTCGAGAGAGGAACTATATGTTACGCCCGGCGTCATTACCAGGTTATTCGGCTATTGGGCACGTCGACCAAAGGAGAAGGCGGAGGAAGACCGGGCTGAACCATCTGGTTCAGCCCGCCAATATTAATATAAGGAGCACCGGGGCTGAACCGCACCGGTTCAGCCCCTATGGGGGCCGGCCGGCCCTAGGGGTTGGGTGGGCATAAATACCCAACCCCCTCCTCCTTAGTGGGGCATGAAGGTATCCAGGTATTTTCCCTCTTCTTCCTCTAGTTTCCTCAAAACCTAGCCCTAGTTTCCTCTAGTTTTCCCCTTCCCCTAGTTAGATCGTAACAATTGGTATCAGAGGATTCGTCCTCCAAATTTTTTCCGCCGCATTGCTCCGATCCCGCCCGACATCGACGATTCCGACGTCGATTCCGACGTCGACTCCAGCGCCGCTCGACGTCGCGTCCAATCCGATCCAGCGCCGCTCGACGATCCCGATTCCGCTCGACATCGACGCTCCCGATCGACTTCGACGATCCCGATCCCGCTCGACATCGACGATCCAACGCCGCTCGACATCGACATCCAGCCCTCCACATCCAGCCCTCCACATCCAGAGCCCGGCGCCTACTGCTCCAGCCCTCGACATCGACGACTCCAGTCCTCGCCATCGACGTCGCTTCCTGCTGCTCCGGGGCCACCGCCGCCGCCTGAAGCTCCAGCCCTAGACATCTCGCTGCTCCAGCGGCCGATTCCGCTGGATCCGCTCGACCCCGACTCCTTCGGATCAGCCCGGCCCCGACTCCAGCGGCTGCCGACAGTCCGGATTTCCGTCAGCGACCTCTCCAGCGACGTCCCCAGCGGCCGATTCCGCCGGTCGCGCAGTTCCGGCTCTTCCGCCGATCCTCTTCCGCGACGATTTCGCCGAGCCTCAAGGCGTTTAATTCCAGCGGCTTCTTCGACAACGAGCTTCTTCTCCGACTTCTCCTTGCGGAGTATCTCGTCCGATTTCTACAACGACCATGGTGAATCATCCCCAAGAAGAATCCAATCGGTTGGCCACCCTCGAAGAGAACTACATCGGGTTGGCCGACACGGTGGCGGCCATCGAAGAACAGATGAAGGCTTCAGAAAAACGATTGGCAGAAAAGATAGATACGCGCATGGACGAGCTAAAAAGTTTGTTGACTCAGCACATCAAAGGTCAGACTGTTGCGAACGAGACCAACGCAGTCCAGATTCTCATTCCGTCTTCAGCATCGTGACACAAAGACTGTGCGCTTCGAGATGGTACCGATCGGGCCTCCATCTTCAATAGGGGACTTGGAATCGACGCGTCTGCCATGGATTCCCCTCCATTCCAGGGGCGTCACGAGGACCGGGAGAACATTTTAGATACAATCGAGTTCGAGGTCTCTACCCTGACCTTGCCAGGAGACTCCGCAACGCCCACTATGACCGTTGCGGGGTGGCTCGGCCAACAACCGGTGACCATTATGATTGACAGCGGGAGTACACATAACTTCCTCACCCCGGCGATGGCACCGCAGCTTGGGCAAGAGATCATTAAGGATGCTGCGTCCCAGTTTATGGTGGCAGGTGGACGCGCGTTGCAGTGCGAAGGCCGGTTTCCGGACGTGAAGGTCAGTATGCAGGGATACACCGACAGGATGGATGTCTACTTCTTGCCCATCCAGGGGTCCGATATGATTCTGGGGACCCAGTGGTTGCGTCAGCTGGGGAGGGTCACTCTGGATTGGGATGAGTTGACTATGGAGTTTGCTGAGGAAGGGAGGGAGTACTGCCTGAATGGAATCAGAATCTTACCGGTACAGGGGCCTTTCTTCGATACTTGGAGATTGCTAGGAGACGAGCATGCCGTAGCTGGGAGGGCGCCGAAGGAAGGGACCGAGCCACCAGATTCCCAAACAGAGGTCTCGTCTCAGATGCACGCCAAAGCCGGCTTGTTCCAGGAGCCTCACACTCCCCGCCTCCAGCTTGAGGACAAGCTGGTCCTTGATGGGGGAGGGAATGTTACGCCCGGCGTCATTACCAGGTTATTCGGCTATTGGGCACGTCGACCAAAGGAGAAGGAGGAGGAAGACCGGGCTGAACCATCTGGTTCAGCCCGCCAATATTAATATAAGGAGCACCGGGGCTGAACCGCACCGGTTCAGCCCCTATGGGGGGCGGCCGGCCCTAGGGGTTGGGTGGGCATAAATACCCAACCCCCTCCTCCTTAGTGGGGCATGAAGGTTATTATCCAGGTATTTTCCCTCTTCTTCCTCTAGTTTCCTCAAACCATAGCCCTAGTTTCCTCTAGTTTTCCCCTTCCCCTAGTTAGATCGTAACACTATACAATTTCAGTAGAAAGATGCGGTTAATATGATGGTTTTTTGTGGTAAGTGATAAATGTAGCTTAGTTATATTGGATTTTGCTGGGTAGAGGTGGTAGTTAACTAGTTGTTGGAGGCAAGGAGTAGTGGGGGTGGTTGCATGGTAGTTATGGAAGAGAGGGTCGTTACCTTGGCTTCGGCAACAAGGATCCATGGATTCAGCACCATGGGAAGACCATGAGAGACTAGAAATTCTCTCCAGATTTTGTGATGCCTGAAAATCCATCTCTAGACATCTATTTATAGACCTAGAACCCACTATGGATCGGCAAGATTGCCCGAAACATAAAATCTACTAATTTTACATGAAATAAAAATATAAAAATTACATAAAAATAGGTCGTCGCTTTGAACGCGACAACCGGCTTAGATCGTCTGTAGGACAATCTTATCTAAGCCTTCTGCGTACGTAGACTCGTGCAGGCTCTGATAAACGTCGGCCCACCCTCGATCCAGGATCCCCATCATTTCATAGTTCAAATTTTTATCAATGATATGCTCTGCTTTTTTGTGAACTAACATTATTTGGATTAACCCCAATAATTTGGTTTGTAAATTGAACGGTGTTGGATTAAACCGAGTAAAAAAAACAACCTCATAGCCATAATTGAATTCATTTGGTTTCAACATATTTTGCCCTGGGAGCAATCCAACCTACTTCAGGCCACATGTCTACTAATATAAAAAAACTGTAATGTGTGTAGGTAGCATTCATACTTCTGTTTGAAAGTTTTTAGCAAAAATAAGTTGTCTATAAGCAGGAAACAACTAACTAGATTCCCAACATTAAAGATATTGCTTAAGATTCTGCATTAGCTTAATTTAATCAATGAAAGCAATACATAATGTGTACAAAAACGGAAATTAAAATAGAAAAACCTTTTGCTTAGCCTTTTTCTCAGAATAAGCTTGATTAAAGTCCTTAGTATCCTGCACTGATGCTTCAACCGAAATCACATTTTTCTTTGCAGGAATGAAACTCTGCTGCGTCATTTATTGAGTTAGAGTGAATTATACCGGAAAGCTTTTCCCTCAAATCACGTACTCCAATCTCTTTCCTAGTTCCGTAGTTTTGTTGAGAAACTTTCTTTTGAAGCTTCAAAGATCCTTAAGCCCAACTCTGAATTCTTAATTTAATATTTAAAATTTAAACAAGAAATTATTATAAAGTGAACTAAAATAATCCAAATATGATTGTTGGCACTTTTACAGCTATCATACTTAAAGATGGAGATTCTCTGTCACTCTCATAAAGATAATGTTTCCATTTGTCATAAGCATATAGCCACCAGTCAAAGTTGATAGATGTCAGACCTGATGATCATAAATTTGACTATGCAATGACAGAAGAATAGCTACCAGTCAGTTAGCTATAATAATGAGAGCAAGCCATGATGGTAAGCAATACACATCAGCATAACAAATGTGTATGAAATCAAACCACAAATCCAGAGGAAGAAAAATTAACATGTAAAAGAATATTCAAAAGACCATTCAAAAGAAGTTAGATTATGGCAACACATGAAATTCTCTATATCAAGCATTTTATGAATAAGTTAAACAGAATAAAAATATCAATTATGAACACCATTTCCATAAAGCATCCATGCTACAGTTTCATGGATACTTTACAAGTGACAGCTTTACAGGTTTGTTTCGAATTCCATAGCATGGCTTACATCACATGGCTACTTAGCCATAGACTCAAAGTAGTGGGCGATTTTAAGCCATCCAAAATTAAACATGATTTCCACTCTCCAGATCTTCAAGGACCCAAAAAAAAACACTTTGCGTAAGAATTAGAAGTCACAAGGACCCAAAAAAAAACACTTTGCGTAAGAATTAGAAGTCACGAGGATGTAAAGTAAACAACACATTCACAAAGTTGTCACCACTGAAAATATTTTATGTTGCTTGCATGTTCGTTATCAAATATGTTTTACACGGTTTCTTCATTAAGAAAAAAGTATCTCAATATATCAGCATACCCAGCTTGAATTTAGGATAAAGAAACACATTAGAACAAATAATTTCCCAATATACTATGTATGATAGAGGGGCTAAAGTAGTAATGAGCAAAGGAAATGGATATGGACACCAACAATCAATTTCTTATTCTAGATAAAACCATAAAGTAGAATTTTAGATCTAGGGGAAGAACAAAAAGTTGACTGGATATTGATTTCTAGATGACTCAAAATTGATTTCAAGTCAAATTAAAATCAAAATCGATACAAACCGAGATGCCCTGTGTATGATCTGAGACCAGTTCGATGTGATCATATCTTCGCGATCTATAATTGGACGAAACATGGTTATTCTCTTTCAAACTACTATTATGCGGGTAAATGGAAATTCAAAGTATATGAGTGCTTCCATCCAAATAGAAAGTTGTGGAAGCTTAGCCTTCCACTGTCGCTGCCTAGGCATCCAACGCTTAAGTAAACATCCATATGGTTCCAAAGAAACGCATCATTTATGCAAATCATGTAGGCATTGAAAGCAGCACATAAATATTGCAGACGTAGAGCTCACCATGATATTGAATTCAAAGCCTAGCCTCCACGCCATCGCAAGCAAATATATGTGGTGATGAGAATGAGGACGCTATCCTTTTCAACAGTAGTTGCCGAGCCGAACCAAGATCCTCGCACACATCGTTGTCAGGCGCTCCTTGACGGAGCACTTGGTTCCTGCTGTGATCCGGTCGGTGTGCATAGGTCCAGCCATCCAGGGAGGAAGGAGAAACCCTAGAGAGGTAAAGGAGCAAGAAAATAAGATGAAGAGTGGCTGCTTAAAGTGGTTCTGAGAAGGGTGTTGAGTGGGAAAAGGTGATCAGAAGATTGGATTAATTCTATATGGCTTGACACATGATGCGTGTTCACATCAACAAATCACGTGCACAAGCATTACCCTAATATCGCAACTGACTATTGGTCGGCTTCATCATCATTTACAAATATTTTCCCTTAACACCGGATTCAAGATTCTTATGCATAAGTGCAACAACAATATCTTTAAACTACTTTAATATATAAGAGTGACGGTGCACGGGGGCCCCTCGAGCTAGCGGCATCATGCGGCGGGCGACAACATGCGGCGGGTGGCAACATGCGGCGGGCGGCATCGTTCAGCGGGCAGCATCATTCGGCGGACCATTCCACGAACAGTATCATTCCGTGGACAAGCATGATGCGCTAACTTCAGAGAAACAGAAACATATTGTTGCTTTGAATGTTTTAAATGAAAATTTTAGATTTGGTGTTCTTTGAATTAGTCATTTACTCATTTGCACTTTAGTTTATATAACTTGTTCAATATTTAAATGCAGTTGTTATAAATGATGTTAATATAAAGGTTGAATGCAAATATGGATTAACACATAATAAAATGTCGATCATAATGCAGGCTAATAAAATAAAATTCATTGAAATGCCAAATATTCAAAATAAATTTACTTTTCTATTTACATATTTCTTGCACTTCCAAAATAGATGCAGCCAAGCAAGTTGTCTTGGCAAAATTTACAAAAAAATAATTCCAATGTTCTATGACATGCAAGTCTTTTGGCACCCTAGGTATTAGTATTTTGGGGGCGTTGTAGTTGTAGACAAGAGACATATTGTGTGTTAGCACGGAGATCGCCGGAGGATCGACGGAGGGGTGGCGCCGACGGAAGCCTTCGTCGTTCGCTCCTTGTCGCACGCGGAACGGGAGATGCGGCGCGCGAGAGAGAGGGGGGGACGCGTTAGGGCAAGGGGAGACCGCTGGGTCGGTTCTCCTCTCCTATTCAAATTCACGATAAAATCAAGCATGCGTCCAACCGGATACAACCTCTCCTATATATAGGAAGAGGCACACTAGGCCATACGGCCGCACACAATTGTTCGAGCTACCAAAATAAACATACAAATTCAGCGATGAAAAATAACTAAACTATGCCCCGTTGTTGCCGTGCGCGCGCCTCGTGTAAACGCGCGCGAATCGCCTTCCTTCGACCGGGTCCGCCATGTCTGTATCAACTACCCCGGGGTTCTCAACGACCTTGTCCTCAAGGTCGAAATTTGGATACTGGGTCTTCACCTCTTCAGCCAATGTCCAAGTCGCCTCTTCCTTGGATTGTCCCTTCCACTGAATGAGGACCTGTCTCACCGGTTGGCCTTGCACCTGTTCCGTGCGATCGCCTAGCACTGCCTCAGGTTCGTAGCGGGGAACGGTATCGCTGCTCAGATCCTCGGGCATGGCCTCCTGGAGGGGATGGTTCCCCAGTGCTCGCTTCAGCTGTGACACGTGAAACACCGGATGGATGCGGCTGTCGGGAGGAAGTCGTAGGCGGTATGCTACCTCGCCTATCCTTTCCACTATCTGAAAGGGTCTATAGTACCGGACCGAGAGCTTGGGGTGAAGGCGGCCGGCCAACGAGCTCTGACGATGTGGCCTTAGCTTGACGAACACGTGTTCTCCCGGGGAGAATAGAACGTCACGGCGGTGGCGGTTGGCTTGCTGGGTCATCCTCACTTGGGCGCGCTGGAGGTGATGCTTCAACTGTCTCAGGGCCTCATCCCTATCCTGAAGTTCCTCTGCTAGCGTTTGAACTTGACATTCCCCGGCAAGGTCGGTGGTTAAAGTTGGGGGCGCCCGCCCATAAACCGCCTGGAAGGGTGTAACGCCCGCCGCCGATTGGTAAGAGGTGTTGTACCACAGTTCCGCCCAGGCCACCCACTGAATCCATCGCCGTGGCTGCTCGGTCGCAAAGCAGCGGAGGTAGGTGCCCACGCAGCGGTTGAGGACCTCCGTCTGCCCGTCCGTCTGGGGATGGTATGCCGTGCTGAAACGGAGCTTCGTGCCCTGCAAGCGGAATAACTCCTGCCATAATGTACTCATGAAGACCGGGTCGCGGTCGCTAACGATGGAGCGGGGAAATCCGTGCAAGCGGACAATCTCGCCAATGAAGACGCGGGCCACCGAGCTCGCCGTGTAGGGATGCTTGACGGGGATGAAATGCCCGTACTTGGAGAGGCGGTCTACCACCACCAACAAACAATCGTACCCCTGAGAGCGTGGCAGGCGAGTGATGAAGTCCATTCCGATGTCCTCCCATACCCGGTCCGGCACCGGCAGGGGCTGCAACAATCCAGCAGGTGCGAGGGTCTGATATTTGGCCCGTTGGCATACCAAACAGGCCGCCACGTATTCTTGTACCATCTTCATCATACCCTTCCAGTATAGGGTCGCTGCTAACCTCCGATAATTCGGATAAGCTCCCGAGTGCCCCGCCGATGGTGTGGAATGAAACTCCTGAAGTAGGTGCGGTATCCAAGGGGAGGATGCCGTGAGGACCAGTCGACCACTGTAGTAGAGTCTGCCGCCCGCTAGTCGAAATGGCGGATGCGCATCCGGCGCACTCCGAAGCTCCTCTATCATGCGGCCATACTGGGGATCTGCCCGTACCTCCTCTTGGACAGCCGCCGCGTCCCGCCATTGACATAGGGAGATTGCCGCCAAGGTGCCACTCTGCTCGCGGCGGGATAGTGCGTCTGCGGCCGAATTCGTGCGCCCGGGCTTGTACTCGATCGAGAACTGATAGCCCAGAAGCTTGGCCACCCAAAGTTGTTGCGCCGGCGTGGAGACCTTTTGGCTCCATAAGTGTTTCAAACTGCGATGATCGGTACGGACGGTGAAGGGTCGCCCAAGTAAGTACGGGCGCCAATGTTGGACGGCAAGAACCAAGGCACGTAACTCGCTGTCGTAGGCGGAGGCTACCTTCCGCCGGTCGGTGAAGGCTTTGCTGTAATATGCAATGGGGCGACCCTCCTGCATGAGAACGGCCCCTACCCCCTTCCCGGAGGCGTCGCACTCCACGACGAATGGCTGGGAAAAATCTGGCATGCTCAGGACCGGTGCCGCCACAAGGGCACGCTGAAGGCTGTGGAAAGCCTCCTGGGTAGATGCGTCCCAACGGAAGGGCACCTCCTTCTTCAAGAGATCCGTCAAAGGCCGAGCTGAAGTCCCATAGCCGCGGATGAAGCGACGGTAGTAGCCCGTGAGGCCTAAGAATCCCCGCACTGCCCGCCGGCTGGTTGGTGTTGGCCAGTTCAAGACCGCCTCGACCTTGTGCGGGTCCATGGCAAGGCCTTCGGCTGAGATGATGTGACCGAGGTACTCGACCTGAGGTTGGCCGAAAGTACACTTCTTCCGGTGTGCGACGAGCTGATGCGTGGCCAGAAGTCCGAGGACGATGTCGAGATGGTCCAGGTGGAGCTGCCAGGAAGCACTGTAAACCAAGATGTCATCAAAAAAAACCAGAACGAACCTTCTTAAGTGTGGCCGGAACACGTCGTTCATGGTGGACTGGAAGGTGGCCGGAGCGTTCGTAAGGCCGAATGGCATCACGAGAAACTCGTAGTGTCCGTCGTGCGTCCTGAAAGCTGTCTTGGGCACGTCCTCCGCTCGCACCCGGATTTGATGATAGCCTGAGCGTAAGTCCAGCTTGGAAAAGAAACAGGCACCCCGCAGTTCATCCAATAGCTCCTGGATGATGGGTATGGGGTACTTGTCCGGCACTGTGAGCTTGTTCAGCTCCCTATAGTCGACGCAAAAGCGCCAGCTGCTATCTTTCTTCCGGACAAGGAGCACCGGGCTGGAGAACGGGCTGGCACTCGGCTGAATGATCCCAGCGCGCAGCATCTCGGCGACCATGGCCTCCATTGCGTTCTTCTGCTCATGTCCGTAGCGGTAGGGGCGTACCGAAACAGACGCCACGCCCGGCTGCAAAGGGATGATGTGGTCGGACGCCCGCGGGGGTGGAAGCCCTTGCGGCACTGAAAGACTGTCGGGTAGCCATCGAGGAGGCGCTGCACGTCGGGGTGGACGGGAGGCGGTGAGGGCTCAGATCCCAACTCCACCTGCCAAAGAAGAACACTGAAATCCGGGTCAGAAGTACGTAGTATGGAGCGGAGGCCGGCTGGGGAGCATGCCAGGGAGGGGTCCCCCTGGAGGTGATGTGGCTCGCCCGCTGCTGCAAAGTCCATTGTCAGTTGGCCCCAGTTGTGCTTGCAATCCCCAAGCGTGCGTAGCCAGGCAACGCCGAGGATGGCATCGAGGCCGCCCAGGCTGAAGACGTAGAAATCGGCGGAGCCCGAGTAGGTGCCGATGGAGAATGGAAGGGCGACGCACCGTCCGGCGGTGTGGCTGTGGCGACCGTCGCCGAGAGAGACATGGAAGCCAGGCGCCGGGGTCACTCGCAGGCGGAGGGCCTGCACCAAGTCCTGCGAAATGAAGTTGTGGCTGGCGCCGCTGTCGATCATCAGAACCACCGCTGTCTGCTGCAGGGTGGCAGCCAACTTCATGGTGCACAGCCCGGTGATGCCGCGGACCGAGCAGCAAGACACCTCCAGGCGCTTGAAAGTAGGTCCGGGCTCGGCTGAAACGGGCTCATCATCCTCGAGTTCGAGGGCCTCAAAATCGGCCAGGACAATCTCATCCTCCTCCGCCCCGAGGAGCAGACGCAGGTCCCGGTTGGGGCACTCGTGGGTCGGCGAGTAAGGCCCCTTGCAACGGAAACAGAGGCCTTTGCTGCGAAGGTCCAAGTACTCTTGATGGGAAATGCGGTTAGGTGGCGGCAGACGGGGACGAGGCGGTGGTGGCTGGGGTTGTGGCGGAGGACGGCCCGCGGCGACCAGGGGCTCAGGGAGTGGCCGGTTAGGTGGAGGCGCTCGAGCGGCGGGTGCCCGGAAGGGTTGCTGATGAGAAGCAGGCGCCCGTGCGAGGTCGGTCACCGCAACGGTGGCGAAATCGGCCTCCACAAAACGCGCTTGTTCCATTGCGCGGGATAATGTAGTGGGGTCGTGGATCCGAAGACGGTTGCGAATGTGGGGACGCAGCCCAGCAAGGAACGTCCCCAAGTAGTGGTCCGGCGAGAGGCCGGGAACGTGCGTGGCCACTTCGACGAAGTCGTCGATGTAGGCTTCCACGGAGTCGGCCTGGCGAACATTGCTCAAGCGCTCGTAGGGATTGCCGGCGTGACGAGTGTCGTAGCGGCGGATCAACTCGTCCTTCAGAAATGTCCAAGAGAGGCCCGGTGAGGACTGACGAAGCCAACGCACCCAATGAAGGGCCGAGCCCTCCATGTATATCGTGCCGAGAGGGACCATTTGGGCTGCCGGCGAGCCCTGGATGTCGAAGTAGTGGTCCGCCCGTGCGAGCCAACCCAAAGGATCGGTCTCGTCGAAGACCGGAAGTTCGAGGCGGCGGAGGGCGCTGGAGGAGAGGTCCGGAAATGGGGTGTCGCCGACTGGAAGGGTGTCGGGGCTGCTGGCCGAGGCGGTTGCGGCTGCGGGCTGGGAGGGTTGGGCGGCCGGAGATGGGGGACGAGCTGCGAGGAGGGTGTGGATGTCGCGGACTGCGACCTGGAGGTCAGAGAGGGTGGCGTCGACGCGATCCAAGCGGTCCGAGAAGGCGGCAGTGGCCTCTGCCGAGTCGTTGTCGCGAGCCATGCGGCGAGTATTGGGCATAAGCTGACCGGCGGAAAGACCGGTGGAGCGGAAGAAGGCCGGGCACTGCGGAAGAAGGCCGAGCGCTGCTCGGGAGGAGATGCTGCGATGCGAGCGGAAAGCGGTTGTGCTAGGCACGGCGGGGTGCGCGCGGGAAGCGCGCGAGCGGACCAGGTCGGACCAGGTGTTAGCACGGAGATCGCCGGAGGATCGACGGAGGGGTGGCGCCGACGGAAGCCTTCGTCGTTCGCTCCTTGTCGCACGCGGAACGGGAGATGCGGCGCGCGAGAGAGAGGGGGGGACGCGTTAGGGCAAGGGGAGACCGCTGGGTCGGTTCTCCTCTCCTATTCAAATTCACGATAAAATCAAGCATGCGTCCAACCGGATACAACCTCTCCTAATATATAGGAAGAGGCACACTAGGTCATACGGCCGCACACAATTGTTCGAGCTACCAAAATAAACATACAAATTCAGCGATGAAAAATAACTAAACTATGCCCCGCTGTTGCCGTGCGCGCGCCTCGTGTAAACGCGCGCGAATCGCCTTCCTTCGACCGGGTCCGCCATGTCCGTATCATTGTGACAAAATGTTGTGAAGTTAAAATCATGGGTTCCTTGATATATTTCTTGAATCCAGTCAGGAATTGTTCAATAGGATATTATGTGTTCTTTGCCTAGACAGTGGAGTATGGGGATTAAAACGCTTAATTTGGCATCAAAAAATTAGAGGACGCGTTGCATCAGTCTAGTATATGTTTATTCAAATGTCAAGGCTTCACATACCTTTGATAGTGTCACAATATCTACTTTTACTTAAAGAGAACCGTTGTCTGATTCTTCAGATACAGTTACTTGCGCCCGATAATGTGAACCTGCATTGAATTTGAACATTTAGATGCAAGGACATTTATATACGAGTGGCAGTGCACGGAGGCCCTCCATGCGGGCGGCAAAATTCGGCGGCGGCAACATGCGGTGGGCAACAACATGCAGCGGGCGACAACATACGGCGGGCGGCAACATGCGGTGGGAGGCAACATGCGGCGGGAGGCATCATTTATCGGGCGGCATCATTCGGTGGGCGACATCATTTGGAGGGCGGCATCTAGGGGTGTGCGCAGAAAATTGAAACCGAACCAAACCGAATTTGGACCGAACCGGTCGATTCGGTTCAGTTCCGGTTTAGGGGGGCTGAAAACCGACCTTATTCGGTTCTGGTTCGGTTTATAGGGTCGATAAACCGAGAAAACCGAACCGATTATGAGTTTAGACTTGGAGTTTTTCCCGACAGATTAAAACATGAAGCTGCCAACATTGAGTTTGAAGTTGAACCCAAAACAACGAGACTATGTAATAACAATTATAATTCTATTTAATATATAATAATATACAAATTATATTCTCTTATCTTATCATAAGTTCATAACAATTACCCGAGCGAAACTGAGAAATTTAAATATGTTGTAGTTATTGATTCCATTTTGAACTAATAATTGAACTTATTGCTTTAATTGCACTAGTTAATCTAAATGGTATTATGTTTTTTGAATTTCCCTTCAATGTTGATGAACTTCTTTCTTGATTTACTATTAGAAAGACACTTGGGTAGACATTAAAAATTCTTTTCGAATCATGAGAATAGTCAAAATCAACATTTTTGGGGATAGTATGTTTTAGGTTTACCGGAAAACCGAACCGATGTTAAAAACCCGAACCAAATCGAACTGAACCGAACCAATCAATTTTTATTCGGTTTCAGTTTTGGGTGTGTAAAAACCAAGGCTATTCGGTTCGGTTTTAGTTTTACCTAAAACCAAACCGAATCGAACCGCTTGCAGGCCTAGCGACATCATTCGGCAAGCGACATCAATCGACAGGCAAGCGGGCCGCGCTTTGACTTCAGAGAAATAGAAACATATTGTTGCTTTGAATAATTTAAATGAAAGCTTTAGATTTAGTGTTCTTCAAATTGGTAATTTACACTTTAGTTTATATAATTTGTTCAGCATTTAAAGGTTTTAAATGTCGGACGTTGAGGACATGTCAGATTGAGTTTTTAGATGTCGGATGTTGAAGACATGTTGGGGACATTTTAAAATGTCAGATTCCTAAAAAATATTTATGTTATAAATTATAAGTTATAACATATTATATTAGGCATTAGCTAAATTAATTTTTTCTACTCAATGGACACATTTTTTACTTAGTTATATATATTTCCTAAATACTCAAATCTATCTTCAATTATCATTATTTTCTAACCATGCATCTATTTTCATTGTATGTGTAGAGAAAACTGAAGCTCGTATATTTCTTGTGTCATTGAATACAAAGAGGAATACATATATATAGGAGAGAGGAGGAGAGAAAAAATCCTATACAAGATGTGGGACTAAAGAGGGAAGAAAACATGGGCCCTCTATATGGGTTATTCCAACACTCTCCCGCAAGCTGGAGTGTACAAGTCGTAGGATCCAAGCTTGGACAGGCATTGATAGAAGAGAGTACTGGATAGGGCCTTTGTGAGGACATCCGTCACTTGTTCAGTACCCGGAACATGCTTTAGCTCTAGCTTCTTCATTTGAACTTTTTCCCACATAAAATGGCAATCAACTTCAATGTGTTTTGTTCTTTCGTGGAAGACTGGGTTCTTGGCAATGTGTATAGCAGTTTGACTATCACATAAGAGGAGAGCTGGTGAAGGAAGTTTTACACCAAGGTCAGTCAGGAGGCTCTCAAGCCATGTGAGTTCAAAGACCACAGATGTTATTGCCCGGTATTCAACTTCAGCTGAGGATCTTGCAACAACAGCTTGCTTCTTACTCCGCCAGGTAATCAGGTGTCCTCCAAAGTATGTGCAGAAACCACTTATTGACCGTCGATCGTCCAGGGACCCAGCATAGTCAGCATCATAGTATGTCACCAATCTTGGAGTTGACGATGATGTTTTATAAACCAGTCCCTGACCAGGAGCTGTTTTGAGATACCTAAGAATCCTTTCGACGGCCTGAAGGTGAGATTTTCGAGGAGAGTGCATGTATCTGCTGACCATACTGTTACGATCTCCTCACTTTTGGGGTTAATACATGAGAAGATTCTAGAGAAATCTGGAGTCTTGTACATAGGAAGGCAGTAGAACAATCTAGAGAGTCCATGACTCTTGTACATACCGGAATTGTATAAAATACTCTAGAATAGTATGGATCTAGAATATTCTTTGATTTGGAGGGAAACCTCTTTGGGGCCTATAAAAGGGGAAGGCCCCCTCATTTGTAACCATCCAAGTTTGGAATAAGCTTTTGAGTTCTCTTGCTTACTTCTTCTCTTGTGCTCTTGTGTTCTTGTTCTCGTTCCCATTTCCACCACAGTTTTCTTAGAGTGAGGCTGACTTAGCTAGCCGCGAGGGGTGGCAAGAGGAGCTAAGGCTGTGCGCGACATAGTCAAGGGGACTAGTCCGTGACAGTTGGTATCAAAGCGAGGTTGACCCAGGTTCACTCAGGTTCAATTTGTGGTGCTGCTATGGCGAATGAGGCAAACAACTCAAGCGTTGTTGACGAGCGCGGCAGGGAGGTCGTGGATCAACAAGGCAGGAAGAAGAGGGATCATAGCAAGACGCGTGAAGGAACTCACGTGGATCAGGCTGTCATGATGTTGGTCGACCGAGTTGAGAAGGTGGAAGGTAACTTCGAAGCTCTTGAGGCCCATGTGCTAGAAGAATTCGAATCCATCAAGGAGTCTACCCAGACTTGTCTTGATGCTCACCCGGCGTTGGAGGAACGCCTCGCTAGGATGGAAGATGTCATTCAAGCAATGTGGATTGGCTTTGATGATATGAAGGAGGAAATCACCTTATGTCGCAGAGCCGTGACTAATGGTAGAGGCAACATGGCAATGGGCAATCCAAGGATGGAGGTTCCTAAGCCCAAGCCATTTGTGGGCAAGCGAGATGCAAATGAGGTAGAGAACTTTATTTGGCAGATGGAGCAATTCTTCGAGGGGTGTAACCTCGTCGATGAAGCTGCTAAGGTACGACAAGCCTCTTATTACTTATCGGATGTAGCTTCTCTTTGGTGCCGAAGAAAGCAGGCCGACATCGAGAAAGGCTTGTATCGTATTGATACATGGGAGGAGTTCAGGCGTGAACTCAAACGACATTTCTATCCAGAAAATGTTGTTTATGAAGCTAAGAAGAAGCTTAGGGAGTTGAAGCACAAGGGGAGCATTGCGGAGTATGTTAAGGAATTTACCACCTTGATGCTGCAAATTCCTAGCATGTCGGATGAAGACTTGCGATTCTTCTTCGTGGATGGTCTTCAGCATTGGGCAAAACAGGAGTTACAAAGACGAGATGTCAAGACGTTGGATGAAGCTATTGCCACAGCTGAGTCCCTTATTGAGTACCAACGACACCCAGATGCAGCAAAGCCAAAGAAAGAAAAGGATTACGGGAAAGGTGGGGGAGAGAAGCGTGATGGCAAGAAGCCCAACTTCCAGCGGAATGATACTCGGAAGGAATATGAAGAGAAGAAGAAGGCCTTCATTCCGAAAGGGGGATGCTTCTTATGCAAGGGACCGCATGCCATGAGCAGCTGTCCAAAGATGGGTTCGCTTTCGGCGATCATGGAAAGCAATGATGCGGGAAGTTCTGGAGAAGGTCCTTCTGCTCAAATGGGATCCTTACAATTACTTAATGCTTTGAATGTTAGACCTGCTCCAGCCGCATCACCAAAAGGATTGATGTTCGTGGAGGCGTATGCAAATGGGAAGGCCACCAAGGCCTTGCTTGACACAGGAGCAACGCATAACTTCATGACCGAGGAGGAAGCCAAGAGACTTGGTCTTCATGTCTCTAAGGGTGAAGGATGGTTGAAGACGGTGAATGGGAAGGCGAGACCGTTGCAAGGAGTTTCACGCGGAGTGGAGTTGCAGTTGGGAACTTGGAAGGGCCAAGTAGACTTCTCCATTGCATCGATGGATGACTTTCAAGTTGTACTTGGGATGGATTTCTTCGAGAAGGTACGAGCTATCAATATGCCTTTTTGCAGATCCATGTGCATTATGGAGAAAGGGTCTCCATGCATGATACAAGCGGTGGAAGGGCCACCAACGAAGGGAAAGCAGCTATCGGCTAAGCAAATAGCCAAAGGCGTCAAGAAAGGGGAGGTGACTTACTTAGCCACCTTGAAGGAGGAAGTTGCGGCAAAGGATGAGGAGGTACATCCTTTCTGTTAGGAGATTTGGGAGAAAACTTAGTACATCACATAGAGATCTCACCCTTTATTTATACTAAGCATGAGTGAATATGAAGTAGTGGTACACGGTGTGGGACTAATATGTCTAATAACAATATGACTCGTAACACTCCCCCTCAAGTTGGATCATGGGAACTTCCCAGACCCAGCTTGTTACATATATAGTTCATTCGAGTCCATATGGCCACAGTTAGCCATCCCAAGGTCCGATAGAAGATCAAGAGCATATTTTCGTTGGCAAATAAAGAGAGAGTGGTCATCATGAACCACCTCAATCCCAAGGAAATACCGCAATGGGCCCAAATCTTTTGTTTGGAAATTAGAGTGTAAGAATGCTTTGAGATTTGATATTCCTGCTGAGTTGCTGCCTGTGATAACAATATCATCAACATATACCAGTAGCAGAATAGTACCAGCCGAGGAGTTCTGATAAAAAAGGGACGAGTCTTTAGTACTCTTGGTAAGCCCGAACTGGGTAACAACAGCTCGGAACCGAGCAAACCAAGCCTGAGGGGATTGTTTCAATCCATATAAGGACGCTAGGAGGCGGCAAACCTTGTGTCTCTCCCCCTCAGCAACGAACCCGGGAGGTTGTTCCATATAAACTTCCTCATCCAGGAGCCCGTGGAGAAAAGCATTCTTAATGTCCAACTGGTGTAAGGCCCACTGCCGGAAGGCAGCAAGTGAAAGGAGTATTCGAAGTGAGGACATCTTCGCAACTGGAGCGAATGTTTCATCATAATCCACGCCATAGGTCTGAGCATAACCTTTGGCAACCAGACGGGCTTTTAGGCGATCCAGAGAACCGTCTGCATTCACTTTGACAGAATATATCCATTTGCATCCAATTGCCTTCTTGCCGGGAGGTAAGGGAACCAGGTCCCATGTATTGTTTTGTTGGAGAGCAGTCAATTCGTCATGCATGGCTGCCGCCCAGCCAGGAGAAGCTTTGGCCTCTGCCACGGTCGACGGTAGATGATATCGATCAAGAGTCGAGTGCAGCGCTCTATGAGAAGCAGACAAGCCCTGGTAAGAGTGAACATAGAGCGGTTGCTCCCGACAAGTCCGAACTCCTTTCCGGATTGCAATAGGAACCTCTGGGCTAGATGGCGGAATAGTACCGGGTTCTTCTGGAGGAACAGTCGTCGCATCATCGGTAACAGAGGTAGGCTGAGGTGGTGGCACTACTGTACTAGCAGAAGAGCGACGGGAGTAAACTTGCCCCCACAGGGGGGACAACAGATCAGTAGGGGAAATGATAGCAGGTTCGTGCCTAGGGACCAAGAGAGCATCAAGAGAGGGATCAGGATGAGAGGATCCAGGAGAGGGATAAGGGTCGGACTCCCGGAAGACGACATCCGAAGAAAGGATGTAGCGGCGGAGATCAGGAGAGTAACACCGATATCCTTTAGTGGTCCGAGAGTAGCCGAGGAAGATACATTTCAAGGCACGAGGATCAAGTTTGGAGACAGAGGGACGAGCATCCCGAACATAGCAGACACACCCAAATACCTTCAAAGGGAGGAGGGGACCGTGATGGTCAGGATAGAGAGTGTGGTAGGGTGTCTTCCCCTGAAGGATGTGAGTTGGAAGATGATTAATAAGGTGTGCAGCAGTAAGAACGGCATCCCCCCAGAAGTGTTTGGGTACGTGTTTGTGGTGGAGGATTGCCCGGGTGACTTCAAGGAGATGCCGATTTTTGCGCTCGGCAACACCATTTTGTTGAGGGGTATCCGGGCAACTAGTTTGGTGGATTATGCCTTTGTCAGAAAGAAAGGTAGACATAGACTGAGATAGGTATTCTCGGTCATTATCAGTACGAAGACATTTAACACGTACAGAAAATTGAGTAAATATTTCATTCCATAAATGTTGAAAAATAGAAGGTAGCTCAGAACGA
Organism: Dactylorhiza incarnata; assembly: GCA_033032865.1. Taxonomy (NCBI): domain Eukaryota; kingdom Viridiplantae; phylum Streptophyta; class Magnoliopsida; order Asparagales; family Orchidaceae; genus Dactylorhiza; species Dactylorhiza incarnata. The sequence continues at coordinate 4,455,082 of JAWHQI010000163.1, read as the reverse complement.
TTTTTCATTAGATAGACCCAAGTCATACGAGAAAAATCATCAATGAAAGTGACATAATACTTGTGCTCTAACAAAGTAGGAACAGGACACGGTCCCCAAACATCTGAATGAAGTAAATCAAAAGGTGCAGAAGCACGAGCATCAAGACGAGGACTATAGCTAACTCTGTGGAGTTTAGCAAACATACAAGACTCACAACTAAGAGTGGGAACTTTCCCAAGCTCCGGATACAGACGACGCATGACCTGCATAGATGGATGACCATGACGATAATGAAGATCCAGGACATAGACGCCACCACGCAGCTTCCCTCTACCAATAATACGGCTCGTCGACTGTTCCTGAAAAATGCAACCAGAAGAGGTGAATATAGCAATACAATTCAAATCATTTGTAAGCTTACTAATAGACAGTAGATTGTAAGCAGACTGAGGGACATGCGCCACCGAGGAGAGTGTCATATCAGGTGTCACATTGCAGCTACCAAACCCAACAATAGGGACCATGGAGCCATCAGCCACAGTAATTGACGCTCCGCTATGAGGTTTGTAGGAGTGTAAGATACCTGAGGAACTAGTCAGGTGATCAGAAGCACCAGAATCTGCCAGCCACTGGACCGGCCTCTGGGAGGTACAAACAGGCTGAATGGTTTGAGCCACAGCCGCACTAGGAGGTGGTGAGTCAATCTGGAGAGCCTGCAAGCGTCGGTACTCATCCTCGGAGATTTCAACAGTTCTCGATCCCGGAGGTACAGAAGTAGAGTCAGCCAGGTGTGCCGACCGAGGTGGAGGAGGTTTGGAGGCCCAGTCTGGCTTCCCATGAATCAGCCAACATGTATCCTTTGTATGTCCCCGACGCCCGCAATGCGCACAATGCCTTGCGTCGGTGTCACGACCACGGCCAGAGCGGCCCCCCCGACTACTTCCCCTTCCTCCTCCTCGTGAAGCAAGAGCCATCGACTCGCCGGCGGAAGTATGTAGAGCGGATGACGAAGTACCGATGGAGCCAGCCTTAGTAAGCCGATGGTACACACTAGCAGTCTGAAGGGTAGCAGGGCTCGCCAGCATTTCAGTCTTCGTTGTGGAGAAGTGAGGATCCAAGCCATTCAAAAGCCAAAGAAGCACCAGGTGTTCGCGTTGAGCCTGATGACCTTCCCTGGTAGAGGGAATCTCCCAAAGGTCTAAAATCTCATCAGCCAGAACCTTCCATTCGGCAAAGTACTCGGTAACAGGACGCGCGCCCTGTCTCAGGTCAGCTATCTTGGGGAAGAGTTCACCAAGCCGAGAGAGGTTGTTCGCCTGAGAGAACATCATGTGAAGAGTGTCCCATAGTTCTTTGGTGCTGTCGCAGTTTTTGCACATTTGCTGGACAGATGGATCCATGGAACTCAGGAGAAGAGCAAAGATACGGCAATCATCACTATACCAGTCATCATATTCGGTACTCCCCAAGGCATGAGTTGAGAGATGAGTAAGGTGGTGAGTACGTCGGATGCCTGCAAGAGACATAGTAACCCCCTTCTTCCATAATTGGAAATTGGAGGAGGTAAGGATAGTAGTTGCAATCCTCGCGTTGGGAGGAAAGGTATTTGTAGAGTCCCCTGCAAGAGCAGCGGTCGAAGGAGCAGCGGTCGAAGGAGCAGCGGTCGAAGGAGCAGAGGAGCCCATTGCTACGATTTAGTAAAAACGAAGGAGGAAAAGAGCGGACTGGACGTCCGAAAAGGCTGCTTCGAGGCCGACGTTAGCGGCGCAGACGAGAAGGGGCGACAGGAGACAGCCGGCAGCGGGACATCAGGTGTCGCTGGAGCAGACGGGCTGTCAAAGCACGATAGGTTTTACGCATCGTCGCTGGAGCGGCTTTAGGTATCGCTGGCGGCGGCTTTACGCATCATCGAGGCGACGACTTTACGCGTCGACAGGGGCGTCGTCGAGGCCGCCTGCCGTCGATGTCGCTGGAGACACGCGCGAGCGGGCAAGAGCAGGCGAGGAAGAAAAAGAAGAGTACAGAGCGTGCGTGAGCGGGCGAGAGCAGGCGAGGGAGACGACGCGTGGACGGAGCGGACGAGAGAAAATCAACGGGAAAACCCTAACCGTGCTCTGATACCATGTTAGGAGATTTGGGAGAAAACTTAGTACATCACATAGAGGTCTCACCCTTTATTTATACTAAGCATGAGTGAATATGAAGTGGTGGTACACGGTGTGGGACTAATATGTCTAATAACAATATGACTCGTAACACTTTCATTGTGCAAGTCTTGGAGGAGAATCAAGACGTTATGCCAACCGAGCTTCCGAACAGGCTACCGCCTCGGAGGGAGGTGGACCATGAGATTGAGCTGGAACAAGGGGCGAAACCACCTGCGATGGCGGCATATCGCATGGCTCCGCCCGAATTGGAGGAACTCCGCAAGCAGCTGAAGGAGCTACTTGATACGGGAAAGATTCGTCCATCGAAAGCACCATACGGCGCACCGGTGCTCTTTCAGAAGAAGAAAGATGAATCTTTGCGGATGTGTGTGGACTATCGGGCACTCAACAAGGTAACGGTCAAGAATAAGTATCTTATTCCTTTGATCGCTGACTTGTTTGATAGGATGGGGAAAGCCAAGGTCTACACCAAGATGGACTTGCAGAAGGGCTATTATCAAGTCCGAATTGCTGAAGGAGATGAGCCGAAGACAACGTGCATCACTCGTTATGGGTCTTACGAGTGGTTGGTCATGTCATTTGGCTTGACTAATGCACCGGCCACATTCTGCACTTTGATGAACAGGATATTCCATCCCTACCTGGATCAGTTCGTGGTGGTTTATCTGGATGACATCGTGATCTACAGCAACTCAATGGAGGAGCATGCGGAACATCTCCGCACTATCTTTCGAGTCTTGCGGGAGAACGAGTTATACGTGAAGAAGTCAAAGTGTACGTTCGGCACGGAGGTCTCATTCCTTGGACATGTCATTGGACATGGCCAGTTGAAGATGGATGAAGCCAAGATCCAAGCAATCATAGATTGGGAGCCACCTACTAAGGTAACCGAGCTAAGATCTTTTCTTGGACTTGCAAATTACTATCGGCGGTTTATCCAGGGCTATTCAAGGAGAACAGCCTCATTGACGGACTTGCTAAAGAAGGATAGATCGTGGGCTTGGGATGATGGATGCAAACAAGCCTTTGAAGATCTAAAGCAAGCAGTGAGCACCGAGCCAGTGTTATCATTACCGGACTTTGGAAAGGAGTTCGAGGTCCAGACAGATGCTTCCGACTTTGCCATTGGTGGAGTCTTGATGCAGGATGGACATCCTATTGCATATGAAAGTCGAAAGCTGAACGAGACGAAGCGGCGGTACACCGTCCAGGAGAAGGAAATGACTGCTATCATACATTGCTTACGGGTGTGGAGACACTACTTGCTCGGGGCGAAGTTCGTGGTCAAGACGGACAACGTGACCACAAGTTACTTCCAGACACAAAAGAAGTTGTCTTCAAAGCAAGCAAGGTGGCAAGATTTTCTAGCAGAGTTCGACTATTCGATGGAGTACAAGCCCGGGAAGGCGAACGTCGTTGCGGATGCCTTGAGCCGCAAGGCCGAACTTGCAGCTATGTCCACGGTGAAAGGGGAGTTGCTAACCAGGATCAAGGAAGGGCTGCAACAGGATCCGTTGGCAATTGAGCTTATGAAGACGGCAAGGGAAGGAAGAGCCAAACACTTTTGGGTAGAGGATGAACTTCTTTACACCAAGGGGAAGAGACTATACATCCCAAAGTGGGACAACCTACGGAGGGAATTGATCAAGGAGTGTCATGACACTCGATGGGCAGGTCATCCTGGCCAAAAGAGAACCATGGCGCTAGTGGAGATTTTGTACTACTGGCCGAAGATGAAGGAAAGCGTGGACATATATGTGAAGATATGTCTTATGTGCCAACAAGACAAAGTGGAGAATCGGCAACCAGCGGGATTGCTAGAGCCTCTTCCAGTTCCAGATCATCCATGGCACACCGTGACGTTGGACTTCATCAGCGCTCTTCCCAAATCAGAGGGATTTGGATCGATCATGGTGGTCGTAGACAGATTCTCCAAGTATGGGACATTCATCCCATGTACAAAGGACTGCACAGCGAAGGAAGCGGCCCAAGCATTCTTTAAGCAAGTGGTAAAGCATTGGGGGCTTCCACAAAATATTGTGAGCGATCGGGATCCTCGCTTCACGGGGAAACTTTGGACGGAGTCGTTCAGGATGATGGGATCACAACTAAACTTCTCCACAAGTTTCCACCCGCAGTCCGATGGGCAGACCGAGAGGGTAAATGGCTTATTGGAGTGCTACTTGCGGCACTTTGTGAGTGCTAACCAGCGGGACTGGGCAAAGATCTTGGATGTTGCTCAGTTTACCTACAACTTGCAGAGGAGCGAGTCTACGGGAAGGAGTCCCTTCGAGCTGGCGACCGAGCGTCAACCGTTCACACCGCATGCACTAACCATCAACCCTGGAGAAGGAAAGAGTCCAGGAGCACTTCAGTTGGCAAATTCTTGGGAGGAACAAAATGACTTGGCCAAAATCTGCCTAGAGAAAGCAAGGAAGCGCATGAAGAAATGGGCGGACGTGAAGAGAAGGCCACAGGAGTTTGGCCTGGGAGATAAAGTGATGGTAAAACTCCTACCCCAACAGTTCAAAGTAATGCGGAGCATGCATAAGGGGTTGATAAGGAGGTATGAAGGGCCGTTCGAGGTGGTCAGCAGGGTAGGAAAGGTGTCATATCGCCTTGATCTACCCAACTCGTTGAAGATTCATCCGGTCTTCCACGTAAGCATGTTGAAGCCTTATCATGAGGATCAGGAGGACCCGAGGCGAGGAGAATCACATAGAGCGCCTCCGATCATGACCAAATCATTCGAGAAGGAGATTGATCGGGTGCTATCTCAGAGGGTGGTACGGCGACGCGGAGTCCCGCCAAGTACGCAGTACTTAGTTAAGTGGAAGGGATTGCCAGAGTCCAATGCTACTTGGGAGACATTAGAAGACTTGTGGCAGTTCAAGGACTTTATTCTGCAGTACGAGGCGACGAGGACGACGCCAGGATAGGTGGGGGAGAATGTTACGATCTCCTCACTTTTGGGGTTAATACATCAGAAGATTCTAGAGAAATCTGGAGTCTTGTACATAGGAAGGCAGTAGAACAATCTAGAGAGTCCATGACTCTTGTACATACCGGAATTGTATAGAATATTCTGGAATAGTAGGGATCTAGAATATTCTTTGGTTTGGAGGGAAACCTCTTTGGGGCCTATAAAAGGGGAAGGCCCCCTCATTTGTAACCATCCAAGTTTGGAATAAGCTTTTGAGTTCTCTTGCTTACTTCTTCTCTTGTGCTCTTGTGTTCTTGTTCTCGTTCTCATTTCCACCACAGTTTTCTTAGAGTGAGGCTGACTTAGCTAGCCGCGAGGGGTGGGAAGAGGAGCTAAGGCCGTGCGCGACATAGTCAAGGGGACTAGTCCGTGACAATACCCACGGCAAAGGATATATCAGGTCTTGTTACCGTTAGGCAGATTAATTTTCCAACAAGACGTCGATAGTATTCTAGGTTCTGTAGTTGCAGGTCTGAGTCGGAAGCTTGAGCACACAGTTTGTGATTGACATCCATTGGAGTGTTCGTCGGTTTGCAGCCTGAGAATCCTGCATTATAAAGGAGATCGAGGCAGTACTTTCTCTGAGAGAGGACAAGGCCATCTGGTCTTCTGGCGACCTCCAGACCCAGGAAGTGGTGAAGGTGACCCAGATCTTTTGTCTGAAATACAGAGCTAAGATGTTGTTTGACCGCTTGTATTCATTTGGCGTCATCTCCAGTAATTATGATGTCATCCACATAAACCAGAAGAATAACTGTTCCAGTTGTCTGTTTGCGAGTGAACAAAGAGAAGTCTGCCGAGCTTCGAGTAAAGCCAACCTCCCGAAGAGCCTTGCTGAACTTGTCGAACCAGTTGCGAGGTGATTGTTTGAGACCATAAAGAGACTGCAATAGACGACAGACCAGAGAGGACTCCCCCGTGATCTCAAACCCGGGAGGTTGCTCCATGAAAACAGTTTCATGGAGATCGTCGTTAAGGAAAGCATTCTTAATATCCAGCTGAAATAATGGTCACCGTCGATGTACGGCGACGGAGAAAAGCACACGAACAGTGTTGAGTTTAGCCACTGGAGAGAAGGTCTCTTCATAGTCGATACCCTGTTGTTAAGTGTAGCCACGAGCAACCAAGTGAGCTTTCAGCCGGTCAATGGTTCCATCAGGAGCATGCTTGATAACAAAAACCCATTTACACCCAACGGGTTTCTGTCCAGTAGGACAGGGTACCAGAGTCCATGTCTTGTTAACCCAAAGAGCCGTCATTTCTTCCTCCATGGCAGCGCGCCACCCAGGATGTTGTAGAGCCACCTGCACAGAGGTAGGAATAGCAATGGTGGACAAGGAGGTAGCAAGTGTCTGGAGTTGGGGAGAGAGACGATGTAGTGAAACATAGTTCGCCATCGGATGAGCGGTTGATTCTTTTACCGGATCAGTCAGACGCTGAGTACCCGAGGTTGAAGCCGACTGCGTAGGGGCAACGGGAGGGAGAGTGCGACGAGAGTAGACATGGATGATAGGTGGTTTCGAGGGGGCAGGAGCAGAATCGGGGAAGGAGGAGCCGGTGTGTGAACGGGAATGATAGGTCGGAAGACAGGCAGTGGGGTAGGTATTGGCGTAGGTGTGGATACTGGAGCAGAGAAGAATGGTTGATCCTCCCGGAAGGTAACATCCGGTGACACAGAGATTTTTCGAGTAGTAGGAGAATAACAGACGTATCCCTTCTGTGTACGTGAGTAGCCAACGAAAATTTGCTTGACCGCCCTGGGATTCAGCTTGTCCGTAGACGGTCCCAGGAAATGAACGTAGCACGTACACCCGAAGATTCGAGGTGTGAGGGGAAAGGCCGGAGTGGAAGGAAAGGAGGTTGAAAGGAGTGGCATTGTTGAGGACAGGGGATGGAAGACAGTTAATAAGAAAGCAGGCTGTGGAGACCGCAAAGTTCCAATAGGCTTTGGGAACGTTCATGTGAAGCATGAGAGAGCAGGCAACATCAAGTAAGTGTCGGTTCTTCCGTTCAGCCACACCATTTTGTTGTAGGGTGTAGGGACATGAAGTCTGGTGGATAATTCCGAATTCAGAGCATAAATTTGCAAACTCGTTGCATGTGTATTCACAAGCATTATCGGTTCGTAGAGTTTTGATGGTGGTGGAGAATTGTGTGCGAGTTTCAAGGATAAACGCTCGAAAAATACGAGGGAGCTCCGAGCGACGCGAAGTAAGTATAACCAAGTAACTCGTGAATAGTCATCAATAAACGTAAGAAAATATCGAAACCCAGAAATACTAGTAATTTTATAGGGTCCCCATATATCAGAATGTAATAGATCAAAAGGAGCAGAGCTCCGAGTACAATGTGCGGGAAACGAAGAAAGCGGCTGTTTGCCCAAAATACAAGAATCACATTTAAAAACTGGAAAAGATATATCGGGAAGTGCATTCTGGAGAACTGGGAGGGGAGCATGTCCAAGACGCTGATGCCACTCAGCAAAGGAGATCGATGAGAGGATAGTGGGAGAGTCATCGAGAAGGTAGAGCCCGTTACGCAGTCGCCCCTTACCAATGGTAGTCCGCGTCCGCCGATCCTGTATCAGAAAAGAAGAGGATGTAAATGTCAGGGAGCAATCCAGGTCCGAAGTAAGACGACTAACAGAAAGTAAATTGAACGGGGATCCCGGAACATGAAGAGCCGAGCGGAGAGAGATGGAGGGGCTAAGAGAGAGGTCAGCCGAGCTAGAGACTGGAACCGTCGCCCCATTGGCCATGGTGATACACTTCGGGTGAGGGGCATTCAAATACGTTGGTGGCTGTAGCGAGGTGATATGATGAGTGGCACCAGAGTTCACTATCCATCGTGGACTCGTTGAGAGACAGGTTATACCTGTATTGGAGGCGGAGGCGACTGAGGCAGGTGGGGACATCATCCCTTGAAGTTGTTGGAACTGTAGGCGGAGAGCGTCAATATCGGCGCGGGAGACCGAGGGGCTGTCATCAGCAACAGCAGCGGCAGTCGGACGAGGAGGATTCCCAGGCTTCCGATAGCAGGTCGTCTCAAAGTGGCCATCTCGCCCACAGAATGAACATTTTGGTCGAGAACGGTCACCGCGTCCCCTTCCCTGAGAGGCAAAACATCCACCACGAGCTGAAGGAGGCACATGGAGTAAGAGAGCGGGAGTTTGTTGAAGAAGGGCCGGTGAGGGAAGAGTAGGAGCCGCCATAGGTGCTGAGGTTTTGAGGAGCATGGAGCACACATCTGAGAGGGAAGGAGTGATGGCTGAGGCCAGAACCTGATTTCGGATGCTTTGCAAGTGTGGTGGAACACGAGCCATGATCATAGCAATGATGACGGCTTCCTTCTGAGCTCGTTGAACAGCGTGGTCATTGGTGGACGGTTGATGCTGGATCCATGCCTCGGCCAGAGTCTTGGTGCGAGCAACGAAGGAGATCATGTTAGCAGCCCCAGCCGTATCTAAAGCCTGAAGATCAGTGATGATGTCGTAGAGATGTTGAAGGATGTCCTTGCCTGAGTATAGAGAGTGGAGCTCATCCCACATTGCTTTAGCAGTTTCGTGATACATTACCATCTGGTATGACTCTCCATCCATCGAGTTGAGGAGCCAAGTCTGAACTCGGCCGTCATTACGGAGTCAAGTCTCCGTAGCAGGGACCGGAGGCCCTTGGGTGAGATGACCCAGAAGTGCCTTGGACTGAAGAACTCGTCGGACCGAGTGAACCCATTGTATGAAGTTTCCTTTTCCGGAGAGGGAGATTGTGGTGATTCGCAGCTCGTCACGAAGTTCGGGAGGCTGACCCAGGTTGTCAAGCTTAGGCGGAGCAGGCACCGCGGTGGAGTCAACTGGGGATCCCATTAAAGATAGAAACGGGACGGGCGGGCTGCTGGGAGGAAACCGGCAGGGAGAGGCCGGGCGAGCTGCTGATAAAGGAAGGTCGGGCGAACAGGGAGCAGCGAGCAGGAGACCGGGCTGCTGGAGAGCTAGGCTTGAGAGACAGACCGCAAGCAGGGAGAAGGAGATCGTCGCAATCGCTGCGAGGTCGGCACGGCGGGTAGAGGGACACGATCGCTGCTAGAAGCTCGGCAGAGGGAGCTCGCAGAGGGAGCTCGCTGGACTAGACAGACCGAGGAGATGAGCTGCGAGAAGGAGGGCTGGAGAGCAGAGCTGGAGGCAGAGCTCGCTGGAGGCAGAGCTCGCTGGAGGTGGACTGGAGAGCTCGCTGGAGGGAGAGCTCGCTGGAGGTCGCTGGAGGTCGCTGGAGAGCTCGCTGCTAGCGGAGGAGACCGCTGGAGAGCTCGCTGCGAGCAGAGGATACCAGGGGGTCGCTGGAGGCAGAGCTCGCTGGAGGTCGCTGGAGAGCTCGCTGCTAGCGGAGGAGACCGCTGGAGAGCTCGCTGCGAGCAGAGGATACCAGGAGGTCGCTGGAGAGCTTGCTGCAATCAGAGGGAGGAGGAGACCGCGGCTGAGAGAGGGATCACTGCTGTGAGATCGGCGGCGGAGCTCACTGCGGAGGAGAGACCGCAGGAGGCGCAGACCGTGCGAGAAGGGAAGGAGGTCGCAGCGACAAAAGGAGGGGAAGAGGGGCCCACAGATACAGCGGGAAGTCTATAAGAAGGCCCTGAGGAGGAGACTGGACGGGAAGCTCTCACAGGAAGAGCTCGCGGAGGAGCTGCGGTCAGAGAGGAGGGGTGCGGTCAGGGAAAAAAATGACCGCACAGAGGAGGCCGCACACAAACTTGCGGTCAGAGAGGATGGGGTGCGGTCATGAGTTTTGATGACCGCAAAAATTGGATCGCTAGCTCTGATACCGTGTAGAGAAAACTGAAGCTCGTATATTTCTTGTGTCATTGAATACAAAGAGGAATACATATATATATGACAGAGGAGGAGAGGAAAAAATACTATACAAGATGTGGGACTAAAGAGGGAAGAAAATATGGGCCCTCTATATGGGCTATTCCAACAGTATGTAATAGGTATATCTCCATATATTAATTTAGTTTTTATTTTTTACAGGGATTTTATGTGCATTTTCGGATATGATGTTGACAATGAGCAAACCAAGTAACTAATAAGAAACTCAAGTGCAGTGAAATATCAAGACCGACTAAATAGAAAGTTTTGTATACAAGGAAAAAGAATAATCAAATAGAAATTATATGAGATCATTTATTTACTTTATGCTTGTCTATTAAATTCCTTAGCATAAAAATCACCAAGCACTCTAATGCTTGAATACAAGGAAGATTATGCAATTGGAAAAAGAACAATGATAATTACCCAGTTTCATAATTACTCTTTAAATAATATTGCAAGCTCTAAATAGAAGAAAAAGAGCAGTGATAACTGAAACAATATTGACTCACCTGTAAAATTAACTGAAACAATATTGACAACTGAAACAATATTGATAACTGAAATATAATTGACAGAAACAATATTGCCTGAGATTACTTAAAGATAACTGAAATAAATTTGCTTGAATAAATATTAACTGAAACAATATTAATAACTGAAATAAAATTGACTTCTGTTCAGAAGTAATATGCTGATCACTCTCACCTGAAATTGCTGGCTGGATGCTATTGAGCACCATTGCAATGCCAACAAGATATGCAATTCTTGTAACAGCGCGTTGCAAATCCTTATCAACATTCTCGCTGCTTCTCGGTTCAACTACAAGCATGAGAGAGATCAATCTGCCATTGTAATGAGGAGTTCATGATCAACATTCCAAAACGTATAAAAAAGATATAATGAAAAGGATACTGACCTAGTGTATATCTTTATGCAACATCGCAATGAAACTTATCGGGGCAGCAAGATGCCTGCCGCATTGCCTCTGTGATTTGACAAGCTTTAGTCCCCTCTAATTAGTCTACTGAAACACCACAATCTACAATTACAGGATGATAGTGGCAAAGCTTAGTTTAAAGAGTGATGGTAATTGCAACAACAATACGGTTAAAGGTGGAATCTCCCATCCCTTTGTCTTTAAATGCCAAAGATCGTAGTTTCAAACCTGGCTCTTTTGGAATTAATTTTGATTCAACTAGATACATGATAAATGCATATGAATAATTATTTGTATAAAAAGTGGACAGATAACGAGGGCAATTCTCAATGTACTCAATCACAAAGAAGAAACTGAACACGCACCAAGCTTCTTACAGATAGCCTCTTCTAATGGGGTGACTAATACAATTGCATTTGACCAAGACTCCGAATTCTTGAGCAGTAAATTTGTGGAACATATGTGAAAGAAATATGAAGCAATAGGACTTCGCTTTGGTACAATTTGAGTTCAGATGCAACAATGTGATCCACTCATCATCACGCGTTTGGACACCATACATTCCAAATCACAACCACATTCTGAATCTATAGGACTTAACAAAATGCACAATAAAGTGTGCGGCGACAACAAAATTAGAGAATAAAATCCGAGGAGTCTATGAAAAAGCGTGCAAAAAGCTACAAACACAAATACGAGATGCAAATCAATCGCAAATTAGCACTATAAATATTTTGAGGCCGAGAAGGATGTTATGGCATACCTAAAGAAACAGAAGAATTTCAAGTGAACAATATGAGAAGCGCTATAAAAGGAAATTTGGTCCATTTATATATTTCGAAATGCCCATATCATTGATTTACTAGATTAATTAGGGATCTTGTCAACCTCCGACATTGTTAACATATATATTTCTTCCTCAATATTCGCTTCATGTCTTCCCATCGGTATATGGAGCGAAGACCATAGGGCTCAATCCTACGCTCTAGATCAGTCCAATCTTAGTCCGGTCTTGAAGCTTCATCTTAGCAAATCTAACACGACACTCGTCAGATACGGCCCACGATCTTCTATGCCTAATAACCAATATGTAAGTGTAAATCGACATGTGATATCATCCTCACGATAATTCTGTACATGAGATCCATGATAACTCATCGTAGTGATCGCCTTTAGAATAATTAAATTGTGCTAAAGGGTGTTCAACACTATTTCTATAAAAGGGGGGTTGAGGAATATGATGATAATCGTAATAATACAAATATCTCACCGAAAGAACTCTATGGGATCAACAATATACAAACTTTGGTTCCTCATATAGAGGAGAAGTATCAACGACTGTTATGATATGACATGGATGATTTATAAACTCTAGTCCCGCATATCCTAAACTAGGTTTAAACCTGGGATTCTGATACCAAACTGACGCAAGACGAAATTAGTGAGTGTAGTGTATGTGTGCCCTAATGGGAACTCTAATAAAGTGGTGTTAGTGTAATGTCAAGAAGAATATAAATGACGTGGAGCAAATACAATTGTCCAACAATTAAACATCAATAAATTTTGAAATTAATAAAGAAATATGCAAATAACCACAATTGAATTTAGAGTATTACTGTATTAGATGAACAAGCAATTGTTAATCGTATTAAAACAAAGAGGGCTTCAATGATATGCGAATAATCTTTATAAATAGCATAATGGATGGGCAAATTGATATGAATTTGTATCCCAAATAATATGTTCATCCACCAAGCACTCAACCATTATTAAGACTTCGTACAAGAGCTTACACAAGTAATAGGCTCCACAAGACTTAAATAATGGCTGAATTGGCGCTGGACAACAATTTTGCACCGATTTGGTGCGAAGTTTAGTGACTAAATGGAGTTTTAGAGACGATGGTGGGGCTTTGGCAGGATAGAAGGATTGATGAAATGAAGGGGAAGTAATGAAGGGTTGTTGGGAGAAGGGGTGAGGTTTAACGTGGCCCGATTAGGATGGAGAGGGGCTGGCTGTGGAAGATCTGCAAGAGAACAGTGAAATGAAGAGGTTCCAGGAAGGGCAGAATAGGTCTGGACATGAACATGGGATTGGCTAAAGAGATGTGTGGGTGAACTTCTCGTTGTGGCGATTTCTAAGTGAAATGGAAGTGTCGGTAGAGGTGGGGATGGCAGATGGGTATTCAGTAGATGGAGTTCACGTAGATATTGTGTTATGCCCCCGGACGACATGTGCTTTCGAGGATTCAAGTACGCCCGAAGACCAAAAGGAGCGCCGGGAAAAGACCGGGCTGAACCATCCGGTTCAGCCCGCAATTAATTAAATAAGAGAAGGAGGGTTGAACCGAACCGGTTCAGCCCTCACTTGGGGCCGGTCGGCCCTAGGGGGAGAGGGTTCACATAAATACCCACCTCCCCCCTCTTTTGGAGGCATGCAGAATTATTCCAGGTATTTTTCTTTTCTAGCAAACCCTAGTCGTCTTCTTCCTCTCTAGTCTCTACTTTTTCTAGTTTGCCCTAGTAGTTCCTATCATTTGGTATCAGAGCCTCCTTCCTGCGACCATGGTGACCCGTACGAAAGCGGAAATGGCGCGCTTGGCCTCCATCGAGGAGAACTACGTCACCTTGACGGATTCCGTAGCGGCGATCGAAGCAAGCGTGAAGAACTCGCAACAAAATCTGGAGGAACGCCTCGAGACGAGGATGGAGGAGTTGAAATGTCTCCTTTTGCAAAATCTGAAGGGAAAGGCGGCGAACGGCGATGGATCCGACACCGGGGCAGCCAATACGCCAAATGAGGGCAGCACGGGAGCGAGAAGTAGCGGGGGACTGTCGTCTGGAGCGTCCGGCTCCGGATCGGGCGCGGGAGACCCGATCGACGCCGCTCGGGGAGGCGGGGTCCCATTCCGTCCAGGCGGGCATTCGGACGCAGCGGGGCTGTCCGGCAGAGACCCAGGAGGTCGGGAGATACCGGAGCCACTCCGGTTTGGCTCCAGCAGGCCGACGGAGGCCGCAGGAGGCTCCTGGGGTGTCAGCGGAGGGGCAGCAGCCTAGTGGGGGGTCGGCGGAGGTGCAGCGGCCCAATGGGGTTTCGAACAGCCCCTGCAGGGACCCGGCGGCCTACTGCGACATGGGGGGCTCCGGACAGGTTGGAGGAGCTCCGTTTGGACCGGACAGCACGCAGGACAACCTTGGAGGCCGCAACACCAAGGATTTGGGCTGTTTCGTCCTACCGGGGCGAATGCGGTTCCTCTCGAAGGCGCAACGGAATTTTTTCCTCCCCAACCAGCGAACGCTCCGAACGGAGGATATGGACCGGCCAACATGGGGCCGGGGAAACCTCCAGGGTGGAATCACGGAGGACATCAAGGAGATCATGAGCAACACGGACCGTTGGGTCAAAATGGAGGCGATTTGGGTGGGGCATTTCAGCGACCTTACATGCAACCCAAGCTGACTCGGATGAACTTTCTGAAGTTCCGGGGAGGCGACGCGCTCGAGTGGATCCAGAAGGCCGAGCTATTCTTCAGATATCAGGAGGTTCCAGCGGCTCAGTGGGTACAGTTGGCGGCCTTCCATCTTGAGGAGGACGCATACCAGTGGACACAGTGGTTTTTGCGGGGGCGCGCCCACGCTCCCTGGGCCGAGTTCATAGAGGCTTTCTCGGCTAGATTCGGACCACTGGAGTACGAGGACGTGGAGGCCAGCCTACAGAAACTCCGCCAACGGGGCACAGTCACGGAGTATCGGACGGAGTTCGAGAAGCTGGCCAACCGGGTCACCTGGGGAGAGCAGACGTTGTTGAGTTGTTTCATCTCGGGTCTGAAGGACTACTTACGCGACGAGGTGCACGCGTACTTGCCGCGCAGCCTGAGTCACGTTATTAGCATCGCGCGGATACAGGAGGAACGTTACAACAGGCAGCGGAACCGGACGGCGACCCGGCCACCCGCGGCGCCCGCAGCGGGACGAAAAGATCAACTACCTCCCACTCGTCCCACGGTGACTAAGTTGACCTGGCCGGAGTTGCAGGCTCGGAAGGAGAAGGGCCTGTGCTTTAATTGTGATGAGAAATACACAAGGGGACACAACTGCCAGAAAATTCAAGTGTTTATGCTGCGAGAGGAGGATGAGGAGGAAGATCTACTGGAGAGTGTCGACGTTGAGGCACTCGACCTGACAGAGTTTGGAGTCTCTATACAGGCCATGCAGGGGGGATCAGCCCCGGTGACTCTCCGTTTCACAGGTCGGATCGGTAAGGAGCGTGTGACCATTTTGGTGGACAGTGGGAGCACCCACAATTTCATCAATCCGGTCGTCGCTTCGAAGGTGGGGCATGCGATTGATAGAGAAGCGGCGTTCCAGGTGATGGTAGCGGATGGAAGCAAGCTGAAATGCGAGGGCGTGATGAAGGGGGTGGAAATCCGCGTGCAGAGCTACTTGTGCCATACAGACATGTATTTGCTTCCGATCAGAGGCTCGGACATGGTGTTGGGAGTCCAGTGGTTGCGGCAGTTACAGAGGGTGACCACCGACTGGGTGCGGCTGACGATGGAGTTCACCCAGCAAGGGAAGGACTACTTCTTGCAGGGCATTCGGTCCTCCCCTCTGAAGGAGATTTCTGTGAGGAGCTTACAGCTGTTGGAGGAGCAGGGCTCTCCGATGGCCATGGTGGTGGGGGTAGAGACGTCGGGTCAAACCCTCCCAGACATTCCAGAGGAGATACAGACACTGTTGTCCCAGTTCGAGGATGTGTTCCGGGAGCCTCGGGGCCTTCCGTCGGCCAGATTCAGGGACCATGGCATACAGTTGAAAGAGGGGGCTGCTCCCCCAAACGTCAGGCCCTACCGGTACCCGTACATCCAGAAGGCTGAGATCGAGAGGAGTGTGAAGGAGATGTTGGCGACCGGCATCATACGGCCGAGCACCAGCGCCTTCTCCTCTCCTATCATCTTGGTGAAGAAGAAGGACGGTTCCTGGCGTTTCTGTGTGGATTACCGCAACTTGAATGATTCCACGATCAAGAATAAGTTCCCGATTCCGATGATCGAGGAGCTTTTGGACGAGTTGCATGGGGCGAGCTTGTTTACCAAGCTGGACCTTCGGTCCGGCTATCACCAGATACGTATGAAGACGGAAGACATCCACAAGACCGCGTTTCGCACGCAGGATGGGCATTATGAGTTCTTGGTGATGCCCTTTGGGCTCTCCAATGCCCCATCGACCTTCCAGGCGGTGATGAATGAGACCTTTCGGCCGCTTCTTCGGCGATCGGTGCTCATTTTCTTTGATGATATCCTGATCTACAGTCGGACGTGGGAGGAGCACATCGAGCACGTGGCGCAGGTTCTTACTATCCTGCGGCAGCATCAGTTCTACGCCAAGCTGTCGAAGTGCTCGTTTGGGCAACCAGAGGTGGAGTACTTGGGTCATCTGGTTTCGGCCCAGGGGGTCAGGGCGGACCCAAAGAAAATCGAGAGCATGGTGGAGTGGCCGCGGCCCACTACAGTACGGGCGCTACGAGGCTTCCTAGGCCTGACTGGTTACTACCGGAGGTTTGTGAAGGACTATGGTAAGCTGGCACGCCCTCTTACCCAGCTCCTCCACAAGGAGTCCTTTACCTGGCATGATGAAGCCAAGCGGGCCTTCTCCGCTCTCAAGGAGGCCATGACGACCACACCGGTGCTCGCCCTGCCAGATTTCACCAAGGAGTTCGTCTTGGAGACGGACGCCTCCGGAGTTGGCATTGGGGCGGTTTTGATGCAGGAGGGGAGGCCGTTGGCTTATTTCAGCAAGGCCTTGGCACCTCGGACCCTGGGCCTCTCCACGTACGAGAAAGAGATGCTGGCAATCTTACATGCCGTAACGCTATGGCGCCCATACCTGCTGGGCCATCATTTTAAAGTTCGCACTGATCACCAGAGCCTGAAGCACTTCTTGGATCAGAGGCTGGCATCCCCTCTCCAACAGAAGTGGCTGACCAAGTTGTTGGGGTATGATTATGAGATCGTGTACAAGAAGTGCTTGGTGGCCGACGCTCTGTCCCGCCTACCGGAGAGCACCATTTTCCACCTTTCTGGGCCACTAATTGAGTCCCTGGATGACATTCAGAAGGAGGTCGCCGCGGACCCAGAGCTCCAACCGATTGTGGAGGCCTTGTCCCAGGGCCATCCCACCCCTCCGGGTTACCAACTGGTTGGGGGACACTTGTACTACCACGGGAGGGTGATCATTCCCGCCTCGTCTACCTGGAAGGAGATTATGTTACAGGAGTTCCACTCGTCCACGACTGGAGGCCATGCGGGGGTGCTCTGTACCCTATAACGGCTGCGGGCCAATGTTTTTTGGAAGGGACTACGTCGGGATGCTCAGCGTTTCGTACAGCAGTGTGACGTGTGCCAGCGACAGAAATACGAGACGTCCTCACCTGCAGGGCTGCTAACGCCCTTGGAGATTCCTCAACACATTTGGGAGACGGTCTCGATGGACTTCATCGACGGGTTGCCCCGCTCTCAGGGCAAGACAGTGATCTTGGTCGTAGTGGACAAACTGTCCAAATACGGTCACTTTCTCGCCCTCAGCCACCCGTACTCCGCGGAGACCGTTGTCGATCTATTTGCCCGGGAGGTGGTGCGTCTACATGGTCTTCCGAGTTCGATCATCTCCGATCGCGACCCGGTTTTCATTAGCAATTTCTGGCAGGAGCTGTTTCGGCTACAGGGGACCCGGTTGCGCATGAGCACAGCGCATCATCCGCAGACAGATGGCCAGACCGAGGTCCTCAATCGGGGGGTCGAGACATACCTCCGATGTTTCGTCATGGATGAGCCCCGTTCTTGGACACGATGGTTACATTGGGCGGAGTATTGCTACAATACTTCGTTTCACACCGCCAGCAGGATCACTCCGTTCGAGGTTGTCTACGGGCGACCACCACCCTCTCTTCGGTCCTACGAGTCGGGTAGCACTGCTCTTCCTGCCGTGGATCGAGCTCTACGGAACAGAGATCAGACCTTGGTCCTCCTGCGGGACAATCTCCGTTCCGCTCAGGACCGGATGAAGTTACAGGCTGACAAGCACCGGACGGAGCCGACGTTTCAGGTAGGGGACGAGGTCTTTCTCCGTCTTCAACCATACAGACAGCTTTCAATTGCTCGCCGGGCCAATCAGAAGTTAGCTCCCCGGTTCTATGGCCCGTTCCGCATCACCCATCGGGTGGGACCGGTTGCTTACACTCTCGCTCTTCCTGAAGGGTCCAGAATTCATCCCACGTTCCATGTGTCGCTGCTGAAGAAGAAGCTGGGAGCGGCGGTCACTGTGACTCCCTTCCTTCCCGAGGCTACTACGACGGGCGAGCTACGCCCCAGTCCCGAGGATATATTGCTGTTCCGCTGGAAGAAACATGGCACGGAATACCGTTCAGAGGTTCTGGTCAAGTGGAAGGATCTGTCCGAGGCCCACAACACTTGGGTGGATTTACTGGAGTTCCGGGAGTTCTTTCCAGACTTTCAGCTTGAGGACAAGCTGCCTCTTGAAGGGTAGGGGAGTGTTATGCCCCCGGACGACATGCGCTTTCGAGGATTCAAGTACGCCCGAAGACCAAAAGGAGCGCCGGGAAAAGACCGGGCTGAACCATCCGGTTCAGCCCGCAATTAATTAAATAAGAGAAGGAGGGTTGAACCGAACCGGTTCAGCCCTCACTTGGGGCCGGCCGGCCCTAGGGGGAGAGGGTTCACATAAATACCCACCTCCCCCCTCTTTTGGAGGCATGCAGAATTATTCCAGGTATTTTTCTTTTCTAGCAAACCCTAGCCGTCTTCTTCCTCTCTAGTCTCTACTTTTTCTAGTTTGCCCTAGTAGTTCCTATCATATTGGTGGTTAGGGCCTGGATGATGTGGTCAGTTACTAGATCTCGAGAGAGGAACTATACAATTTCAGTAGAAAGATGCGGTTAATATGATGGTTTTTTGAGGTAAGTGATAAATGTAGCTTAGTTATATTGGATTTTGGTGGGTAGAGGTGGTAGTTAACTAGTTGTTGGAGGCTATGAGTGGTGGGGGTGGTTGCATGGTAGTTATGGAAGAGAGGGTCGTTACCTTGGCTTCGGCAACAAGGATCCATGGATTCAGCACCATGGGAAGACCATGAGAGACTAGAAATTCTCTCCAGATTTTGTGATGCCTGAAAATCCGTCTCTAGACATCTATTTATAGACCTAGAACCCACTATGGATCGGCAAGATTGCCCGAAACATAAATCTACTAATTTTACATAAAATAAAAATATAAAAATAACATAAAAATAGGTCGTCGTCGCTTTGAACGCGACAACCGGCTTAGATCGTTTGTAGGACAATCTTATCTCCGCCTTCTGCGTACGTAGACTCGTGCAGGCTCTGATAAACGTCGGCCCACCCTCGATCCAGGATCCCCATCATTTCATAGTTCAAATTTTTATCACTGATATGCTCTCTGTTTTTTTTGTGAACTAACATTATTTAAATTAACCCCAATAATTTGGTTTGTAAATTGAACGGTGTTGGATTAAACCGAGTAAAAAAAACAACCTCATAGCCATAATTGAATTCATTAGGTTTCAACATATTTTGCCCTGGGAGCAATCCAACCTACTTCAGGCCACATGTCTACTAATATAAAAAAACTGCAATGTGTGTAGGTAGCATTCATACTTCTGTTTGAAAGTTTTTAGCAAAAATAAGTTGTCTATAAGCAGGAAACAACTAACTAGATTCCCAACATTAAAGATATTGCATAAGATTCTGCATTAGCTTAATTTAATCAATGAAAGCAATACATAATGTGTACAAAAACGGAAATTAAAATAGAAAAACCTTTTGCTTAGCCTTTTTCTCAGAATAAGCTTGATTAAAGTCCTTAGTATCCTGCACTGATGCTTCAACCGAAGTCACATTTTTCTTTGCAGGAATGAAACTCTGCTGCGTCATTTATTGAGTTAGAGTGAATTATACCAGAAAGCTTTTCCCTCAAATCACGTACTCCAATCTCTTTCCTAGTTCCGTAGTTTTGTTGAGAAACTTTCTTTTGAAGCTTCAAAGATCCTTAAGCCCAACTCTGAATTCTTAATTTAATATTTAAAATTTAAACAAGAAATTATTATAAAGTGAACTAAAATAATCCAAATATGATTGTTGGCACTTTTACAGCTATTATACTTAAAGATGGAGATTCTCTGTCACTCTCATAAAGATCATGTTTCCATTTGTCATAAGCATATAGCCACCAGTCAAAGTTGATAGATGTCAGCCCTTATGATCATAAATTTGACTATGCAATGATAGAAGAATAACTACCAGTCAGTTAGCTATAATAATGAGAGCAGGCCATGATGGTAAGCAATACACATGAGCATAACAAATGTGTATGAAATCAAACCACAAATACAGAGGAAGAAAAATCAACATGTACAAGAATATTCAAAAGACCATTCAAAGGAAGTTAGATTATGGCAACACATGAAATTCTCTATATCAAGCATTTTATGAATAAGTTAAACAGAATAAAAATATCAATTGAACACCATTTCCATAAAGCATCCATGCTACAGTTTCATGGATACTGTACAAGTGACAGCTTTACAGGTTTGTTTCGAATTCCATAGCATGGCTTACTGTTACGATCTTACTAAGAAAGGGGGAAAACTAGAGGAACTAGGGAGAAACTAGAGAGAACTAGCACTTAGGGTTAGGGTTCAGGAGGAAGGGAGGAAGGAAATACCTTGATAATAGTTTGCATGCCCAAAAGAGGGGGGTTTGGGTATTTATATTATCCCTAACCCCCCTAGGGCAGGCCGGCCCCCATTGGGGCTGAACCGGTGCGGTTCAGCCCCGGTGCTCCTTATATTAATATTGGCGGGCTGAACCGGATGGTTCAGCCCGGTCTTCCTCCGCCTTCTCCTTTGGTTGACGAGCCCAGTAGCCGAATAACCTGGTGATGACGCCGGGCGTAACATTCCCTCCCCCATCAAGGACCAGCTTGTCCTCAAGCTGGAGGCGGGGAGAGTGCGGCTCTTGGGACAAGTGGGCTCTGGCTTGCATCTGAGACGAGACCCCTGTTGGAGCCGTAGGTTCCGCTCTACTTGCTGTAACGATGGGCTTCGTACTATCCGGTGCCCCTAGATGTTCCACGCTGTGGGGTGAGATCTTCTTTACCTTAGACAACGTGAGGCCTTCCAAGCAGTACCCCTTCCCGTGCTGGCTAAACTCCATAGTCATCTGGTTCCAGCCGAAAGTCACCCGCCGAAGTTGCTGCAGCCACGGTGCACCCAACACCATGTCGGAACCCCGGATTGGCAATAAGTAAACATCAATATGCTCTGTGTACCCCTGTATCTGGAGCTCCACCCCTTTTAGCACTCCCTCGCACTGCAGTGTGCGTCCATCCGCTACCCGGACGTGGAAAGCTGCGCTGCGATCTATGACACACCCCGTCTTCTGGGCCACACCGGGTTGGATGAAGTTGTGAGTGCTCCCGCTGTCCATCAGAATCGTCACCGTCTCTCCGCCGACCCTCCCAGCTAGGTGTAAGGTCGGAGATGGGGTACCCCCCTCCAAGGCCTGGATGGATACTCCAAAGTCGTCAAAAACCAACTCTCCCTCCTCTACAGTGCGAGTAACATCTTTCGCGTCCTCCTGCAGCATGAATACCTGGACCTTCTGGCAAGCGTGCCCTCGGGTGTACTTCTCATCGCAGTTGAAGCATAGCCCCTTGTCTTTTCTGGCCTGAAGCTCCTGCCACGTCAACCTCGTCACAGTAGGACGGCCCTCGGTCGGTGGTTCCTGCTTAGGTACATCTGCAATCGTAGGTGCCCGACCTGTCGTCCGAGTCCTCTGTCGATTGTACCGCTCCTCCTGTATCCTGGCCAGGCTGATGGCATGACTCAAACTGCGTGGCATGTAGGCGTGGACCTCGTCTCGCAAGTGGTCCTTCAATCCGGATACAAAACAGCTCAGCATCGTCTGCTCCTCCCAAGAAACACGGTTTGCCAACTTTTCGAATTCCGTGCGATACTCGGTGACTGTGCCCTTCTGACGCAATTTCTGAAGGGTGGCCTCCACGTCCTCATACTCCAAGGGCCCAAACCTAGCCGAGAAAGCCTCTATGAACTCGGCCCAAGGGGCATAGGTGCGCCCCCGCAGAAACCATTTCGTCCACTGATACGCGTCCTCCTCCAGATGGAAGGCCGCCAACTGCACCCACTGAGCCTCGGGAATCTCTTGGTACTTGAAGAAAAGTTCAGCCTTCTGGATCCATTCTAAGGCGTCGCCGCCTTTGAACTTAGGGAAGTTCATACGTGTCAGTTTTGGCTGCATGTACGGCCGTGGTTCGGCATGTGCTGGTTGGTAAGGTTGCGCTGGAGCCACTGCGGGCCCGGGTCGTCCCCAGTCCAGACCGTAGCCTCCTTGTTGCCCTCCACCCAATGGGTTGCCATTTCCATAGTCCGTCGGTCCTCCATATGGCGGTGGCATCGGTAGGATGCCCGCCACACCCCCGATTGGGATCGCATTCACTCCAGTAGGTCGAAAAGGGGCTGCTCCCTGCCCTGGACCCCGCCACGAGGAACCCGGGTGCATTCCCGGTCCGTTCCAGGCGTACTGGGTGCCGAACGGCCCATTCGGTGTCGCCGATCCCGATACGAGAATTCCGCCTCCCGTAGACCCGGAACCGGCCCCTTGTTGCGCTCCACTTCCGATTCCTGTGTCGTTCTGCGCCGGGGGATGGTAGGATGCTTCGGTTTCTGATCCCTCCGCCGCGTGGGATTTTCCTTTCAGATTTTGCACGAGTAAGTTCTTGATCTCCTCCATGCGCGCGTCAAAGCGATCCTCTAGATTTTTTTGGGAGGATTTCACTAGTTTTTCGAGCGCCGCCACAGTGTCCGACAACCCGACGTAGTTCTCTTCGATGGTGGTCAAGCGTGCATTCTCGGCTTCGGTGTGTGTCACCATGGTCAGCTGAACCAGACGCTGGAAGCGCTGTAGCAACAGAAGCCCGAGGAGCAGGCAGGAGGCAGGCGGCGGAGCCGCAGGCGGCGGCCTCTGGAGCAGCAGGCAGCGGCCTCTGGAGCAGCAGGCGGCGGCGGTGGCCCTGGAGCAGCAGGTGGGGGCGACACTGGAGCAGGCGACGCTGGAGGTGCTGGAGTCGTCGCTGTCGAGGGCTGGAAGCGCTGGAGTCGGCGCTGTCGAGGGCTGGAGTCGTCGCTGTCGCGGGTTGAAGCGCTGGAGTCGTCGATGGATCGACGTCGAGGGCTAGAGTCGTCGCAGGAGTCGACGTCGAGGGCTGGAGTCGTCGCTGGAGTCGACGTCGAGGGCTGGAGTCGTCGCTGGAGTCGACGTCGAGGGCTGGAGTCGTCATCGGGATCGGAAAACTATCGGGATCAGAATCGGGAAGTAGTCGGGATCGGAAAAAAAACTGGGAGGACGAAGCCTCTGATACCAAATGTTACGATCTTACTAAGAAAGGGGGAAAACTAGAGGAACTAGGGAGAAACTAGAGAGAACTAGCACTTAGGGTTAGGGTTCAGGAGGAAGGGAGGAAGGAAATACCTTGATAATAGTTTGCATGCCCAAAAGAGGGGGGTTTGGGTATTTATATTAACCCTAACCCCCCTAGGGCCGGTCGGCCCCCATTGGGGCTGAACCGGTGCGGTTCAGCCCCGGTGCTCCTTATATTAATATTGGCGGGCTGAACCGGATGGTTCAGCCCGGTCTTCCTCCGCCTTCTCCTTTGGTTGACGAGCCCAGTAGCCGAATAACCTGGTGATGACGTCGGGCGTAACACTTACATCACATGGCTACTTAGCCATAGACTCATAGTCGTGGGAGATTTTAAGCCATCCAAAATTAAACATGATTTTCACTCTCCATATCTTCAAGGACACAAAAAAAAACACTTTGCGTAAGAATTAGAAGTCACGAGGATGTAAAGTAAACAACGCATTCACAAAGTTGTCACCACTGAAAATATTTTAAGTTGCTTGCATGTTCGTTATCAAATATGTTTTACACGGTTTCTTCATTGACAAAAAAGTATCTCAATATATCAGCATACCCAGCTTGAATTTAGGATAAAGAAACACATTAGAACAAATAGTTTCCCAATATACTATGTATGATAGAGGGGCTAAAATAGTAATGAGCAAAGGAAATGGATATGGACACCAACAATCAATTTCTTATTCTAGATAAAACCATAAAGTAGAATTTTAGATCGAGGGGAAGAACAAAAAGTTGACTGGATATTGATTTCTAGATGACTCAAAATTGATTTCAAGTCAAAATAAAATCAAAATCGATACAAACCGAGATGCCCTGTGTATGATCTGAGACCAGTTCGATGTGATCATATCTTCGCGATCTATAATTGGACGAAACATGGTTATTCTCTTTCAAACTACTATTATGCGGGTAAATGGAAATTCAAAATATATGAGTGCTTCCATCCAAATAGAAAGTTATGGAAGCTTAGCCTTCCACTGTCGCTGCCTAGGCATCCAAAGCTTAAGTAAACATCCATATGGTTCCAAAGAAACGCATCATTTATGCAAATCATGTAGGCATTGAAAGAAGCACATAAATATTGCAGACGTAGAGCTCAGCATGACATTGAATTCAAAGCCTAGCCTCCACGCCATCGCAAGAACGTGATGAGAATGAGGACGCTATCCTTTTCAACAGTAGTTGCCGAGCCGAACCAAGATCCTCGCACACATCGCTGTCAGGGCGCTCCTTGACGGAGCACTTGGTTCCTGCTGTGATCCAGTCGGTGTGCATAGGTCCAGCCATCCAGGGAGGAAGGAGAAACCCTAGAGAGGTAAAGGAGCAAGAAAATAAGATGAAGAGTGGTTGCTTAAAGTGGTTCTGAGAAGGGGGTTGAGTGGGAAAAGGTGATCAGGAGATTGGATTAATTCTATATGGCTTGACACATGATGCGTGTTCACATCAACAAATCACGTGCACAAGCATTACCCTAATATCGCAACTGACTATTGGTCGGCTTCATCATCATCATTTACAAATATTTTCCCTTTACACCGGATTCAAGATTCTTATGCATAAGTGAAACAACAATATCTTTAAACTACTTTAATATATAAGAGTGACGGTGCACGGTGGCCCCTCGAGCTAGCGGCATCATGCGGCGGGCGACAACATGCGGCGGGTGGCAACATGCGGCGGGCGGCATCGCTCAGCGGGCGGCATCGTTCGGCGGACGACATCATTCCACGAACAGTATCATTCCATGGACAAGCATGCTGCGCTAACTTCAGAGAAACAGAAACATATTGTTGCATTGAATGTTTTAAATGAAAATTTTAGATTTGGTGTTCTTTGAATTAGTCATTCACTCATTTGCACTTTAGTTTATATAACTTGTTCAATATTTAAATACAATTGTTATAAATGATGTTAATATAAAGGTTGAATGCAAATATGGATTAACACGTAATAAAATGTCGATCATAATGCAGGCTAATAAAATAAAATTCATTGAATTGCCAAATATCCAAAATAAACTTACTATTTACATATTTCTTGCACTTCCAAAATAGATGCAGCCAAGCGAGTTGTCTTGGCAAAATTTACAAAAAAATAATTCCAATGTTCTATGACATGCAAGTCTTTTGGCACCCTAGGTATTAGTATTTTGGGGCCGTTGTAGTTGTAGACAAGAGACATATTGTGACAGAATGTTGTGAAGTTAAAATCATGGGCTCCTTGATATATTTCTTCAATCCAGTCAGGAATTGCTCAATAGGATATTATGTGTTCTTTGCCTGGACAGTGGAGTATGGGGATTAAAACGCTTAATTTGGCATCAAAAAATTAGAGGACACGTTGCATCAGTTTAGTATATGTTTATTCAAATGTCATGGCTTCACATACCTTTGATAGTGTCACAATATCTACTTTTACTTAAAGAGAACTGTTGTCTGATTCTTCAGATACAGTTACTTGCGCCCGTTAATGTGAACCTGCATTGAATTTGAACATTTAGATGCAAGGGCATTTATATACGAGTGACAGTGCACGGAGGCCCTCCGTGCGGGCGGCAACATTCGGCGGCGGCAACATGTGGTGGGCAACAACATGCAGCGGGCGACAACATGAGGCGGGCGGCAACATGCGGTGGGAGGCAACATGCAGCGGGAGGCATCATTTATCGGGCGGCATCATTCGGTGGGCGACATCATTTGGAGGGCGGCATCTAGGGGTGTGCGCAGAAAATCAAAACCGAACCGAATTTGGACCGAACCGGTCGATTCGGTTCAGTTTCAGTTTAGGGGGCTGAAAACCAACCTTATTCGGTTCTGGTTCGGTTTATAGGGTCGATAAACCGAGAAAACCGAACCGATTATGAGTTTAGACTTGGAGTTTGTCCCGACAGATTAAAACATGAAGCTGCCAACATTGAGTTTGAAGTTGAACCCAAAACAACGAGACTATGTAATAACAATTATAATTCTTTTAATATATAATAATATACATATTATATTCTCTTATCTTATCATAAGTTCATAACAATTACCTGAGCGAGACTGAGAAAATTAAATATGTTGTACTTATTGATTTCATTTTGAACTAATAATTGAACTTATTGTTTTAATTGCACTAGTTAATCTAAATGGAATTATGTTTTTTGAGTTTCCCTTCAATGTTGATGAACTTCTTTCTTGATTTACTATTAGAAAGACACTTGGGTAGACATTAAAAATTCTTTTTGAATCGTGAGAATAGTGAAAATCAACATTTTTGGGGATACTATGTTTTAGGTTTACCGGAAAACAGAACCGATGTTAAAAAACCGAACCAATCGATTTTTGTTCGGTTTCAGTTTTGGGTGTGTAAAAACCAAGGCTATTCGGTTCGGTTTTAGTTTTACCTAAAACCAAACCGAATCGAACCGCTTGCAGGCCTAGCGACATCATTCGGCAAGCGACATCAATCGACAGGCAAGCGGGCCGCGCTTTGACTTCAGAGAAATAGAAACATATTGTTGCTTTGAATAATTTAAATGAAAGCTTTAGATTTAGTGTTCTTCAAATTGCTAATTTACACTTTAGTTTATATAATTTGTTCAGCATTTAAAGGTTTTAAATGTCGGACGTTGAGGACATGTCGGATTGAGTTTTTAGATGTCGGATGTTGAAGACATGTTGGGGACATTTTAAAATGTCAGATTCCTAAAAAATATTTATGTTATAAATTATAAGTTATAACATATTATATTAGGCATTAGCTAAATTAATTTTTTCTACTCAATGGACACATTTTCTACTTAGTTATATATATTTCCTAAATACTTAAATCTATCTTCAATTATCATTATTTTCTAACCATGCATCTATTTTCATTGTATGTGTTTGCCCAGAAAGCCCGCGACCTCCTCTCATGGCACTTTTTTCCCGATCTCAGCGGTCTCCGTTTGTGTGACCGCCCGGATCGCCAGCTGCCTTCTCAACCAAGAGTTTCTAAGAGTCAAGCGGTCAGAGCAGTGCGAGACCGCCAGATTGAGCGGTCTACTTGTTTTTCTTATTTTTGTTATCTGCACCCCTTCTCCCTGCCCTGGTTCTCCTGTATCCCGGGCAGCCCGTAGTTTTTAGTTCTGCCCGTTTGGGCAGCCCCCTCGTCTATAAATAGAGGGGTAGGGGTACCAGGAAAAGGACTTTTGGCTCCGGGGCTTCAGCTTACAACCTGTGTAAGCGGTCTCATTTTTTCGTGATCGCCTTTTTGTGATCGTTTTCCTTTTGTCTCAGCATCTTCTGTCTCAGTAACCTACATTTCGCAGTTTTCTCCCACCCCCTTTAGTGTGAATTTTGGAGGTACCATTTTTGGCACCAACAGAACGAACACGCGACCTTCAGATTCGAAGTGTTAGGTGAACTTCAGACTTTCAAGATGGCTGATCGCCGTAGAGGTCGTCCTTTGCGGTCTCCCAGTGTTCCCCCTTCCGATCACAATCCGTTAGAAGCGATGGAGCGCCGCTTCGAGCTTCGCGTTGAGCAGGCTCTCCGCGAGGCCGCCCGAGCCAGGCAGGACGCTGCCGCTGTTCAGCAAGAGATCGCGCGGTCTCAGCAAGAGGCCGCTCGAGATCGGCAGGAAGTTGTTCGGACTCAGCAGGAGTCCGCGAAGCAGATCGAGGCCATGAACCAAGTTCTGGCCGCGATCTCCCAGAAGATCCTTCCTCAATCCCCTCAGATCGCTACCCCTGACCGCATGGCAAGCGGTCACCATAGCGATCATCCCGTTTTCCAGCCTGCAGCTCCTCAGCGATCTCAGCATGAGGAGTTCGCCGCCCGTCGTAATTCTTTTCGAGCCGCAGCCCAGGGGCCTCCGGCTCAGGCTTTGAATTTTGAAGAAGGGTTTGCTTACCCTCAAGATCCTCCAGCTCCTTTTCTTCCTCCAGGACCTTCTGTGTTTGGGGAGCCTTCCCCCTTTACTGATGAGATTCGTCGGGATCCAATTCCTCATGGATTCAGAGAACCCCGTCTTCCTGTATATACAGGAGAGACCGACCCGATGTGTCATCTCCAAGCTTTCGAATCTGCCGTTGCCCTCAGGACCATTTCAGATGGAGTGAGGTGCAAGCTGATGGTTACCTCCTTCGATGGGTCAGCCATGGAATGGTTCTACAAGCTGCCAAGTCAATCTATCCCAAGCTTTGCCGCCTTGAGGCAAGAGCTCCTCCTGAGGTTCGCCACCGCAAAGAAAAGGAAGAGTGGTCCTGCGACCCTCTTCAAAATTAAGCAAGGAGACAACGAGACTGCAGCACATTTCGTTGATCGCTTTCAGAAGGAGATCTTGGGAGTCAGAGACATGGATCCCGAGCTCTATATGGTGGCTTTGATCAGCGGCCTGCAGGAGGGTCCTCTGAAGTTCAAAGTCACAACCAAGGAACCTAGCTCCTATCAGGAGCTGATCAGCATTGTCAATCGCTACATAGAAGGGGAGATCAACAACCCCACCTATGTTAGCAATCTGACCAACAGAGCCACTCAGAAAGGCTCTGCAGGATTCTATCCTGCGGCATCTTCCTCGAAACCTCGGCAAGAGCTTCCACCTCCGGCCCCGAGAGGTAAGAATTACCGAAACAACCGCTTCAATCGAGGTAATCAATCTCTCCCACCTCAAAATTCATTTCTTCAAACTCCCGCTACTCCTGCTCCGCAAGTCACCCCCATCCACCAGATCCAGTATGCTCAACCTCCTATTCTACCCGTTCCTTCATTTTACAATGAATCCCAAGAGTCCTTCACAGACTTTGGTGTTCCCATGAATGAAGTGCTTCAAATCCTTCAGAAGCAGCCCTTTTTTAAGAGGCCAGCTCCGCTGAATTCTGATCCGAAAACCAGAAACCCTACTCTCTACTGTGAGTATCATAGAGATAGGGGTCATTTGACAGAGGATTGCAGAGCTCTCCGCCTATTTTTAGAGAAACTATTAAAGGAGGGAAAGCTCCGCGATCTCATTCAAAAGAATGATTCTGCCAAAGCTTCAACCTCCAAGGCCAAGGAGGTAGCAGAAGTTCACTGGGAGTGCGAAGAAGTAGATGATGTTGGTCATCTGGGCAACATCGATTTTCCCAACGAGTGCGTGGACGCTAATGATGAAGGTGCCTTGGGCAACCTATTCTGCATCCATGGGGGTGCAGGGCCGGAGTCCTCGAGAAAAGCAAGTCTGAAGAGGGTTTACCAGTCAGAGGTTGCTGCTACCTCTTCGGCTCCGGTTCGAGGGACGGTCACTTTTGGAGATGAAGATCTTCCTCAGACCGCGAATCCCTTTGATGATGCAGTCGTCATCAAAGCTGTAATCGAAAATTATACGGTGGAAAAAATTCTAATAGATACAGGAAGTTCAGTTAATGTGCTCTTCAAACCCGCCTTCGAGGCGTTGAAGACAGGTAAAACTCTCCTTTCAACTGAAGGCCCCATCTATGGTTTTTCAGGAGAAAAGAAAGAAGTGGAAGGACTCGTCACCCTTTCTGTGGTTCTGGGAGGGATAGTGAAGTTGGTCAAATTCATAGTCGTTGACGCTCCCAGTAGCTACAACGCCATCTTTGGAAGACCTTTCCTAAATGCCTATCAAGTCATCGTCTCTACCTACCATCAAGCAGTGAAGTTCGCCTTGAATGGCAAACAACACCGAATCAGGAGCGATCCAAGGAAGGCCAGGGAATGCTATGTGAAAACGGTCAACATGATCGTATCCTCTCCTCAAGAAATCATGATGGCTGAATTAATCGAAGCTCCTGAGCAAGTTCCAGTTGCAGAAGAAATTGAGGAGGATGCAAGAGATGGAGTTCGTTTGGAACCCGCCCAAGCAACCCAGAAGGTCCAAATCAGCGAGGAAGATGAGGGCAAGGGTCTCTCCATTAACGCTGAATTATCTGAAGCTGACAAGGGTCAGCTCATTTCTTGTCTTCTGCAAAATTTAGATATCTTCACTTGGTCGGCAGACGACATGCCTGGAGTGAGTCCAGATGTTGCTTGCCATCACCTCAACATCAGTCCAAATGTCATCCCAATCCAGCAGAGGAAGAGGACTGTTGCAACCACTCTGGCTCAACCTATCCGTGAGGAAGTGGAGAAGCTCCTGAAGGCGAAGTTCATCCAACCGATCCAATATCCTGAGTGGGTGTCAAACGTTGTAATGGTAACAAAGCCAGGTGGAAAGTGGAGGATGTGTGTCGACTTTACTAAACTCAATAAAGCTTGCCCCAAGGATTGCTATCCCTTGCCTCAGATAGATTCTTTAGTGGATTCTGCGGTAGGTTATTCTTTTATGAGTTTTTTAGATGCTTTTTCAGGTTATCACCAAATCAGGATGCATAAACCCGATATACCGCACACTTCGTTTATCACAAATGATGGTTGCTTCTGTTATCTCGTGATGCCTTTTGGGTTGAAAAATGCTGGAGCAACTTACCAAAAAATGATGGATACAGTTTTCAAAAATCAGAAGGCAAGAAACCTTGAGGTATATGTCGATGACCTCTTGGTGAAAAGCAAATCTTTCTCCTCTCATCTCAAAGATCTCTCTGAAACTTTTGCAACCCTACGAGTCTTCAATATGAGGTTGAATCCATTGAAGTGTGTTTTCGGAGCAAACAGAGGTAAATTTTTGGGTCACCTCCTCACCCCAGAAGGGCTAGAACCAAATCCAGACAAGGTAAAAGCTATCTTGAAAATGCCACCTCCCAGAACCCCAAAAGAAGTTCAACAGTTGGGAGGGAGAATGGCAGGCTTGAGTCGATTCATCTCCCGGTCAGGGGATAAAAGTGCACCGTTTTTTAAGACTCTCCGGGGAGGAGCCAGGTTCGAATGGACTCAAGAGTGTGATAATGCTTTCAATCAGCTTAAAAAGCAGTTGACTTCAATTCCTCTACTCCAAAGTCCGCGAGGAGGGGAAGATCTTTTTCTTTATTTGGGAGTTGGCATCGATGCTATAAGCTCTGTTTTGGTCCGAGAGGAGAAAAAGAAACAATTTCCAGTTTACTATGTAAGTCGAATTCTGAAAAGTGCGGAGACTCGCTACCCGATCCTAGAGAAGCTAGCTTTGATGCTTGTAATTTCAGCAAGAAGATTAAGACCGTATTTCCAAGCTCATTCGATTTTAGTCGTCACTGATCTTCCATTGAAGGGTGTCTTGGAGAAGCCGGAGCATTCAGGCAGATTGGCAAAGTGGGCAATTGAGCTCAGTGAGTTTGACATATCTTATGTTCCAAGAATCGCAATCAAAGCTCAAGTCTTAGCAGACTTCATGGTGGATGCTAAAGAAGTTGAATCGCAGAAGGGGGTCGGAGTACCCCTTGCCTGGAAAATCTTCGTGGATGGAGCCTCAGGGAAAAATTCTTCCGGGGCAGGAGTTATCTTAATCAACCCAAATGGAGTAAGGCTGAATCAAGCACTAAAGTTCTATTTTCAAGTAACAAACAATCAAGCGGAATATGAGGCTTTGCTAGCCGGTCTCAAGTTCGCCAGAGAACTAGGGATTGATGATGTCGAAGTTTTCACAGATTCTTTGGTAATGGCTTCTCAAGTAAACGGAACTTTCGAGACTAAAGATAGTATCTTGAAGCAGTATTTGACTCTGGTAAAAATTGAGGTTGGGAAGTTCAAAAGCTTCACTATCAATCATATCCCAAGGGGTGAGAACGTGGAAGCGGATGAGTTGGCAAAATTTGGGCTTCTTTCAGGGGGAACAACTTCGGAGTTGTTTCGCCCGGCAATTGAGGAAGGAGAGGTCATGGAGATTGATCAGCATCAGTCTTGGATAGATCCGTTTGTTCTTTATTTTTCAACTGGAGAGCTCCATTCTTCAATAAAAGATAGGAAAAGGTTTAAACGGAAAGCGGCTAACTATTATCTTGTTACAGGAGTGCTTTATAGGAGAACCTTCCTTTCACCACTAGCACGGTGTGTTTCGGAGGAGGAGATTCCAACGGTCCTTCAGGAGGTTCATTCTGGAGAATGTGGAAGTCACTCTGGAGCCAGGACATTGGAAAAAAGAATTCTGAGGCAAGGCTACTTTTGGCCCCAGATGAGGAAGGATGCGGAGAAATTTGCTAAGAAATGTGTAAAATGCCAGAAGTTTGCTCCTCTCCAAAATCAGCCGGCTCAACAGCTTAAGTCAATAGCAACTTCATGGCCATTTGCAGTTTGGGGAATGGATTTGATTGGGCCTTTTCCTATGGCAAGCGGACAACGTCGATATATAATAGTTATGATCGACTACTTCAGCAAGTGGACAGAAGCAAAGGCATTGGCCAAAATTACCACTCAAGCCGTGAAAAACTTTATTTGGGGAGAGATAGTATGTCGACACGGGATTCCAATGGCAATCATCACGGATAATGGTTCTCAATTCAACAATTCAACTCTTATTAGTTTCTGCAAGCAAATTGGCATTGAGCTACGTTTCGCTTCCGTACATCATCCTAGAAGCAATGGGCAAGTAGAGGCCGCCAACAAACTCATCATAAATCTCTTGAAAAAAAAGGTAGAAAACGTTAGGGGCAACTGGGCAGAACAACTACCTTCCGTCTTATGGGCCTTGAGAACAACTCCGAGTTCTGCTACTGGGGAAACTCCGTTCAAATTATCACACGGTTCCGAAGCCCTTATTCCGGTAGAATTTGAAGTGAAAAGCCCAAGAGTATTATTGGCACAACAAAATCAAATCAAGTGGATGGAAGGAAATGATGAAGAGTTAAAATGCAGCCTTGATTTAATTGAGGAATTAAGAGACACTGCAATCATCAGACAGGAAGAGGTGAAAAGAAGAATGGCAAGGTTGTTCAATAAAAATGTAAGAACCAAAGAATTCGCTGTTGGAGATCTAGTCTTGAAGAAAGTAGATACAGCGGCAAGAGCTGGTTCAGTTGGAAAGCTCAATCCAAATTGGGCAGGGCCGTTCGTGGTAAAGAATGTGCTTAAAAATGGTGCTTACCATCTCCAAACTTATGAAGGGGAAGAGTTGCCTCATTCCTGGAGCGGAGATGATCTTAAGCTTTTCTTCTCTTAAAATGTTCGTATCTAATTCACTCATTCTTTGTTCCTAACTCTTTTCTTTTCCTAAATACCACGCAGGTATCACCAAAGCATTCGCAATATAAGTAATGGATGACAAGTCTTAAAAATAAGTTGATTTTTGAAAGAGCCAAAAAAACCTGTCAAGTGAGATATCGCCGGATCCTACTATCTTCCCCCTTGACTTGTTAGCTCGACGTGTAATTCTGCCAGGACCACAGATGTCGGGGAGATTTCGAATCTGTGTAGCAGTAGCTCGCCAAGCTCGAGCGGTGGAAGTTTAGGATACCGGGTCCTTGCTGACATCTGGCACACCTAAGCGTTTCAAGGAGGTCTAGGTGGCTGGCTCAGCTCTGTCATGCATCGAAAAGGACATTGGTACAATCTTAATGATCTTTCAGGGAAAGCAATGTCGGTGTAGCCTCCGCGGCATGACCACACCTGCCCTACCGATCATTTCGATTTGTAACTCTCGAATACTCGTTGAAGCGTGGTTAGGTAAGGGGCGGCAAGAAACATCTATGACCGTCACCTGAACCTTGGATTGGCAAATTTGCAACAAACTCAGCAATCCTTTAAGAAAAGAAGTATCGGTATAGCCTCCGCGGCATGACCACACCATCCCTTTGGGTCATTTTCAAGATCCATTCCTCTATTTTTATCATAGAGGACTTATTCATTCCTGTATTGGGATCGGGCGGTCAGCAGTTTATGAGACCGCATGTTCTTCTATCTTCAAAGGGTGATGTCATTTATAAATCGCCGGGCATGACTTTTTCAGGGTAATTGAGGCCGCTATTCAGAAAGCTCTCGTGACAACTTGACAGAGCTCGACCCGGTCTCAATAAGATCAAGATTCTAGTATTCTCGTTGTTCTAGTATTCCCTGTTTCCCATCGAGTTGGGTTTCCTTCAAAAAAGGCCGGTCTGGATATAATGTGATCGCTGATCTGGAGATTTATGAAGCTCTTTTTATAATCTTGGTTATCAAGGGGCCATCAAATGGATTTCCTGTCGTTTGAGCGCCGATCACTCTGAGTCTAATATGTTCAAATCATCTTGTAGTTTCCTCATATTGCGATCTATTGATCTGGTTATCTCGAGGTCGCAGAGTAGTTCCTGTTTATGCGGAATAGTTTCTTTTAGAGTCTTTGGTGTTTTTTCCAAGAGATCGCTACTTGGAGTTTTTTAATGATAAAAAAAAAATTATGATAAAAAGGCATTGAGATCGAATGCCGATTTTAAATTCAGAAGAACAAATAAATATATGCATCAAGAACAAACTTATTCATCTAGGCAAAATCCAACAGATCAAATTTTTATATATATTCTGGAATGTCAATTACAACAAGACCGCTCGGTCTCCAAAAAGGAAAAAGGGATTATAATTCACTCTCTCTTTGATCTTTTGGAAGACCGCTCGCTTGAAGAAGAAGAATCGGTTTCTGCAGAAGGTTCTTCTAGACTATTCCCAGGAATTCTAGATCAAGAGCTCGAGCTCGAACTGGAATCTAGACCAAGGGTATAGCGGCTTCCGCTCTCTTCGTCTTCAATCACTACATTTTTCTCTTGACCTGCGGTCTCATCAGCAGCATCAGCAGATCCTTCAGCAGCATCTGCGGTCTCTTCAGCGGTCACAGATTGTTCTTCAATTCTTTGCGCCGCGTCAGGGAAGAGATCGGCAAATGTGACGTCCTTGTACTCTTCAGTAAAACCACCGCGGTTACGAACCTCATCCAGCACCTGGTCGGCGGTCTCTTTTATATGGTGCATCAAAGCCCTCTGGAAAGCAGGATTCTCAGGGTCGTAAGCCGTTTTTTCAGATTGCTGCAAAAGAGATATATGTTAGACCGCACGATCACAGGTAACACATTCATGGAACATAAGAAAAATTCTCACTCTTCTTTCTTCTTGCAAGGCAGTTATTTCGTCCAGAGCGCTGCAAAGAGACCGCCCCATATGATGATTCAAGATTGTACTTCTAGCAGTCACTTGAGCGCAAAGGTCGGGAAGCGCATCGGTCTCAATATTTAATATCTCATTTGTGTTCTTTCTCCCGTACAAAGCCGAAGTGACCGCGTATGCGTGACGGGTCACCTTCCCGCTCCACGAGGGTAAATCAGTGGACACCTTCACAGAACTTCCTGAGGCCGCCCATCTGAGGAGAGGCTTTCCTTTGATATCCTTCATTTTTCTTTTAAAACCCATCAAGGGAAAAACTTGCTCGGCGGTCTCAGAAGTTACGCCGAACACGTCGGCCTCACGCTTCAGCCTTCTCTCCCTCTGAGTAAGAACTTCTGCTGCTGGGGAGATAGGGTCAAGCGCAGGGACCGCAAAGCTCGCTAAAAAGTAAAAAAAAAAAGGTTTTAAAAAGCATTCAAAAGACATAAAAAGAAATTATTCGAGACCGCAAGAAAAAACTCACTTTCAGCAGGGGCGATCTCGGCGATCTCAGGCCAGATCGCCAGATAATAAACAAGATCGATCCTTTTACCCGCCAAAAAGGCCAGAATCTTCAGCTCTTCCTCTGAGACCGCCTTTATTTTCTTAAAAATGCTGTCAGGTCGCGGAGAGGGTGAGCTCCTGAGACCGCCAAGGTCACCTTCAAAAACAAGGAATCTTTCTGTCCAGAAAGAAATTTTATTAGGAAGGTTCAGAATCTTAATTCCATCTGCTGAAAAATACATCAATCCTTTAAATTCTTCTTTCTTTCTGCCTTCTTTCAAAATTTTTGCGGTGAAGGTTGCACGGAACAAATTCATTGTGAATTTCACTCTTTCCGATCTCAAATAATTGATGAAGACGTTAACCAGACCGATGGAGTTCGGAGCCAGCTGGGCGAGCACGAAGCCATAATATTCCAAAATCTCTAACCACTCCCAGGGGAGTGGAATCCTCAGCCCATTATCAAAGTGATCGATGGGAATGATAAACTTTTTCTCCTCGACAAAGTTTAGCCTTTCTTGCTCAGTTGGCGGTCTCACAACCACCTGAGTTTGGATCATATATTTCTTTATAAATTCAATATACTCATCCTTTGATAAACGTCCTTGTTTGTGATCGGCGTTCAGGAAGATAGTAGCAGAAGAAGCACGAGCGGACACCATATTTAGTAATCGCTAAGACCGGAGCTTGTAGCGCAATCAAGAAGGCATAAAATGAATGTTATGGAGGTAGCTATTTATAGAAGACGAAGGGTCATTTCGTAATCATTACCTCTTGCAGATCGCCCAGAAGAAAAAGGTTCAGACCGCTCGACCTGTGCAAAGTCACGCAAAAGCATGCTATGACTGGCGATCTCAATCAAATAAAGCGCAGCAGCAATACAGGCAGTCCAAGCATAAAGACCAAGATTATATGAATCAAAGACCGCACAAAGCATAAAATAAAAAGGTCACAAAAACAGATGGAACATTAATAGTAAAAATATTACAAGGCAAAATGTTTAGAATTCAGAGACCGCTCGGTCTCAAAACAAATAATCATCTCCTAGAAGGCCTATTTCTTCCTACATGAGCGCGACATCTTGCATATCATTCACTGCGGCCATAACTGACACCAAACTGTGATTGGCCAGCATCGCAGACCGGTGGATCTTCGACATCTCCTTGTCCACCTGCTCCATAGGAATCAGCACAATCTTAGGTTGCGGTCTCTCCGATGGATGATCGCCAGAGGTACCCGGTCGCATCATTATCTTTCCGTGGCCGCTCCTCAGCCTCTCATTTTCCGCGGACAGCGCCGCAGCTTTTCCCTTATAGTACTCAGTCTCTTTTTCGGCTTTCTTAAGAGCTCGAGCGATCTCTTCAACTCTCAGATCGCATTCTTCACGAATCCTCTTCTCATTAGTACGCAGTTTTTCTTCAAGACCGCGAATCTGATCGTTCTGAGTTCGCTCTCTCATCAGCATAGAGCGAACATCCTCAAACATCGGGTTAAGGATGTTGGTTAACTGAGGGGAGATCTCAATGTGCTGAGGAAGCTCTCCCTCCTCGATCTCAACATTTTCATTATCTGCGGTCATAAGAGATGGGTTACTTCAATCATGAGCATACAGTCAAATAAGCTTTTTTAAATAAACAGAAAAGTACTTGGAAAGAAGTTAAGACCGCAGTCACGTAAAGTTCTTCTGGTATCTTTAGTGACCGCGGGATCTGCGGTCAGAGAAAGACGATCTGATCCCCTTAAGCGCTCCAGATCCATTCTTTCCAAATCTCTTTTCTGCGATTTTTCCCCCTCTTTTCTTCTCCTTTTTAATTCTTCATTACTTAAGAGGATGTCATCGGTCTCAATAAAAACGATCCCATGTTTTCTTTCAGGAGAAGCAGAGCGAACTATAGGTAATGAAAGGAACTCGACCGGCTGAGGAATCATTTTATACTTACCAGATCGCAAAATCGAGACCGCCGCCGCACGATCCGCTGCAGCCTTGTTCAAACGATCTCCCTGAAGAGAATCAGTTGGGAGACCGCTAGAAAGTGCAGCCTTCTCCTTGGCGATCTGCAATCTCTCCGCAATCTCCTCCTCAGTATTTTTATTCACTGCGGTCTGCAAGACCGCAGCCTTTTCCCTCTCTTCATCGACCAGGGCCGCTTTTTCCTCAGCAATCCTGACCGTTTCCTTCTTCCTCTCCTCAGCGATTAGAGCTGCCTTCTCCTCGGCAGCCCTGAACGCCTCTTTCTCCCGTTCCTCCTCGGCGGTCTTAGCCGCTTCCTTTTTCTTTTCTTCCTCTTCTTTCTCCTTTTTTCCTCTTTTCTCCCTTTCCTTATCCTTCCTTTTCTTCTCATCAGCCTTTTTCTTCTGCATCTCTTCTTTCTCCTTCTTCTTCTTGTCTTCCTCCCTCGCCTTGATCGCTCTGTCAGCGATCTCCTTCTCCCTATCAGCGATCTCCTTCTCAACAGCAGCATTTCTAAGAGCGGAAGCTTCAAGGGGATCCGACACCTGCAGCGATGAAAAAGACGAATTATTAGAAGAAGATTCATCAAGATAGGCGATTAATTCGGAATCATCCTCTCTTGATAAAACTGAGATCGCAGGAAGGAAGGAGGGATCGCCCTTAACGTTTACCTTGGAAGTTTCCACAGTGACCTCCGGATCGGTAGATTCAGACAGTGTGATCGCCTCCGGGGCGATCATGTTTTCTTTTTCTTCTTCATTTTTTCTGCTTCTTTTATAAGTTAAACTGGAAGGGCTCGAATCTTTTCTCTTCTTGTTCTCAGCAACTTCCACGCGGTCAGCAATCTTTTGCCTTAGAGATTCTGCTTCGGCATGTTTTTGACGCAGACCGGCCAGAATGGTTTCTGTAGAAACGGTCTCGGGTGGCTTGGAAGCTGTTTGATCAAGCATTTCCAGGGTTTTCTGACAATCAAAGGAAATGGAAAAGTCAGATATTTTCAACACAGGATCTGAAGAAGCTTTAGATGGCTCAGAGATAACAGAGACCGGCGCAACTGAACTCTCCGGAAGTTCAGATTTCTTCGGAGATCGGGCGGTCCCCTTTGAAGCGCTCGCTTTCGTCAAGATCTTTGGCGCTTTCTTCCCTTTCTTTGAGCTAACATTTTCTTTTTTCCCAGGAGAGTTTGCTTTTGATGGAAGAGTTTTTAAGAGGTCAAGCATGGTCATCTTAGCAGGAGATCGCGCCTGCCAACTTTTCAGTGACCGCTTAAGGATTGGGTTTTCACAATATCTCGGAATATGAAGATATCAGCCGGTATTTATAGATCAAGATGCATTTATGACGGCCGCGGTCTCCACGGTCAGAGTTAACATTTTCGAAGTTCCAGGCGCAACTTAAAAATGTGCGGGGATTATGTTTGCCCAGAAAGCCCACGACCTCCTCTCATGGCACTTTTTTCCCGATCTCAGCGGTCTCCGTTTGTGTGACCGCCCGGATCGCCAGCTGCCTTCTCAACCAAGAGTTTCTAAGAGTCAAGCGGTCAGAGCAGTGCGAGACCGCCAGATTGAGCGGTCTACTTGTTTTTCTTATTTTTGTTATCTGCACCCCTTCTCCCTGCCCTGGTTCTCCTGTATCCCGGGCAGCCCGTAGTTTTTAGTTCTGCCCGTTTGGGCAGCCCCCTCGTCTATAAATAGAGGGGTAGGGGTACCAGGAAAAGGACTTTTGGCTCCGGGGCTTCAGCTTACAACCTGTGTAAGCGGTCTCATTTTTTCGTGATCGCCTTTTTGTGATCGTTTTCCTTTTGTCTCAGCATCTTCTGTCTCAGTAACCTACATTTCGCAGTTTTCTCCCACCCCCTTTAGTGTGAATTTTGGAGGTACCATTTTTGGCACCAACAGTATGTAATAGGTATATCTCCATATATTAATTTAGTTTTTATTTTTTTACAGGGATTTTATGTGCATTTTCGGATATGATGTTGACAATGAGCAAACCAAGTAACTAATAAGAAACTCAAGTGCAGTGAAATATCAAGACCGACTAAATAGAAAGTTTTGTATACAAGGAAAAAGAATAATCAAATAGAAATTATATGAGATCATTTATTTACTTTATGCTTGTCTATTAAATTCCTTAGCATAAAAATCACCAAGCACTCTAATGCTTGAATACAAGGAAGATTATGCAATTGGAAAAAGAACAATGATAATTACCCAGTTTCATAATTACTCTTTAAATAATATTGCAAGCTCTAAATAGAAGAAAAAGAGCAATGATAACTGAAACAATATTGACTCACCTGTAATATTAACTGAAACAATATTGACAACTGAAACAATATTGATAACTGAAATATAATTGATAACTGAAATATAATTGACTGAAACAATATTGCCTGAGATTACTTAAAGATAACTGAAATAAATTTGCTTGAATAATATTAACTGAAACAATATAAATAACTGAAATAAAATTGACTTCTGTTCAGAAGTAATATGCTGATCACTCTCACCTGAAATTGCTGGCTGGATGCTATTGAGCACCATTGCAATGCCAACAAGATATGCAATTCTTGTAACAGCGCGTTGCAAATTCTTATCAACATTCTCGCTGCTTCTCGGTTCAACTCCAAGCATGAGAGAGATCAATCTGCCATTGTACTGAGGAGTTCATGATCAACATTCCAAAACGTATAAAAAAGATATAATGAAAAGGATACTGACCTAGTGTATATCTTTATGCAACATCGCAATGAAACTTATCGTGGCAGCAAGATGCCTGCCGCATTGCCTCTGTGATTTGACAAGCTTTAGTCCCCTCTAATTAGTCTACTGAAACACCACAATCTACAATTACAGGATGATAGTGGCAAAGCTTAGTTTAAAGAGTGATGGTAATTCCAACAACAATACGGTTAAAGGTGGAATCTCCCATCCCTTTGTCTTTAAATGCCAAAGATCGTAGTTTCAAACCTGGCTCTTTTGGAATTAATTTTGATTCAACTAGATACATGATAAATGCATATGAATAATTATTTGTATAAAAAGTGGACAGATAACGAGGGCAATTCTCAATGTACTCAATCACAAAGAAGAAACTGAACACACACCAAGCTTCTTACAGATAGTTTCTTCTAATTCAGTGTTTGGAAAATCTATTTGACACATTCAGAAGTCAAGTCTTTAGTAGATGCAAAAGGCGCTCATTATCAGCCACAGAAGCAAATAAATGATGAAGCAATAAAGACCAAGACTACTCATCATCGGCACTCTCGTCGCTGAAATAACTAAGCTTTTTCTCCTCCTCCCTCTTCATCAGGTGTCTCCCTTCGTCCCTCTCTTTAGCTTTCTCTTCTTCCCCTCTTGTGTCCACCACAGAAGCCCAGTTATCGTCCTCAAACGCTGCTTCATCCCCACAATCCGAAAAGTCATCCTCCCCACCCCCATCGCCACCTTCCTTTCCACGCTGCATGAATCTCCTTACCCGCTTGGGATTCGGCCTCTCCCTGGGCCCGAGCTGATTCCTAGGGCACTCGTAGGAGAGATGCCCCTGCTCCCCGCACTCGTAGCACCGACTCTTGTCCTTGTACACCCTTCGGCGGATAAACTCGGCCGCACGACCGTTGTCGGCGGCAATGGAGACGGAAATGGTCCGTCCATTCAGGATTTTCTTGTTCATCGTGCGAACAGCAGCAGACGCATCCTCGCGGGAGACGAAAAGGATGAAGGCCACGCCGCGGCTCTGCCGGCTGTTGCGATCCTTCACGACGGAGACGCGAGCAACCTTGCCGAAGGTGGAGAAGACGGTGTGGAGGTCGGAGTTTGTTAGGGAGTAATCGAGATTCGATGCGTAGACCGTAGATTTCGAGGGGGCGAGACCCCCGCTACCGCCGCCTGACCGGGACTTGGAGGAGGACGTGGCTGTGGAGACATGGCCGGAGGAGGGAAGAGGATAGCGGAAGAGGATCTCGTCATCCTCGTCGCTGAGCCGCCGACGAACCATCAGTCGCGCTTTCTCTGCCGCTACTCCACTCGGATCGGAACACTTGACTGATTTGCTGTAGGATTTTTAAGTATTTAGAAATTTCTTGCCAAAATCATGAGCACTGGACTAAAAAATCGTGAACACTGGACTGCAAATCCTACAACAAATCACTACAGCAAACCCTACACGAACAACCCTAATGCGAAGAAGAAATTACCGACGGCAGGCGAAGAAGAAAATCGTGAGCACTGGTACTGACGGCAGGCGAAGACGACGAAGCTCCGGCGGAATGCGAGGACGACGAAGCTCCGGCACCGACGGCAGGCGAAGAGGGGAAGGATGCCCCGCTCGGTAGAGAAGAAGGAGGACGAAGGACGCGCGCTCGATAGAAATGAGGGGCCGGCGATTGGGGTTAAACCTAGTAAAAAAAGTAGAGACCAAAATACCCTTGCTGAGGGTGCATTCCGCCAAAATAATGATATTTGGGGGTGCATTCTGCCATATTTAAAAATTTAGGGTGCATATTGCCAATCGGGCACTATTCGGGGGTGCATTCTGCCAAAAAACCCAGCCACACGCGTCCGTTAAAACCCTTGTTTCCATTATAATTAGAAGGCTGTTAAGCGCAGGCCTAATTTGGCTATGTGCAAACCGATTAAAAATGATTTAAAATAAAATAATGTTATAATAATAGAAGGGTGTGCACCTCTTCCCACTCCCGATACCTGCATCCCGCATTTTCTTTCTTGAAGTCTCTTCCACGGCGACCTAGGGCCGTCCTCGTCGGGCGTCGCCCTATTCCAGCTAACTGTCTGACGACCCCTTCCATTCGCAATCCATTCCATTCGCGACCCATCCGATGTCGATCAAGCACGAAAGCCCAACCGCAGCAGAGATCGTTGATCCCTTCCATTCCATTCGCTGCCCAGGGCTACCCCTCCGACGTCGATCAAGCACGTCGAGATCGTTTATCCCTTCCAGAGCCGAACGCAGGTCTGTTCCATTCGCGATCCCTTCCACCGCGAGATGTTCACTTCTTGAGATCCTCTGAGCTGCAGTTTTATAATAAAATTATTATTTTTCTGATTTAGGGTTTCCCCAGCACTTCGTCCTCATTTGAGTTCAATGGAGCGTAAAGCTTGTCAACTCAAAGATTTTGAAGACTCGTCAACTCAACCTCCAGACGAAGGTATCAGTCTCTTCCTTATTTCCTCTATGAATTGTTTGGTGTAGATTGGATCTTTCATGTGTTGGGTGATATTTTTTGTGTAGAAATCAAATTATTTTGTTATAAGGAGTCAACAACACCTACTCAAATTGATTTTGGAAGTCACTTCATCACATCAAATTTATTTCCATGCAAAGAGAAGTTGGTTGCATGGGTTAGGAATGTTTCAATTGGGTTGGGATTTGTCATTACCATATAAAGTGTTGATAAACTCATAAATCGGCTCAAACCTAGAGTATTTCTTGGATATGGTAGTGTACAACCCTCATTCTTCGAGGGTGGACCCACCCAAGGCCACATAGACAGAAATCAAAGGTCAAAAGGTCAGCACAGAGACCAGCAGTCCAAGTAAAGCAGAAAAGACCCTGGCGAGTATGCAGGTAATACTCGCCAGATAGGCGAGTATTGACCAGAGGAGTTCGTCGCCCGCAGGAAGGCAGCAGAAGACCTAGGCGAGTATTGGCCCGGCGTGTGCGAGCAGCACCCAATACTCGCCAGATGGGCGGTTATGGCATAAGTACTCGCCGAGTATCCCATAGTCGTCGGGTTGGGGGTTGGGCTATAAAAAGCGCCCCCTACCCTTTGGTTTTCCTATAAATAGGACCTCAGGGGTACTTGGATTGGCACCTGGACTTGAGCTTCTGGATCCCGATTTCCGAACTCTCGAGCTTGTCACCCTTGCTTCTAGCCAAGTCGATGCCTTCCCTGTACCAAGCTCGGCCACTTTGGTTTTGGATGGGAAAACTCTCTTGAGCTTCTGGGTACGTGGTGGGACCTCCCTGCCGCAGCGCCCGGGGTCCTATTTGTTGCTCTACTAGCTTCTTCGTCATTGCCAGCCAAGTCATCTCGTTGGGCTGCTGGGCGAGTAGCCTCCGGCTGCATCGGTCTGAATCTTGAGGTCAGGATTTTCCTGGCGTCAACACTTTGGTGCGGTGAGCGTGGACCGTAGTCAGAGAAGGAAAGCTCAGTAAGAAGGCAAGATGGTCATAGTTGGCGACCATGAGGAAGTAGTCGGCAACTCGTCCGCGAACGGCGAGTTCGTGACGTTGGCAGTTTTCGAGGCCTTCGCGCAGCGCATGGAAGGGACCATGCGAGCAGCGCTTCAGCCGCGGGCCGAGGTCACGGCGACCTCGCCGCATCGCCCGGTTCTGACCGAGGG
Source organism: Dactylorhiza incarnata (assembly GCA_033032865.1). Classification (NCBI taxonomy): domain Eukaryota; kingdom Viridiplantae; phylum Streptophyta; class Magnoliopsida; order Asparagales; family Orchidaceae; genus Dactylorhiza; species Dactylorhiza incarnata. The sequence goes on along the minus strand of JAWHQI010000163.1, from coordinate 4,410,817 downwards.
AGGGAGTCCCCTCGGCGAGCAGGAAAGGAGCATGTAGAGGAGGAGACCGAGCGACCAAGGAGGTCGCGGTTCTACGAGCCAACCTCGCAAGGGATCCGTTTCCGCGAGACGGAGGAGCAGGCGAGGTATCAGGATACTCGCCCCTATGGCGAGTACGGTCAGGATACTCTCCCCTATGGCGAGTATGGTTAAGATACTCACCAAGTGGAGGGTCGTCGCCGGGCTGGAGGGAGGAGCCCCTTCTGCGAGGAAATCCTTGTCGCGCCCGTGCCAGAAGGGTTCAGGGACCCCGTGCTGAATTACTATTCAGGGAGGGATGACCCTGTCCGGCACATCCAGTGGTTCGAGGATATAGTCTCTATCCGAACCATGTCGGATGCCTTTAAGTGCAAACTGTTTGCCATCACCTTCCGGGCAAAGGCCTGGGACTGGTTCCACCAGTTGCCCATCGGCTCGATTTACTGCTTTGAAGACCTGTGTCGTGGAGTGACGACCTGGTTCGCCACGGCCCGGAAGCTGAAGAAGGAAGCAACGGTCCTGTTCTATCTAGTACAGAAGCCGGATGAGGCGTTGGGAGCCTACATCGAGCGCTTTCAAGAGGAGGTGCTGCAGATCCAGGAGGTGGATAGCAACATCCTATTGCTGGCCTTGACGTTCGATATAAGGCAAGGCCTCTTCAAGTTGGATCTCAGTATGAATCCTCCATATTCCTATGACAACCTCATTCAGAGGGCCAACAAGTTTGTCTGAGGAGAGGCTTCCAACCCTGACTTCTTGGCCAGGCTTGCTAGGGTGACCGGAGGTGAGGGAGAAGAGAGGGATATGATCCCTGAGAAGAGGAAGAGAGAAGAGCCCCGGAGGGCGGAAAGGAAGAGGCCAGAGCGGCGCGAAGAAAGGAGAAGAAAGGAGAAGAAAAGGGAGGAGCCCCGGAGGGAGGAAGCCAGGAGAAGCGATGAGAGGAGGCCCATCGTAACCCCGGAGCGTCAGGAGGAGGAAAGGCGCTATCAGGTCCCCGTCAACCGGCCACCTTGGAGGCCAGCTGGACGGCACCAGCGTCGGGATCAAAGGGGAAGATCCCCGGAGAGAAGACCCTTTCGCCAGCCGGAGAGGCGTCAGGAGAGGAGGAGAGACGAAGCGATGGCGGTAGCCAGGCGTGGTCGCCGTCAAGGAAGGAAGAAGCAGCGGCAGAGAGGGCAACAAGCGGAAGAGGTTCCCCTCTACTGTGACTTCCACCAGGCAGAAGGGCATGCGATGATGGCTTGCCCAGACTTTTGGGAATCCAGGAGGAGGCTAGCAGCAGGAGAAGGTGGAGGGGGCAGCGAAAAATCGAAGCCCCTGTCGAGCCGTCGACAATACAAGCCGTCGCTCGGAGGAGAAATGAGGACCGGGTCGACCAGGGAGGTCGAGGAGACCTGGTTCAGGGAGGCAGAGTCGGAGTGATCCACGGGGGAGCAGGGCTGGAAGCTTCCCGCAAGGGGAGCCTCCATCAGATCTATCGCAGGAGCGTCGCCTCGACCTCGCAAGCACCGCCCCCGATGGAGGAGATCACCTTCTCTGAGGAGGACATGTTAGGGAATGAGAATCCCTTCCATGATGCCCTCGTGATCCAAGCCGCAATAGAGGACTTCACCGTTGATCGAATTCTGATCGATAATGGTAGCTCCGTAAACGTCATTTTCAAGGGGACGTTTGACGGACTGGGAGTCGGAACAGCAAGGGTTCAGGCAGCCGATGGTCCCCTCTTCGGCTTCTCCGGTGAGAAGAAAGAGGTGGAAGGAGGAGCAGATCTCCTTGTAACGCTCGGTGGCACCTCCATCAGCTGTCGATTTGTCATCGTCGACGCCTCAAGCTGTTACAAGGCTATCTTCGGGAGGCCACTTCTCAATGTCTTCAAGGTCGTCCCATCCTCCTACCATCAGTGCTTAAAGTACTGCCAGGGAGATGTCCAGGTGAGGATCAGGAGCGATCCAAGAGCCGCTCGGGAGTGCTATCTCAGCGCCGTCAGTACCATCAGCTGGATGGTTGACGCAGAAGAGTTCGGAAGGGTGTTGGAGAGCCCAGCCAGGCTGGAGGTGGCCGAAGAAGTCGAAGAAATCGAGGTATTCTCCGCAGCAGGAGTACCTGGGTTGTTGAAGATCGGCGGGTCGCTGAAGACTGAGGAAAAGATCGAGATGGCGACGTGTCTGCAAAAGAACGTCGACATCTTTGCTTGCAGTGCCGCCGAGATGCCAGGAGTCGATCCTGAGGTTGCATGCCATCGCCTCAACCTGGATCCTGCGGTCCAGCCCGTCCGCCAGAAGAAGAGGAGGAGCGCCACCATCTTGGCCAAGCCGATCCGGGAGGAGGTGAAGAAGCTGCTCGATGCAGGCTTTGTATCGGAGATCCAGTACCCAGGCTGGGTCTCCAATGTTGTAATGGTAAAGAAAGCGGAGGGTAGATGGAGGATGTGTGTTGATTTCTCTTTGATGAATAAAAGCTGCCCTAAGGATTGTTATCCCCTGCCTCGAATCGACGCGCTGGTTGATTCAGTCGTCGGTTTTTCTGTTATGAGTTTCCTTGATGCGTTTTCAGGATACCACCAGATCCGGATGCATCCCCCTGATTACCGCGATGTCTCCTTCATCACCGATGATGGCTGCTACAGCTACAAGATGATCCCCTTCGGGTTGAAGAATGCGGGAGCTACCTACCAGCGGATGATGGACCACATCTTCAAGGAGCAAAAGGGGAGGAACCTGGAAGCGTACGTGGACGACCTCTTGATCAAAAGCAAGAGCGTCCAGGAACACGTAGCTGATCTGGTGGAGACCTTCGCGGCACTGAGGAAATACAATATGAGACTCAATCCGGCGAAGTGCGTCTTTGGAGCTGGAAGATGAAAGTTCCTGGGGCATCTCCTTACCCCGGAGGGAGTAGAGCCTAACCCAGACAAGGTTAGGGCGATCTTGGAGATGCCGTCCCCAAAGACAATGAAGGAAGTTCAAAGGTTGACAGGGAGGCTGGCGGGTCTTAGCCGCTTCCTATCGAAGGCCGGGGAGAAGTGCTCTCCATTCTTCAAGACACTCCGCAAAACTGAGAGTTTCGAGTGGTCCGAAGGATGTGAGAAGGCGTTCGAAAGACTGAAGGAGCAGTTGACTCAGACACCTCTCCTTCAGAGCCCGAAGGAAGGCGAAGACCTGCTCATCTACCTGGGAGTAGGAGCAGAGGCAGTAAGTTTCGTGTTGGTCCGAGAAGAAGGAAGGAAGCAGCTGCCCATCTACTATGTCAGTCGGGTGTTGAAGAAGGCAGAGATGAAATATTCGATCCTGGAGAAGCTTGCTTTCAACCTGGTGGTGTCGGCGCGGAAGCTCCGGCCTTACTTTCAAGCTCACTCCATCCGGGTTGTGACTGATCATCCTCTCCGAAATGTCCTAGAGGGAGTGGAGCATTCAGGGAGGTTAGCGAAATGGTCGGTAGAACTCAGCGAGTTCGACATTTCCTTCTCACCCCGAGTGGCGATCAAGGCCCAGGCGGTAGCAGACTTCTTGGCTGACTTCTCAGTGGAAACGGAACCAGGGGAGAAGCTCTCAATCCAATTCCATGGAAGATGTTCGTGGACGGAGATTCGGGCAGAAGTTCTGTGGGAGTGGGCATCGTGCTCGTCAGCCCACAGGGAACAAGGATCGAGCAAGCCGTCGAGATCCTCTTCCCCGTCACAAACAACCAAGCAGAGTACGAGGCCATAGTGGCAGGCTTGCGTCTTGCCAAGGAGTTAGGGATCCGTGATGTCCGGGCTTTCACGGATTCGATGGTGGTCGCGTTGCAGATTCGACGAGAGTTCGAGGTGCGCGACACCATCCTGTAGAAGTACTTAGTAAAGGTGAAAGGGTTGATTGGAGGCTTCCAATCCTTCTTCGTCAAGCATGTGCCAAGAGAGAAGAACTCGGCAGCAGATCGCTTAGCCAAGTATGGGTCGAGGGCTGGAGGAACTATTTCCGAACTATTCCGCCCATCCATTAAAGAGGGAGAGATAATGGAGATCGATCAGCGCCCTTCATGGATGGATCCCTTTGTGTCCTTCCTGGCCAGCGGCCAGCTCCCCGCGGGCGAAGGGGATCAAAGAAGATTTCGGTATAAAGCGGCGTACTATTTACTGCAAAGCGGAGAGCTGTACCGCAAAACCATCTCAGGCCCCCTGGCCAGATGTGTCTCTGAAGACGAAGTACCCCGAGTGTTGGAAGAGATCCACTCGGGAGAGTGTGGAAGCCATTTTGGGACTCGCACTTTAGAGTAAAGAATCCTGAGTCAAGGTTACTTCTGGCCTACTATCCGAAAGGATGCTGAGACCTTCTCGAAGAAATGTCAGAAGTGCCAGCTCTTCGCCCCCCTTCAGTTGCAGCCGGCCCAGCAGCTCCGATCAATCACCGCCCCATGGCCGTTCGCCATCTGGGGGATGGACTTGATCGACCCTTTCCCTCAAGCAAGTGGCTAGAGGAAGTTCGTTCTCGTCATGATCGACTACTTCTCCAAGTGGATCGAGGTCAAAGCTTTGGCCAAGACCACCTCTCAAGTCGTGAAGAACTTCATCTGGGGGGAGATCGTCTGCAGATTTGGTATCCCTCTCGCCATCGTCACCGATAACGGTCCCCAGTTTGCCAGCTTAGAATTGGATGATTTTTGCAGGCAGCTGGGAACTGATCTTCGATTCGCCTCCGTACACCATCCCAGGAACAATGGTCAAGTGGAGGCCGCCAACAAACTGATCATCAATCTGCTAAAGAAGAAAGTGGAGAACCTGAGAGGTAGTTGGTCGGATCAGCTCCCCTCGGTCCTATGGGCTTTGAGGACTACTCCTAGCTCAGCCACCGGGGAGACACCGTTCAAGCTCTCTCACGGGTCAGAAGCTCTCATTCCAGTAGAGTTCGAAGTCAGAAGCCCAAGGGTGGTAGCCGCCGAAGACGGAAACGAAGAATGGCGATTAGAGAATGAAGAGGTGCATAAGATATCCCTCGACTACATAGAAGAGCTGCGGGACCTGGCCTCAGTCAGGCAAGAAGAGATCAAGCGCCGAATGGCAAGACATTTCGACAAAAATGTCCGCCTCAAGCACTTCCAAACAGGTGACCTGGTCCTAAAAAAGGTGGACGCGGCAGGAAGATCAGCAGCCATCGGGAAGCTTAACCCAAACTAGGAAGGACCCTTCATCATCCAGGAAGCACTCCTGACAGGAGGGTACCGCTTGCAGAACCAGGAAGGCGAGCTGCTTGGGAACACTTGGAGCGGCGATGACCTGAAAAGGTTTTATCCCTAAGAGGGAATGTACATGCCCCCCCTTGTAAATTCATTTATGTATAAATAAAAATTTACATCTCCCTGAAACATGGGACGAGGCAGTCCTTCCTATCCCAGAGAAGTCTTTAAAGAAAGAAGGTCAGTGAAGTCGATCTCCACGCTAGGTTGGGAAATGAGCCTCCGACTTAACCCTCGTAAAAACTCAGAACGGATGATGGGACAGTGCCTCGGGTGTGCATTCCCTTAAGTCCAAGCCTCTGCAATGGCAGCCGAGATCAGCTCCCCCCTCGCACGTTGGTCGTGGTTCCCACCGACCGCACTTCTCGTCCGACTGGAGAGATTACCAGGAAAAAGTCTGGACGCCGACCTCCCGATTCGGCGAAGAGATGATCGATTTAACTAGCTCAGGGGACCCTTGAATAAAGGCGTCGTGTACCCTCGAGAGCTGAAAGCTCGCAGCAAAGCAATCCGTTTCCTAAATTGTTGTGTCTGATCATACGAGTTGGTGTGTTTAAGTGTGGTTAACTCCCTGCTAAATTATTGAGCAACAGGAAGCAGGTTTGATCCACATCCAGCATCCAAGTAGGATGGAGGCCTCGTGATGGTCTATCCCCTTGGACCTCCCCGACTGCCACTCCCTGCTTGACGTCGTCCTGCATCAACATTCGACGCCGCAAGTTGGAAAACTAGCCTCCGACTTAACCGTCGTAAAAAGTCAGAACGGATGATGGGACAGTGCCTCGGGTGTGCGTTCCCTTAAGTCCAAACCTCTGCAATGACGACCGAGACCAGCTCCCCCCTTGCACGTTGGTCGCGGTTCACACCAACCGCATTTCTCGTCCGACTAGAGAGATTACCAGGGGAAAGTCTGGAAGCCGACATTCCAACTTGGGAAAGGGCAAGACCGATTCGACCGACTAAAGAATGGAGTCATTCTGGCGTCCAAGTAGGATGGAGCCCTCGGGACGGTGTGTCCCCTTAGACCTTCCCGACCGCCATTCCCTACTTGACGTCATGCTTCGTCGGCATCCGACATCCAAGTAGGATGAAGGCCCCGGGATGATATGTCCCTCCGGACCTCCCCGACTGCCATTCCCTATCTCTTTTCCCTTAAAAACCCCATTATTATTAAGTGATCCTAATGAACTCTTCACCAGGTACAAGGCAAAGCCTTGAGAGCACGTGTCCCTCGGGACCCTCCAAGTGCCCTTCACAGCTCGACTCTATTAAAAGGTACCTATGAAAAAAAAGGCGAGTATGCAGGTGCGAGTACTCAGGCGAGTATACACGTGCGAGCATACAGAGGCGAGTATGCAGGTGCAAGTACATGGGCGAGTATACGTGCGAGCATGCAAATACAAGTATGCAGGAACGAGTATCCACATGCGAGCACTAACGAAAAGCGAGCACTCAATCTCGCCTAGAGCCTAGGAGTCTAAGCGACATTCAAGAAAGAAAGCAAGTACAGAAGAAACAGGCGAGCAAAAAACCTTGTCCTTTCATTTATATGTATGGTATAGATTACAAAAAATCTTCAGAGGGTTTACAAAAGGTCGTCGGGCGAGCAAAAAGGGTGCCCAGGCGATTAGGCGTCATCCTCGCCATCAATGTCTGCATCTGTATCATCGCCACCATCATCATCATCCTCGCCCTCAGAATCATCGTCCACAGAGTCACTGGACAGCTGGGGAGATACTCGCAAGGGGGAGGTGGACTCCTCGGCGAGCAGCGCTGGGATGAGGTCCACCGCTGTCAACTCCATCGCCGCCGGCTTCAGATGATTGTCTGCCTTCAGTTGGCTCAAGATGACAGTCCCAGTGGCTCGTGCGATCTCCCGATGAATGCGAGGCATGTCATCGCCATACATCCTAATCCGCTTGCCGACCCTGGAGGGGCCCGCCGCCGTTGGCTGTTGCTCGGCAGGCCGAGTTTCCAGCTCGGCAATGCGAACTTGGGCGGCCTCCAAAGCCAGCTGGGTGTCGTCCAACTCCTTCTCCAGCTGGGATGCCTTCTTCGCCATCTCCACCTCGGCGGCCTGCAAAAGCGAGAAGACGCGGGAAGTAAGCAAAATATTCGGCAAACTGGCGAGTATCCCAGAAGCGAGTAAAGGAGCGAAGCGAGTACCTCATGCTCCTTCTCTTTGAGCCCCATGGCGATCATCTTCTTGCACTGGGTCCGGATCACCCCCTCGTATTCATGCAATCGCCTTGCTGTCGAATGAGCCAGCTCGGAAGCTCGCAGCAGAGATCGCGAGGTCTGGTGAGCCAGATACTCGGAAGACTCCTCCTGCAGTCTTTCAGCATCCTCGCGACCATAGATATCGTGGAGCACGTCGAATCCCTCTCCCTTGTCCTCCCAGTCCTCCGACCATGGCGGGAGGTTGGAGCTTAGAGACACCACGTGGGCACTCTCCGACCAGGTCACCAAGGGGCGATCATAGGCGTCCTCGCCACGCCCGCCGAGGTTGAAATTCGGGTGGGCGTAAGACGCGCCAGCCTCAGAAGCGTCCGCCTTCTTGCCGAGGTCCCTATGAGCGACCTCCTTCTTCTTCCGCGAGGGGTCGGAGGGCTCGCCCCTCTCCTTCCGCTTCTTGGAAGGCCCGGAACCTTCGCCGACGTTCAAGGGCTCATCGCCTCCTGGCGACAAATCAATGGGCGAGGAAACCCCATCCCCACGAGCGGAGGTCCCCGCACCTCTTTGTGTGGAAGCCGCCGCCTTCACCACCATAGGGAGAAGCTCGCATGGCAGAATGTGGACTGCTGCAGCAAAAAGAAAGACATCTCCAGTTAGTCACCAGATTGAAGATGAAGAACGAGTATAACGAATACTCGCGCGGTAGGTTACCTTCGCCCGGGAACACCTCAGCGAGTTCGTCTACTCGCTTCCTCCAGAACACCACGGCGATTCTTGAAGGACTCGAGAAGTTTCTCGCCGCTCTCACTCAGGAGAGAAGCCCCAAAGACGCTCTCCGGCGGCTGGAAGGACTTGTCGGGAATGGCTTGGAAGTCGCCATTGATGACAACTAATCGCTCTCCCCAACGACGATTCTTCTTCGTCGTACCGACCAGCGTGCAGACATGGCTGCACAGGAAGACGACGCCCTCGCCAGTCGCCATGAAGTGGAATACCCGTCTGAAGACGGAGAGGTCGAAGGCGATCCCCTGGTCGCACAGATAACAGAGGAACCCCACGATCCTCGCCACTCCGTTGGGGTTGATCTGGGCAGGGACTATCCCAAAGTAGCGGAGTATCTGGCAGAACTCCGTCCACAATGGTAGTCGCAAGCCCACCTCAAAGTGGCGAGTAGGGAACACCCTCTCGGTGGTTAAGACGGTGTTTAATCGCTCGCCCTGGCGAGGAAGTCGAGCGACAAATCCCGGCGGGATGTACTTCGCCGAGAATATCTTCAGATCCTTCTCGGTTGTAATTGATTTCTTGAAAGTGGTCGTCGCGAAGTTCTTGGCGTGATTCGCACGCCGAATGGTCGCCTCGTCAGTCATCTTTGAGGAAAGAAGGAAAGAAGGGCGAGTATCGGAGAATGCGAGAAGAAGAGAAGAGGATGGAGGATACTCGCGTGTGAGCTAGAAGATCGCCAAAAGCGTAATTAATACTCACTCACCCCCCTATTTATAGTAGTCAGGTAGCTTGGCTTATCAAGCACGACGACGCGATTAAGAATAAGGGGGTGGCGAGTACTAAGTCAGGTCGCCGACTCAGCAGCGTGCATCAGAAAGGTGTCGACTTCCAAAGCGCGAAGACCTACACGAAGAAGCATGAAAGAAGTTCGCCAGGTGCAGGCGACATTCAGACACTACTCGCCAAATTAAAGAAGATAGAAAAAATCTAACAAAAAAAACCATCACAGAAAAAGAAAGCAAAGCAAGTAATAGGGGGGCGAGTTTCCAATATTCGCCAAATAATATTACATCAGGAAAAGCTAAGTGTTCGGAACTATAGGGATGCTCGCCCAAAGGCGATCGAGCGACTACAAAGAAAAAGAGAAGAGAAGACAGCAGCTAGGGGGGCCCTGGAGATTCGCCTGAGGATCCTGAGGCTGAGGATGTCGCCCGACCCAGCCCAAGCTGCGAGCTCGCTTGAAATACTCGAAGGCTACGGTCATCGCGTCCTCGCCCTGCCGCAGCTGGTCTTCAATCCTCGTCAGCCGACCAACCGAGCCCATGCTCGCGCGCATCCCTACCATCTCATCATGGTGCAGCTGCTGGCGATGTTCGAGCCTCGCAACTCGACGCTCCAAGTCGCTGATAGTCTGAAGGCGAGATTCCGCACCAGCCAGGCGAGTATCAAACTCTTCCAGCCTTGATACTCGCACCTCCAACTCGGTCAAGCGACGATGAGCGTCACTGCTCGCCAGACGCTCAACCCGCGACTCCACCTCAGTCAGGCGGCGATGAGGCTCACTGACCGCCAGACGCTCTAACTTCGCCTCCAAATCCAGGATCGCGCGAGTAGCCCTCTCCTGGTACTCACGGGAAGGAAGCCCGACGACGTCGATCAAGGCTCCTATGGGAGTACGAGCGCAAGATGCAAAAAAGGTAAGAGTGTCAAAGCTTTGACAACGAAAGGAACAAAGTGAAGACAGTGGCGACTATCGAAGACAGCGACCAAGTACCTGGCCGAGGACTGTGAGAGTAACGGCGATGAGAGCCCCTTCCTCGCTGAGGAGACGCGTTGCGATTATGATCACCTCGCCGAGCAGAATGGGACCCATCGGTCTGACCCCGGCTAGGAGGCGCGTTCCCTCGACTGCGACTATCGAATGGTCGCCCTCCCCCCTTGGGGGAAAGAAGCCCGAAGGGCCCTCAGTCCCGCCACGGCGCGAGGATTAGCCCTGGTGGGTCGAGGGAGCAGTAGAAGTCGCAGGGCGCTGCTCGCCCTGAGTAGTGGCAAAAGGAGGAAAAGGAGGAGGTGGCGGAAGCCCACCCTCGGGCAGCTGCAAACTGCTCGCCAGCCCCAGGGATTGAAGAGGCGGTGATGGCGGAAGCACGCCGCTCGCCAGAGGAGTCCGTTGCTCGCTCATCGGCCTCTTCTCCAACAAAGAGCTGTGGAGAACTCGCGTCGAGCGCCCACCACCCCTAGGCGAAATCATGGGCGACGATCTCAGAGGAGGTACGGCCAGAGGCTCCTCCTGAGCACCGATGGTAGACGAATCTGCGAGCATAGAAGAGGCATTTTAGCATTACAAACCAAATTGAGACTAATCAAGGAGGTGGCGAGTAGGTAGCTCCCACCTCGTGCAGGAGCGAGATTCTCCGGTTGATTCTGGGCCGAGGTCCCAGGCATGCTCGCCCCCTCGGCGACATTTGGAGCAGGAGGATCCGCGGCCAGCGAGTCACCCTCGTTAGACAGCCCCATCTCGTCCAGCATCTGCTGGTGTTGGTCGCCCAAAGGGACGACGACATCCTCTTCAGCGCCTTTCTTCTTCTTCTGCTTCTTCTTCTTCTTCTTCGCAAGCCTCTTCCTCTTCCTGGTAGCGAGGGAGTCCTCAACCTCGGGACCTAGGCGTGGAGGGATCTAGGGAGCATCAAACATGCCCACAAGACCAGCCATGGCCGCCTTAGCTTCTGCAACATAGTCGCGCGCCATCTTGAGCGAGTTCAGAAAGGTCGTGCCACCAGAGACCCCTGCCCCTCTATTTATAGAGTTCGAGCGTCGGCCAGCAAGATGGCGAGTATAAGTCAATAGTCGCCAGTAGGGAATCTCGTCGAATGAAGGGTTGGATGATTCTTTCCGAGCAACTACGTTACTCGCAAAGAGCGGGGATTGTGTACAACCCTCATTCTCCGAGGGTGGACCCACCCAAGGCCACGTAGACAAAAATCAAAGGTCAAAAGGTCAGCACAAAGACCAGCAGTCCAAGACAAAAGCAGAAAAGTCCCTGGCGAGTATGCAGGTAATACTCGCCAGATAGGCGAGTATTGACCAGAGGAGTTCGTCGCGCGCAGGAAGGCAGTAGAAGACCTATGCGAGTATTGGCTCGGTGTGTGCGAGCAGCACCCAATACTCGCCAGATGGGCGACTATGGCATAAGTACTCGTCGAGTATCCCATAGTCGTCGGGTTGGGGGCTGGGCTATACAAAGCCCCCCCTACCCTTTGGTTTTCCTATAAATAGGACCACATGGGCACTTGGATTGACACCTGGACTTGAGCTTTTGGATCCCGATTTCCGAACTCTCGAGCCCGTCACCCTTGCTTCTAGCCAAGTCGGTGCCTTCCCTGTACCAAACTCGGCCACTTTGGTTTTGGAGGGGAAGACTCTCTTGAGCTTCTGGGTACGTGGTGAGACCTCCCTGCCGCAGCGCCCGGGGTCCTGTTTGTTGCTCTACTAGCTTCTTCGTCATTGCCAGCCAAGTCATCCCATTGGGCTGCTGGGCGAGTAGCCTCTGGCTGCATCGGTCCGAATCTTGAGGTCAGGATTTTCCTGGCGTCAACAGGTAGAGCATGATTTTATCGTGAAAATCAAAGAAAAAGGTTGGGTTAGAAAGAATATAAGAAAGTCTACCTCGAAGAAGTGTGGTTGTCTGTTCTCACTTCTCTCTTAAATGCCACATAAATGCACACATAGATTAGTGTACTTTGGATATCATGGAGTTTTGGATGCAAAAAATGATGGAACAAAGCTTTACGAAGAATTTTGTTGTGTGAAAGTGTTGACTTACAACTCATTTTTGTATTAACTAACATGATTATAGTGTTGTTGTTTTTTTGCACATAACACAATGGTTTGCACTTATAATTATATGGTTTGCACATAATCGTGGTTTGTTCATAATGAGCTTTAGTTTGCACATATAATCCTTATATAATTAGAGTGGTGTTAAAGACACACCAAAAATGGATGTGTGCATACCAGTGATAAGGCACACCAAAAAATTATTAAGGTCCGTTCGTTTGAACAGAATTGACTTTCTTGAATTGACTTTTTGACGAAAATCAATATCTACATGAATTGGTTTTATACAGAATTCCAATTTTGTTGTTCTTCTGTAAGATTAAATTCAGTCAACAGAATTGGAACTGAGGCACAAAAGTTGTTTGGCTGAATGATGAAATTGGCATTGGAATTGACGTTATACAGTAACTTTGTAAAACTGAAAATACGAGTCAGCGTCGAACGCATTAAATAGCATAATAAATTTTATGACGCGCGTTTTCCCCCAAGCGCAATTTTTTCGCCCAGGTGCGCGTTTTTTGCCCGGGCGCGCATTTTTCTCCAGGACGCGTGTTTTCGCCAAAGTGTGTTTTTTGGCACATGACCGCATTTCTCGCCCGTTGCGAGTTCTTCGGTTGGAAGTGCATTTTTTGGCACGAAAGCACACTTTTTGTCTGGACGCACATTTTTTGTCCGTGCGCACTTTTTTTCAATGGCACGCGTTTTTGCCTAAGCTGGTGCTTTTCAGCCCAGGTGTGCGTTTTGCGGCCCAGACAAAAAATGTGTTATATATTATTGTCTTAATACTTAGAGAACCACATATAGATTTCACATTTCCTTTTTCTTATGTTTTATTTGAAATTGATCCATGCCAATTATTGAAATCAAGAAATCGGTTCACAAAAGTTTGGACCAAACGAGTAGCCTGAGGTTACTGATCTTGCAGTCTGACACCACAGATCCGATGACAATAACAAAAGAGAGAGAGAGAGAGAGAGAGAGAGAGAGAGAATTGAATTGACTATAAACACAACACGAGTGTTGTAGTGAGAAGGTACCACCACGTACCCGGAATTCTAAGAGAACTTCCCCTCCAAAGTTAAGAGCTGAGTAGAATGCACGAACTTGAAGAGTAGATGGGGGATGGAGGGTCTCGACGTGTCATTCCTGGTATCTCTATGGTCCTATTAATAGACAGCAAAGGGGGTATTGGTTTGTGAATACCCCCTGCAAAATACTTGACTCGTCCGACAGGTTAAGAGGACCTTAGTGAGGTGAAGAAAACTGTTGAAAAAGATCTCGCTGGTGAATAACTGAACTTCTACAATTACCATGCAGAGAGGTCGAGGAACTCGCCAGTATGCGACTATTGAAGAGTACTCGCTTATTGAGAGCGTCAAGGCATTGGCCTAGACTTATCCTCACTAGAGTTCTATCTGTCTTCACAGAAGTCTTGTTTTACTTACGTGACAGGAGCGGGTCTGCTCTCAGCGAATACGAGTTATACACAATCCTCCCTCTTTGCGCACTTTTAGAAATCTTGGAAAGAAACATCCAAACCTTATTCGGCGAGGTGTATAGACTTAAGGCTAGCCTCATGACTGGCTAGTAGAAGAACGCAAACCTTCACAACTTTGTGGCGTTGAGTCATCTTGGACCTCTTTCGTCGGTAGTGCGTGCGAAGCCTACATCATTGTGTGATGATTGGGTGTGTAACATTGGACGTCATGGCGTTAGCGTGAATGCTCACGGTCTTTGTACAACCCCGTGTTCGCCAAAGGGTAAAACTGAGAATCGGGCACAGGCGAAGCAAGAAGGGGCTCGCCGCCTTACGAGGAGCGGGTTGTGAGGGCGAGGCGAGCCAGACTCGCCTCCTTGCGAGGAGCGTAGGGAGAGGCAAGTGTTTGCTCGCCGCTTTGGGGTGCATTTAGTAAAGGACGTGGCAGCTGAGGTCTCGCTGCCTTGCGTAAGCGACTCAAGCTGGTAGAAAGTGGGGCGAGCGCATTCTTCATCAAGCACTCGCCCGCTCGGGCTTTTGGATATGCAGGCCACCAGGCAAAGGAGGGGCGGAACCCCATTCGCCGGGAGGCCAGGGTGGCTAGTGAGTGGTACCGTCGCGGGCCACTCGCATAGTGAGATCTCGCGAGCCCGGCTCACAGGAAGGCAGGAGAGTGACGCGCCTTCACAGGTCACTCGCCCAGTGGGGTCTAGAGGTGAATTTACCTAGATACTCTTGGTGGGCTGTCGATAGCCCTTCAGAATAGCGGAGTTTGGCTGTTAGCAGACCAGTTTGGGGTGCGATTAGTAAAATTAAAAGACGGAGTTACGCTATTTGCAGACCAGAAGAGAAAAACTATATATAGATCATGAAAGGCACCTTTGGAGAGGATCCCATATCTTTGGCTTCTTCCTCCTCAGGACATCTTTGGTTAGTTCCTCAGGCTCTCCAAGGTGTCCGACTTCAGCTTTGGCTTGGGAGGGGAAGCACTCTAAGTTCTTCCAGGTGTGTGGTGGGACCTCCACGCTGCAGCTAAGGGTCAGTGTTTAGTTCTAAGTCTTCGGCCAGGTTCCTCTACGGAATCAGTAAGTGCTAGCTACCCCTTCTTTGGGGTCTGAACTCCTCGTTGGGCCGAATCTCGGTTCCAACAGTCTTGCATTGCGATAACATTTGGATATGTTAAAACGTGTACGGGCCGAGGTAAAGCCGCACCCGCATCATGATGAATACACGGTGACTTGAGCACGGGCAAAAGTTGAGATGAACTTGTTCCATGCGGTTCAGTACGAGGGTGTACCTCTTGAATGACGTTCGATCATGGGAGAGGATGGGATAGTATGAACGCCTTGACTGGCAAAAGCTCATTCGGGCACTAAGTTCGTATAACTTAGGTTGGTGGTAGTACTCATGAGAGAGTACTCCTTGTGCATGCCTTGAGTGCTAAAAATTGGGGCCTGAGTACCCGTGATCGCGTTGTTGTGAAATGATGATATGTTAGTGTAACAGCCCTGGCCCGACCAATCCCGGCTTTAATGGGACCCATCAGGCACTGTTAAAGGACTGCAGTCCGGTGCACCCCACCCATGGCTGAGCCTGTTTCTCAGCTACAGTTGGTGATGATGACTGTTGAAGGTGCCTTATCAAGGGTGGCGGGGGATCGAGACCCGCCATCAACATCCCACTGTAGCTGAGAAACAGGCTCAGCCATGGGTGGGGTGCACCGGACTGCAGTCCTTGTCCAACCGCGTTTAGTCGGCCCATCAGAGGTGGTGGACTATAGGTCAGACCTCTGGTGTGGTGGTCGGGGCGGGTTGTTACAGTTAGCCTCATACATGCTTGCTTAGGCGGTTGCGATGAATCTCTGGGTGAACCCCACCATCATCAAATGCATTCTTAGGTTCCCCTTTATTTAATGTTCAACCTAGAAGAATTGATTGTACTTGAAATCTCACTCTGTGTAGAGTAGTTGCACTTTCTTTCTTGCTACATATTGCATGTTGCGACTTGTTTGCATGTGAGCAGTGCCTCGCCCCAGAGCTGGCTAGGATGGTCGGGGGTGGGATCATTACGCAGTTTGTGATCAGCTCATTGTTGACCCTCATTACCACTTATTTGTGTTTTATGTTGGTGTCGTGGAGCATAGTGGAAAGTAGCTGGCAAAGACCAAAGTTGAGCCGCCCAAGAAGGCCAAACTCCTTTTACTGCTTTCCTTATTTGCCGGTTTGCGTGTCGATGTTTGTTATTAGTACTATTTGTATTGATACATAGGTTTAGATGTAAGGCCATAAGGCCGGTACACTGTTTTGAAACATTCGTTAGGATGTGGACATTCACGTTTAGTTTTAATCAAAGCTTCCGCTAGTGCTTTCTTCACTCTTGTGTAGTTGTAGTTCATTTATTTGTGTCTTATATCCATATCTAGCTTGCGTGTACAATATGACATGGGGTTCCCGTCGGACATATTGTTATAGCGTTTGTATAGGCTGGGTGTTACAATTTGATATCAACCTTTAAGTTATCGATCCGTAGTCTTTAGGTTCGAAGACAAACCCATTTAAATGGTGGAGTGCATGGGAAGTGCGCTAACCTAAAACGACTTGTTTTGAGATGAATGCCCACTTAGGAATGAAAAAAATATGTTTGTTTGTGGAACCTGAGCGTTCCTTAATTGTTGTTTTGCAAATTTTCGGTCACTAAATGGTGTGTTCCACGATTATAGGTGACTAGGAGTGGAGTGGGGCAGTCCCAACCCCATGACATTGTTGAGAGTAGTGTGTTTGCTAAAGTACCAACAACCCCTCCTTCTGTTGAAACAATTCGATTTGTCGCAGAAGCGATCTTTGCCATACTTAATGCACAACTAGGAAGGCTTGGACAGCCTCCTACTCTTGATGTGACCCTGATACCGGTTGTCGTAGTTGATCCTGTAGCTGAGCCGCGAGCTCGTTGCCAACAGTTGAAGCACTTTTTGAGCTTCAATCCTCCGTCTTTCTCAACTATCGAATCCCCAACGAAAGTTGATGACTAATTATCGTTGATTAAGAGAACCTTGACGACAACAGACACAGATGAGATGAAAACAGTCACCATGGCTACCTTTCTATTGAATGGGGAGGCAAGACTTTGGTGGGAAGAAGAAGAGGTGCACATGTATGGCGGCTGACAACTTACCGAAATCTCGATGGACAGCTTCTCGGAGTCATTCCTTCTAATATATATTCCTTCCGCCCAATGCATTGCGTTGTAGAACTAGTTCCTATGTCTGACTCAGGGAGATCGCTCGGTAGATTACATGCATGAGTTCACTAGGCTTAGTCGCTACACATAGTCTATGTTAGAGGATAAGGAGACCAAAACCAATAAATTTTATGAAGGACTGCAAGATGACTTGAGACTGCTACTTGCGGGTCCTATGACGATTGGTTTTCACATCCTGGTGTAGACCGCCAGATCCTTGGAATTGGACATGCATAAAGTCCAGTGCAAGAAGGGCTTAAAGGCCAAAAAGTCAGAGTTCAAATTGTCGAACTCTCACTCAAGGTCCGAGTTTAGGAGGTACAAGAAGAAATCTAGGTTTTCGGAGCCAGCTCCCTCTGCTGTTTCAGGAGCTACGACTGCGCAGGGTGCTATTACCTACTTTACATGCGGGAAGGTGGGGCACATAGGCCGGCTATGTCAAAGTGGTCCTTCGTTGAAGATGGAGAACTGAGCGGTGGAGTACGCTCGTGCGGCGGATACAAGTTACGCGGAGAAAGGGAAGGCAACAGAATCTTCCGTTTCCCAGTATCTCCTGACCCAACCGAGAGTCTATTCACTTGGCCAGCAAGAGGTCATTTGGCAAAACGACGGGTATGAGTTATAAGTTAGCTGTTATAGCTTAATATGATTTATACTTCATGTACGATTACTTGTTTTACATGTTTACAATTAGGTTTTCTTAACATTTAACTATCCAGCGAGAGCTCTCTTTGACACTAGAGTATCACACTTCTTTATGTCTGAGAATTTCGTGGTGTGTATCGGAGTGTTGTCTGCTTTAGCAAAGGATAAATTGGATTTAGTGTTGCTAAATCGATTCAAGATGAGCTCAGATAGAAGAAGTTGCGTGAAGGTGCGAATAGGAGATCGAGACTTTGACTTGGAAGTGTCATTGCTACCGTTATCTGAATTCGATGTGATCTTTGACATGTGATGACTCTCGAAGCAGCGGACATGCATAGATTGCAATCTAAAGGAGATTACACTGGGAAAGAACAACGAAGGCGAGACTATGATTTCTGGTTTGCGAGGAGCGAGCAAGATGTTGATGTCTTCTCTCCAAGTGGTCAAAGCGGTTCAGAAAGACGCTTGAGTTATTCTTCACTTTGTTGGAGGCTTCAGAGCGCAAGCCCAGTTTGAGGGATGTTTCGATAGTAGCGGAGTTTGTAGACGTGTTTCCAAATGAACTCCCTAGAACTTCGCCTCAACGAGAGATCGATTTCTATATTGAGCTAGTGTCGGGTGCCAAGCCCGTGTCACGCTCACCATTCCGGATAACGCGTAAGCTCTCAATTAGTAATACATATAATCAGACTTGAAGATAAAATAAAATTTGGTATTAGATTAACAAACAAACCCGAATCTCGAAAAACGAAGCCCACAGTTAGGCTTAGAACATCAAAGTACCTAAGAATCGACATATTATTTGACAAAATTGAAGTTTGTATGAAAAAGTGTCACTTATGTCTGAACTGGTGCAAATTTTGAGAAAATTATTTGTCAAAATCCGCATTCACACTTCTTTTTACGAGTGCTGATTTCGGCAAATAATATTCTCAAAATCTGCACCGGTTCACACCGAAATTGCACTTTTTCATACAGACTTTGATTTTGACAAATAATCTGTTGATTCTTCGGTATTTCGACGTTCTGAGGCTGCCCACGAGCTCTGTTTCTCGAGATTCGACATTTTTTGTTAATTTAATACAAAATATTATTATTATTTCTTAAAGTCTAATTGTATGTATTACTGATCGTGCTTACATATTTGTAGGATCTTACACATTTGATAGATAAAAAGTGGATCACATGCAATGACGTAATTGCTAATGAAATATCACACGAGAGAATACATCGATAATGAAATATTCAACTGTATAACTGATGGTGGATTAAGAACTTTTTTCACAATTAATATGGATAATGCATCATGTAATGACGTAACATCAGACTAGAGAATGAGTTTTTACAAGTGAGATGTTGAGCACATATACTAAATTTAATTGTGAATGAGGGATTATCTGAATATAATGAGTTCATCAAGAAGATTCAATTAGCCATCAAATATTTAAAAGGATCCTCTCAACAATAAGAGAAATATAAAAAATATGCAGTAAACGCCGAGATATCATGCAAAACTCTTTTGTGCTTAAAAAGTTGACAAAAGGTTAAATTTCACTTACTTGTGCTAAAGACATCAATAAAGTTTGAAAAGGTTTTCAATGAATTAGAGGATAAAACTTCATATAGAAACTATTTTAACACTGCTAGTAGTATTAGAGACCCTCTAGAGGCAAAAAAAAATGGAAGAAAGAGGCCGGGGCGGCAACCGTCAAGGCCTCTTCAAGTTGGAGCTCAGTGAGAATCCCCCTACTCCTACGACAACCTCATTCAGAGGGCCAATAAGTTTGTCCGGGGAGAGGCCTCCAACCCTGACTTCTTGGCAAGGTTGGCACAGGTGACCAGAGGCGACCGTGGAGAGAGGGATGGAATCCCTGAGAAGAGGAAGAGAGAAGAGCCCCGGAGGGAGGAAAGGAAGAGGCCGGAGCGGCAAGAAGAAAGGGGAAGAGCAGAGAAGAAGAGGGAGGAGCCTTGGAGGAAGGAAACCAGGAGGAGCGTGGAGAGAAGGCCCGTCGAGTCCCCTGAGCGTCAGGAGGAGGGAAGGCGCTACCAGGTCCCCGTCAACCGGCCACCTTGGAGGCCGGCTGGACGGCCCCAGCGTCGGGATCAAAGGGGGAGATCCCCGGAGAGAAGGCCCTTTCGCCAGCCAGAAAGGCGTCAGGAGAGAAGGAGAGACGAAGCGATGGCGGTAGCCGGGCGTGGCCGCCGTCAAGGAAGGAAGAAGCAGAAGCCGAGGAGACAGCAAGCAGAAGAGGTTCCCCTCTACTGTGACTTCCACCAGGTGGGGGGACATGCCATGGCTGCCTGCCCAGACTTTTGGGAAGCCCGGAGGAGGCTAGCAGCAGGAGAAGGTGGAGGGGAGCAGCGGAGGATAGAGGCCCCTGCCGAGCCTCAGGCAGGGCAGGCTGCCATCGTTCGAAGGAGGAACGAGGACCGGGTCGACCTGGGAGGTCGGGGAGACCTGGGCCAGGGAGGCAGAGTTGGAGTAATCCATGGGGGAGCAGGGCTGGAAGCTTCCCGCAAGGGGAGCCTCCATCAGATCTACCGCAGGAGTGTCGCCTCGACCTCACAAGCACCGCCCCCGATGGAGGAGATCACCTTTTCTGAGGAGGACATGCTAGGGAATGAGAATCCCTTCCATGATGCCCTCGTGATTCAAGCCGCGGTGGAGGACTTCACCGTTGATCGGATTCTGATCGACAACGGTAGCTCTGTAAACGTCATCTTCAAGGGGACGTTTGGCGGACTGGGAGTCGAAGCAGCAAGGGTTCGGGCATCTGATGGTCCCCTCTTCGGCTTCTCCGGAGAGAAGAAGGAAGTGGAGGGAGGAGCAGATCTCCTGGTAACACTCGGTGGCACCTCCATCAGCTGTCGATTTGTCATCGTCGACGCACCGAGCTGCTACAGGGCTATCTTTGGGAGGCCGCTTCTCAACGCCTTCAAAGCCGTCCCATCCTCCTACCATCAGTGCTTGAAGTACTGTAAAGGAGACGTCCAGGTGAGGATCAGGAGCGATCCAAGAGCCGCTAGGGAGTGCTATCTTAGCGCCGTCAGTACCATCAGCTGGATGGCTGACGCGGAGGAGTTCGGAAGAGTGCTGGAGAGCCCGGCCAGGCTGGAGGTGGCCGAAGAAGTGGAAGAAATCGAGGTACTCTCCGCAGCGGGAGTGCCTGGGTTTGCTGAAGATTGGCGGGTCGCTGAAGACCGAAGAGAAGATCGAGATGGCGGCGTGTCTGCAGAAGAACGTCGACATCTTTGCTTGGAGCGCAGCCGAGATGCCAGGAGTCGACCCTGAGGTTGCATGTCATCGCCTCAACCTGGATCCCGCTGTCCAGCCCGTCCGCCAGAAGAAGAGGAGGACCGCCACCATCCTTGCCAAGCCAATTCGGGAGGAAGTTAAGAAACTGCTAGATGCGGGCTTTGTATCAGAGATCCAGTACCCAGGCTGGGTCTCCAATGTTGTAATGGTGACAAAGGCGGGGGGTAGCTGGAGAATGTGTGTGGATTTTTCCTTGATGAATAAAAGCTGCCCGAAGGATTGTTATCCCTTGCCTCGAATCGACGCGCTGGTTGATTCAGCCGTCGGTTTTTCTGTGATGAGTTTCCTTGATGCATTTTCAGGATATCACCAGATCCGGATGCATCCCCCCGATTGCCGCGATGTCTCCTTCATCACCGATGATGGCTGCTACAGCTACAAAATGATGCCCTTCGGTTTGAAGAATGCGGGAGCCACCTACCAGCGGATGATGGACCACATTTTCAAAGGGCAAAAGGGAAGGAATCTGGAAGTGTAAGTGGACGACCTCTTGATCATAAGCAAGAGCGTCCAGGAACACGTAGCCGATCTGGTGGAGACCTTCGCGACGCTGAGGAGATTCAAGATGAGGCTCAATCCGACGAAGTGCGTCTTCGGAGCGGGCAGGGGAAAGTTCCTGGGACATCTCCTTACCCCGAGGGGAGTAGAGCCTAACCCCGACAAGGTTAAGGCGATCCTGGAGATGCCATCCCCAAAAACGATGAAGGAAGTCCAAAGGTTGACAGGCAGGCTGGCGGGTCTTAGCCGCTTCCTCTCAAAGGCCGGAGAGAAGTGCTCTCCATTCTTCAAAACGCTCCGCAAAACAGAAAGCTTCGAGTGGACCGAAGGATGTGAGATAGCATTCGGAAGGCTGAAGGAGCAGTTGACTCAGACACCTCTCCTTCAGATCCCGAAGGAAGGCGAAGACCTGCTCATCTACCTAGGAGTAGGAGCGGAGGCAGTTAGCTCCATCTTGGTCCGGGAAGAGGGGAGGAGGCAGCTACCCATCTACTATATCAGCCGGGTGCTGAAGAAGGCAGAGCTGAAGTATCCAATCCTGGAGAAGCTTGCCTTCGCCTTGGTGGTGTCGGCGCGGAAGCTCCGGCCTTATTTTCAGGCTCACTCCATCTGAGTGGTAACTGATCATCCCCTCCGCAATATCCTGGAGGGAGTGGAGCACTCAGGGAGGTTGGCGAAATGGTCGGTAGAACTCAGCGAGTTTGACATTTCCTTCTCCCCCCGAGTGGCGATCAAGGCCCAGGCAGTAGCAGACTTCCTGGCTGACTTCTTGGTGGAAGCGGAGCCAGGAGAAGAGGTGCTCAACCCAATTCCTTGGAAGATGTTTGTTGATGGAGCTTCGGGCAAAAGTTCCGTAGGGGTGGGCATCGTACTCGTCAGTCCGCAGGGAACAAGGATCGAGCAAGCAGTCGAGATCCTCTTCCCCGTCACGAACAACCAGGCAGAGTACGAGGCCATAGTGGCAGGCTTGCGCCTTGCCAAGGAGCTGGGGATCCGTGATGTCCGGGCTTTCACGGATTCAATGGTGGTCGCGTCGCAGATTCGAGGCGAGTTCGAGGTGCGCGACACCATCTTGCAGAAGTACTTGGTAAAAGTAAAAGGGCTGATTGGAGGCTTCCAGTCCTTCTTCGTCGAGCATGTGCCAAGAGAGGAGAACTCGGCAGCGGATCGCTTAACCAAGTATGGGCCGAGGGCTGGAGGAACTATCACCGAGCTATTCCACCCGTCCATTGAAGAGGGAGAGATGATGAAGATCGAGCAACGCCCCTCGTGGATGGATCCCTTTGTGGCATTCCTGGCCAGCGGCCAGCTCCCAGCGGACGGAGGGGATCAGAGAAGATTTCGGTACAAGGCGGCATACTACCTCCTGCAGGATGGGGAGCTGTACCGCAAGACCATCTCGGGCCCCCTGGCCAGATGTGTTTCTGAAGACGAAGTACCTCGAGTGTTGGAAGAGATCCACTCGGGAGAGTGTGGAAGTCATTCTGGGACTCGCACTTTGGAACAGAGGGTCTTGAGGCATGGTTACTTCTGGCCTACTATCCGGAAGGATGCTGAGATCTTCTCGAAGAAGTGCCAGAAGTGCCAGCTCTTCGCCCCCCTTCAGTTGCAGCCGGCCCAGCAGCTCCGATCGATCATCTCCCCATGGCCGTTCGCCATCTGGGGGATGGACTTAATCGGCCCTTTCCCTCAAGCAAGTAGCCAGAGGAAGTTCGTTCTCGTCATGATCGACTACTTCTCCAAATGGATCGAGGCCAAAGCCCTGACCAAGACCACCTCTCAAGTCGTGAAGAACTTCATCTGGGGAGAGATCGTCTGCAGATTCGGGATCCCTCTCGCCATCATCACCGACAACGGTCCCTAGTTTGCCAGCTTAGAGCTAGAGGATTTTTGCAGGCAACTAGGAACCGACCTTCGATTCGCTTCCGTGCATCACCCAAGGAGCAATGGCCAGGTAGAGGCCGCCAACAAACTGATCATCAACCTACTGAAGAAGAAGGTGGAGAACCTAAGAGGTAATTGGGCGGACCAGCTCCCCTCGGTCCTGTGGGCTTTGAGGACCACTCCTAGCTCAGCCACGGGGGAAACGCCGTTCAAACTCTCTCACGGGTCGGAAGCTCTCATTCCAGTAGAGTTTGAAGTCAGAAGCCCAAGGGTGGTAGCCGCGGAAGACGGAAGCGAAGAATGGCGACTAGAGAACGAAGAGGTTCAGAAGCTATCTCTCGACTACATCGAGGAACTCCGAGATTTAGCTTCAGTCAGGCAAGAGGAGATCAAGCGTCGGATGGCAAAACATTTTGACAAAAATGTCCGCCTCAAACACTTCCAAACAGGTGACCTAGTCCTGAAGAAAGTGGATGCGGCAGGAAGATCAGCAGCCGTCGGGAAGCTCAACCCGAACTGGGAAGGACCTTTCATCATCCAGGAAGCACTCCTGACAGGAGGATACCGCATGCAGAACCAGGAAGGCGAGCTGCTAGGGAGCACCTGGAACGGCGATGACCTGAAAAGGTTTTATCCCTAAGGGGGAATGTGTATATCCCATCCTTGTAAATTCATTTCTTTGAATAAAATTTACATCTCCCTGAAACATGGGACGAGGCAGCTTCCTTCACATCAACAAAGTTTTCAAAATAAGGAAGCCAGGTGAAGTCAATCTCCACGCTAGGTTGGGAAATGAGCCTCCGACTTAACCCTCGTAAAAACTCAGAACGGATGATGGGACAGTGCCTCGGGTGTGCGTTCCCTTAAGACCAAGCCTCTGCACTGACGGTCGAGATCAGCTCCCCCCTTGCACGTTGGCCGCGGTTCCCACCGACTGCACTTCTCGTCCGACTGTAGAAATTACCAGGAAGAAGTCTGGACGCCGACCTTCCGATTCGGCGAAGAGAAGATCGATTTCACTAGCTCAGGGGACCCTTGAAAAAAGGCGTCATGCACCCTCGAGAACTGAAAAGTTCGCAACAAAGCATTTCGCTTTTAATTATTGTATCGGACCATATGAGTTAGTGTGCCTGAAGTGTGCTTAACTCCCTGCTAAATTCATTGAGCAACAGGAAGCAGGTCCGATCCACATCCAGCATCCAAGTGGGATGGAGGCCTCGGGATGGTATGTCCCTTTAGACCTCCCCGACTGCCACTCCCTGCTTGACGTCGTCCTGCATCAACATTCACCGTAGCAGGTTGGAACACGAGCCTCCGACCACACCCTCGTAAAAACTCAGAACGGATGATGGGACAGTGCCTCGGTAGTGCGTTCTCCTAATGCCAAGCCTCTGCACTGACGACCGAGATCAGCTCCCCCCTTGCATATTGGTTGGTCGAGTTACCCTCCGACCGCATTTCTCATCCGACTGCAGAGATTACCAGGGGAAAGTCCAGAAGCCGACATTCCAACTTGGGAAGGGGCAAGACCGATTCGACCGACCGTAGAGTGGAGACACTCCGGCACCCAAGTAGGATGGAGACCTCGGGACGGTGTGTCCCCTTGGGCCTCCCCGACTGTCGTTCCCTACTTAACGTCATTCTTCGTCGACATCTGGTATCCAAGTAGGATGAAGGCCTTGGGATGATGTGTCCCTGCGGACCTCCCCGACTGTCATTCCCTACCCCCTCTCTCATAAACAACTCCCTTACGTAATTTTAATGGGCTCTTCACCAGGTACAGAGCGAAGCCTTGAGAGCATGTGTCCCTCGGGACCCTCCAAGTAGCCTTCACAGCTCGACTTCACCAAGGGAAATATTGAAGAAAGCGAGCATGTAAGTGCGAGCATGACGGAGTACTCGGTCTCGATGTATGTGCGAGTACCTAGGCGAGTATACATGTGCGAGTATACAGGTGCGAGCATAGTAAGTGCGAGCATGCCGGAGTACTCGGTCTCGCCCCGAGCCTAGGAGCCTAAGCGACATTCAAAAAAGAAAGCGAGCATCGAAGAAAAGGGCGAGCAAAATGATTATACTCATTCACTATCATAAATGCATATACAAAAAATGCTTTGCAGATTTGCAAAAGGAAGAAAAGCGACTATGAATCCTCGCCACCATCCTCGCCAACATCATCGCCGTCAGGATCGAGATCTTCCACATCATCACCCTCGTCCTCAGAATCGTCGTCGTCAGAATCGGTGGATGAGGATGGGAGATCTCGCATGGGGGAAGTGGACTCTTCGGCGAGTAATGCCGGGATGATGTCCATGACCGTCAGATGCATTGCCTCCGGCTTCAAGAAGCCATCGACCTTCAAGCTGCTCAGGACCACCTTCCCGGTTGCTCGAGCGATCTCCCGTCGGATATGCGCCATATCATCGCCGACTATCCGGATCTGCTTGCCCACCCTGGAGGGGCCCGCCGACGAAGGCTGTTGCTCGGCAGGCCGAGTTTCCAACTCAGCGATTCGCACTTGGGCGGCCTCCAAGGTTTGCCGAGTATCCTCCAGCTCCTTCTCGGCCTGGGACAGCCTCTTTGCCGACTCCAGCTCGGCAGCCTGCAGCGAGCGAAAAGAAGAAGGTTAGTTTAAATAAGTTTGCAAGGTAGCGAGTATCCCAAAATGCGAGTAAAGTCGCATTGGTGAGTACCTCGAACTCCTTAATCCTGTTCGCCACGGCGATCATCTTCGGGCCCTGCACCTTGATCATCTGCTCATATTCGAGCAGTTTCCTCGCCGTCGCATGCCCAAGCTCGACAGCCCGCAGGTTAGCTCGCGAGCTCTGATGGGCGAGATATTCGGCCGAGACCTCTTGCAAGGATTCAGCGTCCGCGCGACCATAGAGGGCGAACGAAACGTCAAACGCCTTGCCCACGTCCTCCCAATCCTCCGACCAGGCGGGGAGGTTGGTGCTCAAGGTCACTTCATGGGCTCGCTCAGCCCAGGACACCAGAGGGCGACCATAAGCATCCTCGCTACCCCCACCTTCGCCGAAGAGAGGATGGCCGCTAGGCTCGCCCGCCTCCGATGGATTGGCCCTCGCTTTCAGGTCCCTCCTGGCGACCTCCTTCTTTCTCCCAGGCTCGGCGGACTTTGCCTTGGCTTTCCTCTTCTTCGAGGTCCCAGCATCATCGCCGGCGACCTCCTGATCATCGCCGCCGGGCGACAATTCAACCAAGGCAGGAGTCCCCGCCTTCGGCGCCAAGGGAAGAAGCTCGCTCGGCAAAGAGCGAGTAGCTGCAACAAAACATAAAGAGAAAAACGTTAGACACCGGCTGAAGACGAATTGGCGAGTATGACCCAATGCTCGTTTAGGCGACTACCTTCACCAGGGAACACCTCCGCGAGCTCATCTACTCGCCTCCTCCAGAAGACGACATCCAGCCGGCGACCTCGGAAGCTGTCGAGTAACTTCTCCCGGCTTTCCTCCAGGTAAGGAGGGGCGAACGCACTCTCGGCCGGCTGGAAAGAGGAAGTCGGCACGACGCCAAAGTCGCCCTTAATGACGACTATGCGCTCCGTCCAGCGATGGTTCTTGTTCGCCGTGCCGACTAGGGTGCAGACATGGCTGCACAAAAAGACGACGCCTTCGCCAGTGGCGCCAAAGTGGAATACTCGCCGGAAGACGGAAAGATCAAAGGCGATCCCCTGATCGCGCAGGTAGCAGAGGAACCCCACGATCATCGCCACTCCGTTTGGATTGATCTGCGCCGGGACTATCGCGTGGTAGCGGAGGATCTGGCAAACCTCCGGCCACAAGGGTAGTCGCAGGCCGAGTTCAAAGTGGCGGATGGGGAAGACCAGGTCGGCCGCCGAGAAAGAATTCAGGCATTCATCCTCACGAGGAAGCCTGGAGACATATCCCGGCGATAAGTACTTGGTGGAGAACTCCTTCAAGTCGCTCGGCCGAGTAATCAGCTTCTTGAAGGAATTTGCCTCGAAGTTCTTCGCGTGACTTGCACGGCGAATAGCTGCCTCGTTAGCCATCCAAGAGTGGAAGGATTGAAGAAGCGAGTAGCGAAGTGGCGAGGAGAGGAGTAATCGAGAGATAGTCGATAGAAGAAAGGGAAGATCGTCCAGAGAGTAATAAATACGTATCCACCCCCCCCTATTTATAGTACTCGACAAAGCTTGGCTTCCCGCGTACGCCACCGCGAGCGCTAGTAGGAGGTGGCGCGTATCGAGGAAAAGTCGCCAAAACCTAGGGTGCACGTCAAATCACTGATGTCGAACGAGCGAGCACCTGCATCGAATTTTTAGGCTACTCGCAACATCAACGCGACATTTAACAAATACTCGCGGAAACAAAAGACAAAAAAGAAAATCAAGACATCACAGCAAGCAGGAAAGACAACAAAGGCGATATTCATACTCGCCAAATAACAAATTACTTGAAGAAATCAAATAGTTCAGAATTACAAACATTTGCCAAAAGGCTACAAGCGACTACAAAAGGAAAAGAGGGCAGGATCCTAGGGGTTCGGCTGAGCGTCGGGAAGCTGCGGTTGTCGCCCAACCCAGCCCATGCTGCGAGCCCTCTTGAAATGCTCGAAGGCCACGGACATCGCATCCTCGCCTTGACGCAGCTGCTCCTCCATCCTCGCCAGGCGACCGATGGAGCCCGTGCTCGCACGCATCCCCACCAGCTCGTCGTGGTGCAACTGCTGGCGATGCTCCATCCTGCCCACCCGGCGCTCCAGCTCGCCGACAGACTGAAGGCGAGATTCTACACTAGCCAGGCGAGTATCTAACTCTTCCAGCCGTGATGCTCGCACCTCCAGCTCGGTCAGACGACGCTGGGAGTCAGCAGCCGCCAAGAGCTCTACTCGCGCCTCAACCGCGGTCAGACGCCGATGAGACTCGTTGATCGCCAGCCGCTCCAACTTCGCCTCCAAATCCAGGATGGCGCGAGTAGCCCTCTCCTGATACTCACGAGAGGGAAGCCCGACGACGTCGACCAGAGCCCCGATGGGGGTATGAGCGCGAGCTGCAGAAAAAGACATGAAAGCAAAATCTTAGTGACGAGTAGCGAGAAGACTCTTCTTGGAAGATACTCGGAAAAGCAGCGACTCCATTTACCAGGCCGATAGGTATCACTCCGCGAGTCGCGGCGAGGACTCCGAGATGGTCGGCGAGGAGAGCTCCTTCCCCGATGCGGGGACGGACTGCGACGAATGCCATCTCGCCGGTTCGAATGTGACCCGCCGATGTGCTCCCTGCTGGAAGGCGCATCACCCCGACCGCGACCATCCACTGGTCGCCATCCCCCTCTGGGAGCGAAGAAACCAGAAGATCCCGCCATCCCACCTCGACGCGAGGACCCAGCCGGATGAGCGGTGGGAGCCGAAGAAGACAGGAGGCGGCGATCATCCTGCATGTCGGCCGGAGGAGGAAATTGAGGAGGTGGAGGAAGTTGGTCCGCAGGTAGTTGCGAGCTACTCGCCACCTCAGGTCGCTGCAAAGGCGGTGGCAGCGGAGGAGGATTGCTCGCTGAAGGAGCCCTCTGCTCGCTCATCGGCCTCTTGTCTACCGCAGAGCTATGAAGGATCCGCACCGATCCGCCCCGGCGAGTTCCTCCGCCAGTCGTGTGCGGGACCATAGGCGAGGATCGTAGAGGAATGGCGCTCAGAGACTCCTCCCGAGCATCGGCGAGAAGCGGATCTGCGAAATAGTACAGAAAACGTCAGAGACCAGCCGACACTTGGGCGACTAAAAAAAAAGTGGCGAGTAGGTATCTCTCACTTTGCGCAGGAGTAACTTCAGCTAGATCTTGAGCCGAGATCCCCGCAGTACTCGCCTCTGGAGCAGTATTCGGCGAAGGAGGATCAGGAGCAGGCGAGCCACCTGACTGGCCGAGACCCAAGTCGGCGAGCATCTGCTGAGTAGTGCCGACCTGGGAATCAGCGACATTCTCGGAGGCGTCGGCACTCTTCTTCTTCTTGTTCTTTTTCTCCTTCTTCTTATCCAGGCGCTTCCTCTTCCTGGAAGCGAGAAAGTCTTCGAGCTCGGCATCGCGAGCAGGCTTCCGCAACGGCGGCAGCAGACTGGCAAGCTCGGCCAAATCCGCAGCAGCTTCCTCGGCAATACTACGCGACATCTTGAAGCGAGAACAAACAAAACCTTGGCGTCAGAGACCCCTCCCCCTCTATATATAGGGCCGGGGCGTCAAAACAACGGGATGCCGACTACACACTAATACTCGCCCAGAAGACAGCTCGTCGAAAAAGGGTTGGATGGTTCTTTCCGAGCAACTGCGTTACTCGCAAAGAGCGGGGATTGTGTACAACCCTCATTCTCCGAGGGTGGACCCCCCCCCCCCCCCCCCCCCCAAGGCCACGTAGGCAGAGGTCAAAGTCAAAGAGTCAATACAACAGTCAAGCCTAGGAGCAGAAGACACCCTAGGCGAGTAAGGGTGCACTCGTGCGAGTAACTCGGATACTCGCCAAAAGGTGGGCGACCATAGGTGATACTCGCCCATCTGCCCGGGAAGATCGCCTCAATGTCGCTAGTCGTCGGGCAAGGGCTGGGCTATAAAAACCCCCCTACCCCTTGGTTTTCCTATAAATAGGACCCCAGGGGTACTTGGATTGGCACCTGGACTTGAGCTTTCAAAACCCTGCTCTTGCATTCTGGAACCTGTCGCACTTGGCCGCTACTCCCGGTACTAGCCAAGTCGGTGCCTTCCTCGTACCCTGCTCGGCCGTTCTTTGGTCTTGGAGGGGAAGTCTCTTCGGAGCTTCTGGGTACGTGGTGGGACCTCCCTGCCGCAGCACCTGGGGTCCTGTGTGTTGCTCTTCTAGCTCTTCAGTAGTCGCCAGCTTAGTCGTCTCTTTGGACTGCTGGGCGAGTAGCCTCCGGTTGCATCGGTCCGAATCTTGAGGTCAGGATTTTCCAGGCGTCAACACTTTGGTGCGGTGAGCGTGGATCGTAGTCGTTGGAAGAAAGTCTAGTAGGAAGGCTAGATGGTAGAAATTGGCGACCAAGAGGAAGTTGTTGGCAATTCGCGAGTAGGCGAGATCCCTACTCGCTATAGGCGAGTTCCAGAGATGGCGAGATCCCTACTCGCTATAGGCGAGTTCCAGAGATGGCGAGATCCCTACTCGCTATAGGCGAGTTCCAGATGGCGAGATTCTTCCCTACTCGCTATAGGCGAGTTCCAGAGATGGCGAGATCCCTACTCGCTATAGGCGAGTTCCAGATGGCGAGATTCTTCCCTACTCGCTATAGGCGAGTTCCAGAGATGGCGAGATCCCTACTCGCCATAGGCGAGTTCCAGATGGCGAGATTCTTCCTTAGTCGCCCATAGGCGAGTTCATGCGGGCGACTTTTTGCAGGCGAGAGAGCTTCTTCAAACTCGGCCATTGGCGAGGTCCTTCCTTACTCGCCCATAGGCGAGATCTCTACTCGCGAAGGCGACGAGACCTACTCGCAAAGTGATGAGAACCTGGTGCCTAGTTCAAGAGTGGCGAGTTCCTGAAGGGCGATTTCAAGGTCTGGCGAGTATGGAAAATAAAAAATTTCCAGGGGCGCTGCCCCCGACCCCGCACGGGGCGCTGCCCCCTTGACCCCCGTCCGCTGACCGGGCAGCGGAACCCCCGAACCCTCTGCGTAGGGGGTCTTATGTACAAAGGGACACTCCTCCCCTCAGTTTCCTCCTTCTTCAATGCCAGTGATTTCCATACATGATCATACTTACGAGTGCTTTGGTAAATCCCGTGAGTGCTTTTGTCTGACTAACAATCAGGGTGATTCATGACGAGTTCGTCACCAAGGGAAAGCACATAAGCTGTTCCGCGAGCTCCTACTCGCGATGATCTTCATCGAGGGCTTACATTCCATAAGGATGCCGACTCGTGACGTCTTCAAGGTGGTGTTCAGCGAGCTTCTACTCGCGATGATCTTCATAAAGGACTTATGTTCCATGAGAATGCTTACTCATGAGGTATTCCAGTTGATGTCCCGCGTTGATGTCCCGCGATACTATACTCCCGATGATCTCCTTCCGTCAGCTATGATCCATGAGGGGTCTTACTCATAAGGTGTTCCAGTTGGTATCCCCGATGCTATGTTCTTACTCGTATAGCCTTCAAGTTGATATCCCTCACCTCCCTGAAGCATGGGAGATTGAAACAGGTTTGGTCGGCATTCAACACCCAAGTAGGATGGAGACCTCGGGATGGTGTGTTCCTTTGGAACCTCCCCGACTGTCAGTACCCTTCATGGTGTGTTTTATGGGATGAAGAACTGCTCAGAAGCACCTAAAGGCTCAAAAGGGAGATCACTTGTCATCGAGAAGCTCGAACTGAACTAGGAGGGATCTTTCATCGTTCAAGAGGCATTCGAGACTGGTAGAGACCGTCTGTAGAATCATGAAGGGGAATCACTTGGGAATACCTGGAGCGGCAATGACCTGAAAAGGCTCTATCCCTGAGCAGGAAGGTGTATTCTCCCCCTCCTTGTGTTTATTCCATTTGAATAAAAATTCCTCGCCCCCTGAAACATGGGCCGCGAGAGTTGTTTTTTTTCTGGCAAGAGCTTTTTGAAGTAGGTAAAACCGATCTCCATGACAGGTTGGGAAACGAGCCTCCGACTTGATTCTCGTAAAACCCAGAACGGATGATGGGACGGTGCCTCGGTAGTGCGTTCTCCTAATACCAAGCCTCTGCACTGACGGTCGAGATCAGCTCCCCCCTTGCACGTTGGTCGAGTTACCCTCCGACCGCATCTCTCATCCGACTGGGGAGATTATCAGGAGAAAGTCTGGACGCCGACCTCCCAAACTCGTCGAAGCGATGATCGATCTACTTGACCGAGGGACCCTTGTATAAAGGTGTCATTTGATCTCTTGCGACAAAGCCTAGTATCTCTTGTTGTTTATTCCAATCATATGGGTTGGTGCGGTTAATCCCCTCTGATTGTTGAGTGACAGTACGAAGACTCTTCCGCGACCTGGCGACCGATTGGGGGACAGGTCTCCGACTCAACTCTCGTAAAAACCCAAGTCGGGTGGTGGGATAGCGCCTCGGGAGAGAGTCCTCCTGAGACCAAGCCTCTGCATTGACGGTCGAGATCAGCTCCCCCCTTGCACGTTGGCCGAGTTACCCCCCGACTGCACTTCCCATCCGGCTGGAGAGATTATCAGAGAAGAGTCCGGACGCCAACCCCCCAACTTGACGAAGAGATGATCGATTTGACCGACCAGCATTCAGCAAACGCAATAGGATGGAGGCCTCGGGATGGTGTGTCCCCTTGGACCTCTCCACCTCTAGTTGAGCTCGGCTCCTAGAAGGTGTTGACCTTCTATCCACCTCTAGTTGAGCTCGACTCCTAGAATGTGTCGACCTTGTTTCCGCCTCTAGTTGAGCTCGGCTCCTAGAGCGTGTCGAATCTTCTCCACCTATAGTTGAGCTCGGCTCCTAGAAGGTGTCGACCTTCTATCCGCCTCCAGTTGAGCTCGGCTCCTGCGAGGTGTCGACCTTCTCTCCACCTCTAGTTGAGCTCGGCTCCTAGAAGGTGTCGACCTTCTCTTCACCTCTAGTTGAGCTCGGCTCCTAGAAGGTGTCGACCTTGTATCCGCCTTTAGTTGAGCTCGGCTCCTAGAAGGTGTCGACCTTCTCTTCACCTCCAGTTGAGCTCGGCTCATGCGAGGTGTCGACCTTCTCTCCACCTCTAGTTGAGCTGGTCTCCTAGAAGGTGTCGACCTTCTCTCCGCCTCTAGTTGAGCTCGGCTCCTAGAAGGTGTCGACCTTTTATCCGCCTCAAGTTGAGCTCGGCTCCTAGAAGGTGTCGACCTTCTATCCGCCTCCAGTTGAGCTCGGCTCCTGCGAGGTGTCGACCTTCTCTCCACCTCTAGTTGAGCTCGGCTCCTAGAAGGTGTCGACCTTCTCTTCACCTCTAGTTGAGCTCGTCTCCTAGAAGGTGTCGACCTTGTATCCGCCTTTAGTTGAGCTCGGCTCCTAGAAGGTGTCGACCTTCTCTTCACCTCCAGTTGAGCTCGGCTCCTGCGAGGTGTCGACCTTCTCTCCACCTCTAGTTGAGCTGGTCTCCTAGAAGGTGTCGACCTTCTCTCCGCCTCTAGTTGAGCTCGGCTCCTAGAAGGTGTCGACCTTATATCCGCCTCTAGTTGAGCTCGGCTCCTAGAAGGTGTCGACCTTTTATCCGCCTCAAGTTGAGCTCGGCTCCTAAAAGGTGTCGACCTTGTATCCGCCTCCAGTTGAGTTCGGCTTCTGCGAGGTGTCGACCTTCTATCCACCTCTAGTTGAGCTCGGCTCCTAGAAGGTGTCGACCTTCTCTTCACCTCTAGTTGAGCTCGGCTCCTAGAAGGTGTCGACCTTGTATCCGCCTCTAGTTGAGCTCGGCTCCTAGAAGGTGTCGACCTTCTCTTCACCTCCAGTTGAGCTCGGCTCCTGCGAGGTGTCGACCTTCTCTCCACCTCTAGTTGAGCTCGGCTCCTAGAAGGTGTCGACCTTCTCTTCACCTCTAGTTGAGCTCGGCTCCTAGAAGGTGTCAACCTTGTATCCGCCTTTAGTTGAGCTTGGCTCCTAGAAGGTGTCGACCTTCTCTTCACCTCCAGTTGAGCTCGGCTCCTGCGAGGTGTCGACCTTCTCTCCACCTCTAGTTGAGCTCGGCTCCTAGAAGGTGTCGACCTTCTCTTCACCTCTAGTTGAGCTCGGCTCCTAGAAGGTGTCGACCTTGTATCCGCCTTTAGTTGAGCTCGGCTCCTAGAAGGTGTCGACCTTCTCTTCACCTCCAGTTGAGCTCGGCTCCTGCGAGGTGTCGACC
Source organism: Dactylorhiza incarnata (assembly GCA_033032865.1). Lineage (NCBI taxonomy): Eukaryota > Viridiplantae > Streptophyta > Magnoliopsida > Asparagales > Orchidaceae > Dactylorhiza > Dactylorhiza incarnata. Next base: position 4,376,974 of record JAWHQI010000163.1, on the reverse strand, counting down.
TTCTCTCCACCTCTAGTTGAGCTGGTCTCCTAGAAGGTGTCGACCTTCTCTCCGCCTCTAGTTGAGCTCGGCTCCTAGAAGGCGTCGACCTTTTATCCGCCTCAAGTTGAGCTCGGCTCCTAGAAGGTGTCGACCTTCTATCCGCCTCCAGTTGAGCTCGGCTCCTGCGAGGTGTCGACCTTCTCTCCACCTCTAGTTGAGCTCGGCTCCTAGAAGGTGTCGACCTTCTCTTCACCTCTAGTTGAGCTCGGCTCCTAGAAGGTGTCGACCTTGTATCCGCCTTTAGTTGAGCTCGGCTCCTAGAAGGTGTCGACCTTCTCTTCACCTCCAGTTGAGCTCGGCTCCTGCGAGGTGTCGACCTTCTCTCCACCCACCTCTAGTTGAGCTGGTCTCCTAGAAGGTGTCGACCTTCTCTCCGCCTCTAGTTGAGCTCGGCTCCTAGAAGGTGTCGACCTTATATCCGCCTCTAGTTGAGCTCGGCTCCTAGAAGGTGTCGACCTTTTATCCGCCTCAAGTTGAGCTCGGCTCCTAAAAGGTGTCGACCTTGTATCCGCCTCCAGTTGAGTTCGGCTTCTGCGAGGTGTCGACCTTCTCTCCACCTCTAGTTGAGCTCGGCTCCTAGAAGGTGTCGACCTTCTCTTCACCTCTAGTTGAGCTCGGCTCCTAGAAGGTGTCGACCTTGTATCCGCCTTTAGTTGAGCTCGGCTCCTAGAAGGTGTCGACCTTCTCTTCACCTCCAGTTGAGCTCGGCTCCTGCGAGGTGTCGACCTTCTCTCCACCTCTAGTTGAGCTGGTCTCCTAGAAGGTGTCGACCTTCTCTCCGCCTCTAGTTGAGCTCGGCTCCTAGAAGGTGTCGACCTTATATCCGCCTCTAGTTGAGCTCGGCTCCTAGAAGGTGTCGACCTTTTATCCGCCTCAAGTTGAGCTCGGCTCCTAAAAGGTGTCGACCTTGTATCCGCCTCCAGTTGAGTTCGGCTTCTGCGAGGTGTCGACCTTCTCTCCACCTCTATTGAGCTCGGATCCTAGAAGGTGTCGACCTCATATCCGCCTCTAGTTGAGCTCGGCTCCTAGAATGTGTCGACCTTGTATCCGCTTCCAGTTGAGCTCGGCTCCTGCGAGGTGTCGACCTTCTCTCCACCTCTAGTTGAGCTCGGCTCCTAGAAGGTGTTGACCTTCTATCCACCTCTAGTTGAGCTCGACTCCTAGAAGGTGTCGACCTTGTTTCCGCCTCTAGTTGAGCTCGGCTCCTAGAGCGTGTCGAATCTTCTCCACCTCTAGTTGAGCTCGGCTCCTAGAAGGTGTCGACCTTCTATCCGCCTCCAGTTGAGCTCGGCACCTGCGAGGTGTCGACCTTCTCTCCACCTCTAGTTGAGCTGGTCTCCTAGAAGGTGTCGACCTTCTCTCCGCCTCTAGTTGAGCTCGGCTCCTAGAAGGTGTCGACCTTTTATCCGCCTCAAGTTGAGCTCGGCTCCTAGAAGGTGTCGACCTTATATCCGCCTCCAGTTAAGCTCGGCTCCCGTGAAGTGTCGGCGTTCTCTCTTCCTCCAGTTAAGCTCGGCAAGGTATCGACTCTCTTTCCTCCTACAGATGAGATCCCCTCTTGGGAAGGACCTCGCGCCTTTACTCTCTAGTGCCCATCTCTCCGAACCACGGGTCCTACATTGTTTTTCCGACCTCGCGAGCGAGCTCGAAAAAAACGGGGATTGTGTACTACCCGTAATTCGTCGAGATTAGAAAGGCCTAAGGAGACGCCTATTCGCAGAGCGAGCCGGGCGAGCAGGAAAGGAGCTTGGCGAGCAGGAAAGGAGCTTGGCGAGCAGGAAAGGAGCTTGGTGAGCAGGAAAGGAGCTTGGCGAGCAGGAAGGGAGCTTGACGAGCAGGAAGGGAGCTTGACGAGCAGGAAAGGAGCTTGGCGAGCAGGAAAGGAGCTTGGCGAGCAGGAAGGGAGCTTGACGAGCAGGAAAGGAGCTTGGCGAGCAGGAAAGGAGCTTGGCGAGCAGGAAAGGAGCTTGGCGAGCAGGAAAGGAGCTTGGCGAGCAGGAAGGGAGCTGGGCGAGCAGGAAGCGAGCTGGGCGAGCAGGAAGCGAGCTTGGGCGAGCAGAGCCAAGTATGGGCGAGTATGGTCAGGTAACTCCCCCCCCAGGATTTGTCTATAAATAGACCCCCAGGGGTACAAGAAAGAGACTTTTTGGACGAGGTTGACCCCCTCAGGCGAGTTACTCGCCAGGTCCCTGCCTTCCTTGTACCAAGCTCGGCCATTTTTGGTTTTGGAGGGGAAGACTCCCTTGAGCTTCCGGGTACGTGGTGGGACCTCCCTGCCGCAGCACCTGGGGTCCTGTTTGTTGCTCTTCTAGCTTCTTCGTCGTTGCCAGCCAAGCCATCTCGTCGGGCTGCTGGGCGAGTAGCCTCCGGCTGCATCGGTCCGAATCTTGAGGCCAGGATTTTCCAGGCGTCAACATGATGCATGTTTGTTTGTGAAGTTTTTGAAGTTACTTTGGAGGTTTTTGAAAACCAAATAACTTCACATTTATTTTTTTCAAAATATTTCAACGATGGAACATGCAATTAATTCTATGTGTGTTAATCGCGATCCTGCAATGAGCAATGTTGCACATCGGATGATGACGAAATTTGAGATGTTTTGGGGTAATTTAGATAAAAGTAATGTTCTACTATATGTTGCTTTTGTCTTAGACACGCAATGCAAGCTAAAACGGCTAACAAAGTGTTTCAAAGCAGTATATGATATAGCAAGAGCAAGGACAATGGTTGAGTTGATTGAAAGCACGCTCTGTCGATTTTACAATCATTATGACACAATTGTAAATGTGACGTCAACATAAAATAATGTTAGCCAAACTTCAAGCTCCAGGACTGGTATGAATCAAGCTGATGTGGACTTTAGCTACGTTGCTTATAAAAAAATATTTATGGATGATTCTAATGACTATGAATCAACTATTTGTGCATCTGAGATTACCCTTTACTCGAAGGAAGATTCCTTAAGCTACAACCAATTTTGATATTTTTTTAATTGGTAGAAATTGAACTCTTTCGGATTTTCAATATTATCACAAGTGGCGAGAGATGTTTTAGCTATTCCAATTCTTACTGTAGCCTCGCAATCAACTTTCAGTGCTGAAGTGCACATTTTTCATCCTTTCAGGAGTTCATTAGCATCTAAGACGGCTGAAGCTCTTATTTGTGCCCGTGATTGGTTGCGCTACAAGTCAAATCCCAGTGATATATAAGAGATGATTGTCGATGACGAGAAATATGAAGAGCTTGATAAATATAGTGTTTTTGCATTTGATTTGTAATCTTTTCACTTCACTATTAAAGTTTTTGATCAATAATGTAAACATTATTTTTAATTTTTTATAGAGTTGAACAAAGAAATGCAAGTTAATGTGGAGGGCGATGTTATAAAAACAATGAAGATGGAAACTAAATTGTCTCGATTAGACGATTGGGTAATTGTGAATGGGCTCCTCTTCCAACTTTCTTTGCCTCTAAACTTTCTTGGAAGTGTTAACGAGAAAGTAGACAAAGTCTTATTGATATGAAGGCTGTTTCAATTACTTGAGGCACTCTTGCTACAAATTATTATATTGCTTAATTATTAAGTTGGTTAGAGTGTCTAACTTAATACTTTCTTACACAACTCCTAAAATATAATTAATGCATTAATTGGTCATTTTTTCTAGTAGCGTCAACCTTCTTCAGTTTATACATTTGCGTTTACAAGGTTTCTCTACATGCATAATCCGCCTTCGCGCGATGTTTCTTTAGCTGTAATCCCTTCCACCCTTTCAGTAGACTCTGATATTGGTTGGTATAAATTCCAGTGGCACATGTTTTAGATTTCCTCCAAAATGATAGAAGTTAGAAATTTTTACACCCATGAGAATTGTAAGCGTAGTTCAATGTGTTACTAAATGCATACGGATCTATCAATGTAACTGTTTATATTCTAAATCTCTTTTGTAGGAGAGACATGAAATAACAGACCGAGACAACGCAAAACATTGTTGTTTTAATCATAGAAATGCCAAATTGAAGGAGAACCCAAAAAACTGTACAAAAGTTAAAACGCACTGCAAAATCGATACCAAATTGCACCGCATGATTTCAGTGCGATGCAATTTCGATTTGTGCTCATACCGCACCGTTCGTACAACTAGTCGTGGCCTCACAAAAACCCTTGTGCCTTTGGTCAAACATTAAAAAAAACAAATATACCCTTAATTTTTAAAGAACAAATTGTCAATAACCCCCCTTAGTTTTATCCCCTTTGTCAATAACCCCCCCAAGTTTCAATAATAGGTTGATAACCCCCCTTAGGTTTCAAAATTAATGATGTTTCATTTCCTTCCCCCGCCGTCCACCCTCCTTCCGCGATTTCGGTTTTCCCGATTTCCAACCCTAGCGGATCGCAGGCGACACGTCCCCTTTCCAGAAGCTACTCTTCTCCGGCGAGTTCGTCAGCGTACATCTCCAGTTTGTCGGCATAGATCTTCTCCAGCGTGGACTGCCAACTGGTTTTCGAAATTCCTCCAGCCCTAGCCGATCCGCGACCCTCCTCATTATCGATTTCTGCGTTCAAGGTCTGCGACCCTCTTCATTTTTATGGCTTATCGTTCTCTTATTCTCTCATTCGTTTAGAGCATCTAGGTATGAATCTCATGAGCATGGAAATCACCTAAATCCGCGATTCCTGTTTTTATCTATGGATTTACTCTTTCCGGTTTTTATCTCTTGATTACTGTTTTAATCTCAGTGATTGTAGGTCTTGTAGTTTGCAATCACATGATTCCTGTTTTAATCTCATGATTCCTGTTTTAATTTAAGTGATTATAGGTATTGTAGTTTGCAATCTCATGATTCCTGTTTTAATCTCAGTGATTATAGGTATTGTAGTTTGCAACCCCATGATTCATGTTTTAATCTGTAGGTCATGGACAATACTCATTATAGTGATTATAATCCTATATTGGGCGATTACATTGAAGGCGAGTCAGAGTGTGAAACTGAAAAAGTGTTCAGGCCTATAGTTGAAGAGTTCTTCTTGCCTACTAAAACGTCAAGCAAGAAAAAATTGGAACGGACAATTGTTGAAGAAGACCTTATACGATGCAATAGGGCCGAAATCCCACCAATAATACATGTGGGGGATAAATTTGATGATGCAAGACATTTTAGAGAAGTACACTGGAGTAATATGTCCAGGTGTTGTTACTGAAATTGAGGAATTGAAAAAAGGACTTAAGAGATGTAATGTTAGATTTAGTGGTAATGACGAGTTTGAAGTTGATGAAATTAATGAATTGAATATGTACACCTATGTTGTTGATTTGAAGAGATATCAGTGTGATTGTGAGATATGGGGTCTAAGTGGCATACCTTGTTTGCATGTTTTGAAGTGTATCACATCATACAATTTGAGAGTTGAAGAATATGTTCATCCAACATATTACAAGGAGAAACATCTTATGGCTTATTTAGGTATCATACATCCAATACCGGATGAGAGTTTGTGGGATGATGTCCAGAGAGGGATAATGCTACCTCCGCCGTGGAGGAATCCACCTGGTAGGCCAAAAGGAAAAAGAAGAAAGGGAGCTAATGAACAAACTAATTCAAATAAGATGCCAAGAAATCAAGAAACTACCAAATGCAGTAAATGTGGACAAACTGGACACAATATCAGGACATGCCAAAATGACCATGTGACGCCTCCACCAAAGATCATATCTAAAGGAGGGAGACCAAGATGTGATGTTATGGGAAGAGTGTGCAGAGTGAATGAGAATGTACAAGGAGAACCTAACAATAAAAGAAAGTATATATGGAAGCCTATATATAAGAGGTTAGTATTTATGTTGTAGCAAAAAAGAATATTGTTCGCCAATTTTACTTTCACACTAATTGGATAATTTTGTTTGTTTTGCCCAATAGTGTGGATGTAACACGATCTTGCACACATGATTCATTTGAAAACAATCTCAGAGGAATCCAGAAGAGGTGGAAAAGCAAAAAGAAGCTAAAAGCATTAAAGGAGAGTGAGAATACAAATCAAGAGCAACAAACAAACTATGAATGGTAAAACTACTTAATGTGGTCTCTTGAAAACTATTTTGTAGGGATCATTTGTTTATTTTTCTGATCAAAATGTAATTTTTAGGAGTACACACATGGGCAAAATCAATATTCAGCCATCGCAAAATATAGTTTCATTTGAAACTATGCTAAGGTATTTCTTATGTGATAACATTCATTTGAAGTATGACATATATAATTACATTTGTTTTGCATTCATTATTTTAATTACATTTGTTTTGCAGGGATCCAATTATAGGATATAATTTTCTGATGGAGAACACATGAAACTTCATCAAGTGCACCTACAAGGCTTGAAATGAGCAGAAACACTGACATTTCCGATGGTCCTTTATAAAGGGATTAAATCTTTTGTAGAAAAAAGAAGAAAGATCTCGTATATGATCTTTCTAAATTTTGTGAAGTCCAAATTTTGAATGTGTTATAGGATATTCAATGTATTCGGAGATCCACTTTTTGAACGAACTAAGATATGATCCCTTCTTGATTTTTTGGATGCTAACAAAGTTTATTTCGTTTGTCCATGCATACTATGTCATGAATGTTTCAGATTATAAGAAAATTTTAGGTGGAAAGTTCAATTGTTCAAAAAATTGTTCAAAAAATTGTTTTAAAGATTCAATTGTTCTAGAAAAATGTATCCAAATGCGTGCGGCGTCAAACTTAAAATTTCAATGAGGTACATATATTTTATTCATTTCATGGAGTTAACGGTGTGCGATTAATGTTGTGAAGAATGGAGTTAACGGTGTGCGATTAGCGCTGTGAAGAATGGAGTTAACGGTGTGCGATTAGTGCTGTGAAGAATGGAGTTAACAGTGTGAACTCAAATTGGTAAAAAATTCCCCCTCCCCAATTTAATAAAACTAAGGGGGGTTATCAACCTATTATTGAAACTTGGGGGGGGGGGGGGGGGGGTTATTGACAATTGTGATAAACATAAGGGGGGTTTTCAACAATTTGTTCATTTTTAAATGCATTCAAAATTGTCCGATATAAAATACAATGTCCAAGTAATTACATCATATCTCAATATTAAAAGTAATCATGAAAATCCATATAATCCAAAAAAAAATTTTGTTTGTAGATTTCCCACACCTACTATTGAAGAGGTAGACTCTTATTAAATAATATTAAAAGTAATTGATATTGTTCATATAATCCAAAATGTTTGCGAATAATCAAAAAATTTGTGCTGACCACTATTTGCAGACCACTGGCAAAGCTCGTCATTACACTAACATATGGACTAGGGGTGCAAATTGAGTTGAGCCGGCTCGAAAGCTCGATTAGTCGCTCGAAAAATGCTCGACTCGAGCTCGAGTCTGTGGAGCTTGAGCTCGATTTCGAGCCTAGCTCGAGCTCACTTAATGTTGTTGTTATTTTGCGAGTTTTTTATTTTTGCATTTTTTTAAGAAAATATAAAAATATAAAGAAATTAAGGTTCATGAGCTGAAAAACTCATGAGCAGCTCGACTCGGGCTCGCGAGCTTGAAACTCGAGCTCAATAAGTAGCTCTTGAGCTTGAGCTGGTCAAAATGCTTAGCTCGAGCTCGAGCTCGAAAAGCTTATTTCGAGCGTAGTTCGAGCTTGAAAATTTTGTAAAGCTCAACTCATTTGCACCCCTAACAGAGATGAGACTTCGACTAGTATAACGTATATGCACACAAGCGCGTGCTTGTAAAAAAAACAAAAACAAAGAAAGCTGTCTTAAATGAGACAGCACCCGGAAAAGCAGAACGACTTCAGGTTATATCAGCTATTAAATAAATAAAGGGCGACCCAAAAGAAAACCCAGTGGCCCAAAAAACAAAACAAAAACCAACCAAAAAGCCACCTGTCACCCCCTCAATCCTCAAGGCCCCACCACTCACAACCAACCACCGCCCTCCTCACGTCCACTGCGTTTTCTGCCATCGATACAGCACCAGCATCTACTGCTACTGCAGCACTGCTTCTGCTCTGCAGCAATGCCTCCGCTTCTCTCTCTCCCCCCCGCACACTCACACTCTCTCTCTTCGTCGCTTTCTTTCTCCATTTTTATATCTCCCTACCACTTTCGATCCTAATCCCTACCTCCCTTCCCTAGCTAAATCAATAATGAAGAGCAGAGTAGAGATAAGGTGATGTAGGGCTGGAATGGCAGCAGCATCAGCTGGATTCGAGGGGGGAGAGCCGGAGAAGACATAGAATGACAGACGGCGGTACGGAAGTGGAATGGTTAGCCGGTCGCTTTTGACTCTACGCTTTTGACAAAGCTGATGTTATTACAGGCGGAGAAGAAGTGGTCCAACCCAGAAAAAAATTACCAACAATTCAAAATACAGATTCCTTTACCGCTCCACGGCGACGCCCCAGTCCACCCATGCCGGCTTTGATGTCAATTTATTAAGCGGGAGATAAAGCTCAGCCGCCCCGGTAATGGAGCTGATTCTCCGACGGCGTTAATTGCGTTCGTCGTGGTCGCTCTCTCGCACGATACATCGAGTTTTTTTTTGCTTCTTTGGCAAGGTGACTGGAGCATGGCGATCGATCTGAACACGATTGAGGATGAAGAGGAGCCGGCAGTTCAGGGATCAGTGTGTTTGGAGCTATGGCACGCCTGCGCCGGGATGCGGATTTCGCTACCAAGAATGGGGAGCTTGGTGGTGTACTTGCCACAGGGGCACCTGGAGCATCTTTTTGTCGGCGGCGGAGACGAATCGCTCCCGCTCTTTGATTTGCCTCCGCACGTGATCTGTCGGGTCGTCGATGTCCAGCTACGCGTGCGTGGTTTTCTACTTCTCCCCCGATATTTGGGTTTAATTGGTGGTTTCCGGTGGCTGAAGGTGTCGGTGTTTGGTTGGTTATTACAGGCCGAGGCGGTGACTGATGTTCTATACGCGCAGCTCACTGTGGTTACAGAAGGCGAGGTTGGTTTTATTACATTCCACCTCTAATTCTTCTACTCTGTTCATCTTTTTGCAGGTTTGAGTATAGTCATTGTGCTGATAATCTTTCCAATCTTTTTTTCCCTCATCGTATGTATCTACTAAGAACAATTTGGAACCGGGAAGAACAATAATTTCTCCTTTTCTTACTCACACGATACATCTCTTATTTTCAATTTTTCTTCGCTCATCATCATGTAGTGGGTTGGCAAACAGATTGGGGAAGACGGTGGAGAGAGAGAAGATGAAGACATGGATTATATGGATAGCAGAAGCAACTCCTCTGTTCCTCACATGTTCTGCAAGACTCTCACAGCCTCCGACACAAGCACACATGGAGGCTTCTCTGTTCCTCGCCGAGCCGCTGAGGACTGCTTTCCTCCTCTGGTAAATCATGACGCTTCAGTCATTGCTGATATGCTTACATGAGATTGTGCCATAAGACTGACATGTTAAAATGATGACTTTTTTAGGATTACAAGCAGCAGAGGCCTTCTCAAGAGCTTGTTGCAAAAGATTTGCATGGCGTTCAATGGCATTTTAAACACATTTACAGGGGTATGTTCAGTAGGAAACATATCCTGTTATATTTGTATTTTTCTTGACACTGGTTTTTCATCCTACAATGTGTATAATTGTTGTTGTTATAACTATCAAAGCATATTGGATAGTTTCGGGCAGTGCATTCACTTGCCAGGTAGCTTATTCTTGCTCAATCTATAGACATTATTGTTATGGATTGGTTTATGTTTTGGACCGGGTTGTTTTTTAAAACAAAAGAATGTAACACATGGCCAGATACTCAAAATTCGCAGAGCCGAAAATGGAAAGAGCATATCACATGGCCAGATACTCAAAATTTGAACCTTAATCCCTATCCCATCCCAAGAGAGTCGCTGAAGAAGTCGTGCATAGAGAATCTAAGTTGTCACATTTGAGGAAGACTTTCGGGCGAGAGAGACTTTCACTCAAACAATGATCGACTGCGAGAAATAATTGCAGGATGAAGTCAATGCTCCCAAGCCCCAGTTCGTCGAGGAGCTGTTTGCTAGCTCTGTGTTCACTAAATGAGATATTTTCCTCCTGTTCTTGTGCTACCGAACATGAAGAAGACATCGTCAATGTTGATTTGGTTTGTTCCCGGTAGTGGAGCATCGTGTGCTGACGCGATCTCTCTTGCTGCCTCTTGTTGTGGCTATGATGTTTTGCCAGCGTCCGTCAGGGTGCTGCATTCTGGAGGATTATGTCGGAGTGCTGCATTCTGGAGGATTATGTCGGGATGCTGATTGAAGCTTAATATTCAGGGTCCTCTAGAACCCATGTTGTGAAATCTCGACTAAGCGATTATGTGATCACAACAAAAGTGCAAGTGGCTTATGCAAGAGATCAAATGTGAATGAAAGTGGATTAGTTGTCAGATAAGTTTGTTTGATTAGCACATTTAAACGTTACATTTGAATCTAATTAGTCGTTTTTTCCATTCATTGAGCTCTTGTCTGCCCGCTTTTTCATTTATAATTAGATATGCGTGAACCCTATGACCTAGTCCTACACCGAAACCCTATAGTCTCATCCCGCGTCATGCTGACTCTTGGGCTTGATGATAGTAGAAATGGTCTGCCCATGGTCTCCCTGATTATGGGTTATACTCTTGTTTGAATATTGAATTATTCATTGCTACATATTTACTCCGATGCATCTCGTTTTTGTTCTTTGGTGAAGGAGTTTGATATTGTTTACTTGTTTGATGACTCAATCTGTAAGCTCATAGTGTGACCAAGGATGGTCATTTTCCACTTGCCTATATTTTGATAATTTAGAGGTATTTTGGGTTCATCACATTGGGTAATGTGTATGATACGGGTTCGCCTTAGAACTTTTGTAAGTTGTTACATGCTCATTGTAGAATGTCGAGGAGTTTTTATGTGCTCATTTGTAGAACGTCGATGGCGTAGCCGAAGAGGTGCTCGAAGGTGGAGATGATGGTGGAGATGTGAGGAGTTTTTATGTGCTCATATTCTGAATTTAATACTCTTATTCTTCTTCCCCCAAAATGCTGCTTAATTTTTCATTTGCATTAAAATTTGTCTCGTATGCCTTGTGTTATGACTGCCCATGACTTCTGATATCCTGGATTTAATACTCTTTTTCTTTTTTCTTCAAAATGCTGCTTGAGTCCTCATTTGCATTATAACGTGTCTCCTCACTATTATGCGTAACCCATTGGTTGGCTGCAACAGTGACCCTTGTTCTGGCCGCGTTACGTGCTAGCATATCCATTACGTTCTCCCTAAAAAGAGGATGGCTTTTCTATATACTCGCCATCTTGAGGAATAGTACTGCAACAAAATTCCCATTTCATGTTTGGACTTGTTTAGGGAATGAAACTTATTAAATAAAGGTTAATTTGATGCATTAAAATCACGCACAATTTAGTGTTTTGGGATGGGTTGATGTACCAATACATACTCTCAGTTCTAAATGCATGCTGATCCAAAGTTGTCTACTCTTTTAATCATGGAAATTGGGTTCTATACTTTTATAATACCACTGTACAAGGAATAATAAGCTGTTATCTGATGAAAAGACTGATGATCATGACAGGTCAGCCTCGTAGACATCTTCTCACTACAGGCTGGAGTGCTTTTATCAACAAGAAGAAGCTTGTCTCAGGGGATGCAGTTCTTTTTCTTAGGTATATTAAGATTTTATGAATGTTGAAATCAAGTATCCAACTTCATCCTAGATCATTTTAATAACGTTTTATTTTTGTTGGTGTAGGGGGGATGATGGGGAGCTTAGATTGGGTATTCGAAGGGCGTCTCAAATCAAGGGAAATATTTCTCATTCTATGCCTCCAAATGAGAGTTTGAATGTTGGAGTTGGCATGCTACAATCACTTGCAAATTCTGTTGCCACAAAGAAGATTTTTAATATTAATTATTACCCAAGGTAATGGTGGTAGCAAGACACAAGTCTTCTTGCAATTAATGCACTATATCACTATATGGTTATATTTAATAACTTGATGTTCTATCTTTCTTATGTTTAGACACTATTCACTTATCATGTTGATTTAAATGTTTCACAAGTAACTTCTCAGGGTTTTGTGGGTATTCGGTGGCATTAATAGAATTGTAATTCATTTCAGATATGTTGATAATGTTTTTGTATTGCTAATAGTGAATAAAAAGCAACCTCAAAGAATTCCTCTTGCAAAAATGCAGGGTAAGATTTATCTACATTTCACCCTTATGGTGGGACCCTTCCCCGGACCCTCTTTGGGCGGGGATACTTTGTACACCGGGCTGCCCCCTTGTTGAAATTTTTGTGTGCTACCAATCAAGGATACCAAAACAGAACAAACACAGCTGTAATATATACTTGGCAACAAGATTACAACAGAACACGGCTGAATACAAGTTGCATCCAACTTGAATCACAACAGCCAATAGTAGTAAAGAACTTGGTCACGGACAAGGTCCGCTTCTCCTTCGGAGCACACCGCGCTGGTGATACTCGTCGCTTCGATACTCGGCACGGATACTCGGCACGGATACTCGGCACGGATACTCGTCACCGATACTCGTCACCGATACTCGTCACCGATACTCGTCACCGATACTCGTCACCCCGATGCTCGTCACCCCGATGCTCGTCACCCCGATGCTCGTCACCCCGATGCTCGTCACGCCGATGCTCGTCACGCCGATGCTCGTCACGGTGATGCTCTGGTATCTCTAACTCGCTCAGAGTTGATGATACTCGCCACTTCTGATGGCTATACTCGTCACTCTCAGAGTATATACTCGGCACTGTCAGAAGGTCTGGATTCGTTTTCTTTGGGGGGGGGGGGTACCCCTCTATTTATAGGCAACTCAAGGGGGGCGAGTATGCCGATACTCGGCACGGATACTCGGCACCGATACTCGTCACGGATACTCGGCACGGATACTCGTCACGGATACTCGGCACGGATACTCGTCACCGATACTCGGCACGGATACTCGTCACCGATACTCGGTACGGATACTCGTCACCTGGATAGTCGCCACCTGGATAGTCGCCACTATCCCAGCATATACTCACTTCACAAATCTAACACTCCCCCTTGAAGTGAGCTCCGGGAACAACTCCAAGCAACGAGCGAAGCCTCCGGAAGGGCCCCGCAGATAGGGGCTTTGTGAATATGTCTGCAAGGTTGTCTTCGCTCCGCACATGCTCCACAGTGAGCAAGCCACCCAGCACCTTCTCTCTGATGAAGTGATGCTCGATCTCTATGTGCTTCGTCCTCGCATGACACACTGGATTGGTTACCAGTTTCAATACACTCTCATTGTCCCCGCGAAGCACAGTAGGTCCGCTGACCTCCTCATCCACATCCTCCACTAGTCTCCTCAGCCAGACACACTCCTGAGCTGCTAAGGACGACGCCTTGTACTCGGCCTCCGTGGTAGAAAGGGAAATAGAGTCCTGCTTCTTGCTACACCACGAGATAGCAGCAGCCCCACACAAGAACACGTAACCTGATGTCGACTTGCGATCATCAGCGTCACCTCCGTAGTCTGCATCCGTGTATCCGTGCAGCTTGAAGTCAGACTTCTCCTCATAGGACAACCCCATCTCAAGGGTGCCCTTCACGTACTTCAGAATTCCTTTGGCTGCCTCCAGATGAGGCTTCCGCGGCTCTTGCATATACCGACTAACTCGACCGACAGCAAAGACGATGTCCGGCCTTGTGATAGTCAGGTAGATAAGACTCCCCACCAGTGCCCGAAAGATCTTCGGATCAGGAAGAATCCTCCCTTCTTCCTTCCGAAGCTTCAGCCCAACCTCCAGAGGAACGGAGCTGCTCTTCCCCTCTTTCATGCCGAATCTCTCGACGATCCTCTCGGCATATGTCCTCTGGGAAACATTCAGCCCGCCTCTTCTCTTCTCCACTTGGAGGCCAAGGAAATGCTGCAGTTCACCAAGATCCTTCATCTCGAATCGTATGGAGAGCTGCTGTCTCAGCGCCGCGACCTCCTCAGGGTTGTTCCCTGTCACGATCACGTCGTCGACGTATAGCAGTACCAGCACGTGAAGACCTCCACTCTTCTTCACGAACATGCTGGAATCTGAGTCTGAGGCATCGTAGCCGCAGAACTGCAGATACTCCGCGATCTTCCCATACCAGGCTCTCGGCGCCTGTTTCAGACCATAGAGGGCCTTCTTCAGCTTGCAGACGTGGCGCGGCTGAGACTTGGACACGTATCCAGGTGGTTGCACCATGAATATGTCCTTGTCGATCTCCCCATATAGGAATGCGTTCTTCACGTCCAGCTGCCATAGCTTTCACCCTCGGCACGCCGCCAGAGCGATGACCGTCCTCACCGACGTCATCTTCGCTACGGGACTGAAGGTCTCCTCGTAGTCCTCTCCATAGGTCTGTGAGAAGCCTCGAGCGACAAGCCTCGCCTTGTACCGCTCCACTTCTCCATCAGCCCTCTTCTTCACCTTGTACACCCACTTGCAGGTGACAGGTTTGATGCCCTCCACCATGGGAACCAGGTCCCATGTCTCGTTCTTCTTCAGGGCCTCCATCTCTTCCTCCATGGCCTCGTCCCACTCCTTGATGCCAGCTGCATCTTCAAAGCAGGCAGGTTCCCTCTCATCGAGTGGTCCTGCGAAGAAACAGGAAACCAGACTCACGAAGTTCCCCTCCTTATAGCGAGCAGGCGGGACGATGGTCCTCTTCGACCTCCTCAAGGCTTGGCCACTATCTACCACTCCGGTAGACTCCTCTGCTTGAGCTCCTCTCTGAGCTCCTCTCAGAACTCCTCCTGTAGCGGTGCTCTCCCTGCTACTTGAGTTCGTAGCTCCCCCTGAGCCAGAAGCTCCTCCTGAGCCAGATGGCAATGGAGCACTTGGAGATAACTCCAACTCCACAGTAGGGTCCTCAGCGACCCACTCCTCTTCCCTGCTAGCTTCTCCACTCTCCGGCAGCACCACGGAAGAGACTCCCTGGTATGAGACCAGTTCGTCAAATACAACGTCGCGCGAGACGACGAACCTGTGAGTCTGCGGATCCATGCACTTCCACCCCTTCTTCCGCTCATCGTAGCCGATGAAGATACACTTCCTCGCCTTCGGCTCCAACTTTGTTCTCTGAGCGTCCGGGACGTGCACGAAGCAGGTAGAACCGAACACCTTCATGTGACCCATATTGGGCTTCTCCCCGAACATGAGCTGGTGTGGAGATACCATCCTGTTAGGACTCAGAGGCAGCCTGTTGATCACATGAGTGGCACACGCCATTCCCTCTGCCCATAAGGCCTTGGGAATGCTCTTGGCATGTAGCCAACTCCTGGTAGTCTCCACCAGATGGCGGATCTTCCTCTCTGCCACCCCATTCTGCTGAGGGGTGTGAGCGCAGGAGAGCTCCCGCCGAATGCCGAACCTCCTACAGAGGGAAGCAAACTCATTGGAGGTAAACTCCCCTCCATTGTCGCTCCTCAGCTTCTTGACTCTGCGGTTCAGCCTCCCCTCCACAAGCTCCTTCCACTCGAGGAACTTGCTGAACACTTCTGATTTCTCTCTCAGAAAGTATACCCACGTATAGCGGGTATAGTCATCCACCAGAACCAGCGCATACTTATTGCCTCCATAAGTACGGGTGGCACACGGCCCCATCACGTCAGCATGTACGCACTCAAGAGGTGCCTTACACCTGGTCTCCGACTTGTCAAATGGAAGTCGATGTGACTTTCCATATTGGCATCCGTCGCACACATGGCCGTCGCCGTAGGAAGTGAGATGAGGCAGGCCATTCACTAGGCCCTTTGCCGCCATCATCTTCAGCTTGTCCATCCCCACATGACCCAGCCTCTCATGCCAGATCACAGCGCTGTCGTTTGTCTTCAGCTTGTCCACGTAGGCACTTGCAGACAGAACATACAAGTCCTTCACCCTTCTCCCGGTGAGCGTGACGTCAGCATCGACAGACGATAGGTTCTTCAAGAACTTCACCTCCTTTGGTCCAAACAGCACGTGGTATCCAGCATCCACGGCGTTCGCCACTGAGAAGAGGTTCTTCTTCATGCCAGGCACGTGATAGACACTCTTCAGTGTCACTGGCTTCTCTATACTCCCAAGGGACACCTTCCCTTCTCGCTCCACTGGATGCACTGTATCATCCGCAGTGATGATAGCATCCGATCCTTCATATGCTGCCGAGGAGGCAAACTTCGACATATCTCCAGTGAGATGATGCCCGCAACCGGAATCCACTATCCAGTCGTCCTCGAGGTTGATGGAGGCTAAGACATCGACTGACGTTGCCGTCATCTCTGCCAGGAAACAATTGTCCCCCCTCTCACCGCCCTGGTGACCTCCACCTCTTCCTCCACCTCTTCGATGGTCTCCACCTCTCTGACGGTCTCCACCTTTCTCAGCAACATGACCGGCCTGGAGATTAGACCGACAATCCTTTGCCATATGCCCGTACTTCTTACAGGCAAAGCAAAGGTATCTCCCCTTCTCATCACGGGCAGGAAGGAACTTCCCCCCATCTCCCTGAGATGACGTTGAAGGTCCCTCTCGGGGGTTCTTCTTCCTCTTGTCCCAGGATCTCCTCTTTCCTGAGAACAAGGCCTCGCCATCTCCTCCTGAGATGGATACTCCCGCCATCTGCTTCGCCAAGCTCTCCTGTGACGATAGCAGGTTCTCTAGCTCCAGAAGGGAGGACTGAATAGCCCATCCTTGCACGGAAGTAACGAAGGGGACATACTCCCTCCTCAAGCCTCGGAGTATGTACCGCTTCAACTTCGCCTCTGAGATTGGCTCTTCAGGATCCAAGGCCGAGATCTCCCCACATAGGTTCTTCACCTTCAGGAAGAAGGTGGATATCGCCATCTCGCCTTGAGTCGACTTCGCCAACTCATTCTTCAGGAATTGTAGCCGCGCCACATTCTTCTTGTTGAATAACCCATCGAGGGCTATCCAGATCGCAGACGCTGACTTGCAACCAATGATGTGGTCGAACAAGTCAGGTGATATGGCTCTCTTCAAGGTGAACTCCGCCTTGGCGTTGGTCTTCCTCCAAGCTCTCACAGCTGGACCATTATCGCCTGCAGCTACAACTTCCTCTTGCTCCCCACCACCAACAACCTCCCAGAGATCCTCTCCAAGAAGGTAGCTCTCCATACAAGACATCCACTTCTTGTAGTTGGTCTGGGTGAGCAACTCAATACCAAGTCCCCTAGCATACCCTCCTCCGCCGTCCATTTTGAATTCTCAACCTTGAACCTTGATAGCACGCGCTGCTTCAGCAACCTAGCTCTGATACCATGTTGAAATTTTTGTGTGCTACCAATCAAGGATACCAAAACAGAACAAACACAGCTGTAATATATACTTGGCAACAAAATTACAACAGAACACGGCTGAATACAAGTTGCATCCAACTTGAATCACAACAGCCAATAGTAGTAAAGAACTTGGTCACGGACAAGGTCCGCTTCTCCTCCGGAGCACACCGCGCTGGTGATACTCGTCGCTTCGATACTCGGCACGGATACTCGGCACGGATACTCGGCACGGATACTCGTCACCGATACTCGTCACCGATACTCGTCACCGATACTCGTCACCCCGATGCTCGTCACCCCGATGCTCGTCACCCCGATGCTCGTCACCCGATGCTCGTCACGCCGATGCTCGTCACGCCGATGCTCGTCACGCCGATGCTCGTCACGCCGATGCTCGTCACGGTGATGCTCTGGTATCTCTAACTCGCTCAGAGTTGATGATACTCGCCACTTCTGATGGCTATACTCGTCACTCTCAGAGTATATACTCGGCACTGTCAGAAGGTCTGGATTCGTTTTCTTTAGGGGGGGGTACCCCTCTATTTATAGGCAACTCAAGGGGGGCGAGTATGCCGATACTCGGCACGGATACTCGGCACCGATACTCGTCACGGATACTCGGCACGAATACTCGTCACGAATACTCGGCACGGATACTCGTCACCGATACTCGGCACGGATACTCGTCACCTGGATAGTCGCCACCTGGATAGTCGCCACTATCCCAGCATATACTCACTTCACAAATCTAACACCCCTTTCATGATTGGGTTGATCTAGATTTAAAATATATAGTATTCTACTGGAAACTCCTAGGAGTTGAGTTTCTTTTATGTTGATTTCTGAATTGGATTCACAGTTTCAAATAATTTCATTAACATTGAAGATTCTTGTTAATGATTGTATATTACATGAAAAGCAATTTTAGTGTAGCATAGCTGATGTTTTAAAATGTATGCAGGATACAAGTTGGAAGGATGTTGTAAAGTAATGATTATACTGGGGAACTATAGCTAATATTGTTTAGGATGTTTTTTTAATGGTTTGTGCATGTTGAAATAGAGATATAGAAACACATATGAAATAGAGAGATAGAAACACATATAAAAAGAATATAGACTCATGTTAAAGGGTTAGAAAGGGATGGCTGATGGAGCTTGTTCATGTGCGACATTAAAGATGATGATTGTATCAACATTTTTGATCGCTAGATGGATGATCGGAGGCCATGATCGCTCCGGGCTCATTTTTCTGCATTTTTTCATGTATATGTTTTTGGGGCGCATATTTTGGGAATTAGTGAGGCTATGATTAAAGATAGGGCGCAATGGCGACAAAGGATCCATATAGCCGACCCCACTATGGTGGGATAAATGCTTGAGTGTTGTTGTATATTTTGGGAATTAGGTCAAATAATTTGATTAGCCGATTTGGTCCATCATATTATCTAACCTAACCCCTATTTGTATATACTACCAGCAACCGACAGAAAGACATCGAAGATTTAGGGTTTCCCAATGGAAAAACCATAGTGCAAAGCTGCCGAGTTTCGCTTCTGGGCGTGCCGACGCCCCCGTACGCCGCTACTCTCGCTTTTGACGAACCACCCCTCCCTTCATCTGCCCTCTCCCACGTCACTGACTGTTGTTTCCGCCTTAACATCCCCCGTCCAGCCTCAGCCAACCCCTCCACTTTCCTCCCGTCCTGCATTTAGTCTAAGTTTCAACTTTTAGACGCACGCGATGCCTTCAACAAACAACAGCCTTCACTCGCCTCCTCGTAACTACCTGATCAACATTTCCTGAGCCCAATCCTCCCAACAACTACATGTTTGTTCCCATTGTTCAAATTCTGTTCAGAACCACAACCTGAATGGGATGTCGCCCTGGAGTCTATTCCAGTACCTTACACCCTGCTTGAAACCCTCCTAATTATTACGGAGATTGTCCCCATCTCCTGCCCTAATCCAGTTCAGAACAACCTGAATGCCGAAAATCATGTCTAGGAACATCAACCTAGCACCCTGAAACACCATTCCAACACCACATCTGCAACAACTGGATTTTTGTACTTACGTCGACGACCCTTTACTTGGTAAGTTTTGCATTTATTTTCAAATTCATCACTTATGTACGGATAATCTTTTTTGACTAGTAGTATTTGGCTCTAATTAGTTTTGACTTAGCTCTTTATTTAAATGTGTGTTATTTATTCACCCAATATTTTAATTTCAGTGCACTCTCAATTTATTTTGCAATTGTCGCATAATTACTTAATTTTGGTTGTTTGTACTTAATTGAGGTTAAATGCGCGAGTATTTTAAAATCAATGTTGTTTAATTAATTGCGCGCCAAAGGTAATTGCTTGATTGAATTATTGGCACTTGCATCGCATTAGGGGTTGCCGTCATAAGTTCATCGAATTGCGTGTGTGCATCTGTCCACATCTTCATCTTAGGGTTTGTCATGGTTTCATTCATACGTCATGGTTTCATTACATACATCGTGGTTGTTTGCATTGCAATTAGGTTAGGGTAGTGCGAGTAAGTCACCTGTAGATTTGTCCTGTGTCAATGGCTAGAGCTAAAGTGATAGATTTCATGAACTAGAGTAGTAACCAGTGTTACACAAGGAGAATCACACAAGATATAGAAACACTTCCCTGAATAGGGTTGAGGCTGATAGGGGTAGCATTAGCCTAAGCTAATTCTGAGTCTGAGAGATGAAATTCTTTTAATTTTATTTAATATACAAGTATAACCAAAATCTTAATCTAAATTTTGGACATATGGTCAATTCCATCTAAATTTAGATCAGTAATATTCTATGGAACATCGAAATTACTATCATCATCTTATTATTTTATTAGGGATTCTTCGGGTGAAGTGTTTGGTATTATTTAATTTTTAACATAGAAATATATATTATCATCTTCATATGTTCCTTTGTTGTGCATGTGCACATGAGACATTTGTGTGACTATTTGAACTGCAGCTGTGAATTTGTATGCTATATAATGCTCAGGCACTTCTTTCTTGTGATATACTTTTCTAATAGATCTGGTTAACTCCATCATGGAGCCTTCTGGCTGTAGTCATGCTAAGCAGAAGCAAATGTATTTGGAAAAAATTTTAGTCAGTATTATAATGCTTATTGTGCTATTATTTCTAATTACGTGACTTCTATAGGGTTAACCAATCAGAGTTCATTGTGCCTTACTGGAAATTCACAAAGAGCTGCAGCTATTCAATTTCTGCTGGGACCCGGTTTAAGATGTGCTTTGAAAGTGATGATGCGGCAGAGAGAAGGTTTGAAGAGTTTCAATTGTGGGGATTTTTTTTATGAGTGTGTGTGTTTGGGGGGTGGGGGCATGAACTTATCTGCTGAATTCTTGAGTAATTACTTATTTTCCATCTGATTTTTAGGTATACAGGATGGGTGACTTCTGTAAGCGACTTTGATCCTGGACGGTGGCCAGGCTCAAAATGGAGGTGCATAGTGGTATACTCTCTACCTGGCACTTGAATTTTTTTTTTCAATGATTGCATTAAGTTTACTTGGATCTTGTTGCTGCTTTTATCTATTACAAAACGCAGCAATAATTCATTATGAATGCCTTCTATTTCTATGTAATAGTGCGCTGCTCAGCCTTATTAATTTAGGTGATACTAAGCCTTTCCTCTCCCTACAAAGTCCCACTATCTTTAGGTTTGTTGTGGTCTAGGTAATTTTCTTGCAAATTGGTCAGGGGGCCAAGTGCATGCAGCCAGTGACCAAGAGGTCCACCCGTGGAGCGGTACCCTTTCACCAAAAGTGGCACCGCCAGGCAGATACCAGGGCACTCCATAGTGCTCCCATTGGCCACTGCCATGCTCAAACGGTGACGGCGGGTCACAGTCAGGTGGAGCCGGCTGGCGGTTTCCGCACTAATGAAGTTGTGTGTGCTCCCGGTGTTCAACAGTGCGACTAAGAGGCGAGCAATAACGAGAACCGGAAGCTGAAGAGTCTCTCCGGAATGTGGCCCATCAATGGCGTGAATGGTAATCTCGGGAGCGCGAACGTCTTCCTCGTTCTCGTCCTCGGATGGGTTGTCTACCTCCAAGAAGAACAGACGCTTGCACCTGTGGCCCCGCGTGAAAGCCTCATTGCAGTTGAAACACATTCCCTTGGCACGGCGGTCGGCCATCTCTTAGGAGAAGTGACAAATGGTAGGGTGGGGGCACTCTCCTTCCCCTTAGGCGGCGTAACAACCACAGGAGGCGCAGAGGCCCGAAGCCATGGGAAGGGCCTTTCCCATCCCGTCGGCCGTTGTAAGGCCGATCCATCAACAAACGCTTCTCGCATGGGCGAGCAATACTCATAGCGGTGGTGAGGTCGGCAGGTGTCTGAAACTCCACATCGAGGCACAAGCGTAAAGATGGGCACGAGATGGGCACGGGATGGGCCTGTGGCACGGAAGGAGCAGGGCAAGGAGAACCTGAAACTGCTCCATGTAATCATCAAGAAGGCCGGTCTGTTTGAGGGAGACCAAGTCGCTAATGGGTTTGACACGCATCGGCGAGCCGAAGCGAAGGTTGCAACTAACCTTGAACTCTTCCCAGGTCAGAAAGGTTTTTCCCTTTGCAATTGTGAATACCAGAGTTGAGCTGGGCCCATTAAATGGAAGGAGATTACATTGAGCTAGTCATCCCACAGAGTGCATTGTTTCATGAAGAACTGCTCACAACGGGTAAGCCATGTCAAGGGTTTCTCGTGGCCATCGAAAATCGGAAAGTCCATCTTGACGTAGCGGGGAATGCCACTACCGTCCTGGCAATGCAGAGGGTAGGCTGTTGATGACTGTCATGTGCCTCAGCATGAGAATAATCAGAGGGTGCTCGGGGCGGTTGAGGTGAGCGGTCGCGGCCGATGCGGGCCATGAGGGCTTCGAGAGCATTGGAATGTTTCGTCATCAATTGGTCGAACATCTCCATCATTTGGTTGGGGAAAACATGTGATCGTCCATGGGTGATGGCGTCGGCGGCTGGAGTGCGATGAGTCGGGTAGGGAGGAGGCCAGTGCTGTCCAGAAGGAGAGGAGAATCCCTGAAAAAAGTCCCCAACAGAATGCCAGGCTACACAGAAGACAGGGGTGGACTGGTGCTCTAGATCGCGTCCATCGATTCGGCCCGATTGGCGCATAGTGCGTCGATCTCACGTGTTGGGTTGGCTGGCGGAGCGGCAACGGACGCAGAGGTTGGCGGAGTGGAATAAGAAGTCGCGATGGCAGCGTGTGACTCTGATACCAAGATGATAGGAGCCTCAGATTGAGACCTCGTTCGTGGCCGTGAGAGGGGGAAGTCAAGGAGGAGATTGAAGTTCGCCTTCTTAGATCCGCGAGAACCTATGGTAGAAGCTCGGAGGAGGAGAAATCCGGCGAGTAGTTGCGTGGCCGACGGTAGGCGGCGTGTGATGCTTGCGTAACAGGCGCTCGGTTAGGTTACTGGAATTTTAGGAGGAGAGGGAGAGAGGAGAAATTAGAGAGAGAAAATGAATTTGATATTAATTGTTTACTTTCATTTCACCACCCTTCCTTCCTAAGTAGAAAGGACCAAATACAAATGCGACATAGAAATTAAAATGCGACATACAAAGTAAGATGCGACATTGGAATAAAAATGCGAGATATAAATAAAAATGTGACGGTAATGCGATGACGCCCTAGTCTGCGCCTATCATCCTACAATGACGATGGTAGGTGATGCCCCAACGTGGGTCCGTAGTGTGCGGGTCCATAACAAAAGCCTTCGTCGATTTGCTGAAATGAGGAAAGAATTGTCGCTGGAAGCCGTTTGCGATCAAAGGAGGAAAATCGCCAGAGGAACTGTGTGAGACGTGCAGTTCTTGCGTGCTTCCCAGGCGATGGCGACAAAGGGTCGAGATCCCTAATTGAGCGGCTTCTCCTTCTCCAGAGTCAGTCAGAGGGCTTCGTCGATCTGTAGAAACGAAGGGGAATCCGTCGTGGATGTCATCTGCGAGAGGGAGAGATTGCAGTTGTTACGAGCGTGGAGGAAGCTTTGCGTGAATAAAAAGAAACCGTAATTCGCCTCTTGTGTCGTGGGTGGGTTCTCGATTTCTTAGGCATGAAGAGTTAACCGGATGGCTGAAAATAATTACGAGACCGCCACTGCCCATTATAATCCTATTAACTAAAGGATACATGCTCTAGCTCAGCACTAAATCGAGCCTATCGAAAATTCGTGAAATAGTTGATTAAATGAGAGTTATTCAATTAATTTAATTGGCTAACAAGAAGGTTAGAATGCAAGATTACCTCAATCGATGGAGGCCACGCCGGCATTAAATCTGGTCAGACCTTGAATTTTAAAAATTATAAAGGTAATCATTAGAATTTCGGATGTTACTGTTCAAACACATAAATCCTCCGTTTCTTTTCTCACTTTTCTCACTTCATTATTCGCTGGCATGTGCATTTGGTTTTTTACTTTTGCTCACGCCAAATCAAATTCTCGCAGTCAGAGTTATTTAATATAATATCGAATACTTGGTATCACAGGATGGGATCGAACATGAAATTTGAAATTTAAATTTTGATTGACAAGGCTAGATGATCAAAGAGTGAAGACGATCTTTGTTGGCTATATGCATGGTAGATACTAGTTGCTCACCACTGTGACAAAAACAGGTGATTGTAAGTGGGATGCAATCTTTGAATGTCATTTGGACTTCAATCATGCTATGATTATTTTCTTTGAGATAACCATGTCCCCAATTTCTTTCCATTTTAGTCTTCCCTGTGGGCTATTGGTGGCCCCTTCGCATCTCTGTAGCGTTTTCATGTATTCATGTATGTCGTCACTCTCTTATGTGGTAATTTTGGTTAGGTGTTTGGTTAGGTGCCCGACGACTTAGGCTTCGTTTGACGCGGCTTATTTGCTCCGGTGAGTTGTGTCAAAAACGCCATTATTCATGTATGACCGCTGCCAAGAAAATAAACTAGTTTTGAGCATAAAATGCATGGATTTTTTTAGGTGAGGTCGGGCGTTCACGAACGACGGTTCATGACCACCGCGTTCACAACCGCCACCACCGCGCCAAACAAAGCCTTGGTCTTGACTTTAACAGATGATGACTTCTCTCTTGATAATTAGGTAGGAGTTATAATGGAACTCACGCTTTGATCTCATTTGAACTCATCATCGACATTGTTGGATTATTGAGTCTTTAAGATGAGTTTGGTGCATGTTGTTGCCAAGGTCTTGCTCCTTGACTTTAGGTGTTCCCGTGAAATTGTTGTGATCCTAACTTTGGTCCCTCAACAGTACCCACCTCCTTTTCACTCAGATTTAGAAGAGTCCAGTCGAGACTTGCGTGGTTGATGCTCATATGCCGATTCTTGACATCATCTTCGGAGGTTACGAATGAAGTTTTACCTGTGATGCCATTTTCCAGCCTTGAACCGCTTGCTTCCTTGGTCATTGAATACATACCTATTTCAGTCACATGACATGCAGAGAAGTCTCAGTACGATAAACTGTCACAAAGAGGCCTAGAAGTCTTTGATCTTTTCCAAGATGTTGTCGGTTTCCTTCAGTATTACTAGTTCTCATCATGCTTCAAGCATGCCAAAGATTCAATACTGCCTAATGCAACATATGTCAAAAAATTAACAATCCACACACGAATTACTTGAAATTTTAACCTTACTAACAAACGAATAAACAATAAGTTTGAGATTTAAAAAGGTACATAGTGTATTCATTAAGGCATTTATATATCTGTAATGTAGACTGGCCTCCTCGAAAAGGCACATTAATTTCAATCCAAGGTATTTAGTAAGGAGTCATTACAATGAGACTTGAGTTTCTCTACTTCGACTGTGAATTGACACTAGTTTCGAGTTCATGGAAGGGGGAAAATAATTATTACCAAGAACTTGTCGGGAATCCTTATCACAAAGGGATCTCAACAGGTCTTCCCTGCAAATCTACTCGACAGAGACTTCTAGGCAAAGTAACTCGGTAGAAATTTCTCGAAGAACTATTCGACATAGTCTATTTGGAAGAGTTAGTTGATTTTACTAGGTTTCTTATGATGGCTCGAAGATC
The DNA here is from genome assembly GCA_033032865.1 of Dactylorhiza incarnata. Lineage (NCBI taxonomy): Eukaryota > Viridiplantae > Streptophyta > Magnoliopsida > Asparagales > Orchidaceae > Dactylorhiza > Dactylorhiza incarnata. The sequence goes on along the minus strand of JAWHQI010000163.1, from coordinate 4,351,470 downwards.
AAAGATCATTTGAAATTTGGCTCGAATTTTAGCCCGGGTTAAGCTCGCATCAAACCCACCGTTCAGAACTCTCCCTTTCAGCTCCCTCCCCTCCATCTCAAACTTTCAATTTCATTCTCCATTTTTAACTCTCTACTAACTACTCGGTACTCTAATCTCTCTTCTTATGCTCTTTGCGACTATGCCTGTCACTCTCTTCCGCTTCCCTGACCCGCACTTGCCCTCCGTGGACTGTGGATTGTAGTGACGTAATATTTCTTAGCGCTTTCATAGCTAATTCAGGTTTTAACAGTCCTTCGTAATGACGCCTGAATTAGCCTGGTCACAATTTCAAATCCAATTCCAATTTGAATTCCGTTGAAATGGATGGAGCCTAAGTTTTTAGTCATCGTACCTACCATTTTTCTTAATTGATGCAATTTATTATATTCAGGTTCGATGGGATGACGAAAATGGCGTCAACAATAGTCGGCATAGCAGAGTTTCTCCTTGGGAGATAGAGCCCACCAGATGTTTATCTGGTTCCCACAGCCTTCCAATTTCTTCTTTGAAGAGATCTAGGGTTATGATTCCCTCAACCATTGCTGATTATCCACATCCAGGTATAAAGCTCTCTTAATTTCTCCCTACACGTCCAGCAAACTTCTTTATTTGAATTCATGTATTTTTACAGGTGAAACTGGTTATCAAAACTCAGCAGAATCCGCCAAGTCCCGCAAGGTTTTGCAAGGTCAAGAAATTTTGGGTTTCAAAGCTCCTTTTAATAGGGGCGATGCTACTCTTCCACGTTTTTCCGAGACGAGAAGTGCTCGTTTCCCAGAAAAGCGATGTATTGCCGTCGCCAGACATCCTCCTGTAAGCTCCGATGCTTTCTACAAAGGTTTAGACTTGAGAGAATCGGTTCGATTCCGTCAGGTCTTGCAAGGTCAAGAAATGGCTCCGGTGCCTCCATCGATCCTTCAATTGCCGGACACTAACCAACTTGAAAACGTAGGATTCAAAACTCTCAAATCATGCATTGCCGGATGGAGTTCCGCTGCTCCCCCTCAGGGCTACTATACCTTCATGCAGCCGTCTTCTTCTTCCTCTTCTTCTTCTTCATTAGCTCAAATATCTTCGCCGTCTTCCGTCCTAATGTTTCAACATTTGTTACGTGAGACTAACGAAAGGGAGAAAGCCGACGGCATCGACTTTTTCCGCCCATTATGTTCCTCAGGTCAGCAACCGGCATCCGCTTATTCTGTCAAGAAGCATTTTGAATTTGGGACGAGTTCAACGCAACCGATAGAGACGAATGGACAGAGCATGATTCGTGATGACTATAGTGACTGCAGACTCTTCGGCTTCCCACTCACCGGGAAGATTCATGCTGGGAATGGGGTTCCTGGTTCTTTCCGCAGTGCTCCATCGTTAACGGTTACGGGTATCGACTCGTCTTTTTCGAGGCTATGGCCTCAAATGCCGGCAAAGGCCGTGGCCCATGGCTGCACGAGAGTGGGTGCTTCCCTTGGTCACCTTTTTCAGGAATCGACGAGTCTGATCCAGCCCGCCTCTTTATGAGTTCTACGAGTCGGTTTGAAGGATTGATTCTCAATGGTGACAGCAGGTAATGCTCTGAACCAATATGTTTAATCTTCTTTCTTATGTGCTTTATGTCTGCTCTTATTACCTGGTAACAAAAAGAAAGAGTTCTACTTTGTATATTTTCAACTTAAAACATCATTTTATATTTCAGTCATTAGGGTTTAGTAATTTTCTACCCGAATTAAAGTTAGCATGTCAAGAAAAATTTATGTCTTCGAAGGTTCGCTCTATTATGTTTGGTGACTATGATGGAGTTTGACATCAACATGGAAATTGGGATATGATTCTGCTCTTTTTCTTTTGTACTGTGAAATTGTCAAACATGTAGGCTCTGTTTTGCACGGCATTTTTGCTCCGGTGAGGTTAGACAAAAAACGTCATCACCGTAGAATGTATGTTTGGCAGGACAGGTTATATGACCGCCACGAAGAAAAGAAAACTATCTTTGAACATAAAAGTGAATGAAGTTTTTCCTTAGGTGAGGTCGAGCGTTCGCGAACGACGGTTCATAACTATGTGTTCTTGAGCGCTGCCGATGTGCCAAACAGAGCCATAGTCTCCATCTATTTTGATATCACTTGTTAGGGAGCCAGAAACAAAATTGCTCCTTCGTTCTTTTCATCATACAATTTTGTATATATAAAAAGGAATAAATTTTTTTTAGGTTTTAGGATATTTAAAACATTCACCACGTGAAAGCTAGGAATTAGAAGCCTCTCTCATCCATGATCCATGAAGAACCACCGCCACTCTTGCCCCTCTCTCTCTCGTCCGCCCCTCTTTCTCTCTCTCTTGTGCGATTAGGGAGGCCGCCGGCGTCGAGGAGGATCGCTGGTCTTGGAGGGGTTGTCGCCGGGCTTGGAGGATAGCCACCGGTGTTGGACGAGGGTGTTGCCGCCGATCTTGGTGGAGATCGCCGTCGACGTTGCGGTGGTTGTTCTTTGGAGTGGAGAGGCGTGGCGTTTGGAGACGTGCGTGAATGCAGTTAACCTTGACGACGTTTGGTCTCCGGTGGTGGCGTTGGTCTCCGGTGGTGGTGCGGTTGAACGTCGGACTTTGACGATGAAGGTTCTGGTGAATCTTGTGCGTCCGCTAGGCTGATTGCAGTTCAAATATTCTATTTTTCTGAGGATCGTGCGCGTTCGGCTCATCTGCGGTGTTTCACCGAACGGTCATTTTTTCTCCTGTTATTTTTTTGTAATTGCATTTTTATATTGTTTAATTTAATATATATTTGTGATTGTGCGCCAGCAAGCTTTGTCGGGCGATGATTTGGCCTGTTTTGTGTTCTTGTTTTGTCTGTGAATTTTATAGTTGTGCCTGCATTTATACCAATTTTACAACAATGGACTCCTTGCATTTTTGGAGTGGGGAAATGCAAATTTCTAAAGGATCTTTATGTCTTTGTATCTTTGTTTCCTCGTGCGAATGGTGATTGAAATTATTTATTAGAAAGAATTGATATTAGTGCGAAATGAGTTCTATGAAATTCATTTTGAACTCAAAATAAATTTCATGGAAATCATTTTTAGTTAAAGTCAATTCTTCCTTCAAGTGTGCAAACATCGGAATTGGAGTTGGACCTTCAATTCTAATTACAGGGTCTCATTTCGGTCCGAATGAATGGACCCAAATAGTAAATCTCTAAAAATTGAGGTGATTTAATGGGGTATTTTTGTGCAGGCATGTTATGAAATATAAATTCATAGTTTTTGCTTGATTTGTTAACAAAGGATCATTATACTGGGTTGATTGCATTAAAAAATTTATATGAGAACCAACAATTGAGTCAGTTACACATTTTCTTGATCATATTTTATGAGTTTGGCATTGTATTTGAGCATTAGTTCTGCTGCATCCATGAATTTGAGGCTCCGTTTGGCGCGATATTTTTTACTCTGGTTGTACAACCCGTATTCAGCGAGCAGAAGAAAAGAATGCTGCCCCGGTGAACCAAAATAATAGCAGGTCTGATGCTAGAGCTCTATGGGCGAGTACAATAAGATGATTGGGCTTAACCTGCATCCTAGGGTCCGAGCCCGGGTAGCACAGCCGGACTCACCGCCGAGTAAGCGAGGCGAGCCCAAGTAACACAGCCGGACTCGCCGCCGAGTAGGCGAGGCGAGCCCAAACCAGTCCAAACCCCAGGCTCGCCCAGGTCAATAAGCAGCAATCTTTTGAAGTCATGGTTATCAACAGACCTGACGGTCTATGAATTGCATTTTGGTTATGGTGGAGGAGGCTGTCCGCAGTCTATTTGGGTAAGTGAATAGTATTTTGATTAAGGTGGAGGCCGCTACCCGCAGACCCATAAGACCGTTATACAGATGTTTTGCCTATAAATAAGACTCATTAGCACCTCAGAGAGGCAGACTCAGCCTCCTTGAGCTCGCACCTTTCGAGTTTCTTCTCCGTGTCGGCCGAGGTGCCGAACTCAGTACTTGGTTTTGGGAAGGGAAGTTAAGAAGAGAACTTACGGGTGTGTGGCGGGAACTCTTTGCTGCAGCTCGTGGGTTTGTGTGTAGGCATACGAATCTTCCTTCGGTGAGGGTCAAATCTAGACTCAGAATGGTCTCAAGTGTCCGACGGCGGGTTTACTGACGCAAGCTATCTCTTCTTGGTCCGAACTCTGATGAACCGGTATCCGGATTTACTCGTTGCTCCATTCGTATTTTATTTTTATTTTTTTAATTTAAGATTGTTTTGTTTTGGAAAACTGAAATAGACTACAACATAGAGTTATGACATCTCAAACTCCAATAATAATGTTTATGAGTCGCAATTTATTGTGTTAGTGATAGTGCATGAGTTCCCAGTCATTTCATTCACACTTTTTGTAGGCAATTTGAGGTGACAATAAAATCCCAATTTTATATCTTGGTTGCATATATATATATATATATTATTATATTTGTAGTTGACAGTGTTGAAAAAACACTCTTGAAGAAGACTTCCTTGAAATATTAATTTTAGTATTTTTTTAGAGAAATATTATTTAAATAATTAATTTATTTTTGAAAATAAATTCAAAGATTACAAAGTTTAGTGATGTAATGGTAAACTTTTCACAATTCAATGTGTGTCTATATATATGTAGTGCTCATGGCAGAGGCGTGATTGTAATATTAATGCTGCATGCATTCAATGTATTATCACAGGTACATATATTTGGAATTTATTATACTCTTTAATAAAAGTTATTGAGTGCAGCCAACAAATTTATATTATGATCGACAACTCTTGGTTGCGAATAGGCTCAATCAGTCTCGAAAAGCTTTGGGTGTGCACAGACGCAAAGTAACGGCCCACTAACTACACTCGTGCGTACTACCCGGCTCCTCCTATACCTGCTAGCGGTCTCCGCTTGTGTGACTAATGTGAAAAATGAAGAAAATAAAATTCAAAATTATTTTAAAGAAACAAATCATTTCACGCCGTCCTTATTCCCTCTAGGCCTTAGCGATTTAAGTAGGTTTAAGAGGTTTAGGAAAAGAATTTGTGGGTTCCAGAAAGAAAAATTTTTCCATCCGGGCTCCGGTCCCAAAAATTCTCATGTCATGAGAGCAACAATACTCATTAGTCATCACCATCTTCCCTCCAGTGTATGATAACTGAACTAATTAGCTGTGATTTGATGTCTCTCATGTGCAACGTTGATATTTGCAGTTGCAAATAATCATTGTGTTTTTAGGACTACGGCCATCGTAGAACTGCTAATAACATCACCCAAATATTATTCGGTTTTAGCTCACCGTCCCACATTTTGCATTTGATAAATAAAAAATTTGTATGAAAAATACAGGCAAAGACTGAACACTATCTACATAATACATCAAGCTGCAATTGGATACGGCAAAATCTTGAAACATGCATATGATTATTTATTATTTTGTTAAAAATAATTAGACACGAAATGTTAAATTTAAAATATAGTTTAAAAAAAAAATCACATAGATCGTATTGATGTGCATGGAAAGCCTAGAAGGTGATAATATGACGTCAGCCAATGAATTAGATAGGCCTAGTCAATTTGGTGTACTAAAATATGAGGTGGAATGAAATTTAAAAAATAGCATAAATCAGATTAGAATAGAAAATAAAAAAACTAGAGCAGATTTTGATCCTGAATCAACAGAAAATCCCTTGAAATGGGCTTCTCAAAACACTGGATGCACTTTTCTTCCTTTGAAGACAAAAGGATTTGAATCTAATCAACAGCAGGGAGCCCCATTTGCTCCCACAACCCGAGAGAAACCCCATTCTATTTGAACACCATTTCGTAACGCCGCTGGAGCGAAAATCACACGATTCGGTTATCGAACATAAACTGCACGTCGCTAGGGTTTGACGAGCTTCTCCTTGCTGTAATCTGAAGCAGAGCTCCATCGGCGAGCAGCCGTTGGCAAATCCTCGCTATGTTTTTAGAGTCATCAATTCCAAGATGGTGGCTTCCCAACGACGAGAGCCCCAGCTGCCGCATCATCGGCATCATTCCCGTAGCCTTACAAGCAAACAGAGCAACATTAAATTTTCTTTATATATATACACACACGACACATGAATACATGATATAGAAAGTAATTTGAGATCCATGGCGGTTCGGTTTGGGTCGATTTGAACCAAAACCAAACCGTTCTGTTTTACCTCTGTAAATTTTAAATGCAATGTGCTAGCTAATATGTTTTTATATAATGGTTTATTTATAATCATAATTTAAATCCTAACAAATAATTTATAATGCAATGTGTTAACAATTGTTGGACTGGAGGTGGATGACGTTTGTTATTAAATGATTAAATCTTTAGCTCAAAATATAATTGGTAGTGTGCATTATGCTAGTGATTATTTATTTTAGGTGTATTTAAGTCATTCATGAATCATTATCAAATATCCTTATATAAAAAGCCAGAGCGTGATTTTTAGGCATAAAATAAAGTCGGTGCGGTTCATTTTTTTGGTTTCAAGTTATGTAAAACTAAACCGAGCGGTGTAAATGTCGGTTCGGTTCGTGCGGCTCGGTTTGGTCGTTTCGGTTTTTCATGCACACCCATATTTGAGATCTCCACCTATCTATAGTATTATATAAACTTTCCATGTCGTGTAATAGAGACATTTCTTTTTAAGTTATCGGGTTCACATGCATAGAAGCGGGAGAGGGAGATCGGGAGAGGGCGAAGTGGGAGGGCATGCATAAGTGACCAGAGGGGAAGACAATAGTTTTAAATAAGAGGTATGTTAGAGAGCGAAATTCAAAGAGAAATAGAAATTGAGCATGATACAATAGTGGTCAAACACATATTCAACCCAAATACTTAAGCCAATGAGCATGGGCAAAATTATTCACAGGCACACCAGAGCACGTGATCGAGTACACATGATAACTAAACATAAGTGGGCATGTGATGTTTTTTTTTCTGTTTTGAAGCTAGGGGCTCACATGCATAAGATAGAGACGAAGAAATAAGATGCGGGAGGGTGTGCAGGGGTGACCAAACACGAATATGCTAGTTTAAATAAGAGTAATGCTAGGGAGCGAAAATCAAAGGGAGATCAAAGCTGAACCAGATACACCAGCGAAAAGTGAGGGCTAAGCCACATTTTATTTTTACACCAACAATATTCTCCATGGAATAATACTAAGTCCAGAATAATAATTTGCAACCTCAATTAGGTCTTTCAATGCCCCATGTAGAACACTACTTTAAGCGGTGAGGCCCACAAAGGTGACTAATGTAGGACAGATCACCACCAAAAAAAGGTGTGCCCGGTCGACATCGTTCGCCCCATGTATACTTAACACTTTCAAAATTTTATTAGTTACTCTTTCAAGAATTTATTGATATCTAAAGCTTCATTTTTTTTAAACCAAAGAAAAGTATATAAAACTATATGCTTACTCTTCTGCTATAGAAGTTGAGATAAATATCCTTTAAGTTAATCCACTCCATGAAGTATGAGGGTGTCCTAATCTTTGAAACTTGGCATTGTTGAGGAACCTTTGTCTTCAAATCCCAGTTCCCACTGACATACATAATAAAACATACTAAATATCAATAAGTCAATAGCCATAGAGATTTTATGCATAAGAAGCATTTGTTGTTTTAGCGGTGCATAAAAAGGATATTGGAGGAATGTTCTAAAATATTTGGGTATATGTCAAATGTCTCTTATAGATTTGAAGGCAACCCTCCACTTAGGTCTGTGGTGTCTTTTAAGATTTCCCTAACTACCTAATTTCCAGTCTTTGAGGTTTTTTTTTGTGCTAACAAGTCTGAGTGGACGAGGGGCCCTATGTGCAGCCGCGAGAGTGCCTTCGGCCGAAAGTACCTCCGCCCATCTTCGGATAAACACAAGCTAAAGTGAGGAAATGATGCACTGATTGAAGACAACTACAATGCACTGATAGGAGTAGTAGACGAAATTTATAAAATAGAAAATGGAAAATGAAAAAAAAAAATGAAATACCTCGAGTCGGCGGCAGTGCCCCTGAGTTGGTGGGAGAGGAAGCACTTAAAAATAATATATATATATATATATGGCAGTCGATTGCAGTTTGGGGAGGAGAGGGATTGCAGTCGAAGGATAGGGATTGCAGTCGGCAAGGACCTTCGAAGTTCCAGCAACGGGGATTGTAGTCGGCGGGGACCTTGGAAGTTCCGGTGACTGGGAGTGCAGTCGGTGGGAACCTTGGAAGTTACAACGATCAGGAGGGATTGCAGTCGGAGGAAGAATACCTAGTAGATCGTGGACCTGACAGGGTTTCATGGGGTAAGGTTGGTTTTAGGTGTGAATTTAATGATCAAATGACAACTGTTAAGTGCGGGGATAAGATCCGATGAATAAGATGGAGTTAATAGTGCGGCCATCCCTTATTAATAGTAAAGATGAAATTAAGTATTTGTTTTCTTTTAATTTAAATGGCTACTCTTTTACTATATGATAAAAAAATCCTCAATTCAAATAATCATATGAGAAAAAATGGAGGGCAATGTAAGGGTTACTCAAGTAATGATTATGTTAATGGTAGGACCTTCATGGAGGAATTTGTTACGAATACGGCTTGTGGACAAGGGACTCGTGCTCGAACGATCGGCCTCACTACGCGAGAGTTCTCTCGGAGAAGATGCTTCCTTTTGAATTAGATTATATTCATATTTAATTATGTACTTTTGTCTTTAGTGTATTTCGTTTTGTAATCGGTATTCATTTATATAAGGGGTCCTAGCATGAGAGTTAAGGATCTTTGGATCATTTTTATTTTGGCTCTCGAAAAAACTCTTGGGAGGATCGAGTCTCCGAGAGTTGGCGAGAGCTCATCTCTCAAGCGTATTCTGTTCTTAATGTTTAGTACGTGTTCATTTTTTTAGTGTTTACTCTCTCGCAATCGCTGAAGCTTCTACGGCGGAACAACTTGGTCCGACCTGTTGGATCTTATTCTTTGGAGGACCTAACCTACGAGAGTTGGCGGGAGCAATCCACGACATACCAATTTGGTCTGACCTGCCAAATCTTGTTCTTTAGAGGACCTAACCTTCGAGAGTTGGCAGAAGTTTATCTCTCGAGCATATCTTGTTCTTAATGTTAATGCAAGTTCATTCTCTTTAGTGTTCGCTCGTAAACGCTAAAGTTTCACAACGTAACAATTGGTCTGACATGCCCATTTCTGCCATGGTTTCCGGCGCCGGCTCCCCCCCCCCCCCCCCACACACACAGACACACCGGTTCGCATGGCTATTTTGTCGCTACCCTCAAACGATCGACCTCTGGTGCATACCCTAGCATGAGATCGATGGCTCATTCCAACACTAAGGTTGCTGATAGCGAACTCGCATGCCATCTCAACGCCCAAATGACAAACCTCATCTCTATCAATGAGATGCTTCAACAGTTGCTATCTTGATGTGATCAACAACCTGCTCCTCGCTCGGCCTCCTCCGTGATGTTTGTTGTCGGCAATAGTCTCGACCGACTGGAGCGAAAGCTTGCCCCTCCAAACTTCACCGCCAAACTCAAGCCCTCAGTGGGGTAGTAAGACTACACTAGTGAGCAATCGTCCCTTGTTGATGAGGAGAAAGAGGTGTAGATAACCCAACACATAACTATCATTTCGACCCCACTACCTTCCTCCACCATACATTTGATCCTAGCTCGTCCGAGTTTGACTGCCTTCTCACCTCACCAAGAGGCCAACAAAATCGATGCCACCCTCCAAGAAAACAAAACCTATCGTACGACACATCTCAATCATTAACATACCTCCCAACTCAAGCCCGAGCATGTCGTTTTGTGGTAACTTCCTCGCCACCAGCCACTACGCTACCTCGGTGATTGCTCCTACTATTATTGTCACACCGCTAGGCACCGGTTCGATGCCAACTCGCCTAGTACGCCCTCATCGTTCCCCATCGGATGCTCTTAACCAGACTGAGCCGGCAACACTGTCTCTCTTCCTCACTCCATCCCTTGTAGGTCCCCCATTCTTCGAGCATATCTTGTCTTAATCTTAATGCAAGTTCATTTCTTTGAGTGTTCACTCTCTTGCAATCGCTAAAGTTTCTACGACGTAACAACTTGGTCTGACCTGTCGGAACTTGTTCTCTGGAGGACCCAGCCTCCGAGAGTTGGCGGGCGCTTGTCTCTCGAGCGTATTTTGATCTTTTTCTTTGAGTTCTCACCCTCTCACAATAATTGAAGTTTTAACGGCGTAACAGAATCTTAAATGTGGGACCAAAATGAAAAAAATGTGGACCCACATAAAGCTCGTTCTAAACCATAAAAGATTGGTGTGACATTTACCAAAAAAATATTTTTTAATCAAAAAATGTGAGATTGTTATAAGATGGAGCAAATAAACAGAAGCATCAATAATATTAATTACTAACCATGTAACAAAAGCAGCTTGATTGAGTGATCCTCCAGCCTCCTTTTTCCATAATTGATGGCTACACATCCATTTCTCAAACTCTTCAAGAACATCTTTGAACGGGATTGCAGTATCATGCCAAACTCTGTAACAAACAAATTTGAAAATCATTTTTAGTTACAGCATCACCATTACAATCTAAAATAAGCGGAAATTCCAGGACATGAATATTCATATTTACATTCTTAGGTTCAGCAAACCACATTGTCAACGTATTACATGCCATACTGTGCGAAGTTAGGATGTATTGTTTAAGGTTCTAATTGATTTCGTATTTAATTATTAAAAAAATGTTTTTAAATTACTTTTTGTAAGATAAATATAAACAAAAGGAAGGGGAATTAAGGGCAAACCTAAAGTGGTATAACCCGGTCGAATCATGGGCGTCATGACATAAAATATCAGAGAAGGGGTCCAGGAGTTGGGGGGACATTGTGTTGAACGGTCGAGTGACGAACCAGTCGGGTCAGCCGGCTGGTATTTCGGGGGGGGGGGGATCAACTATCCCCCTAGGGAATCCATCGACAATATCAGGTATTCCCTAGTTAGCGTACTGTAGTTGTAGCCGTAGCTAACATTTGGTATCAGAGCATCGTTCGACGGGAGGAAGATGACGAATACGCGAGCCCAGAACGACGCAGGCAGGATGGCCGCGCTAGAGGAAGGCTTTGAACGACTGGATGAGAGCAGACACGCTTCCCTCGAGCGCTATCGAACGCACGCCAACGGAGGCGACAGAGGAGACGAGGGCTCGATTCGATCGTCTCAACACTGCGCTCGCGACCCTACTGCAACAGAGTTCCGTCGGAGGGTTGAGAGGCCATCAGAACCCTCTTAGAGGTGTCGACGGGACGCCTGGGCCAGATGCGGGGCTCCAGCGTCCTCAGGGAGGGGCGTTGTTGTTGGTGGCTGAAGCTGTTGGAGCGCCTGGCGGCTGGGATGTTGTCAGGAGCAGTGGAAGTGCATCTCAGGAGGTCCATTGGCTGCAGCGGCCTGCGTCGGCTGCTGCTGGGGGGACGCCCGGGGTGTGGGAGGGTTGGGATGGCGGTGGGGGACGAATTGCATGCCCACAACAGTTTCTGTGGGAGTAGCCGACTTTCCCTTGCTGGGAGGCAAACGGGATGAGGCCTGGGGAGGTTGAATTTCAGCACATACACGTGGAGGACAGAAATTGGCGACGCAACCCGAACCCTGTATCGTCAATGGCCGTCGGGGGGGGGGGGGGGGGGGGGGCACTTTGGTCCGGAAGGCAGGAATCGGCAACAAAATCAAGAACTGAGGGGTTTGGAACAACCCCCTGAAAGGAGGGACGGAGGGGGCCAACAGAGACCACCACAACAACCACGTCTCACGAGAATGGACTTTCCTAAGTATCAATCCGGGGATCCCCTCGAATGGATTGATAAGGCAGAGATATTTTTTGGTTATCAAGAGACTCCGGGGCATTTATGGGTTCATATAGCCTCTTTTCATTTGGAAGGGGAGGCGTATCAGTGGCTTTCATGGTGGAGGAAGCAGAGGCCTTACTCCATTTCGGAGGACTTTGGTGTTGGGTTGTGCTCCTGTTTCGGGCCAACTGACTATGAAGATTTTGACAAAATGTTGCACAAGCTCAAACAAATAGGGTCAGTTAGTGAGTACCGCGATGGGTTCGAGAGGCTTGCCAACAAGGTCCAATGGCCAGAGAAAGCACTCTTGGGATTTTCATGGCAGTTCTAAAGGAGAACATCAGTGATGAGGTGCAAGCTTTCAATCCACAGAGTATGACGCAGGCAATTGGGCTCGTGAGGCTGCAGGAAGAAAAGTTCAATCGAAAAGGAGTGGGGGTTATACGGAAGAGTAACCAACAATTAAGTTAGCCAGCAGCAAACAAGGTAGCGGACAACGTGCCGACAAGAAAGGGAGCAACCGTGAAGAGTCTCTCGTGGACGGAGATGCAGGACAAAAGAGCCAAGGGGCTTTGTTATACATGTGATGAGTGGTTTGTACCGGGCCAAAGTGCAAGTCCATCCAGATCTTCATGCTGAGTGAAGAAGAGCCGCTGGATGAGGGGTGCACATTATAGGAAGTCGAAGTTGTGGAGGATGCGGAGTTGGGAGTTTCAATTAAGGCACTCGAAGGCGGCGGCAGGCGGGTCACTATGAGGATGAGAGGGCGATTAGTTGAGCAGAAGGTTTCTATACTGGTGGACAGTGACATCACGCACAACTTTATAAACCCCGAAGTGGCGAACCGTCTACATATCAGACCATCACAGGATGCAGGGTTCAAGGTCATAGTGGCAGATGGTAACAAACTCCACTGTACAGGAATTCTGAAGGGTGTTCCTCTCGTGATTCAAGGCTACCGTTGTACTAATGTTCTCTACTTGCTACCAATCAGAGGATCTGATATGGTGCTGGGAGTGCAATGGCTCAAATCATTGGGCTTAGTCACTCATGATTGGGACAAAATGTCGATGGAGTTTACAATCAACGACAGACAATATCAATTGGAGGGATGTGACTTTCCGACTATGGGGGAAGCATCGGTTAAATCTATGGAAGCATGGCTAGGTCAAGGACTACAAATGGCGATGGTGCTGGTTGTTGCACCTATTACAGGGGAGGAAGCGGTTCCTTCAGGATGTTTTTGATATATCAAAGGGATTGCCTCCACAGCGGAACGACGACCATAGGATTATACTCAAAGAAGGGTGTGGCCTTACTAGTGCGAAACCGTATAGATACCCGCACATTCAGAAGGCAGAAATTGAAAGATGTGTGCGGGAAATGTTGGCTGAAGGAATTATCAGACCGAGTACAAGTCCCTTCTCTTCACCTGTACTGTTGGTTAAAAAGAAGGATGGAGTCTGGCGGTTCTGCATTGACTACAGAGCATTGAATGGAGCCACGATTAAGGATAAATTTCCAATTCCATTAATCGATGAATGTTAGATGAGCTACATGGGGCGAAGTATATTTCCAAGTTAGACCTTCGTTCAGGATATTACCAGATCCGTATGAGAACAGAGGATGTGATGAAGACAGCCTTTCGAACTCACGATAACCATTATGAGTTTTTGGTTATGTCGTTCGGCTTAACCAATGCTCCCTCTACATTTCAATCTGTTATGAATGAAACATTCCGTCCTTTCCTTCGGAGGTTTTTGCTGGTTTTCTTTGATGATATTCTCGTTTATAGCAGGGATCTCGAAGCACATGTGGAGCATGTAAGGATAGTTTTGGAGATTCTGAAGAGACATAGGTGGTATGCAAAGAGGTCCAAATGCTCTTTTGGACAGCAGGAGGTTTAGTACTTGGGTCACTTGGTTAACCAGGAAGGGGTCCGGCCTGATCCAGCGAAGATCAGCTGCATGGAGGGATGGCCGAAACCCACCACATTGAAGTCGCTTAGAGGATTCCTCGGTTTGACCGGATATTATCGCGAGCTTGTGCGGAATTATGGAAAGATTGATAAGCCGCTGACAACACTTCTTCAGAAGGGGGCTTTCCAGTGGAATGAAGAGGCAGAACAAGCTTTTTTACAGCTCAAAGGAGCCATGACCGCTGCTCCTGTACTGGCCCTTCCAAATTTTGAAAAGGAGTTTGTGGTGGAAACTGAAGCATCGGGTGGAGGTCTTGGAGCAGTCCTGATGCAAGAGGAGAGACCTATAACATATTATAGCAATGCTATTCAAGGGAAGGCTTTGGGCCTTTCAGTTTATGAGAAGGAGATGTTGGCGATTCTACATGCAATGTCCAAATGGAGGCCATATCTTCTCGAACGACACTTCCAAATCCGACCGATTCCTGAAATGATTGTGGAGTTTCATTGGAGATTGAGGCAGTGGCGGTATGTGAGACATGCCTTAGTTCTACGGAAAGGATTACCGAAAGTAGAGAGGACCTGGGTTGATTGCGATGAATTCAGATCGATGTACCCAGAATTTCAGCTTGAGTACAAACAATTTTTTGAAGGAGGGAATGATAATACCCGGTCGAATCATGGGCGTTATGACATAAAATATCAGAGAAGGGGTCCAGGAGTTGGGGGGACTGAACCAACTGGTTCAGTCCCCGCATTGTGTTGAACCGGCCAGTGGCGAACCAGCCGGGTCAGCCGGTTGGTATTTGGGGGGGATCAGCTCTCCCCTAGGGCATCCATCGACAATATCAGGTATTCCCTAGTTAGCGTACTGTAGCTGTAGCCGTAGCTAACATAAAATTTCACCAAAAAAATATTTTTCCCTTATTACAAATGTGTGTCTCTATATATATCTAGATAGGTTCTATGTGGTGCTTTAAAATAATGCCTTTGGAAAAAAGACATTCCAAAGTTGTTGCAGGGAACTCCCTCTTTGGAAATTTGCAATACTTGAATTAATGGAAATCAATGCATGGAGCTCTTGCTAATCCAGGATTCAGAAGTGATTGTTACATGCAATCTTACCATGCAAATTAAAGCAAATACTTCTGCAAATTAAGGTATGAAGAATGTTATTTTGATCATCATTAATCATTATGAAATAAATATCGAGTTAAATCCTTTCTCCCCCTTCTTGATTCCTTCTCCTCTATTCTCTTCCGCACCATTTTTTCTCCCTCATGGGAATCCCAAAGCTTCTTTACAGTTTCTCATCTTAATCAAAACTCCATCCTTCCCGTCTCTTCCAAATTTCTGTAAATGCAACTCTGTTCTCTCATCCAAGGATGAATCAAAGGAGAGACAAGTCAATCCAATACAACTTTGAGAGGAAAGCAGAAATACTATAAACAGGCAAAAAATGTACAGATAGAACATTCATAAGATGGAAAGACAATTAAGATGTAAATCAGGCATAAACGGAATCCATTGATTAAAACTTATTTAACAGTTGTCTATTTCCAAATAAACATTTTGCTTCATGTTGTATATATTATAGCCTTTCTTTATTTTTTGTATTATAGCCTTTCTTTATTTTTTGTATTATAGCCTTTTTTTTCTTTAGGTCTTTTATCTCAAGTGTAATATGTATATAATATCCATATGAGTAATGAAATAATGTGAGTCATTTTTGTTTTCCACGTGGTATCAGAGCCACGGTAAGAATCACGTGCCCTAGCCGCTACCTTCATTGCAATCGTTCTTGGTGTTTCTTTTGCTCACCGTTGAAGAGGAGTCGTCCATAGCTTCCTGCGATAGCTCAATGACGATAGCTTGTCGACGAAGTGGAATCCTACGCTCGACGCCAACGAGGAGTCATCATTTCTTCCCTTTTCTGATTCGGATCCCTTGCTCGACGACGACGAGGAACCTTGTCGACCTCCTCTGGATATTCCAGCGCCCTTCTCTACATATTCCCGTCTACATTACTGCTCCAGCCGCTCCTCTGCCGATCCAATCAAGACGTTGCCAATCTAGACGCTGATGATCCAGATGATGTTGTCGATCTCCTCTGCCGATCCAGACGCCACTCCTGATACCAGCTCTCGTGCCCTCTGCTCCTTTTGCCTGTTGCTTCCAATCGTCTCCCGGTGTGCTGTTTTTCTCATTCCAGACTGATGTTTCTCCAGACATAGTGTGTTGTTTCTTCAAGGCTCTGTCCCATCCTACTGCTACTCCAGTGTATTCAAATGGCAGACCATTCTAAATCTATTGTTGGCTCCACCAGCACCTCTGTAACTCGCCCTAGCCATAATGATCTCCTAATTCTTCATCCCACCTACTGTTTAAATGGAAAAATTTATCTTAAATGGGCCCAAGTTATTCGTACCACTTTGAAAGGGAGAAGAAAACTGAATCATATTGAAGGACTTCCCCCTGCTAAAACGGATGCGATCTTTGAAGAATGAGATGATGAGGATTCTCTGATTATGACATGGCTATGGTATTCCATGTCCCCAGAAGTGAGCAAAAATTGCATGTTCTTGCCCACTGCCCGAGAGATCTAGGATAATCTATGTCAGACATACTCTATGAAGCAAGATATTGCCACATGTTATGAATTGATGACAAATATTTTCCATAAAATAAGGGAATTTGTCAGTCATAGATTACTATGGGATATTGAATGGGCTCTGGATAGAACTGGATCAATACCAAAATTTGAATATGAAATGCAATAAAGATGCCTCCACCTTAGCAACCTTTGTCGAGAGAGATAAGATCTTCGAGTTTCTATTTGGCCTGAACTCTAAATTTGATCCTACCCATGTCCAAATCCATGGTCAGGAAAGGCTTCCTTTACTCTCTGAATGTTCTTCATGTCCCTAAACTGTCCACAAGCCTTATTTCTGTCCATAAATTGACTATTAATTTAAATTGTGTTGTAACATTATTTCCTTCTCATCATGCCTTTCAGAATCAAGTCACGGGGAAGACAACTGGAGTTGTTGAGGAGAATGGAGGATTGTATCACTTACTTCAGAAGCCTATTGAGACTGAACAGAAGTCCTTCCATTCCTGTCGTCAGTCTGAGGATACCTCTGAGATCATGCTTCAACATAGTCGACTGGTACATCTGACATTTTCGCTTCTCAAAACTATGTTTCCTACTTTATTTCTAAAAAAGTATATTGAACTATTGACTAGTGAAACTTGTTAAACATTGCCGCACTTCTTTTTATCCAAGTATTATTGCTAGTAGTAAATCTTTGATCTTATCCATTCTGATGGTTGGGGACCTATCTGTTACTAGTGTCAAGTGGTTTATATCATTTATCGACGATTGCACTAGAGTATCTTGAGTTTTCTTAATGAGGACAAAACTGAAGTCACACAATTGTTTATCCAATTTCATTGTATGTGTAGAGAAATTAGGAGAAGGGAAATAGAAGGTGCGATTTTATTCATCCTCAAAGGGGAAATATATAGGAGTACAATAAGACACCACACACCGATAAGCGGTGTGGGACTAAACACAAATACTTAAATATAAAATACTTCAACACTCCCCCTCAAGCTGAAGGGGAACCCTTCAGCTTGAACACAACATAAAAGAAAAAAGGTAAAAGATGGTTGGCAATGTGGGACAAAACAACAGCCACCGAGGCCCAACCGTGTGTCACCGGGGATACTTCAATCGGGCAAAGGGCACACGACGTTGGTCCACAAACACTCCCCCTCACGTGGAACACGTGCATGAAGGCATAGACTCGCATGGAGACACAGACGAAGACAATCAGAACAACACATAAAACGAAAGACAACTATGGATAACGGTTGCCGGCAAGACCACGATCCGAGATGCAGCGAGCAAAGCACAAGCCAGCTGCGAGCAGAAGGCTCAAGCGGCTGCGAGCAGAGTGCTCAAGCAGCGGCGAGCAAAAAAAAGCTCAAGCAGCGTCGGGTAAGAAGGGAGGAAGAGAAGAGCTCGGCACCCAAAGAGCAGCAGCACGGAAACCATCGTCCATAGCACACGACTAGACGACACTACCAACACAATAACTAAACACAAAAAAAAACTATAGCGACACTTAAAAAAAATGGAGATGGCACGACATAGCAGCAGCGGCACAGCAGTCAGGAGATGAAGCTCCAGCCGCAAGACGAGAGCAGCCGACAACACCAGAAGTAGAAGGGCAGCGGCAAGAAGAGGGCTGTCGGGCCGAAGAAGAAGCAGCCGCAACAGCAAGAGGGCTGCCGGGCCGGAGAAGAAGCAGCAGCAACAGCGAGAGGGCTGCCGGGCCGGAGAAGAAGAGCAGCGGCGGGACAGCAGCGGCACAGGGCGGCAAGATGTCCAGCAGGAGAGGGGCAGCAGCGGCAGCGGCAAGAAGAGGGCTGGACGGCAGTGGCACAGAGCGGTAGTAGCCGGAGAAGTAGAGCAGCGGCATGACAGCAGGGAGGAGAAGCTCCAACGGCAGATCTGGAAGAGGCGAAGCAGCAACAACATCGACGGCAGACAGCGGCGGGATCGTCGATCTGGAGCAGGACTTCGACGGAAGAAGCAGTCGTCGATCAGCAAAGGAGAACGACGGGATCGTGTCGAGCAGTCGTCGTCGATCGGCAGAGGAGAACGACGGGATCGTGTCGTCGATGGAAGAGGGCAGCAGCGGTCGATGAAGATGGAAAAAGCAGGCATCGATTTCGACGGCTTCAACGTCGATGGAAGCGAGCGCGGACTGAAGAAGAGGGCTCGACGGGAGACGAAGCAGCATCGACGTCGTCGAGAAGAGATGGCCCCGCTCCCGTCTTTGGAATCAAGAGACGATCCCATCAACGGGAGCGAGGGGGAGAGGTAGCCGTCGAAGCCCTAGCAGCGAGCCGGAAACGGAAGGAAGGGTCGGGCTAGGTCGTGGGATGAGCAGTAGGGAAATAATTTAGGCTTTCAGATCGATACCTCTGATACCATGTAGAGAAATTAGAAGAAGGGAAATAGAAGGTGCGATTTTATTCATCCTTAAAGGGGAAATATATAGGAGTACAATAAGACACCACACACCGATAAGCGGTGTGGGACTAAACACAAATACTTAAATATAAAATACTTCAACAGTATGGTTCAAACTCAACTCCACATATCTATAAAATGCATTCATTTTGACAATGGTAAAGAATATGCTAACCAATATTTCTTGAAGTTTACTACAAAACATGGCACTATTCATGAACTTATATGTGTTGATACCCCCCAACAAAATGGTGTATCCGAACAAAAAAACTGACACCTTGTAGTGACTCGCACTTTACTCTTTCAAATGTTGGTTCATAAGCTATACTGAGGTGAAGCTCTTCTTATTGCCACCTACCTAATCGATCGTCCACCCTCACGAATTCTTTGCGGGGTTAGTCTTGTTAAACTCCTAACCTCATTCTTTCCCTCTGTCCCCATCATGAAAAGTGTACATGCTCCTGTGTTTGGGTGTGTTGCTTATGTTACATACACCACCATCATCATACCAAACTTGACCCTCGAGCTACTAAGTGTATTTTTAGGCTATACTTTTAACAAGAAGGGTTACATACATTACCATCCCTCGAGTCGTCGCATGCCCACCTCCATGGATGTCACTTTCCATGAACACGTTCCCATACGTTCCCTTCTTTACTCAGTCTCCACTTCAGGAGAGCAATATATTGGAAGTGGAGACCTTTCTTCCTACTCTATCCTTCATTCCTTTGTCTCATGTGCCCTCACCCATACACAATGATGGAGATATAATTATGAAAATTGGTCGTTTTGTCATTGTATACAAGAGACGGATACAACCCAAACATACCTCCCAACAACTCCAGCAGTCTCAACCTATGACAGATACTGAGCCGATAGGTAACTCATCTAATACTACCTTACTTAATTCTGATCCTAATCAGGATGATCTTGACCTTCCCATTGCCTTGAGGAAAGAAAAATGCACCTCCACCAATTATCCTATTTCTTCATTTATCTCTGCAAAGAACCTTTCTATTCAGCACAAAAGTTTTATCTCATCTCTTGATTTCATATCAATCCTAACATTAGTACATGAAACATTAAAGGATAAGAACTTGACTCAAGCCATGAATGAGGAGATGAGAGCTCTGAAGAAGAATGAAACTTGGGATATTATTTCAAGGCCATAGGAAAAAAAATATGTGGGGTGCAGGTGGATCTACTCCTTAAAATACAGGTTTGATGGCACCTTGAATAGGTATAAGGCAAGGTTGGTTGCAAAAGGGTACACTTGGACATATAGAATAAATTACCATGAAACTTTTGCTCCGGTATCAAAAATGAATATTGTGAGAGTTCTCATTTCCCTGACTGCTCAGTTCAACAGGGAACTACATCGATTTGATGTCAAAAATGAATTTCTTCATGGAAATATTCAGAAAGAGGTATATATGGATATCTTACCTAGTTTTGGCTCCAACAATAATGAGAATAAAGAGTGCAGGATAAAGAAGGCTTTGTATGGGCTTAAGCAGTCTCCTCGAGCCTAGTTTGGGAAATTCTCCAAAGCTATGTTGACATTAGGGTATAAAAAGAGCCAAGCTGATCACAAAATAATATTATCATTTCAGGGAATGACACAGCTGAGAGCAAATTGCTAAAGGAAAAGTTAACGGACGAATTTGAGATAAAAGACCTAGGAAGACTGAAGTACTTCTTAAAAATTGAAGTTGTCTATTCTAAAGGAGGAATCTTTATCTTTCAGAGAAAGTATATTTTAGATCTTCTCAAAGAGACAGGGAAATTGGGATGCAAGACTAGTGTTACCATTGAGCAAAATCACAAAGTGAAAAATGCTGAAGAAAGCCCAAAGGTTGATAAAGCTCAATATCAAAGGTTGGTTGGGAAACTAATCTATCTAGCACATACAAGACCAGATCTTGCATATGCAGTTAGTGTCATCAGTCAATTTATGCATGATCCAAGGACCAAACATCTGCAAGCCATAAAAAGGATCCTTCGGTATCTCAAGAACACTCAGGGGAGAGGATTGTTGTTTAAAAGGGGTGAAAGACTATCTCTAGAGACATATAGAGATGTTGATTATGGAGAGTCTTTGGTGGACAGAAGGTCTACTTCTAGCTACTATACCTTCCTAGGTGGCAACCTCATTGCCTAGAGGAGTAAGAAACGGAATATAGTGGTCAGATCTAGTGTTGAAGCTAAGTTCAAGGCTATGACAAAAGGTATATGCGAACTACTGTGCATGAAATTCTATTGGATGATCTGAAAATTAAATGAGGTTTCAATGACACTGTTTTACAACAATAAATATGCTAATTGCGCTCATAATCCAGTTTAGCATGATCGAACAAAGCACATCGAAATCGATCGCCACTTCATCGAGGAGAAACTGGACGGCGGGCTGATATGTACTTCACATGTTTCTTCTGAATTACAAATTGTCAATGTTATGACAAAGGGGTTACCACACGGCAAATTCCACAATCTTACTAGCAAGCTGAGAATGATGGATATCCATTCTCCAGTTTGAGGGAGGGTTTTGTAAATATTATAGCCCTTCTTCTCTTTCTACTTCTTTTTTGTATTATATGAGGTCAATTAGGTCTTTTGTCTGAAGTATAATATGTATATAATACTCATATAAATAATGAAAAAATGTGAGCCATTTTTGTTTTCCACACTTCAAAAGATGTGGGTATTATTTACTTAACATTTGCATGGGCACAAATAGTTATCGAGTGGTTAAATTGCCTTTTAATATACTCCGAGGTCAAATTTGAGTAAAAACTCTAAGGCATATATCAATGCCTACCCAAACTCTTCAGTAGTAAGAAGCTTAATGCATTGTGTACTTGTAAAATGTCATTAATGATAAGTGGGTGGTGAAACATTATTGTTCCTTTTATTTAAGGATGGACATAGACAACAAAAAAACAAGGCAATTACTGCCACAAATAATGATGGGTGGTCATTTATCATCTGCAAAATATGCAGGATACCAAAAAAACTCTGAGATGAACACACTTGACTGCAGTTCTCGCACCAAGCAAAGATGATTCCTAAGCTACAAATAGGAGCAAATGTGGCGAACATTCCTTCACATAACGTAAAATTCAACCTAAGTCAACTGATTCTTCATCAGTTAAAAAGATGTTCGATCATTCTTATATTATAAAAAATGTACAGCATAATCATCATAATGTTGAAATTCATTATGAAAAAAATATTTACAAGCACGTATGAAAATGAAACCTTTCTGTGTCTAATTAACTGTATCAGCAAGCATAGCTTTTTAATCAATCAATGATCCCAATTCTCTATTACCACCAATTTCTAGAAAGTATTAATTCATTGACTAATCACTTTTTGTTGTTGCAAGGTATTATGGGCCGCTCATTCAGGTTTTGAACCCCGGTCGAGCCACATAACAGGGCCGCGGCCCGCACACCCTAACCCATCTCCGCATGCGTGTTCTCGGCGCGGTAGGTTGTTGAGGCTGGGTCTCGAACCCTTTACCTCCTTGATGAGAGGCACTTAACGTCTGCCCTCATCACCAACTGAGCCGCGGATCAGTTGGTGATGAGCATTCTTGTCACGGCGTCAAGGCGAACCAAGGCGAGCGTCGGGCGCCTTGACGCCTAGGCGATAAGGCGGACGCCAAGGCGACAACAAGGCGAGCTAGTCGTTACCTAACGACTTGTTTTTTTTTTAAATTATCTGGGACTATACACTGCGGTTTTATCCAAAACCGCAGTGTATACCCAAAAACTAGACTATACACTGCGGTTTTGGATAAAACCGCAGTGTATAGTCTATATAGACTGCGGTTCTATCCAAAACCGCAGTCTATACCCCATTATGAAGACTATACACTGCGGTTTTTTGATAAAACCGCAGTGTATAGTCCCACTTTGAACAATAGACAGCGGTTTTTAATATAAACCGCTGTCTATTCTGTTTTTTTTTTACATTTTAAAGTTAAGTCCCAGACACCCAGGCGGCCAGTAGTCCAGTACAGAATATGAGTATATAACAGGATACAAATCAGAGATATAACTCAACATTGACATTGCAATTATAAGTTTTTAACATTATAACATGAAACATCATTAATTTTTGAAGTTTACCAACATCAAGAACATGAAACATCAATAAAGTGAACCAACATGAATAATAATATTAACAAAAAATTTTAATGTTTAAGCAATCATAAAATGTTCAAATAGAATCATCATCTAGTAAGTCATCATTGACATTGCTTATGCTCGGATGGTTTGAGGTACTTGTCATTTGCCCATAATTATCATCAATATCTTGATCGTCATTGGCAAATCCCAAATGATCTAAATTTTCATCCCCTTCAACTATTTGTTGAAGATTAGTTTCAGCTCCACTTCTTAAATTTCGAGCTTCAATCCCAATAGCTCTTTCTACAGCTTCCCATGTGAGATCATCATTATCAAAAACTAGGCCATCACTTGGTTTGTTCATCATCCACTCATCACTCCAATCTAGCTCATCAAGCACTAAAGGGTTGTAATTTCTTCCCTTTTCACGTCTTTCTTGGAATCGTGCTTGTAGACGACGATTATATTGGATGTATACAAGATCATTGAGCCTTTGATGCTCCAATCTATTTCTTTTTTTCGTGTGAATCTGAATCAAGATAATTATTAACTTGTTAGTTGATATAAAAATATCAAATTTTATATTAAATATTTGTATACTTACAAACTCAAAAGTACTCCAGTTGCGCTCACAACCAGAAGAAGAACAACATAAGCCAAGTATGCGCAATGCTACCTTTGTAAGGTCAACATTCGCTCCTCCATGTGCACTCCACCAATCCACTATTTATTTAAGAGTTAAGACAAATATAAATTATTTAACATTTAAATAATTAAAGAAAAAAATTAAAACATAATCAATACTTACTTGGATTTAAGGTGGTTCGTTGCCTAATAGCCATAGGCTTTCCAAAACTATCTCGAGATGCTTTGTAGTTAGTACCTTGCTCTGCAACCTTGTCTTGCAATTGTTGATCGGGCACTAGTCTTGCAATAACATCATTGAAAGCATCTTGAAATTTCCAAGCATCATCAATATGTTTTTCCTCATATTCAAAATATTTGCTTGGATTTAAAAACAAAGCCGCCCTATATAATTTTTGCTCCATTTGATTTGTCCACCTTTTTTCAACAATTTCAATAATCTTTTTAAATAATCTTTCTTTATTATCAAAGTGTTCTTTGATCTTTTGTTTAGCTTCTTCCATTGCCACATATACTTCAGGCATAGCTGGCCTTTCATCTCCATCTACTAATCGCAAAATGGCAATCAGTGGCTTTCCTCCTTTTAGGCAATCTCTTACTCCATTCCAAGAAGTAGTTGAAAGTATTATTTCAACAATTTGTTTGCCGGCTTCAGTTTTTGCTATATTTGCAGCATTCCATGAAGGTGACACAAAGAATAATTTCAACTTCTCCTCATGCTTAAGCACACTTTGTAGAGTAAGGAATGATGTTGCAAATCTAGTCACTGAATGCCTCACTAGATCGCCACCTATAGTAGTCCTTACTGCATCAAGTAAACGAGTGTGCCTGTAGATGAAATTTGTAATCATCCTTGCCTTTTTTATCACCAATTTGTTTTGTGGTAGCTTGCCAATATCTTCTAGCATGAGATCAATACAATGAGCTGCACAAGGAGTCCAGAATAATGTGGGTCTTTTCTCCATTAAAATTCTACCAGCTGCCTTGTAATTGGAAGCATTATCAGTCACCACCTGCATACAACATAACATTGTATATATCTATAGTTGTAGTCTTGTATACCATTAAATGTGAAATATTAGAATTAGTATAACAAAAAAAATTTACCTGAACAACGCACTCTGCTCCTATCTCTCTAATCTTACTATCAAGCAACTCTGATAGCATTGTAGCATCTTGAATATGACTGGATGCATCTACGGAACCCATAAAATAAGTTCCTTCCGGACAGTTGACTAGGAAATTGATCAAATGTCTCCCTCTCCTGTCTGTCCAACCATCTGACATAAGAGTGCAACCATATCTCCTCCAGTACGCATGATACTTTGTCTTCATCTTCTTAACTTTATCTTTTGTATTCAATAACAAAGGGACTCGTAAATCATGATAACTAGGGCCTTTATAACCAGGCCCATACTGTCCAACTGCTTCAAGCATTACTTCAAAACTTCGTGCCTTTGCAGCATTGAATGGAATTCCACATTCATAGAACCAATCAGCAACATAACTATCAACCCTCTTCTTCTCTTCAGGAGATCTAAAACACCTCTCAATAGTAGTTTGTGCAGCACCTTTAGCACGCCTATCATCAACTACATCTTTAGGAGCACGTCTCACATGAGCATCCATAGGGCCTCTCACTTGTGGTAAGTGGATTGCTTTTCTCTTTTTGGCACTTGTCCCAGAACTTGGGATAAATGAAGATTTAGCTGTAGATAATGCTGGGGATACATTCTGTGAACATGTTCGCTCTATTTCTTGTTCACTCTCATTATTATCATCAACAGTCAAATCCACCTTGTCCTTCTTTTTATCATTTAAAGCTGAATACATCTCAGCTGATATTTCAGAAGTGGTCTTAAAACACTTTGCTACATCTCCATACCCGCCACATAAGTGTTGCTTCAACCTTTTGATTCCACCTTTAATCAATCTATTACACAAATTACATTTAACTGTATTTTTATCTTTTATGTCGGGTCAATGTCCATACTTCCATCCAGGATCATTTGACCTTGCTTTTCTTTTAGGATCTGTTTTTGGATCAAGATCATTGCTATCAACGGATGGAGCAAGACTGTTATTGTTTTGGTCTTCCATCTTTCAAGAACAAGACCTATCAACAGATGGAGCAAGATAGTAAATAATTGTATACCGACATTAAATCATCACATGACAAAGTGATTAATGATTATACAAAAAGAAATCATCACAATTCACATGACAAAGTGATTATACACAAATAAATCATCACATGACAAAGTGATTAACTGATTATACACAAATAAATCATCACATGACAAAGTGAATATTCAAATGAACTACAATTATTCTACACAATAGACTTCTATTTGCATGTAGTGATTTTATAATCACAAATCTTATTTCGAATATTATCAATTTTCTCCTGCGTAAATTTCGTCACTCCATCATAGATCTGCAATAAAAAAACTATATGTTAAAATCATTTCAACATAATTAATTATCTATATGCACTTATGCATTTAACTTACCAATGATAGCATTGTCGTAGTCCTAAGAGCATCAATAATGTCAATCATGTAGCACATGATATAATACCCACATTGAATATTATCTGGTTGTTTTGGGATCTACAAAAATAAACAATTAGTTAACATTTTAATTTCAAAACCCTAAACCCTAAAAAAATTACAACACATACACATATATTATAGGCTTATAGCTTACCGGCTTCCACCTTAAAACCTTTGGTTTTACAAACTTTATATCTTGATCCTTTGCCAAATCTTTAAATGCACTTTATAAAATATAAATTATTTTAGTTTATAGTCAAATTTGAATTCCAAATAGGAAAAAAAACAAATTAATAAACTCACCTTGTGATGACATTCTTAATATCATCACGAATGTCATGAGTTAAGGGATCTAGCCAATAAACTGTATTTTTATTGTATTCAATAATACACAACATCCAATGTTCTCTGTGAAACAAATGAAATAATTAATAATTTAATTAGAATAATAAATAGCAATAATCATTGATACTTACAATCTATGATAGGGCATAAATAATAAAGAATCCGATTGGAGTTGAGTAAGCCTGATCTTTAGATCTTCAGCTCGTGATTTTACATTTTCCCTGGCATACTTATCATCAAAAGAACAAATGGCTGTCGGATTATGAAAAGATACATTTCTTTTGTATGTAAATTTCTTTAGTTGTGAATCTATGTGCCTGTAAAAAACATGAAAATTCATAATCAATTCATATATTAATAAAAATATTAAGTTTGTAATATTTGATACTCACCCAATACATGCAAATATGATGTTAACTCCAACTTTTTCCATATTAATAAAATCGTACAACTCTGAACTTTCAAAGAATGTACTTGTTGATTCAACTGTACCAAATACTAGTGGATCTAATTCCAGAGATATTATTTTATTCTCTTTCACCATCATAATAATGAATCTGGGTAACATGATAATGGATTCATTTGTATTCTGTGGAAATAAAAAAAATTAGTATTTTGGAAATCAATATTGATTACATAAAAGTCAAAAATATTAATTATAATTTATAATACCGGAGAAGGTAAACGCTCATGTGATGATTCATGCGCTTCTTGTGGTGATGATGATGTATATAACTGTGTCGGCTGACAAACCAAAAATCCCCCAAAAAATTATTAATTACTTGCTTAACAGTCAAACATAAAGAGAGCATGACATTTCATAAAATTATAAATAATTAAACGTACTAATACCTGAGATATGTCTTGTGCAAGTGCAACACTTGTGGACATAACGTTCCCAGTTCCACTTCCAGCACCAAACATGCGCATAAGTTGTTCAATTTGATTCTTCATAGTACTCATCTCTGTTTCATGCGCTTGTTGTTGTTGGTGAAATAGTTCTTGTTGTTCTTGGTACCATAATTCTCATTGATGGCTCAATCTTTCTTGGACTATAGCTTCCACATCTTCAATACGAGCTATTGATTTCCTCTCGCCCCGCCTATCATTTTTGAAAAAACTTTTAATGGTAGAAAACTTCCCACCAGCTCTAACCCTGCCCGGATGTTCTTGGCCTAAAACAGATGCAAGAATGTCATCTCTTCCCTTATACATATTTTCAGCACTCTGGGACTCTTGGCTCGACAACTCATCCTAAGCAAAAGCAATAAATATTTTTTAAACTGAAGAGATGCCAAATCAACAAAAGCAATAAATATTTTACACTTGCCATTTTAGATGCCAAATCAGCTGCATCTTTATTAATGTATTCACCGGACTTTCTTTTATGACCAGCTTTCCACAACTCCATACGTGAAATTGGTGCATTTGCACCTTGTTCAATCTTGACAAAATAATGAAAATAAATTAACATTTAAAATAAAGAGAAAACCACTTTTTAAAATAAAAAATACAAGAGAGAACTAATACCATCTTTTTTTCTAATCCAGAATAACCCATTCTGGAAGTAGTATGGAAAGTCTTTTGTGCTTTCGCTCTTTGTGTATTAATATTACTTGTCGCCTGCACAAATAAATATTTGTTAATGCTTAAATTGCTTATAAAGTTAATAAATGATATAAAATATTAATTTAATAAGAACATAACCATATATTCTGGAGTGGTGCGATGGTCGACAAATACTCTCCAATCTTCAGGAGTAATAAAGTTATACTTCACAGGTACATTGTATCGATGCTCCAAACCAATATTCCTTACATAAGTGACAAAAAGTTTGGATTTCCAAGTCCTCCAACTTTCACCCATGTTTTTCATTAGATCATTGCGAAGACCATCAATATTATCAAAATAAAGCTGAAAATAATAGAAAATATTAATTAATAATTAACTAATGATAGTATGATACACAATTATGTAATAAGTAATAACTAATAAGTAATACTAATAACAAAGTTACGTACAGTTAATTCTTCCCATAAATGATCTTTAAGCTGTTTATCAACTTCCTTCCATTTAGCATATGTAATTGGCACATGAAATTTCACAAGAAAACCCATGAAACTCATCAATTTATTTGTGTTAGGCCCGGGAATAATGTCATCATCATCACTCACAGAAACAATAAGCTTCTTCCCTTCTAGCCTAAGCTTATTCAATTCAGACATTTTAGTGGTGCCTCTTGTTGATTTTGATGAAGATCCTTTATCGGCCATTATCCTGTAAATCTGTAATAGAAAAACCCTACAAAAAACCTAAACCATACAAAAACCCCAAACAAGATTCATAAAAAGAATTTGGGTAACTTTTGTTATAATTGTAAAATGCACTAAGCACATAAATGAAAGAAGGATCATAATTCATAAGTCATAACCAATAGGTAATAAGTTGTAAGCACTAAGCACTAAACACATGATTAAAAACTAACAACTCATAAGCACATGAATGAGACTATGAGAGAAGGATCAAAAATTCATAACTAATAAGTCATATACTTAAATGAGAGAAGGATCGGCGAAATAGCTGATTTGAATAGCTGATTTGAGGAAGATGGTCGGCGAAATCACCAAATCGAAGGGAGAAGGCAGAAGGTTTTGTCAATCGGCCGAGGGTTTTCGCTTAGGAGCGGCGGCTGTAAAAAGTAAAGGTAAAAAACGTAAGATTTCGGCTAGACGGGGGTAATAAAACAGGAATAGACTGCGGTTTTTGTATAAACCGCAGTCTATTCTAACCTAACAGAGGAATAGACTGCGGTTTATATGAAAACCGCAGTCTATTCTAACCCTAACAGAGGAATAGACTGCGGTTATACGAAAACCGCAGTTTATTCCCCCTATAGACTACGGTTTTCATTAAAACCGCAGTCTATTCTTAGTTTTATGAATAAAAAAAAAAGCGACAGTCGCCTTGGATCTAGTCTGGCGCCAGGACGCCTAGGCGTCGCCTAGGCGACGCCTAGGCGACGCCATGACAAGATTGGTGATGAGGGTAGGCGTTAAGTGGCTCTCATCAAGAAAGTAAAGGGTTCGAAATCCAGCCTCAACAACCTGGCCGCGGCCCTATTATGTGGTTTTGAACCCCGGTCGAGCCACATAACAGGGCCGCGACACGCACACCCCAACCCATTTCCGCATGCGTGTTCTCGGCGCGGTAGGTTGTTGAGGCTGGGTCTCGAACTCTTTACCTCCTTGATGAGAGATACTTAACGCCTACCCTCATTACAAACTGAGCCGCGGATCAGTTGGCGATGAGGGCAGGCGTTAAGTGTCTCTCATCAAGGAGGTAAAGGGTTCGAGACCCAACCTCAACAACCTACGGCGCCGAGAACACGCATGCGGAGATGGGTTGGGGTGTGCGGGTCGCGGCCCTGTTATGTGGCTCGACCGGGGTTCAAAACCTGAATGAGCGGCCCATAAAACATGGTTAGTGC
Source organism: Dactylorhiza incarnata (assembly GCA_033032865.1). Taxonomy (NCBI): domain Eukaryota; kingdom Viridiplantae; phylum Streptophyta; class Magnoliopsida; order Asparagales; family Orchidaceae; genus Dactylorhiza; species Dactylorhiza incarnata. The sequence goes on along the minus strand of JAWHQI010000163.1, from coordinate 4,321,448 downwards.
AAGAAGATGATTAAATATTAGAAAACAATGAGATTTATTCCTCGTTTGGTAGTGCAAGGGTAAGTCAGAGGTGGAACGCCCCTAGAGGGAAAGGGTATATGAGAAGGTCATCTCGGGTAGGATAGGGAGCTGCACCGGAGTTTTTTCCCGTACTCATCAGAGGCATAATGTCATTGGAAATCGCTTACTATTTGGTACGCCTCCATCTCCAGCCGCTAGGCTTGACAATGGAGCCCCGAACAGCGCCCCAAACAGAGACTAATCTAATTTGTAAATTGCTAAAAAAATCCCAACCATAGGTTAAACGCGGAAGTTTGAAAAAAAAAGTACTATCATATATATTTTCTTTTAATATACCTGTCAACTCCCATTTTTCCATACTTTCCTTCAATATACTGTGCAACTCTTTGCTCACTCATTCCAGTGGGCCTAACAAACCTACATTTAAAGCACGTAGAGAGAATTCACAGTACAGAAAATCAATTATTTGATCAATATTTTGATTAAGCATAAATATTATCACTCATAACACTGAATGTAAAACAGAAAGAATCAGACAAAACATGAACCTAAATATCAAGGGAGAAGAATCCTTTTGCTAAATAACAGAAAATGAGTAGTATAAGTGGATTATTACCTAAACAAGCACTCACATACATTTCCTACAAAAGATTTGTAAAACAGTTTTTGTGCATATGTATATAAACTTTAAAGTTACATCAATATTTTGAAACTCTGCTTTTGGAAGAAATTCTATTACAAGTTGGCCAAATATTGCATATGACATGCTAGTCCAAATTATGCTTAATGACCTTAAATTACTTAATATCCTCATTGTGCTATCATCTTCTATTATTAACTTTAAATCAGATTCATACACATGGATGATAGAGTCACTGTTATGTGTTATGGTCCTCCGTCAGTTATCTTATTTACCTCGTCGTGTGTATTGAGTCATAGTTATTAGACTCGTAGTAATGTTTTAGTATTTTAATATTGTTGGCATTTTATGTATTTACGGGTATGCCACCCGGGGTTCTATAAATAGACCCTTCTCTTGTATTTGAGGATTATGAAATGAAATATGAATTTCCTTTATCTCTCTAAATTCCTCTCTCTCTCTCTAAGCTCTTCTCTCTTTCCCCCACCCTCTAGGGTTTCTTCCTCTCTCATCCCCTCCCCCACCGTTCTAGGGCTTGCCCTTTGTATCTCCGCCTCCAACAATCTGACAACGAACCAAGCCCATAACAACTTGGTATCAGAGCGATCCTTCCTCGGCTTCGACACTCCGCTGCTCCAAGCTACTGGTCCTCCCCTCCGCCGGCCAGGCATTTTCAACCGTGCCAACCACTGTTTCGACGCCAGCCGCCGCGCCCACTGTGTCGGTTTCCTCCTGCTCCAGCCGCTCGCGTCGACACCTCCATAAGCCACTCGCCTGCTCGACGCTGCTTCCCTCCAGACCCAGCTCCAACGCGTCTTCTCCCCTTCGTCAACCTCCCAGAGCCCTCTTCTGCGTCGACACCAGCACCCACACGCCTCACAGTCGACGACATTTCCGCTCCTGTCTGCATCATTCGGCAGGGGCACGTCTCCTCCTGCTTCGCCCGTCTCACTCGTCCGTCGGGACTCTTGTTATCCAGCAGCAAGCCGCACGCTCCCCTGATCCATCGAGCCCTGCTACTCTATTTCATCGAGCCCTGCGTCCTACCTGCATGCGTAGTCTCGCCCTTTGTGTCCTGTTGTCCAAACCACACCGCCATCCCCTCTTTAATTTCTTTTCTTTTTCTGACCCTCTCATCTTCCTCGAGTCGACTTCCCATCCCCTCTTTATTTTTTTTTTTTTTCGGATCCTCACATCCCATCAGCCAACTTCTAGAGTCGCATCTCCCATCTCCTCGTGCAGCCCCCCCTCTCCACTTAATTGATTTTTATTAATTCTTATTGAATTAATAAATTAATCAAGTCATTATGTTGAAAATGCAAATACGCGACATAAAATTAAGCGCCGCGGACGAAGCCACCCTTTGTTCGAAGTTGTGGGAAATGTTGCAGCCCCTTCAGGCTTCCGCATCTCGCCTCGACACCGCCATTGACAAATGGGTAACGTCGGGCCACTTCGGACCGTCGATTACGCCAGTTGTCCCTCATTCGCTCGTCGAGGTTCCTCTCGCTCCACCGTCACCTACGGTACATTCTGCTCCACGGCTCTCCTCAGCCGCCTCCTCGGCCAATTCTGACCGCCTCCCGAGGCCGATTCCATCGCTGCCTACGCCACCAGCCCCCGCCTTGCCGGTCCTGCTCTCCAAGCCCGCACAGCTTGTGCGGCCTCCACCGTCACCACCGCCGTTGCCGCCTCTCCTTCCTCCGACCTCGCCGCTGCTTCTGCTGCCAGCCACTACTCAATCGGCCCTTTCGGCCGCATGGCCGTTGCTGCCTCGCACCACACCGCAGTTTCCGCCGGACCCCTTCATTTTGCCGGCCGTTGCTCCTTCGGTGGCCCTGCTACTCCGGCCGTCCGCAGCTCCGCCAGACCAACCGGCCTCATTCCTTCCGCCACTCGTCTTCCCACAGGCGTCGTCGCTACTCCTTGCCGACACTACCACCGCGACGAACTACCAGACGCTATTTTGGCGCGAGATCAAGGAGCCAGAGAAACCGAACATCCTACTGGAGTTTGAGCTTGAGGACAAGCTCAAAAAAAGGACGGGTGGAATGTTATGTGTTATGGTCCTCTGTAAGTTATCTTATTTACCTCGTCACGTGTATTGAGTCATAGTTATTAGACTCGTAGTAATGTTTTAATATTTTAATATTCTTTGCAGTTTATGTATTTACGGGTATGTCACTCGGGGTTCTATAAATAGATCTTTCTCTTGTATTTGAGGATTATGAAATGAAATATGAATTTCCTTTATCTCTCTAAATTCCTCTCTCTCTCTCTCTCTAAGTTCTTCTCTCCTTCCCCCACCCTCTAGGATTTCTTCCTCTCTCATCCCCTCCTCCACCATTCTAGGGCTTGCCCTTTGTATCTCCGCCTCCAACAATCCGGCAACGAACCAAGCCCATAACACTCACGCTATCGCCGAACAATATATGTAAATAGATAGAAGAGAAATACAAGATATCGAGACAAACTCTATCCAATCTTTTGAAGGCGGGATCTCTCTAAGAGCTCACTCCTAAGAGAGCCCGAGGCAACTAAATCTTAGATGATCATAACTTCAACTACATCTCCTTATATAAGATAGAGACTTGCTACAAAGACAAAATGCACTAAAGACAAATATGTAATTAATTAAAAATACAAGATAATCTATAAAAGTAGCCGTGACTGAAAGAACTCTCGCGTACAGAGGCCGGTCGTCTGAGCATGCTTGTCATGTGTCTGCAAGGCGTATACATGTCATGATATCAATACACTTAACCTAAAAATCTACCTTGTCCCCAAAGTCAAACCTGTAAGGATCTCATTCATGCGTCGTCGAGATTACATAGTCTCTTCTGGTGGGTGGGGCATGTGAAACACCTGGATCTTGGATGTGTTGTACTTGGCTAGTTGTCGCGGGGTAGAGGTAATTGTCCGTTACCAGTGGAGAGCTCATCATGGCACTGCCGGAGAGAAAAAAGTGGTTTGGTCCCCCAAGGGCGACTGAAAACAAACTGCGGGTTGTAGGTTTAAAAAAAAGTGTGGTAGGTTGCGGTGGCCAGCTTCTGAATGAGTTTGACGTCCGAGAGAGGCTGCATGAGGAGGCATGCCGGTAGAGTCGTGTCGCAGGCTAGTGGGAGGGGAACAACAAAAAGTGATGCATGGGAAAAGGAAAATTGTGACCACGTGCATTTATCTAGAACTTTTCTAATTTGGGAAGGAAAATTAATCTCGACAAATTGAACATGCAAAGAGGTCGCAACGTTGGGCGTGAATGAAGAACAAGATGCGTTAATGTGGTCGTAAGAGAGACAAATGGTGCAATAGGAGGATAATGTGTGAAAAAATAAATGGAGGTAAATTCACATTTAAAAGGACAACCATAGGAGAAGGCATTAGGAAGGGGGCGAGAATGTGGTGCACGGTTGGTGGGCCACAACTATGAGACAACAAGAAAAAGAAGGGTCTATCGGTGTGTGCCCCATGTGGGCAGGAAAGTGGTCCCATGGGTGGAAGCGCGTGCACGAGGCGTGGGTTGGCATGTAATGGCATAAGAGATAACACACTACCGACGGCACAAGGCCCCAAAAAAATCGGAAATGGATGAATCAAGCATTTACCAATAAAGTGTTAACTTGGACGTATGCATGGAACATGCGGAAGGCAAGTTCATCGATCTGTGTGATCATTACTCAAAGAAATTCGGCTCTGTGATTTCCACCATCCAGGTTTGCTATCCTCAGGTTCCACCCACACCGTTCATCACTCTTCTGCAATGCCCACGAAGCCCAACATGTCCTTCCTCAAAACAACATACCCAAAATTCTTCCCATCCCAATAAACACGTAGATCGATCATGCACTCCTTCTCAAGCTTCCTAAACAACACTCGCAACATTAGCCCCATGCTTCCTTCCATGCATCCCGCCTCAACCACAACTATTCTAGCCGTACCACCTCCGTCCCAACTCCAATCCCCTCACAAGCAATCTGGACACCTACTCATCTTGTTGTCACCTTCGACCAAACGCTAATTTTGGTTCTGAGCCCTGGGACGACTACAGAACCCATATTGTTCGCCATGGAATTCCCCCTACCCTCATCTCGGCATCATTGCCTTTCTGTTCCAAAAATGACTCGATCACCCAATTCTTGGAAACAACTAAGGCATGCTCCGCCATGACCCGCGACCTCCCATGTGTCATTCACGCACAAAATCCCGCAACGACGCGATTTTTTACTTTGAATTCAGCACGGCCTTCTTCCCTTCAATGACACCCTCCACCGCCTCCCCCTTTTTCCAAAACACGGTCTTATTTTCCCTTCACATCGAGCCAACCCCCTCAAAACTATCCCATGATAACTTGTTTGTCCCTTCTCCCCATACTAACAGATGCATCGACCAACCCACCATACACTCCTAATGTCACATCAATTATACCCCCCCCCCCCCCCACACACACACACCCAACATGAGATAAACACCTTCCTCTAAACCTAGTTACACCAGCCCTTCTCCCATTAAGTGACAAAGGAGAGGATCAAATTGAAGGAAGATGCGAAACAAAATCGAGAGAGAACCCTCACGCCTAAACATTTAACAATACTAGAAGAACTTCTAACAATTGCTTCCTACTATTCCCACACTTAACATTAGATAAAAATAAATGCAACCGCAACTATTATTTACAATTCCAACATTCATCCTCAATTTCGAGCATATAGATGACATACCCCCAAGCGTATTACAACTGCCAACCTTGGTTCCAAATGCCAACCTCACACACAACCTAGACAACTCATCTCGTCGTTACCTTCGATCAAATGCCAACCTTGGTTCCAATCCCTGTGACGACTGCGGAACCCATATTGTTTGCATGACATTTCCTAACCACATCTATATATTGTTGCCTTTGTGCTCCATAAATAACTCGACAACTCAATTCCGGAAAACAACCAAGGCCCTTGCGCGCCTCGACATGTGACCTCTGGCGTGTCGTCCGCAAACAATATCTGACAATAACGCCTTTTCTGACTTTGATGCCCTCTGGGGCAACACAACTCTACGACAATATCGTGATTCGGGCACCACTCACCACCGCCTTTGTAACGCCCCGGTCTAATGTGGGTGCGCAACAGGTCTGCAGACCAGTGACTCCAACCCATCTCCACGGATCTGATTGGTTGTAACCGCTAATTCCAAAGGCGGGTTGTTTAGGCTGGGGCTTGAACCACATAACTCTTGGATAAGGGAGCTCTAAACTGGTCCTCATCACCAACTGAGCTGCACTTTTTATGTAACGTCCCGGCCTACTGTGGGTACGTAACAGGTCTGCAGACCAGTGACCCCAACCCATCTCCACGGATCTGATTGGCCGCAGCCGCTAATTCCAATGGCGGGTTGTTGAGGTTGGGGCAACAACCTCAGACCTCCTGGATAAGGGAGCTCTAAACTGGTCCTCATCACCAACTGAGCTGCACTTTTTATGTAACGTCCCGGTCTACTGTGAGTGCGCAACAGGTCTGCAGACCAGTGACCCCAACCCATCTCCATGGATCTGATTGGCTGCAACCGCTAATTCCAATGACGGGCTGTTGAGGCTGGGGCTTGAACCCCAGACCTCCTGAATAAGGTAGCTCTAAGCTGGTCCTCATCACCAACTGAGCTGAAAACACGCCTATCATTTTCCCTCACAGCGAGCCCCTCAAAACAATTCCACAATAACATTTTCACCGCCTCTCTCCCACATCAGCAAATGCATCAGCCGACCCGACACACACATCCATTGCACATCAATTATACCCCCCCCCCCCCGAATAAAGAAAAAAAAAATCAACTCTATGATAAACACCCTCATCCAAACCTAGCTACACCCGACCCCCTCTCACATTACCTGATTGAGTACAAGGTCGAAAATGAGGCTGATGCGATACAAAATCGAGAGACAAGCCTCTTGCACGTTACACAAGAAAACAAACAACACTCCAAAACTACGACTAGTGGTACTCATGTAAAAACAACAAAAAACTCAAATATATAATCAAGCTAACAAAAAAACATCATGGGTGGATGTAGCATTTAGACTATTTCTAGCCTCCCTAAGCACTAGTTGTAGTTGAATAATATCCAAGCAGCTGATTTCATCATGAATAATAAATACATAGAATTTTGCTTTAAAGAGAACTTTTGAAATGGCGGACCCCACCACCTCATTATTTGATGTTTTGGATACAATTGTTCAAGTATGGAGGATATCACATTTGCTAGTTTAACTTAATGCTGACATCAACATTAGCCTACATTGTTTGCCATCCCCCATGAAAAAAATAGTTTCACGGAATACTAAATGGAGGACAGCGAGCGACGACGAGTGTTGTTGTTGGCACAGAGGAACCATGTGCTCGCCTGCACACACACACACACACATATATATATATAGAGAGAGAGAGACACAATCCTTTCTAATGTGTCATGCAAAGACTCGGAATTAAGCTGAACAAAGAAGAAATATATCGAGCAGCAGTTGGATATTGTTGTTGATGCACACTACACACCGAGATTTGTGCACAACGCTAGTCTTTTATAAAATTAATAGTAAACTTAAATTATTAAAGTTTTAAATATAATAATACTTTAATATTGTTGCTTAAGTTATTAAAATTCTAAATATACTAATACTTAAATTATGCTACTTTGTGACCGACTGTATAAGGTTGTCAAGCTTTTTGTTCTCATCGGGAGAATTTGTCGTGATTGAGGAAACTCATGCATCCTCGCTAGTAAAATTTAAAAATTATAAAATTCTAATATTTTTAATTACATAGCGATGCAGAGTAGGCAATGGAGGTGGACTAACACTAATGCAAGCCTATGTAAGTGGTGTCGGGAGGAATCAAACAAACCTAATCTATATGATGTGTCTATGATTTAAATTAATCCGGAATTAAAATTTAATAAAATTAGATAATCTTAGCAACACGACATGACATTCACAACATTTTTTAGTTAAGCAAGCAAGACAAATTTTCCTTAGCACGAAAGGCTTTCAACTAAAACTTTCACACGGAATATTATAGGAAGCAAGAAATGAAACAAAGACACTAACGATTCAACCCTTCTAGCAAATATATGATACTAATCCGGTATTCAATAAAAAATTAAAAAACAATACAACTCACAAACAACATGGGTCGGTAGCAGGGGAATGATGGCAAGCGGTTGCAACCTGTAGAAGGAGGAAGCTAAACTGGGGCAAGAAATCTGGGAGAGGTGGGTTGTTCTGTGGCTGAAAATAGAGGAAAGGAGGGGCGAATTGACTACAAGAATTAGGGGAGGGGAGGTGGAGTTGTGGCTTTGCAGCAGGGAGGAACGGTGTAGTTTTGCGTCCAGTAACACGGAGGAGAGGCGGTGGCGCGGCTAGAAGCAGGGAAGGAGATTGTGGTTTTGTTGCAGGGATAGGAGGGTGGCGAAGAGCAGCTGGAGCAGGGAGCAGGGAGAGTTGCGGCTGCAGCAGGGATTGGAAGGAGGAAGCGGGGAGCAGATGGAAGTAGGGAAATGGGAGAGTTGCGGCTGGGAAAGGAAGAAGGGTTGGAGTAGTTAGGGTAGGCGTGCAAAAAAAGCCCTGCAAGCCCGGGCCAGACCCGAGCCCCCAGAGCCCGGGCTTTATATCTGCCAGACCCAGGTCGGGTCTCTGCCAAACCGGGCCCAGGCCAGGCCCGGGCCTCACCGAAATAAGGGGGCCTGCTTGAGCCTATAAGACCGGGCCCAAGCAGACTCCAAAATAAATAAATTTTAAATTTTAAATATTTTATAATAATATAAAAATTATATTATAAAATATTGTATAATATTAATGGCTGCCAAAAGGGGTTGCCTTTTGGCAGCCATTATGCTGGGCGGCCAATGTGGCAGCCCATCATTTAATGTTGCGCTGCCCAGCATTAAATGATGGGTTCTGCCCAACTATAAAGCTGGGCAGCGCCTAGCTGGCTGTTCCCAACGGGCACCAGACAAAGCCTGGTGCCCGGGCTTGCCTGGGCCCGGCCCGGCCCGGGCACCAGGCCGGGCTCTGGTCAAATAAGGGGGCCTGGTGAGCCCCCTTAGGCCTGGCCTGGGCCTGGTCCAGGCCTAACCGGGCCCAGGCTTTATCGGGCTCAGACCCGGCAGACCCGGGCCGGTCAACTGGACTCGGGCCAAATTTGCACACCTAAGTTAGGGTTACGAGAGGGGATATGGGCAGAAAACAGTAACAAACCGGGACGTCGCACCCTGGGGTCTCACGGTATCGCAATATGATTGTCAGATTTAGATTCCTTCACAGGGCTAACAATACCTTACAGTGGCCGTTATCTCCCCTTATTTATAATATTAGGACTATTTTGCAACATTCGTTGGACTATTTTGCCCTTGCACCAAAGGGTATTTTACCCTTATACCATACCAAAAGCAGCCCAGGCAAGAGAGAGAGAGGGATTAGAGAGAGAGAGAGAGAGAAAGAAAGAGAGGAGAGAGGGGGAGAAAGTGCGGCGGAGAGAAGGGGAGAGAGAGAAAAAAATAATCTGTCTAAGTATACGTATATTTTTTTACAAAATAAATATTGTAATATTGATGTATATTTTTTTACGGTCATTTGGAGTACTCATATGTATATGTTGCAGGCGCAGCCCGCAGACTCATTGAGCACGGGCAAAGCCCATGCGGAGGTGGGCGAAGCCCGCCTGGATGCGGCCGAAGGCCGCCCGACAGCATCGCGTCGGGGGCGGGTGAAGCCCGCCGTCGCCGGCCGGGAACTATCGTGCTTGGCCTTAGGGGCGGAGCCTCGTGTCGGGCACTCGTTTGTCTATATATATAGTGCTCATGACAGAGGCGTGATCGTAATATTAATGTTGCATACATTCAATGCATTATCACAGGTACATATATTTGGAATTTATTATACTCATTAATAAAAGTTATTGACTACTAATTTGCATGACTACTCTTGGTTGCGAATAGGCTCAACCAGTCTCGAAAAGCTTTGGGTGTGCACAGGCGCAAAGTAACGGCCCGCTAACTACACTCGTGCGTACTACCCGACTCCTCCTGTATATGCTAGCGGGCTCCGCTTTTATGACTAATTTGAAAATGAAGAACACGGAGGAGAGGCGGGGAGCGGATGGAAGTAGGAAAATGGGAGAGTTGCAGCTGGGAAAAGAAGAAGAGTTGGAGTAGTTAGGGTTACGGGAGGGGATGTGGGCAGAAAACAGTAACAAACCGAGACGTCGCACCCTGGGGTCTCACGGTATCGCCTAAGTTATTAAAGGCGCAAGGCGCACCGAGGCGCAAAGGTGCCCTGGAGCCTAGGTGCAAGGCGCAGGCGCGCGCCTGAGGCACGTGAGGCGCAAAATTGGGGAAAAAATAAAATCAGTTAATTGGGCGCTCAATTCATGAAAAATCAGCGAATGGGCACCCAATTAGCTGAATTTCAGCGAATGGGGCGCCCAATTTGCTGAATTTCAGCGAATGGGGCGCCTAATTTCCTGAATTTCTGCGATTTGGGCCCCCAATTCGTTGAATTTCTGCGAATTGGGCGCCCAAATCACTGAATTTCTGTGAATTGGGCCCCCAATTCGCTGAATTTCAGTGAATTGGGCCACCTATTCGTTGAATTTCTGCGAATTGGGCGCCATATTCGCTGAATTTCTGCGAATTGGGCGCCCAATTCACTGAATTTCTGCGAATTGGGCACCCAATTTGCTGAATTTCAGCATTTGGGCGCCTCGGGGCGCCTTGGGCGCATCGCCCACCTAAGCCTTGCTGGGGCGCAACAGGGTGCGCCCGGCGCGCCTAGGCGCGCACCTTGATAACTTAGGGTATTGCATCACAATATGATTGTCAGCTTTAGATTTCTTCACAGGGCTAACAATACCCTACATAGGCCGTCATCTCCCCTTATTTATAATATCAGAGGACTATGGAACCCGACGTGAATGATTATGACTAACCGTACGTCTGGTGTCTAATTACTACTAAATAATGTTCAAAAAAATAAAACAAAATACATAAAAATAGGAAAACGACGCTCCGGACGAGCTCATGGTCTCGGATTGTTGATCCAATCAATGCCTATGCGCGAGTACACATAAGCAGACTCCACCAAGTGGTGGCCCGATCTTCATTGTTGATCTTGTGGCTGATCCCTGACTCTATCACATAGTATTATATTTATTTAGAGCATAGTAGCATGCACACATATATATAATTATATTACATAAATTTATATGACAATATCTTTTTAAAGTGTAAACATTAATTATCTATTATTGAAATAATAATTATGTATCCTTTTCTCTAATATATCGGTATGTGCGCATATAATTATATATAATTATATTACATAATAATTATGTTTTGCTATAAGTTCATGCGCACACATATCTTACCAAGATATATTCTTTAATACTAGCGAATGTTTGTGTATATGTGTGCATATCTTACTGAGATGTATTTATTCTATAATACTAACTAATATTTCGCTAACAGTAGTAAAAATTACTTTGTTAAATGAACTTATAGCAGGGGCAAAAGGATAATTTCATCTTCACCAAAAAAACATCATAGCTCCAGCAACGTAATGGTTATAGATATAGATGTCCAAGTTCCATCCATCTGACTGCAGGGTGAGGATAGTCAGAAGAAGAATGAGCTAAAATAAACAAATCAGGAAAGATCTGCTTTAATAATTTACACGAAAAACAAATCATCAAGCATCATTCTTGACAAAGAATCAAGGTTTTAGAATGTTGTACAATAGAATAATCAAAAGTTTCAATTCTAAAACATCCAAAATAAAACAGACTTAAAACCTACCTTAATGAACAAGCCAGTCTTCAAACAAAAGGTTATGGGTCCACTAGGAGGTGACGAAGCACAATCGCGGATCATGTGCATCTTCTCATTCTGGCATTGTATCATTATTCCCCGCACATTCAAACCTAATCTTCTCCTTTTGATCTTATCTCTCCCCCTCTCATCTTCTTAAGCTAGCGATTGGGTTGAGCAAGGCTCCCCTCTCTCCTCCTCTCTCGGTCGAGCTCGGTTCTCATTGTATCTTCCGCCACTGGGAAGGCTAAGTTAAGAAAGGGTCGAGACGATCCTCTCCGAGACTACTCCCTCTCAAGACCGCACACCCACAAGTAATCGGAAGATCATAACAACTTGGTATCAGATCCTTCTCCCACGCGTGCCTCCGCTCGTCTCCACTCACAAACCCGACGGGATCTGTCTCCGCTCCAACACGACTCGCAAACCCCACGATATACGTTGGACGACTCTCGCATGCACACAAATGCACTCGAGCTCACTCGACCACACTGGCCAATTGCGACGTACAAGCCCCTCGAGCCGCGCGACACAACCGACGATTCTGACACTCTCGTCCACCGCCTTACTCGCTCCCAGAAGGTCGACACCCATGTACCTTGCGACGCGCGATCCTCAGCGGCCCCTCCTCTGCGCCCGATTGCCGACGAGAACCAACCATCAGAGACCGCTCCTCTATGCTTGATTTCTCTCGACCCCGCTTCCAGTAGCTACTGTGCGGTTGTAGATCATATACGAACTTGTCGACCTGCCCACTGCTTTCTTCGAAGGGGTTCCCAACCATCTTACGTCGCATCTGCCACTGCTATTTGAGTGCCCAACCCTCTAACACGGGCTTCCCAGCCCTCTACCTCCACTTCTGCCATCTCCGGACAGCCCCCAAGCATGTTCTGCGACCATGGATGAGAGCGGCCTCATTCTCGCGCAGATTATGGAGGTCATGCAAAAGTTGATAGTCGTTTAAGATCAAGAACAGACTGCATCCACGGCTTTGGTTGTCTGCATTGAAGGCATGCATCTACATTTCCCCCTAGCCATCACACCACCACGCGACGAGATTCAATCAGGGAGAGTCGTCATTCTTCATGCCCTCTGATCCCCACGTGCCTCAGTCTACGGGAAGCAGCGTGCTGGGTTACATGAAGTTGGATTTTCCCCTTATTTGATAGCAAGATCGATTCCCTGAACTGGCTCACGCGCTATGAGAATTTTTTCGCCAACCAGCACACATCGTTGGAAGATTGGATAGGGTTGGCTTCCTTCCACTTCATGGGTTCAACATAGTTGTGGTGCATCAAGCACGCGCAGGAGACCCCCAATTTAAATTGGACGGCCTTCAAGCACTTATGCAATCTGCATTTCATCCCACCGCTTTGCAATAATCCGTTGGGCGACCTCGTCTCGCTCAAGGAATCAGGGCTAGTCGATAATCACTTGGAAAACTTTCAGATGTTACTGCTTGTGTCTCTTTTATACTGTTGGAACACCAAGTGTTTATCTCCACTGCCGGCCTACATGATCGACTGCGTCTCAATGTTAAATTACAAGCCCCGCAGGACATCAACACATTGAGCCTAACCTAGATTTGTGAGAAAAGCCACCTTATGGACAACCCATGCGGCAGCCATCGCGGCAGGAACGAGGGTAGTAGGCGGGAGGACACCCCTCCTTCTCATCCCAATACATTTTCCACCACACGGTCCACACCCAAGGGCATGGAATTCAATGATCCCCCGGCCATCAAACGTTTGTCATGAGCGGAGATAGTGGAGCCACACTCACAAGGACTTTATTTCAACTGTGATGACCCATATACAATTGAACTCAATTGCAAGTGTCTTTTTTGGCTAGAAGTTAACGATCGCCCAAATGACGACGACAAGGATGCTAGGACAACGAGAACCCCATATCCCAAGCTTGAGGCGAAGCTTGATCCACACGGGAAAGATGATGTAATGGACCCACGTAGGGAGTGACGGCGAGCGGCCGTGGAATACATGCATCCTCTTGTTCTTGCAATGTATCTTTATTTCTCGCATTTTTATCCTTTCACGCACTTTAAATTACTCACATATTGTGTAGCCCGGGTGAGGGGGCATAATAGAAATATTTTGGGAACTTTTCCCTCTCACAATATATATGTGGGTGAGAGGGGGCCTTAGAGGCAAGATGAATGAAACCTAAATCTCTTCTCTTGATCTAGTCTCTTCCCCTCTCAACTTCTTAAGCTAGGGCTAGGATTGAGCAAGACATCCCTCTCTCCTCCTCCTCTCGTGGTCGAACTCGGTTCTCGTTGTATTATCCACCATTGGGAATGCTCGGGCAAGGACGGTAGAGACGATCCTCTCCGACACTTGTCTCTCTCAAGACCACGCACCGGCACGCAATCGGAAGACCATAACAAAAAACAGTTGTTTTAACATTATAAGGGAATTTAAATTTCAAAAAATAAGATACCCCAACGTTATTACTTTATAATACAAAAGAAGAATAAGCAGCATTATGAGTCTGCACTTCAACTGGACATAAATACAAGCATTTGAAAGACAATGTACCTGTGAAATGAGTCAATGAAATCCATTGTTTTTGTATCTATCATCACAACGGGAAATTCAAGAATCTCAACTTTTCCCTCCAAATCAAGAACTAAAAGGTAATCTATTTCTTGAGGCCTTCGGTTGCTAGGTTCAGAGGTAATCCGTCGAAGATCCACCAAATAATTGTGATTAAATTTTTCGAGGTGGATAGCATCATCCATCTACAAAATAAAGAGATGTCCAATGAAATTAAATATGCTCAAATGAAATTCATTAAAGAAAAAAGGATGTGATTGAGGAATATAGCTACAAGGATTGGATTGCATAACACGAATTTCTGTTTTAAGCACCAATCCACAGTAAAATACTCAGGAAATAAGGCTACAACCCTAAAGATTCAATAAGAAAAAGTTCAATCCCATAAATCAATCTCTCCTTGCATTAGGAAGTCTGACTAAAGGGACCAAATTTAGGTGTATTATAAATCAGTGGCAAAAAAACACATTTTCAATCAAAAGCTTAAGTTATGGACACTACTATTTTCACACCACAATATTTCCCAAATATTCAACGAGGACCTAAAAACACCAATACTCCCACATGCCTTAACATTTCACTAAATTGAAGTCACAAAAACTACAAATTGACAGCACCTTAAATCTTCTATCATCATCACTGTCATTGTTAAGTACTATTTATCCCCCTCCTCATCCTAAACTCATTATGTGAACAATCATGAATCTGAAAAAAAAATGATGAGAAAAGAAAATAAAGAAAAAGTTGAACACTCATCCAATTTATTAGGATCAAACAATGAGAGTTTTCCCAAAATAAAAAGTGTTTATGAATAATATGGACCTTGGTGAAAAAGTAAGCTATCTGCAAATAAGATGAAACATGTGGTAACATCCATAAAGATACTCTTAGCAAGCATACTGGCAATCAATTTATAAGCGCTTCATCCATTAATGAAAATGGGGTTCAATACAATCTGGATAAGCTGGAGCTGCCAAGAATAATGGTGTAAAATCTGAGATAGCCATGCATATATCGATAAGAAGCCAACAGAGCCAAGTGATCTCATCAAATGTAATAGTTATAGCTCTATACTCGGCCTCATAGTTGGATTGGAAGATTATGTCCTGCTTCTTTGATTTTCAAGAAACCAAAGAATCTCCAAGGAGCACATAATATCAGTAGTGGATCGATGATCAACGACATCTACTCAATCAACATCAAAATAGGTAGGAAGCACTAACTGTGAGGTGGATGAGAAAAATAAAGATATGGAACTAGTGTCCTATATATCGCGATCAGTAAAGAAGCATATTAGTTGTTTAGAGCGTAGAAACAAACTGAAGTGACAATATGAACTCCATGAGAAATGTCAAAACAATTGATAGTAAGAAGCGTGCCAAAAATTTGCATGTATCTAGATGGGTCAAGACAAATATCGTCATCCTCGGAGTGCATCTTGAAACTCAACTCAATAAGTCAATAGTTATGCAAGTATTTGTAAGATATATGCTCTATCAAATATTTTATCAATAAACTTTTGCTGTGAGAGAAGGTATCCATGAGGCGAGTGATGAACCTCAAAGCCAAGAAAATAGCGAAGATGACAAAGATCCTACATTTTGAACATAGTGTTGTTATGGGCTTGGTTCGTTGCCGGATTGTTGGAGACGGAGATACAAAGGGCAAGCCCTAGAATGGTGGAGGAGGGGATGAGAGAGGAAGAAACCCTAGAGGGTGGAGGAAGGAGAGAGGAGCTTAGAGAGAGAGAGAGGAATTTAGAGAGATGAAGGAAGTTTCATAATTCATTGCATAATCCCCAAATACAAGAGAAGGGTCTATTTATAGAACCCCGGGTGACATACCCGTAAATACATAAAATGCAAACAATATTAAAATACTAAAACATTACTACGAGTCTAATAACTATGACTCCCTACACGCAACGAGATAATAAGATAACTGGCGGTGGATTATTACATATAACAATCCACCCGTCCTTCATTTTGAGCTTGTCCTCAAGCTCAAACTCCAGAAGGATGTTCGGCTTCTCTGTCTCTTTGATCTCGCGCCAAAATAGCGTCTGGTAGGTCGTCGCGGTGGTAGTGGCGGCGAGGAGTAGTTGCGGCACCTGTGGGAAGACGAGTGGCGGAAGGAATGAGGTCGTTTGGTCTGACGGAGCTGCGGGAGGCCGGAGTAGCAGGGCCACCGAAGGAGCAACGGGCGGAAAAATGAAGGGGTCCGGCGGAAACGGCGGTGTGGTGTGAGGCAGCAACGGCCATGCGGCCGAAATGGCCAACTGAGTAGTGGCCGACAGCGGAGGCAGCAGCGGGGTCGGAAGCGGCAGGGGAGGAGACGACGGTGGCGGCGGTGGCGGTGGCGGCGACGACGACGACGGCGACGGCGAGGACGGCGGAGGCAGCACAAGCTGTGCGGGCTTTGAGATCGGGACCGGCAAGGCTGGGGCCGGTGGCGTAGGCGGCGGAACGGTCGGCAGCGTAACGTCAACGTGTCCCGAGTGCTCCAATTGATCAAGCTTGGCCTCGAAGCGAGACATGGTGGCTTGAAAAGTCGTTGACCACTTCCGCAGCATCGAGTGGAGGACGCCCGCATCCGCGGCGCTAAGTTGAATGTTCATCAAATGAACTATGAAGAAGGGGGTGCGGTTAGGAAGAGACAAGAAATGAATTAAAAACTAGGGAATGATGATGATGGGAAAGGGGACTAGGGAAGTGTAAATGAATTAATTCAGAAGGAATTAATTGCATAAACAATTGATTTCGGAATTCACTAATTAATTCAGGCAGGAAAAGGGGACATGCGGAAGTGTGCAGCCCGAGAAAAGTTGGGGCGTGGCTCAATGAAGATGGGGGCACACGTAACTGTGACGGGACGCGGACAGGGCGCGTGCTGAGATGGAACGAGGACCGGGCACACGCAGAACGAGCGATAAGCGCAGGGGAAAAGCAGAGGGCGAGAGGCGCTGAGGATGCACGCGCGCGTCGATGAAGTAGCGCAGGGAGGGAAGTCGGCGAGCTTGAGGAGTTGCAGCGGCGAGGGAAGATGAAGACGCAGTTGGCGTTGATGACGAAGTAGGAGCTGGGTACTGTGGGGTCGACGATGGAGGATGCTGGTGGTCGGGGGTTGCTGGCGTCGACAGACGGAGCTGTGGGCTGGAAAGGGCCGTCGTCGGTGCATGGGACGCAGCGGTTGCGAATGTTGATGAAGGCTCGGGGTGGATGAAGAGAGAACAACGGCGGCGGCTTGCGGACACAGCTGATGCTGGAACAGCAACAGCTTGTTGAAACCGTTGGCGGCGGCTTGCGGAAACAGCGGAGGCGGCAGAACGAGGACCGGGAATGGAGTCGCCGACGTTTAGCTCTGATACCAAGTTGTTATGGGCTTGGTTCGTTGCCGGATTGTTGGAGACGGAGATACAAAGGGCAAGCCCTAGAATGGTGGAGGAGGGGATGAGAGAGGAAGAAACCCTAGAGGGTGGAGGAAGGAGAGGAGATTAGAGAGAGAGAGAGGAATTTAGAGAGATGAAGGAAGTTTCATAATTCATTGCATAATCCCCGAATACAAGAGATGGATTTATTTATAGAACCCCAGGTGGCATACCCGTAAATACATAAAATGCAAACAATATTAAAATACTAAAACATTACTACGATTCTAATAACTATGACTCCCTACACGCAACGAGATAATAAGATAACTGGCGGAGGATTATTACATATAACAAGTGCACAGGTGTTGTTTAACTTCCCTAATGTGCATGAAGTCGCCACTAGTAATAATCATATCATCAACATACAACGAAGGAGAGTTCATGAGGGGTGCATAAACAGAGAGGATCATAAGAAGACAGTAAAACCAACAACATGAATGATAGTGGTGAATTTGGAAAATCAAGCTCGAGGAGCTTGCTTAAGATCCTAAATAGCAACAGATAGCAAACAGGCAACACCAAGCATGGTTTGCATAGTAATCATTTTCATAATAAAGGTCAGGGTCTCATCATAATCAACTTTTTACTGCTGTGAAACCCTCTAGTAACAAGTCTCATCTTGCATTTGTCAATGGTGTCGTTAGCAAGATTTGATCTTATACACCCACTTGTAACTGATGGGACATGTATCAATGATTGAGGGTACAAGATCCCATGTGCATGAAGGCTCTTAACTCATCCATAAACATTTTCCATTCAGGTATGATAACAGCTTCATGGCATGTCCAGGACTCCCAGTGACAGGAGGTAGTGGCAAGAAAAGACTGAAGTGCATGAATTAAGGTGGTGAACAAGGTCAAGCGAGTAGAAGGGTGATGCTAACGAGTATAGTGACGTAAAGGTAGACCAGTGGAAGTAACATCACCAACAAGAGTTGGTGGTGTAAAGGGAGTCGTGGTAAAGCATTGCTAAGCACTACGAGAAAAGGAATAAGAGAGTGCTGCTAGAAGATTAGAGGGAATGAGGAAATTAGATGGAGAAGGTAGGTCAAATGAAATATGAGAAGTAGGTAAAGTAAATGGAGCAGATATCTCAATGTCAAGAAAAATAAGCTCCTCCAATGTGGATGAAGGAAAGGGAATAAGAGGTTGAGGCAAAGCATAATAAGGTATGATCTTCATAAAAATAGCATGGCAAGATACACGAAGACGACAAGTGGTAACAGAATCATGACATTTATATCCCTTACACTGGGAGTTATAACCAAGAAAGACCAAGCTACGGATCTAGATGACAACTTTTCTCATTCAGTCGAAGGTAACTAAACGAAACAAATGCAGTCAAAAACCTTAAGTGCGGAGTATTCATAGACAATATATGCCCCTGATGAGAGGATGCATCATCAAGAATATGGATAGGAATCTTGATGATCAAAAACACACTTCTGAACTTAGTGAGAACAACTTCTGAACTTAACATGAACAAAAGCCAACAAAATAATAGATCTAGCAACATCAAGAATGTGGTGATGACAATGCCCAGCCACCTCATTATGCTAATGAGCATGAGAATAAGAAAATTGAATGAGCCCCCTGAGACACAAAAAAATCACGAAACTGATGTGAGGTATACTCCCCTCTGAATCAGCATGAAAAAATCATGAAGTATTACAGGAGAATTGAGTCTTAGTTAACCTTGCAAGATCAAGATATTTCAAAAAGACCCCTGGTTTCTTGAAAATCAAGCACGAAAACAAGAAAAATCATTAACAATAATGACACAATATTAATTTTCATTTTTGAAATGGTGAGTGGAAGTCCCCAAACATTAGTGTGAATGAGATCAAAAGAAAAAAAACAGAAACAAACTTATAAGCAGGAAAATGACTAGTAATATGGTGACCATGGATACAAGTCAACAATGTGTAAGGGCTTCACAGAGAAGTTCCCGAAAACAATCGAAGAATACTATGAGCTGATTTCTTGTGTTTGATGTCAAATTTCAGAGGTGGATTAGTAAGGTTAAGACAAGTAGTGGTAGTAGTTGAAGATAATTGAAGAGTAAGATGATTCAAATATTAGATACCATGTCACCTACAATCTTCTCCATGCGAGGATCTTGTATGGTACAAGTAAAAGTGCTAAAAGAAAAAGTATAAGACATGTCCCCCTACTGAGAAACGGAAAGAACATACATAGTCAAGCGAGAGACATCATAGACACCAGGAATGATGAAATGGCGTGAAGCAGCAAGATAATCATGACCAATGATCGAGAAAAGGGTTTATTAAGTCATGTAAATGTACGAAGAGGACCGGATAGGAGTAAGGATAGTAAAGAAAGAAGAATCACTGGTCATATGATAGGAGGTCCTATAATCAAAAACCTTGAAGAAAGATATACCTGCATAGGAGCAAAATATGAGCTCGCGGAGGTAGCAGTTGTTGATCAAATATCTGAAGTGTATCATGAACTTCAAAACTTAATCAGAAAATGTAGGAGATGCTCCAGTTTGTCAGAGCTTAGGACATAAGATCTGTTAGATGGAACCCATAAAAAAGAACCATCGACAAGGTGACCCCAAATAATTAAAAAGACCAAAGATGATTTCTACAATGAAGATCCAATAGCAGTGACAGATCCAGGGCTGACTGCAAAAGGTGAGTCTTAACTGCAGGAAGCAAATGACAATTAGCCCTATAGCATTCAACAATCGACAGTAGGATTAGGAAGTAGGAATCCTAGATTTAATGAGAATCAACATATGTGAACACTAAAGGTGCTTGATAGTCACCATAAGCAAATGAGAGAATGAACAAAAGAGCATGAAATGTTGAGCAGTGAACAGAAAATTTGATATAGTTGGAGGGCACGGAGCGGGATGGTCGAGCATCATTGATGAAAGCACGAAGCAGGAGCCTCATGTCAAGAGAGTCAATCTCGTCATCCAGGCAAAAGAGTTAATCTTGTAGTATAGAACAAAGCAGGAGCATAGAAAGCATGAAATAAGAGCATGAAACAAAAGCGTCAGAGCGCCACATAGAGGAGGATGGTTGAGCATCATGGATCACGAGCACGAAGTAGTAGCGTCATAGCAAGAGAGTCGGTCTCGTCATCCAGGCAAGAGAGTTAATCTCGTAGTGTAGAACAAAGCAAGAGCATAGCGAGCATGAAGTAAGAGCATGAAACAGAAGTGTCGGAGCATCGGTGATCTGACGAGCAGATGAGACAACTCGGAGCTCCCAATGATACCATGAATATAAAGAAGTTTATGCAATGGTCTATACGATGATATTCAACATTTTTACACTAAACAAAGTAGTACTGATCAAAATAGTGTAGTAAAGACCTCACTTGTGACTGCTACAATTACTCCATGGAGAAGAAAGGAGCCATTCGAGTATTCTCGTGTTTTAATCATTATCATTAATAGTCATATCCTAACTATTTAGAGTCAGATTTATAAACAAATTTTCCATTAGTTTTTCTTTTTAGTGTTGTCAGAGATATTAAACCTAAACTATGCAAATCATCTTGAAATGACTTTCATTTATATTGCCTTGGATCCACCCCTTTGTTGTGCATGCTCAAACTACCTAGTTTTATTTTATGGTATCTTATATTTTATAAATGTTGCTCACACTGCTCCTTTAATATAATCATTCATTAAATTGTCTTTCTGTTTTAAACTTATAGCTTACCACTTTCATTTTCATCACGCTTTACTTATATATCTATGGCTTTTTTTATTGCTCAACAATAAGATCCATACAACATCGCCGTCCTAATTGTAGTTTTATAAAAATATATCTTTGTCTCCGTGAAGTATTTTTATAGCAGAATACTCCTAATGCACTATTTTTTCTCGACGTACTATACGCTTTTAACTACTCGACCTTAACTTTTGAGGTTATATCCTTGCCAATGTCCACACTCCTATGAATAATTGTGCCTTTACCACTTGCATTGACTACCATAGATTCATACACAAAAGTCGAAAACTTTAGTAGAAGAAGACGCTCACGTGTCCCCATTGTCGCTTCTTCATTGATGTATCTTAATGTTTCTTAATTGTCATATCTTATATGACGCTTCCTTGTCGGTGCCTCTTCAACGGCGAGCCACCTATAATTTATAGAAGTAAACAAAGCCTAAAACACTAAGTGCCCACCGTAAAATTTGCGTATTGCGGAGGTTTGGAATGAAAAGCGGTCACTCACCACCTTAAGAAAAATTGTTAGCATGCTTATTTGTCCCATGAATCACCATCTCAATTATTAATCCTAGATCACACGGACCATCATCTCAATTATTCCTCCCAGAGCACATGGATCAATACAGTTTTTGGACTGTAATTACTATTAATAATGTAGGAAAAGCGGAAGCTTGTATGTATATCTTGTGTGTCGAAATACAAGGAGAGAATACATATTAATAGGAGAGAAAAGAGGAGAGAAAATCTTATACACAATGTGGGACTAAAGGAGAGAGAGAGAAATAAATACACTAATCAATACAATAATGGGCCTAACTATGGGCCTTTGATATGGGCTTTTCTAACACTCCCCCGCAAGCTGGAGCGTACAAATCGTAGGCGCCAAGCTTGGATAAGCACTGATGATAGAGAGTACTGGACAGTGCCTTTGTGAGGACATCCGCAACTTGTTCAGTACCCGGAACATGCTTCAATTCAATCTTCTTCATCTGGACTTTCTCTCGAATGAAGTGACAGTCTACCTCAATATGTTTTGTTCTCTCGTGAAAGACGGGATTCTTGGCTATGTGTATTGCAGCTTGGCTGTCACGGAGAAGGAGAGCAGGTGAAGGAAGCTTCATACCAAGATCCGTGAGAAGGCTTTCAAGCCACGTTAGTTCTGATACTACCGATGACATTGCCCGATATTCTGCTTCAGCTGAAGATCGTGCAACCACTGCTTGTTTCTTGCTCCGCCAGGTGATCAAGTGTCCTCCAAAGTAAGTGCAAAAACCACTTGTTGATCGCCGATCATCTATGGACCCAGCATAGTCAGCATCTGAATATGCGACTAGATTTGGAGTTGAAGATGAGGTTTTGTACACAAGGCCTTGACCAGGAGCTGTCTTAAGATATCTGAGGATTCGTTCAACAGCCTGCAAGTGAGAACTCCGAGGGGCATGCATGTATCGGCTGACAATACCTACAGCAAATGATATATCTGGTCTTGTCACTGTGAGGTAGATTAATTTTCCGACCAGACGGCGATAATACTCCGGATTTTGCAGCAGAAGATCAGTGTCAGATGCCTGAGCAGAAATCCTATGATTTACATCCATTGGAGTGTTGACTGGCTTGCATCCAGAGTAACCTGCATCGTGGAGAAGGTCGAGGCAGTATTTCCGCTGAGAGAGGACGAGACCATCAGATCGTCCGGCGACTTCTAAACCCAGGAAGTAGTTGAGATTTCCTAGATCTTTTGTCTGAAAGGATGTGCTGAGATGTTGTTTGACCTTCTGTATCCCTTTGACGTCATCTACAGAAATGACGATGTCATCCACATAAACTAGCAGAATGACTATTCCGGTTGGCTGATGGCGAATGAACAGAGAGGAATCTGTCGCGCTCTGTTTGAAACCAAGTACCCGAAGTTCCTTACTGAACTTGTTGAACCAGTTCCGCGGGGATTGTTTGAGACCATACAGAGATTGCAACAGTAGGCAGACCAGTGACTCCCCCGTGGTCTCAAACCCGGGAGGTTGTTCCATGTACACCGTCTCCTGTAGATCGCCATTGAGGAACGCGTTTTTGATGTCCAATTGATAGAGGGGCCACCGTCGACGTACAACAACAGAGATGAGCACACGAACGGTATTCAATTTTGCCACTGGAGAAAAGGTTTCCTCATAGTCAATGCCATGTTGTTGAGTATATCCTCGAGCGACCAAGCGAGCTTTCAGCCGATCAATAGTGCCATTGGGAACATGTTTGATAACGAAGACCCATTTACAGCCAACTGGTTTCTGACCCGGAGGACGGGGTACCAGAGTCCAGGTTTTGTTTGCCCAGAGAGCTGTCATTTCCTCTTCCATGGCAGCGCGCCAGCCAGGGTGTTGGAGAGCCTCCTGCACTGAGTTAGGAATAGCCACAGTAGACAAAGAAGTAGCAAGAGTTTGAAGTGGAGGGGAGAGACGATGCAGGGATACGTAGCTCGCCATTGGATGAGCGGTGGACTCTGTTACCGGATCAGCAGGACTTGGAGCACCAGAGGACGAGGACGACTGCGCAGGGGCAACGGGGCGGGAAGTGCGACGGGAATAGACCTGGATAATAGGTGGCCGGTAGGGAGGCGGAGTAGGAAGAGGTTGTGCCAGAGGTGGTGGAGGCGTGTTAACCGGGAGGATGGGTCGAATGACGGGTTGTGGGAGAGAAGGTGATGGAGAATGTGTTGCTGGAGCTGGAAAGAATGGCGGGTCTTCCCGAAAGGTTACGTCAGCGGACACCGAAGTTTTCCGAGTGAGAGGAGAATAACAAACGTAGCCTTTCTGTGTATGGGAGTAGCCAACAAACATTTGCTTAGTCGCTCTGGGATCTAGTTTGTCCGTAGACTGTCCCATGGAGTGGACGTAACACGTACAACCGAAGATGCGAGGTGTGAGAGGGAAGGCCGGAGTAGAGGGAAAGAGAAGACTGAACGGACTGGCATTGTTGAGTACGGAGGAGGGAAGGCGGTTTATAATGAAGCATGCGGTAGAGATCGCAAAGTTCCAATAGACTTTAGGAACGTTCATGTGAATCATGATCGAGCGGGCCATATCAAGGAGGTGTCGGTTCTTCCGTTCGGCCACACCGTTTTGTTGAGGGGTGTATGCACATGAGGTTTGATGAATAATCCCGAATTCAGAACATAAATTTGAAAGCTCATTGCCAGTGTATTCGCAAGCATTATCAGTGCGCAGCGTTTTGACGGTGGTGGAGAAGTGAGTGCGGGTTTCAAGGATAAACGCCTTAAACACACGAGGTAACTCAGAGCGTTCGCGAAGTAAGTATAGTCATGTTGTGCGGGAGTAATCATCAATAAAAGTAATAAAGTAACGAAATCCAGAGATACTACAAATTTTATAGGGACCCCAGATATCGGAATGAATAAGATCAAAAGGAGCGGAGCTCCGAGTACAAGTTGCAGGAAAGGACGAACGCGGTTGTTTGCCGAAAATACATGATTCACATTGAAATGCAGAAAAAGATACATCGGGGAGTGCCTTCTTGAGGATAGGGAGGGGAGCTTGGCCAAGACGCTGATGCCAGTCAGCAGAAGAGACAGAGGCGAGGATGGTGGGAGAGTCGTCGAGAAGGTAGAGCCCGTTGCGCAGTTGCCCTTTACCAATGGTAGTCCCCGTCCGTCGATCCTGCATCAGAAAAGAAGAACGTGAAAAAGTGACTGAACAATCCAAATCAGTAGTGAGGTGGCTAACAGAGAGTAAGTTAAATGGGGAGCCCGGAACATGGAGTGCCGAGCGAAGAGAAATGGATGGGCTGAGAGATAGGTCAGCTGAGCCGGACACAGAGACAGTCGCTCCATTGGCCACAGTGATACACTTCGGATGAGGAGCACCCGAATATGTTGGCGGCTGAAGAGAGGTGATATGATGAGTGGCACCCGAATCCACTATCCAGCGAGGACTAGTGGAGAGACAAACGATACCTGGGCTGGAGACGGAGGCGACCGAGGCAGGTGGAGTCATCATCCCTTGGAGTTGCTGGAACTGTAGGCGGAGAGCCTCAAGGTCGGCACGAGAGGACGAGGAGCTATCGTCAACGACTGCAGCAGTAGGTCGTGGAGGAGGAGGAGGGTTGCCAGTCTTCCGAAAGCAGGTGGACTCATAATGACCATCACGACCACAGAACGAGCACTTCGGTCGTCCTCGTCCACCACGGCCCCTTCCACGGTAGGCCGACCGACCTCCTCGGCTAGAAAGAGGAGGAAATGAAGGAGCAGGGATATTTTGGAGAAGAGCCGGTGAGGGAGGAGCAGGAGCCTCCGGAGGTTGTGATACTTTGAGTAGCATGGAGCAGACAGCCGATAAGGAGGGAGTGGGAGTCGAGGCCAAGACTTGTGCCCGAATACTCAGAAGATGTGGAGGAACACGGGCCATTAGCAGAGCAATGCAGACGGCCTCCCTTTGCGCGCGCTGAGTGGCAAGATCAGATGTGGGCGGCTGGTGTTGAAGCCATGCTTCGGAGAGTGACTTGACTCGAGCGACAACAGGGGTAATGTTTGGTTCACTGGTGTCCAAAGCCTGAAGGTCAGAGATAATGTCGAAGAGACTTTGAAGGTTGTCCTTGCCGGAGTATAAGGAGTGGAGCTCGTCCCACATCCCTTTGGCCGTGGGCAGGTACATGACCATTTCATATGGTTCGCCCTCCAAAGAGTTAAGGATCCAGGTCTGGACCCGACCATCATTCTTGAGCCACTCAGGAGTAGTAGGAGCCGGGGGATCATCGGTAAGATGAGCCAGAAGACCCTTGGCCTGGAGGACCCGGCGGATTGAGTGACCCCAAGGAATGAAGTTTTTCTTCCCGGAGAGGGAGAGAGTAGTAATTCGCAGCTCATCACAGAGCTCACTAGGAGGGTGTTGTTGGACGGTCTCAGTAGGCAAAGGCGAGGAGTTCTCAGACGAGCCCATTATCTCAGAGAACGCGGCGGACTGAAGAGTAGGGAGCAAGCCGGCAGGAAGGAGAGCTAGACCGCAGGAGAGAGCTCGCTGCTGGAGACCGCTTGAGGGAGATCGCTGATAGAGGCCGCTGGAGGGCCCGCTGCTGGAGACCGCAGAGGATATCGCGGTAGAGAGACCGCTGGAGATCAGAAGGTCGCTGCGAGCAGACCGTGCGAGGAGGAGAGGAGAGGAGGAGGAGGAGGTGCGGGGTGGGGGGCTGCGGTCAGGCAAACCAGTGACCGCGCACAAATTTCCGGTCACACACAGAATTTCGGTCAGAGATGGTGGGGTGCGGTCAGAATTCTGGTGATCGGAAAAAAATGGATCCCTCGCTTTGATACCATGTAGGAAAAGCGGAAGCTTGTATGTATATCTTGTGTGTCGAAATACAAGGAGAGAATACATATTTATAGGAGAGAAAAGAGGAGAGAAAATCCTATACACAATGTGGGACTAAATGAGAGAGAGAAATAAATACACTAATCAATACAATAATGGGCCTAACTATGGGCCTTTGATATGGGCTTTTCTAACCAATAATATTACTTTTTATGTATATTTCCGGATTTAGATATGCATTATTGTGTATAAGTAGTACTAATATGCCATAAATGAAATAAGAAAAATTATTAAACATTTCTTCTGTTCCTTTAGCAAGTCATCCAAACCTTCACATGCTAGAGTTTCCCAGTAGGCATTGTATCTAAATATTCTACAATATACACCATTAAACTGAACAAAAGTAAGTCACTTTCCTTATTACTTCCTCAACAACAGTAAACCTAGAAAGTTTGTCAAATCCATCTAATGGACGTACGGAAATACACGAGCAAAATTGCTTGGGGATTAATTGGTTGCCTGAAGTTGGGAAAATGTATTGAATTTTTTTTATTTACTGGATTTAATCAATTGGTTGCATGTAATGAGATATCACTGTGAGTTTTAAACTCCACGGGCATCATCAAAATTCATACAAACTTGCAATTCTATTTTCACATTAAAAAATAAACTGAAAATGGAATCATCAGTTTCTAAAACATGTTTTCTATGAGCAGTTACTATAGACAACCTTACACTGTCTAATATAGGAAAATTAGGGATTTTATGAAAGTTTATATGCATACCTTGGTACACTTACCTTGAGTGAAGTATAGGCACATGGGCTTCCACCGATAGGCCTTCGGGCTTGCCGTTTCGGTCGGAGAAGAGGGGTTCATGGCGCTGAGAGAAGCCGACACAGTGAGCTTCCGGAGTGAAACTGTGGGTATAGGACGGAGGCAACGAGGAATAAATGAAGGGGAGGTGGCACGGGGAAGAAGGAGCTGAGATAGAGAAATGCTAGGGCACGCCATTGTCCAACAAAACGAGGACCAGCAATTGATTTCGAACGGACAAGTGACGATGAGCGTGGCGCGGGGGACCGAACTCCGAAGAGCAAGTATGGATGTTTGAAGTTCAGTCGAAAATAACTACAGTGGACCGTGGTTATACATTCTCATCTTCCAATTGTCCGTCTTTCCTTAAAAGCACCCTACAATTTTAAAAGGGTGCGATTATAAGCAAACTTTTTTTCAATTCCTATGAGTTATTACGCGTTTTTGAAAATATGCTTTGTACATGCATTTTTAAAAAAAATGTTCAACACAAAAATTATAGATCTCGTCGAGATCTACAACTTTCGTGTTAAACACTTTTTCTAAAAATGCACGCACAAGACCCTAAAATCGCCTTGATTGTAACTATAGTGAATTTTTGAAAATAACAGGAAAACACGTCTTGTACATGCATTTTAGGAAAAGTGTTCAACACGAAAGTTGTAGATCTCGACGAGATCTACAATTTTCGTGTTGAACACTTTTCCTAAAAATGCATGTACACAGCGTATTTTCAAAAGGCGCGTAATAACTCATATAAATTGGTTTGCTAGCAACCAAAAAGGGTTTGCTTATAGCAGCACCCTTTTAAAAGAGCGATGTTAAACGCATGGCAGTTTTGGCTATATGCAGGCCATCGTTTTTTAAAAAGAGCGATGTTAAACGCAGACCGGTTTTAGCTATATGCAGGCCACCGTTTTTTAAAAAAAGATATTATTTTTTCTTTAAAACTTCGAGAAAAATGATTCGAGTAGTTTAATACTTCATGGGTTCGTCCTTCCTCCTGCTCAAGTCGCCCGTGTCCTTCCTCCCGCTGGAGCCGTCCGCCTCCCTCCTTCCTTCTTCCTTCTTCTTCCTTCCTCCTTGCTCTCGCAGAAAACATCAAACTCTCCGCCCACGGCTCACCTACTCGTTGTGCCGTTTGTATAAACCTAGAAAGCATGAATGTTTTCGGTGTACAAAAAACGTGAATGCTTTCTCCGCCCATGAAAAAGGTATTGAGGCCATTAATTTTTTCATGTAACCCTAGAAAGTGTGAATGTTTTCTCATTGCCGAGAAACTCGAAGTCAATCTCATCCTGTCTCTGGATTGCGACGGCGTTCCCCTTATGCCGGTTCCGATCTCAACAATCTCGGCGGGGATGCAATCCTCTTCCACGACGGCAACTCACCCCTCATGCACGTGAACGGCGTTGAATAGGACGTAGGTGAGCTTATCGACCATGCATTTCTGGTTCTGGTTCTGACATTTGATCGAGTAGCGGACGTACTATTCCCGACTGGACGGCTCGGATCTTGTTCTCCTTGGTGGTGCAAAGGGAGTAAAGGTGGTGAAGGCGTCCTTCTTAGCCCGAGGTCTGCCAGTTTGGAGGAGATTGACGGGATGCGGAATGGCACCGGCGAGGTAGGAGGAAGGAGGCGGGCAAGCCAAAAATCGAGTTGCGGATAATATTTCGGGTTGCGGTTAACATTAGGGTGCGACAAGTCAAATACATGTTGCGGTTAACAATCGCCTAAATATTTAGCATCTTATCTATTCTATTGTTAGAAAAAAATTACCCTTCCTCACATCAATGTTTATAATTTTTAAAATTGAATTGAATTTGTATATTTTTTTTATTTTATTTTATAAAATAATATTTTTTGTCTCTTCTGCTTTTATTATGCTTAATATATATTTGGCCAAATTTTTTTTACAACCATGAGGAACGATCAGTATATTTTTATTACGCTTAATTTATATTTTTGTACCGGGAACGAAAACCCCGCGCAAAACTACTTGTTAAAGTAAATACACAAAATTAAATTGAACTACAATAATATTTTTTTTGTACTTCTTAAAATAAAAATACAGTAATATAACAGAATCTATATTACATCTACCTTGTAAAATATGTAAATTAAGGAAATCTATTATTAGACTTTTTTTTCTTCTCTACCAAACATTTGTTATTGGATATTGTTATTAGCAAATTAAATTTGGCTTCTAGCAAACTAAAAAAATCGGATTTGTAGTTCATTATTTGAAAGCCCAATATTTTCCATAAGTAAACCTCCCTCGTCCGCCTAGCAGCCCCCTCAACACAGCCCAATCACTTGATCTTGGTTGAAGTCGTCTCTCTATGGAGGGATCCCCTCGCTCGATCTATGGAGGGATCCCCTCCCAGCCTGATCTTGTCTTGCTCCCACCATCCCTACCCAATTTTGCACGACGTCCACCCTCCATTCCGGAATCTGTCCTACGCCCCCACCAAGAAAAAATGGAGTTGGCATCCGCTCTCTTCTTTCCCACTTTGACGAAAACCGAAATAGGTATTGGATCGATAAGTGAATGATTTGTTCCTCAGTGGAGATTGCTCTCCAAATGTCTTCCTCCAAAAGGTATTGTTGACCCTAAGATTAAAAGTTGCTGCCTTTTTGTCCGACGAAAGCGTGTAAAGTTATGTTGTAAAATTAGGTACAATATTCAGGCAGAGATAATATAAACATAGGTAGACAAGAAACACAAACACAGGCACAAAACTGCACTCGCCAAAACCGCCAAGGCACAACCACGCAGATGCCAGATATATAATCAATAATATATAAATGCAAATACATGAATAAAAACAGGAAGAAAAATGACCGTCCGATGAAATACACGCGGATGCACCGGACACGCACGATCCGCGTGAGAGTAGTAGATCTTGACTGCAATCCGTTTAGCGGGCGCACAAGGTTCACCGGAACCTTCAACGTCAAAGTCTGACGTCCCACCGCACCACCGTTGGAGACCACGCCACCACAGAGAGGGAATCCAAGCCGGATCTAATCACGCTTCTCCTCTCCACGACACCACCTCCTTTTTCGCTCCACCTCTCACAACGTCGGCGGTTATCTCCTCCAAGACCGGCGGCAATGCTCCTCTCCAATACCGGCGACAAGGCTTGAGGTCGGCGGTTCCTCCGAGTGCACGAGAGAGAGAAGAGAGAGAGAGAGAGAGAGAGAGAGAGAGAGAGAGAGAGAGAGAGAGAGAGAGAGAGAGATGGGGAGAGAGAGGGATCGGGCCCCACCAAATAGGCAGCTTCTTCCCGGCGTGAACAGGAACGACTCTCCTATTTCTGGACAGGTTGGTCGGCTCACCTTGGATCAGTCGATCCGAACCAGCAACTATTGGTCCGGATCCGAACCAGCAAGGCCAACAATCCACCACCTTGGTTTGGGATTCGAAGTCACTACTTGCACGAAGCACCAACTACACTAGGAACTATTTGCACATAGTATCAACTGTGCGAAGCAACACTGCACTAAGCACCACCCCAATAACCTGAGGCGTTAGCCGACCTACTCTAGTCGACTCATCCCTGCTCGTGCTCAATCCCTGAATGTTGACACAATCAGATCGCTGAATTTGATTCGTCTAATCAAAGTCCAAGAAGTGCGATCTCCTGCACCACCTTGACCATCCACTCTGTCGGACGCAAAAATCATGGGCGCACCAACTCGCATCATGGTCCCCATCAGTCGGTACAAACTACCATGTTGAATAGCTCGCATAAGCACGACGTGCCCTCACATCACTGTCAGAACTCCACCTCTTGATGCAAAACTGCACCCACTGGAGTCTAATCTGCCCAATGATATCAAATTCCCGCGCAACTTGGGTACCAGGTATACCCTCTCAAGTCTACGCACAGCTCCGTCATGCGCCTGGATGTCCACAGATCCTGTCCCTGTGACCTCACATGTTGAGCCATCACCCAGAAAGACTGACTTAGTCGTCACCTCAAGTGAACTAAACAGCGCTGCATCTAAGCAAAAGTGATGTGAATCACAAGAATCCAAAATCCAGCTATTATAGTCACATGGACTCCCAGTGATGGTAAGAGATACATAACTATCCTCTGTCGTGATTACCGTCACCTTGCCCGCACTATGGGTGTCCCCAGAACTCTACGCACGCTGCGGACAATGCTTCTTAATATGGTCGCTTTGTCTGCAGTGGTAGCACGTCACTGCCTTTCTCAAAGCGGATTTAGCCCGTGCACTCTCAGATCCCTTTTCGAGATGCCTCCCTCGTCCATTTATTGTCAACGCATGCTCACCACCAGGAGTGGGGTCTAAAAATACCAGATTAGAAAGTAACGCAAATGTGATCTGCTCCACGTCTACTGTATCCTTCTCACACAACAGAGTGGTTTGCATATGCTTGTACGACGCCGGGAGCAAGGTAAACATCAAGATGACTTGTCTTCTTCCTCCAACTTCACCCCAACCACATGCAGTTGGTTGAGAAGTCCATTGAACACATTGAAGTGTTCCTGCAAGTTACCACCCTTTTGCATCTTCAGTCCGTACAATCGCTGTTTCAGCAACAGCCCCGTGGTCAACGACTTGCTCATATACAACCCCTCAAGCTTCTCCCACAACTTGACAGCGAACTCTTCAACACCGATATTGAACAACCGCTTGTCGTCGACGCACATCCTGATAGCACTGGTGACGCGCTCATCCAATGCAGTCCACTCAGAATCCTTCACCAGAGCGGGCAAAGACTCGCGCACCCGCAACACTCGCATCAATCTCTGCTCAACCAGCATGTCCTTGACCCGAATTTGCCATAGGCAACTATTCTCGCTACTGTCAAACTTCTCCACTGAATATCTGGCTAGCATTGTATTTTTCCTTGTCATAGCTTCCCTCAACTCCTCTAGGCGATCCGATTAATTCAGGGATTAGATCTGGGAAGATAGAGAGCAGACCAATGACACCTATAGTTGACCCAAACCTAAAACGGAACATCCAATCAGACACATACAAACCTCGTTTTGATAACACTTGTTGTAAAATCAGGTACAATATTCAGGCACAACTATAAACGCGGGTTGACAAGGGACACAAACATAAACACACAACTGCACTCGGCAAATCTGCCTAGGCACAACCACGCAAATATATAATCAATAAAATATAAATGTAAATACAGAAATAAAAACAGGAAGAAAAATGATCGTCCGATGAAATACATGCGGATGCACCGGGCACACACGATCCGCGTGAGAGTAGTAGATCTGAACTGCAATCCGCCTAACGGACGCACAAGGTTCACCGAAACCTTTGACGTCAAAGTTCGATGTCCCACCGCACCACCATCGGAGACCACGCCACCACCGAAGAGGGAATCCAAGCCGGATCTAATCACGCTTCTCCTCTCCACGACACCACCTCCTTCTTCGCTCCACCTCTCCCAACGCCGGCGGCTATCTCCTCCAAGACCAGCGATAACACTCCTCTCAAATACCGGCGACAAGGCTTGAGGCCGACGGTTCCTCTGAGTGCACGAGAGAGAGAGAGAGAGAGAGAGAGAGAGAGAGAGAGAGAGAGAGAGAGAGAGAGAGAGAGAGAGAGAGAGAGAGAGAGAAATGGGGGGAGAGAGAGAGGGATCAGGCCTCACCGAATAGGCATCTTCTTCCGCACGTGAACAGGAACAACTCTCTTATTTCCAGACAGGCTGGGCGGCTCTCCTTGGATCAGTCGAAAGCCACAAAAGACTGCAGATTTTAAATAAAAAGCCTAGCACACAGTGGTCCGGATCCGGGTTGGATCCAGATCTGGGTTGGATTCGGATCCGAACCAATAAGGCCGATAGGTTATAGATCCGAACCAATAAGGCCAGTAAGCATTTCAAGGATATTTTGGATTAAATTTCCTAACTAAATGTCATGATCACTTATAAAGATTTGTCACCGATGAATACCATAAAATTCATAATCCAAATACCAAACATATTTTATGCTAAAAGTATGCATGCAGAAAAATATATTAGCAAATTGTAAACAAAAAATTAACTATCAGAAGGAAGTTGAAATTTTTGGTGTGTTTTATAGCAGTTAGTTGATGCAAGAACCGAAAATGAGTTCAATATGAGGTACAATGAAATTTAGTTGATGCAATTTTACCCCCGGAATTACCCCGTCTTATTTATCGTTGCCTCCTCTTCCGAACACAGGATGTCAATGGACACCTCACCAACCCCTCGCCGCTGGAGGCCGACCTTCTCGCCGACCCCTCGCCGTAAGAAGCAAGAACTGATTCCCATTCCTGACTCCTCAACGCACAAAACAAGAGTGATCCTGATTGCTCTCAGACGTTCATTCACCAATTTTGCCTCCTACAAGTACTTCTCCTGTTTTCTTCTCCATTTATTATCTTCTCATTGGCCCCTCGCCGCAAGAAGCAAGAGTTGATTCCGAAGCCCGGCTCTTCCTACAGTCGGCGAATGCCGCTCCCAGTTGGCGGTCGGCAATCGACGATTGCTACTCCAGGTCTTCAACTAGCGAACGCTACTTGCGGACGATTCCTCCTTTGCAAGCTTTTGCGATTTCCGTCAGGTGCGTTTTCTTCGGATTTCTTCTGATTTTAACAAGCTTAAAAGAAAAAAAAAAACTTCGCATGTTTGGAGCTGGTTGCGCTAACGTGATCTAGCTATCCGAAAGAGAGCCTACGTTCATATCTTCTTCTTCTAACTTTAGATTGTCAACTAGAGTATGGGTGAAGCCATATTTGACAAAAGAAGTCGTTGCATGCTCTCTTGGTTCTCTTGTCGTAGGTTGCCCCTTCTTCACTTACCATTCGTTCCTTGTTTTTAATTTAAAAATCTCAGGTCAGGTGCGTGGATTGTCCGTGCACGACGGTACTCCCGCCTCTTGCCATAGGAGATTGAGCAATATTTGAAGTATGGAGGTTGGTGGGAGTGCGAGTGACGGGAGTACCGTCTTGCACGGGCGAACCCTGTGCGCCCAAGAGCAGTCGTGCACTATTCGGTGAACTGTCGTGATCGAAATACTGCCATAACGCATGAGGGTCACCCGTGCAAGGTTTCTTCCATGGACTCTAGGGCTTATGCAAGGAGAGGGAAGACCTCCATGACTAATGAGGTGAGATTCTCCTTCTGCCCTAATTTCTAAATATTTTTAGGAACTTATATGAAACTTAAATCTAGTGATTTCTTACTTCTACATAAAAGAATCCATTGTTTGAGTTGATAAATTATTCACCCTAAGGGTTCCAAAGTTTTTGAGTGATGAAGATATGAAAGTTTCTATTCACTTTATTTTTCCAATGTATAGTAGTATAAGAACACAAGATTATTTTTAGTTCTTCCTTTGATAAACATGAGATATAAAAATTATATATCATAATGTCAATATGTTAGTAATGTTGAATATGAATGCTTATGAAAATCTTGCATATCTTTATTAATATGTCGTTGTCATGAAAATGCGTAACATAAAGAGTTTTCATTGTATGTGTAGAATCTTTTATTTTGTAGTTCTACCTTGCTAGCATTGATTACATACTTTATTGTTGTTCAAAGTTTCCAAGTCATACAAACCTAGTAAACTCAATATCAAAAGGAAATACACAAGTTATAAGAGTCAACCAACTATATAGTGTTGTTGGTGACTAAATAACCCATAAAGGATCTAAATATTGTGAAATACACATACCTTTAAAGTCCAAGCAGCAAACTTTTTACTCTTGGAGAACATTTAATGTATAAGAAGCCTTTTTGATAGGTATATGAAGCTTTTGTAATGACGTAAACATCAATTTAAAAAGCCAATCAGCAATGAGTATTTAAATTACAAATAAAATAATCAAAAACCTATAATAAAGATTCTAATCAGCAAATACTATTGCTGTTTGGCAATTCCCTAAGCTTGAAATAGGTTGCTAAAAGTGATTTCCCACATTAAGAAGGCCAATTAGCAACCCTATTGTTGTTAAGAAGTTTTCTAAGACTTAAAAACCTATTATACTTAATATTGAAGTGTTAAATGTATATTTTATAAGCCAATCAACAATAGTAACAAAATATTATGAAGTACTCATGCAATGAAAACCCAACCAACAACTTCTATCGTTGTTTGGAAGTATTATGAGTCTCAAAAATGGCTTAAAATCATGTTTTTGATAATTACATAAAACATAAAAAGGGCAATCAACAATACAAATATTGTATAAATTGTTAAAGAGCCTCCAAAGATCCTTTTTGCTTACGTTATAATAAGAAATCAGCAAATAGTCTATCAAGTGAGATTAAGTATTAGTAACATAGGAATGTTGAATATGAATGCTTATGAAAATCTTGCATATCCTTATTAATATGTCATTGTCATGAAAATGCGTAACATAAAGAGTTTTCATTGTATGTGTAGAATCTTTTATTTTGTAGTTCTACCTTGCTAGCATTGATTACATACTTTATTGTTGTTCAAAGTTTCCAAGTCATACAAACCTAGTAAACTCAATATCAAAAGGAAATACACAAGTTATAAGAGTCAACCAACTATATAGTGTTGTTGGTGACTAAATAACCCATAAAGGATCTAAATATTGTGAAATACACATACCTTTAAAGTCCAATCAGCAAACTTTTTACTCTTGGAGAACATTTAATGTATAAGAAGCCTTTTTGATAGGTATATGAAGCTTTTGTAATGACGTAAACATCAATTTAAAAAGCCAATCAGCAATGAGTATTTAAATTACAAATAAAATAATCAAAAACCTATAATAAAGATTCTAATCAGCAAATACTATTGCTGTTTGGCAATTCCCTAAGCTTGAAATAGGTTGCTAAAAGTGATTTCCCACATTAAGAAGGCCAATTAGCAACCCTATTGTTGTTAAGAAGTTTTCTAAGACTTAAAAACCTATTATACTTAATATTGAAGTGTTAAATGTATATTTTATAAGCCAATCAGCAATAGTAACAAAATATTATGAAGTACTCATGCAATGAAAACCCAACCAGCAACTTCTATCGTTGTTTGGAAGTATTATGAGTCTCAAAAATGGCTTAAAATCATGTTTTTGATAATTACATAAAACATAAAAAGGGCAATCAACAATACAAATATTGTATAAATTGTTAAAGAGCCTCCAAAGATCCTTTTTGCTTACGTTATAATAAGAAATCAGCAAATAGTCTATCAAGTGAGATTAAGTATTAGTAACATAGGAATGTTGAATATGAATGCTTATGAAAATCTTGCATATCCTTATTAATATGTCGTTGTCATGAAAATGCGTAACATAAAGAGTTTTCATTGTATGTGTAGAATCTTTTATTTTGTAGTTCTACCTTGCTAGCATTGATTACATACTTTATTGTTGTTCAAAGTTTCCAAGTCATACAAACCTAGTAAACTCAATATCAAAAGGAAATACACAAGTTATAAGAGTCAACCAACTATATAGTGTTGTTGGTGACTAAATAACCCATAAAGGATCTAAATATTGTGAAATACACATACCTTTAAAGTCCAATCAGCAAACTTTTTACTCTTGGAGAACATTTAATGTATAAGAAGTCTTTTTGATAGGTATATGAAGCTTTTGTAATGACGTAAACATCAATTTAAAAAGCCAATCAGCAATGAGTATTTAAATTACAAATAAAATAATCAAAAACCTATAATAAAGATTCTAATCAGCAAATACTATTGCTGTTTGGCAATTCCCTAAGCTTGAAATAGGTTGCTAAAAGTGATTTCCCACATTAAGAAGGCCAATTAGCAACCCTATTGTTGTTAAGAAGTTTTCTAAGACTTAAAAACCTATTATACTTAATATTGAAGTGTTAAATGTATATTTTATAAGCCAATCAGCAATAGTAACAAAATATTATGAAGTACTCATGCAATGAAAACCCAACCAGCAACTTCTATCGTTGTTTGGAAGTATTATGAGTCTCAAAAATGGCTTAAAATCATGTTTTTGATAATTACATAAAACATAAAAAGGGCAATCAACAATACAAATATTGTATAAATTGTTAAAGAGCCTCCAAAGATCCTTTTTGCTTACGTTATAATAAGAAATCAGCAAATAGTCTATCAAGTAAGATTAAGTATTAGTAACATAGGAATGTTTAAGTACAAGGTAAGCTTACCAGTGAAGGCACTTAGAAGTAAATCAATGAGGACATGGTTATACTATGTCAAAGTTAGGTGGAGTTCCACCATAGTTCATAGCATGTTATGACTGTTTTAGAGGGGTTAAACTCTCGGGCGGCGATTTTTTTTCTACCCACCATAGTTATTACCCAACAAAGAGGTAAGGGTTACCTTACCATAGTTTAGAAATCATGCTAAAGATAATAGAGCTCTCATTTAACCGCAATGGTTAAATCTTGAATTTTACTTCTAAGGTATGTCACCAAACATGAAATTATGAGAAATGTTTTAAGAAATGTTTAAGTCATAAAATGTAAGTAAGAGATTAATAAAAAGGAAAAAGAAAAGCTTAATGTAATATTAAGAAAAATTAAACATGAAGACGTAATCCTAAAATATTATAGAAGTTAGAATAAGAAGAATTTTCCATTGGGTATGTGTTATACTCACCCTTTCATTCTATTATTTTTCCAGGGCTTAGGAGATGCCCCTGAAGTTCGTGATGATATAAATCTTTCAAGACCCCAAGCAGAAGTATGTATATTGTCGTAAAAGTTTTGTGGCCTACATGCCAAGTTGTAAGTTGTAATAATGTTAATCAAATATTGTAATCTTTTGTGTATGAAACATGTTTTATGATAATAAAAGTTGTTGTAGTATTTGACTCTTTGTGTTCATGAGGTATGGAATCACTGCGTATTAATACTAAGTTTACAGGTATATTATTTAGTAATTTTTTTTAAGAATCATATGAACAACTTATGTTATCTTGCTTATGTTATCTAGCCTCGGTGCGTTGTCTCTGTTGGGGCCTGACTCTTGGAATCAAAAACTTTTCATTTCAAGTGAAATATATAGTATCCGTTTTATAGTCTAGATCAATTTTTGTCTGATCCAACGAGTTCACTAGTCTCATCCTATTTTATTTTCTTTTAATAACAAAATTATTCACCATTAGATCAAGTGAGAATATATTCACACCATGTAGATCTCTATTTGAGATCCTAAATGGAGGGGATCCTGAGTCCTGAGGGTGGTATTCCCTCCAGCAAGGCGCGCAGCAATCAACCTGATCGCTCAGTTGAGATTGTGCGATCGCAAGGCGACCATCGCCTTTTGAGCGATCCAGCTCAGCTGAGCGATCGAGACCATCGCTGAAAAATTTCGGTAACTAGGTCCTGGCGTTGCTCCAATTTGCAATCCAATCCGAATTTGACAGGGAACGAGCATGAGGGCCATTATCCAGCGAGTCGTCTCCGCCGGCGTCGAGGTAGGGATCTTCTCATCCATTCTCTCCGCCATCCATCCAACTCCACGCGGCCCTAATGACGATATTCATATGTACTCGCTTACAGGTCGAAGGGCGCCTCGTCTCAGAAATTGGCCCCGGCCTTCTCGTCCTCGTCGGTATCCATGAATCCGACGTCGAAGCCGATGCCGATTATATGTAGGTGTTCCTACTCTTAATTCTGTTTCCTCTCCCATTTCAAGGAGCTGGCCTGCATTGCTATATAATTCCGATGTTCTTTATTTGAAGAGTTTAGCACTCTGAACATTAATGTCATGATTTCTTTATAGACGTTGGTCAGATGAGTACTGAAGCCATTGATACCTACGCGTACTGCCCAATTCATTCATATTTTTAGATTGTTTCTGAGTTTTTTGTCTAGTTTGTTAGAAATTAATCACCGACACCTGCTGCATTAGCTGTGTCTCTGTTACGATTGATTGTCGTTACGAGGTCGCCGGAGAGTTCGTCGGCGTTGCAAGATAATATAGAATACTAGAAGAGGGGAGACGAGAGGAGAAACTGACTAAGAATGGCCAAGAGAGGGGCCATGGTAGAGGGAGAGACGGGACTGGGGAAGGGAGAACAGAGGAAACTCTTTATTAAACTTCAAAGCCTAAAACTATTACAATGCTTAAAGGTATTTATAGGCGTTAATTAGCCTGTATACAACAACAACAACAACAGAACCCATATAGTCCCCAATCATTGGGGGTATGGGCGGGGGAAGATTGGAAACAGACCTAACCTTTGGCACTATGCACAAAGTGGCTTCTCTCAGAGGAGAAAGACCTAACCTTTGACAATAAATGCACAAAGTGGCTGCTCACAGAGTACCACTGAAATAGTGGCCCCCTATACAGTTGCGTTTGCTGCGGAATCATGCCCTCAAATCAAAGCCAAAGACATCAGAGAGGGCGTTAATTAGCCTGTATAACAAAAATTAATGCATTTAAAACATTATAACCGTTGTTCTGCTAACTGATATCGTTACATTGTCTCCGCCTTAGAAAATGACGTCCTCGTCATTTAGTCGTCAAGACAACGATGCCCTCGTATGGTGTTGTGGCTAAATGGTGCGGCAAGAACTTCATAAGGTTGTCATATGTGGAAGGAGTTCGTGATGCAGTCACCCCCAAAACTACTTGAACAGACAAAGCAGTGCTTGAACAAACTGATTCCTTTTCTCTGTACGCTTATCCAACCTCTATCCATGAAATCAAATTTAGCAGGCACCAACCACCTTGTTCATCATGCATCTGATGTAGTGTGCTTCATAACTGGTGTGCTATTCCTCAGGCCAGTTGTTGGACCACGTTTATATCGGGTCTGAAACCTCAAAGTCAAGGTCTGGTTCTCATTAATCAACCAACCGAGCTGCATACAGCTTTTGCGCTGGCTTGCATGTTTGAAGATCAAATTCTTGAGGACAACCGCGGTCGTTCTACCTATTCAAAACAACCATGGCCTAACCCCAAACAACCTTTTACTATAAACACTGTTCTCCCAACGACCCAGATGAAACAACCACTTATCAGAAGACTAACACCCGTGGAACTACAACTACGACGCGAGAAGGGACTCTGCTACAATTGCGAGGAAAAGTACCATCCCGGTCATAAATGCAGAGGAAGAGGGGTTCTTTGCTATTTCCAAGGAGCAGATGACGACAACAACCCCGATCCAAATGAGCCTTCCCCAGAGGTAGACGATGATATTCCTAATTCCACCATTACTTTTCACGCGTTAACTGGTTCCCCACCTGATCATTTCATCCACTTAACATCATATATCGATAAACAACCACTAGAGGTTTGGTTGATAGTGGAAGTTCGCACAACTTCATCTCACCCCAAATGACTAACTACTTACAGCTGCCCATTCATGTAATTCCGGAGTTTCCAGTCTATCTGGGAAATTGGTCATCAGTGGGCTGTCAGGGACGCTGTCAGGACATCACACTGCTCATCCAGGCCACTTCACACACGGTTCGATTATATGTTCCAGATATTATCAGCTCTGACATTGTGTTGGGAGTACGATGGTTACGACCATTAGGACCTGTAACCACCGATTACTCAAATCTCACCTTGTCATATTCTGGACCCAGCGGCCACGCTACATTATTTGGGCATACTTCTACCCCAGATGGCCAAATATCATCATCGCAGTTGTCTCGAACGTTAGCCTTAGAACCCACAACCACCTATTTTTTTAATTGTCACTGATGCCACATTTTTCACAGAGAATGAACCTCAGGACTTACAAATGATGGAACACCTTCCCATTCCTTTTAAGACTTTACTACAACGTTTTCTTCCTTTATTTCAGGAACCTCAGACATTACCACCACCCAGAAATATCGATCATCAAATTACATTAGAACTAGGCTCACACCCACCAAATATCAAACCGTACCATTATCCTTATTTTTAGAAAAATGAAATAGAGCGCCTAATATTAGATATGTTAACAAAACAACATATTCAACCCAGTACTTCTAGTTTTTCACCCCTTGTTATTTTGGTTAAGAAAAAAGACAGAACCTGGCGATTTTCCGTGGACTATAACACTTTAAATAAAATTACCATAAAAAATAGGTTTCCAATTCCTACCGTGAATGAATTATTAGACGAACTTTTTGAGGCACGAATTTTTACAAAGCTCGATTTACGTTCAGGTTACCATCAAATATGTATGGCTAAAGAGGATATCCACAAACCTGCATTCAAGATACACCAAGGTCATTACGAATTTACTGTAATGCCTTTTGGGTTGTCCAATGCACCATCAACGTTCCAAGCTCTTATGAACTCTATATTTCTACCATATTTATGTAAGTTCATTGTTTTTTTTTGATGATATACTCATCTATAGATGTACTGAAATTGATCATTTGGATACCACGTTCAATATATTAGCTAAAAATCCTAAACCCTAAATTATACATTAAACTCTCCAAATGTTCCTTTTTAACAAAAACAATTGAATTTTTAGGACATCAAATCTCTGACGGGCAAGTTGGACCAACAAAAACGGATCTCAAAGCTATTAAAAATTTTCCAACCCCAAAAAATCAAAAAGATGTTCCAGCATTTTTAGGGCTAACGGGATACTATCGCAAATTTATTAAAAATTATGCAATGACAGCTTTTCCTTTAACTATTGAAAACATACCTTTTAAATGGACTACTATCAGGCAAACTTCGTTTGAGATTTTAAAAAAACATTTGATAAATTCACCAGTTTTAACTTTACCAAATTTTAAATTACCATTTGAAATTGAAACGGATGCTTCCGGGCTGGGCATAGGCGCAGTTTTACTCCAACGGAAATCAGTAGTCTATTTTAGTAAGAAGCTAACATGTATGCTAAGTTGTTAGGCTACGATTATACTATATGATATAAAGCAGGAAAACAAAACAATGTTGATGATACGCTTTCTCGTATCACCTTAAGTCCAAAAAATCCTTCCCCAATGAGCCTAAACACAATGACAATTCCAACTTCGCCGTTGTTGGCTTCATTGGAAATCGATTATAGCACGAACCCTTTTTCTCAACAAATATTACATTTAATCAAGACAACACCACAACAAGCTCCGGATTGGACTCTTAAAGGGCAATACATATACAACAAACAACATATTTACATTCCAGAAAATTCTACATTATGCACAGAATTATTACCGGAGGCTCACGATAGTTATTGGGGAGGACATTCCGGCATTAAAGGCACAAACTACCGTTTACAACAACAATTTTATTGGCCTAACATGTTAACAGATATCACAGAATATATACGAAAATGCGATCTTTGCCAGAAGGCCAAGCCAACTAATCATTTACCTTATGGATTACTACAACCCATAGCAATACCAACTAAATTATGGGCAGACGTAACGATGGATTTCATAACTAAATTACCCTCACAATCTTTTACTAATATTATGGTCGTAGTAGATAGGTTTTCAAAAGCTGCGCATTTTGTTCCAATTAAAAAAATTACTGCACCACACATAGCTAGTTTATTCTGGGAACATATTAGTAAAATTCATAGCATTCCAGAATCTATTATAACTTATCGTGATACTATATTTTTGAGTCATATTTGGACAAAGTTATTTAAAAACCAGGGTACACAACTTAAATATAGCTTTGTATATCACCCGCAAACTGACGGGTTGACAAAAAGGGTAAATCGATCCTTAGAGCAATATTAACGTCTGTTTACCAATCGAAATTCAAAAAAGTGGTCCTTATATCTAAGTTTGGCTGAATATCATTTTAACACAACGTTTAATTCATCGACCGACATGAATCCATATGAAGTCATGCTCGGTCGACCACCCCCTGGGCTTTTATCTTATTGTGCTGGTACTACAATTAATGAAGCAGTAGAGACAACCATGCAAAAACAGGATAAACTTCGGCAACAGCTTAAATCCAACTTAGAGAAATCACAACAACGAATGAAGTCATATGCCGACAAAAAATGGAAGGACATTCAGTTATGGGAAGGAGATTGGGTTCTCTTAAAACTGCATCCTTACAGGCAGCTGTCTCTATCCCGCACTTCAAACAAAAAGTTGAACCTCAAGTATTACGGGCCATATAAAATTCTGGAGATCATTGGCAAGGCAGCCTATCGTAGTCAAGACAACGATGCCCTCGTATGGTGTTGAGCCTAAATGGTGCGGCAAGAACTTTATAAGGCTGTCACATGTGGAAGGAGTTCGTGATGCAGTCACCCCCAAAACTACTTGAACGGACAAAGTAGTGCTCGAGCAAACTGGTTCCTTTTCTCTGTATGCTCATCCAACCTTTATCCATGAAATCAAATTTAGCAGGCACCAACCGCCTTGTTCATCTAGCATCTGATGTAGTGTGCTTCATAACTGCTATGATATTCCTCATGCTAGTTGCTGGACCACGTTTAGAAGGGGAAGAAAGGCTCTCCCTAAGTTTGGTCTTGGAGTAATTACGGGACTGATGTGAAATTCTGACCAGCTACATCCTACTTCGGAAGAATTGACGATGATTCATTAACCTCTACTTCGGAAGAATTATCTCCAATCAAGATAATTATCTTCATCAACTGTAGCTTTGTAAATTATCTTCCAATGTCCAATATGCCAATAAGATGTCTGCGCCAATCTCTAGTGAAGAGTCATTGGAGATGTCATCGTTTTTCTTTTGAAGAAGGCAACATCAGGGTCATTGACCGCAACTATTACAGTTTACTGCAGATTCCATTTACTCCTGAAAATGCAAGAAGGACATTCCTACTGATGTAGTCTTGCCAGTTTTTACACTATCTTATAGTAATGTGTCAAGTAGCAGATGCATGGTGTTTTGATAAGGAGAAGCTACAGTGGGTCTGGAACAGGGGCAGCAATGGAGAACATCAAAGCTGGAACAGAGCGGAAGACCAACTGGGAGCAGGGAGATCGTCTTCATCATCAATGAGCAGCGGCTGGATCGAGAGGGATCAGTGACACAAGTTGCGGAAGCAGCTCGACGGATTGACCGGAAGAAAAACACCTGACGGGCCTTGCGCGTGCAAGCGGCCTGGGATCAGCCGGACGGAGAAGTCGTCGACGATAGCGCGCAGAGAAAAAAACGACGGAGCAGGCGTCGACAATAGAAGAGAAGGACTATGGAAACGACGCTGTCGCTGTCGACGTCGACGGAAGCACAAAAAAAAGGTGTACG
Source organism: Dactylorhiza incarnata (assembly GCA_033032865.1). Lineage (NCBI taxonomy): Eukaryota > Viridiplantae > Streptophyta > Magnoliopsida > Asparagales > Orchidaceae > Dactylorhiza > Dactylorhiza incarnata. Next base: position 4,276,930 of record JAWHQI010000163.1, on the reverse strand, counting down.
ATCTCAGCGGAGGAAGAGAGGCTACTCGTGAACCCAGAGCCGCTCCCGTCGATGAAATCAGACGTCCATTCCGTCGACAGGAGCGGGAGCAGCGCAGTCCACGGGATCACAACTACGCACAGACGGCGGAAGCGAGGAATAAAAACAAGAGCACGCACGGGATTAAGGCGTCACACAGCTAGAGGAAAAAATTAACTCATCTCTGATACCATGTTGGATATAAGAAAAGGAAATAACAAGTGCTTTATTCATCCCACAAAGGGGGGATTTAAAGGACATACATGGACTCAAAACCTTGAAGCAACAATGTGGGACTAAACCCCCAAACACCTAAAGTCTCTAATAGACCGTCATTGACTCGATAATTCCAACAGATGCCCCAAAAGGAAGAGTTTTTAATTGTGACAGTTCCATTTAGAGCTTCATTTGAAGTTGAGGTCAACGTCAGCCACCTCAGCGATCCATCTCAAATTCCGGCGATCCGCAATGAGCCCTCATTCTCGGGGTGGTGCGATGTCGAGGAAGGAGTAATGTGCTTCTTTCCATCGGCTGGTGAATCTGAAGACTTTGATCTACCACTTCTCTAAAACTGCAGATCTGAGAGAGCCCATCTGTGAACGCTTCTTCCCTATCTTTCTGAGCTTGCAGCAGATTCCTTCATTTTGATTCCCTCATGAATGTTCTTTTTGTCTCTCAGTATCTCTGTTAAGAACTCCTCCGGGATCGAAAACAAGTATAACCATAGAAATCAAGAGTGGCCTAACCTCACCAAATATTTCGATCATAGCATCAGAAATAACAAAACCTTCACACTCCATTCGGTCAATTTCAACATCATCACTATAGGAAACAGAATACTCCACTTTTTGAATTAACAGCTCTTGAACTAATTTTTCTTGCTCCGATTGTTTTTTCACCAACGGCCATGAATTAGCAGCCGCATTGGAGTAAGTAATCCAAATTTGCTCGTGTTCTTGTTTCATCATTGGAGTTGCGGACATGGATGGGGGAGGCGGCGAGAAAGAATTCCGGCGCTTTCTTGATCATTTCTTGAAAATTTGCTGAATTGGGTTTAAATTCTGTGAAGGTAGCATCCAATAGTTCCCGCAAATCACGGAACTCGAGCACAACAGATTGTTGTAGTTGATCGGATCGTCGACGCATGTCATCAAGAACGCGTTGAAATTTATCATCTATGCTTTTTTGACCGGCCTCAAGCATGGTTTTGAGGTCGTCCATCATCGTGGAAGGCACAGAGGATGGGCCGTTCTTGATCACAGCTCGCTGAAGTTTGTCCGAATTTACCGTTCTTGATCACAACTCGCTGAAGTTTGATGGAGGATTGCGAGCGGTGACGAGAGCACCAAATTGTTGCGATTATTCGCGTGACGAGGTCGCCGGAGAGTTCGCCGGCGTTGCAAGATAATATAGAATACTAGAAGAGGGGAGACAAGAGAAGAAACAGAGGAAGAATGACCAAGAGAGGGGCCAGGGTAGGGAGAGACGGGACTAGGGAAGGGAGAACAGAGGAAACTCTTTATTAAACTTCAAAGCCTAAAACTATTACAGAGCTTAAAGGTATTTATAGGCGTTAATTAGCCTGTATTACAGAAATTAATGCATTTAAACAATATATCCGTTGTTCTGCTAACTAAGAACGTTACAGTCTTTGAATGCATGAAAGTATTTCTAATAACATCCAATATTTTTTTTGGCTTTTACTTCAATTTCTAACTCTTTGATGCAGTAGGAGTGCAAGAAAAAGGAGGAGATCAAGTTGAAAAAGTGGAGGAAGCCGACATAGTGTTGTTGTCCAATGAGATTGGTCGACGAACTAACAATGATTCACTGACCAATCTTCCGAACAAAGCGGTCGACAATAAGTGAGACTTCATTGACCAAGTAGATGAATGAAGCACCTGCTTTTAGTTTGTTGAATACATGTCCATAAATGTCCATTTATGTAATATAAAGCCCATAATGTAAAGTTTATCATGAAATCCCATTAGTTTCTCTTCAATTCTCTTCAGTCTCACACCTCTAAATTGTAAATTGGTTTGTTCTTTTTACCTATTTATACTCCTTCGAGGGATGAATAAATGTTTAATCTTTTTTGCTCTCTATCATTCTAACATAGTATCAGAGACACTCGATTCCTCCTGTAGCACTCTCGTCGATTGAGCTTCTGCTCTCGCCAATTAAAACTTTTTCTCACCTTTTTTTTCCAGGTACTCGCAGCCCTTGTCTCAGGTACTTGCAGCCCCTGCCTCTGGTGCTCATCTGCTTTCTGTGCTCAACCTCCTGACAAATATCCAACCTTACCTGGGCTTTTATAGGCCAACCAACTGAGAGTGTACTCGCAAAACCCACTCTTTGTACTCGGTGAACCTCACAGCTCGAGACTGCCTCCCAATATTCGCCGCCTTCTAGATCCCAGCTCTCGCCGACTCTAACACTTGCAGTACATTTGATCCACTGAACTCGCCTAGGGCCTCCTCATGCGAGCTCTCCCTGCGAACTCGCTGACTCCTGCGAGCCCGCCTCCTCCTCCTGTGAGCTCTCCCTGAGAACTCGCCTCCTCCTGCGAGCTCTCCCTACGAACTCGCCTCCTCCTGCGAGCTCTCCCTACGAACTCGCCGACTCCTCCTGCGAGCTTGCTATTCTATCTTCTTTCCTACAGAGTGTGGAGTGAGCCTAAAGTATAGGCAGACTCCCTCTTCGCTTTGCTATTCTATCTTCGGGGTAGGCGCAAGGGCTTCGCTTTCTATCTTCTTTCCTCTTCGCCTTATGGATACAGAGTGGTGATGCAGGAAGTTCTAAGCGTAGAAGAATTGTACCCACAGTAGGAAACTAGGAACCATGCCTTCTTTTTTATGAAAGAGCTGACCGAAGTTTAGAGCTTGATGGTCAAAAATGCCCAGGTACATCTCTGAGTTCGTCCACTAAGAACTTGCCTCCTCCTCTTGCGAGCTCTCCCTACGAACTCGCGGACTCCTCCCGCGAGCTCTCCTTGCGACTTCGCTGTCTTCTTTCGAGCTCTCCTTGTGCCTCGAAAATTTTCCTGCATCACAAATTTCAAACATTCATAACTTTTCATCCGATCGTCAGATTTGGATGTATAATACCTTTTCAGAATTCACACAAAATTCTCTACCCACTGGCAAACGAGTTTACCCTCTGAGCTCTTTTCTACCTCTCCGATCGCCCAAATTCGCCTTCGTTTGAAAGTTATCATCACTTTTAACCAGGATTTCACTTTGTACCGATGGACGACAACGCTCTGACCTCTGAATCTCGCCTGCATATCACTCTCAATGCCACCAACTATAGGATATGGTCCTTAGGCGTCAAGTGTTATCTCAGAAGTCATCGCCTATGGGGGCACATTGATGGTTCCACCCCGACGCCAACTCCCGAGGCATCGTACAAAGCCCTTGATCTTGCATATCTCACTCTGCTTGATAATTGGGCTTATGATAAGCATCAGACCATCGATGTCATCCTCCAGTCTGTCTCATCCTCCATCATGCTTCAACCTGAACCATATGACATTGCGACTGCCATGCAAAACCATCTGAGCACGTACTTCACCCTAACTGATAGTGCCTATGAATTCTAACTTATTCAAACTATTCAGTCCATTAGACAAGGAAACCTCACTATTCGATAATATCATGTGACTATGATGGATCTTTGGAACTAACTCAACATTATAGAGCCTACTCCTCTGCCCAAAGATAATAGTCCCTTCTATCACTAGTACCTTGCTCTTCGTGATCGTCAGCGAATGCTACAGTTCCTCATGCACCTCCGGTTTGAATATCAGACCTCCGCAGACATTTTCCTTCAACGTTCCCCAACTCCCCCTCTAGATGTTGCGGTGAACGAACTCACTACTGAGGAGAATCGAAGACTTCCTCTTGAGACAAGCTCTTCTCTAGAACCCTCTGTCATGGCCACCCCGCTCGCTAATGTTACTCCACCCGCTGATATTACTCCGCCCGCTGATGTTACTCTGTCCATTGCTGTGGTTACTCCGCATCCTCCAAAATACTCATCTTCTGGATCTCATCCTAACAAATCTGGGTAACCCTCTCATGGATAAAAGTGGTGTACTTGGCACAAATGATATGACATCCATAGTACTCAGGATTGTCATGCTCTCGCCAACCATAAAGCCCAAGAAGCAGTCGCTAACAGATTCCCAGGGCGTCCTACTCCTTAGGCTACTGCTGACATAACTTTTCTTCCTATTACCGGTCGTGGTAATCTCCAAGATCACTCTCTATTCACTATTTATCATGTTCCTCGTCTGGCTATGAATCTCTTATATGTATCCTAGATTATTGACATGAACTTCTCTGTTTCTTTTAATGCTTCCACTTGCCTGATAGTCTGATACATGATCCTCTTACATGAAGGTTGTTGGTAAGGAACACCAGAGGAACGGTATTTACTACATTAATAGTCTTCATCTTCCGCTGCCATTCGTTGCTGCCACTACAAGTGCTCCCTCTACTTCCGTGCCAACGACCATGTGTAATCTTTGACATCGACATCTAGCCCACATCTCGCTGCCACGATTTCAATCCTCGCCTCATTTGGAGCCCTTGAGACCATCTCTACTAAGGCTCTTAATCCCTGTATTAGTTGTATTAGAGGTCGTCATATTGACACCCCTTTTTCTTCTAACTCCTTTGTATCGTCTTCACCTTTGAATTAGTTCACACAGATGTATGGGGACCTTCTCCTCACATATCAAAAGGAGAAAATAAATATTATGTTATTTTTGTTGATGACTATTCTCTCTTTACATGGTTCCATCTATTGAATGCTAAATCTGGTGTTTTTTTGTGTGTGTGTGGGGGGGGGGGGGGGACACAAAATATTGTGGATGAAAAGGTGAGGATGAGGGGTTTCTAAACATGGGAGCCCAACCAAACGACAAGCAACAAGTCTAGGCGAACACCCACGTGTTCACACGTGCTTTTGGCGGAAAATATCATCGTCATCAACAACCAAACATCTTTCTAAGAAGTGTCCGAACTGAGGGAGAGTTAATCTCATATGCCATGGTGATTATTGAGAAGAGGACAAATCAGAAAAAGTACACTATGCGGTGGTCCCTGGAGATGTTTGCGACGTCGACAAGTGGTTTGTGTAATGAGGAGGTTGTTGGTAACCATCGAAAGGGTTGAAGATGATCCACAACTTCACAACCTTTTCTGCACCAGTTGAAATGTTAATAATTACGTGATCGAGATAATTTTTGATGGTGGTATCCAGAAAAACATCATTAAATGATTTCCCTTGAAGTGATGAAGCGAGTCTAATTGCAAGCTCACAAACATTCCACTCCTTACAAAATCAGAAGGATAAAATCAGTTGGACGTATCAAGAATAAATAGTGCAATGTTGAATTTTCATTAATGAGTAGAAAGATTTAATTGTGTGTGATGTCGTGGATATGGATGCGTGCCACCTTATGTTGGGAAGGTCACGACAGTTTGATATACATGAAGAATGGATGTGATCATGTTGAGTATTGGAACCAAGAAAATCTTAGTTCCAAATGTTTAAAATGTAGCCCAAAGTTACTGATCCTGCAGTCTAACCTCACGGATCTGATGACAAGAGAGAGAGAGAGAGAGAGAGAGAGAGAGAGAGAACAGGACTGTCTATAAATACGACCCGAGTGCTGTAGCGAGGAGGTTCCACCACGTACTCGGAAGTCGAAAAGATCTACCCCTCCAAAACCAAAGGGCTGAGCGACATGTACAAGGAAGGCACGGACTTGGCGAGTATGAAACTTGAGGGGGTCAACGTGTCATTCCTGGTACCCCTGAGGTCCTATTTATAGACAAATCCTGGGGTGGCGGGGTATGTATGCGAGAATACCCCACCACTGTGAGATACTTACCACGTGACTTATGGAGCAACCTCGCCCACATGGAGACTAAGAGGTGCTACTCGCCTATAGCGAATGTCGCGAGAACTCGCCCTCTGACAGTCTTTGGATGCTCGCCTATACTGGCGAGTTGCAATGGGTACTCGCCCATAATGGCGAGTTGCAATGGGTACTCGCCCATAATGGCGAGTTGCAATGAGTACTCACCCATACTGGTGAGTTGCAATGGTACTTGCCCATACTGGCGAGTTGCAATGGGCACTTGGCGCCACTTGCCCATACTGGCGAGTTGCAATGGGCACTTGGCGCCACTTGCCCATACTGGCGAGTTGCAATGGGCACTCGCCCTTTGACAAATACCTGCCACTCATTCATTAATTTTAGGACATGCAGTTTCATGTTGTCGAAACAATTGTTTCTGAGATACATAGTATCTGCGGATGAGATTCATGCAGATAAAAAAGGTGCGGGCAATCCGAGATTGGCGGCAATCGAGGATAGCAACAGAAGCGTGTAGTTTTCACGACAATTTTCCATAGGAAATTCGTGCGAGAATTCAGCTCCATCGTTGTACCCATTTTACTTAATACTTGAAGAAAGTGATGTTCTATTGGGTCGAAGAAGTTGACCATAAATTTGAGCTTATCAAAGTGGGACTAACCGCTACAACTGTACTCGTGCTACCATATTTCAACAAAGCCTTTGAGTTGAAGAGGGATGCATCATTGGTGAGTATAAGAGCTGTGCTATCTCAAGACGGTAGACGGTCTCGTCTCATGCGAAAAGCTGAACGACCCTCAAAGGAAGTGAACCACTTATCAGATCAAACTGTATGCGGTGGTTCACACAGTCAAACATTGGAGCAATACTTGTTTCACAAGAATTTGTTTTGCAAGCAGATCACGAGGCACTCAAGTTTCTGGATGGACACAAGCACATCAATTACATGAATACATGGTGGATAACCTATCTTCAACAGTTTACTTTTGCCATCAAGCATAAGAGTGGACAACACAACAAAACTATGGATTCTTTGAGTCGTTGTACAAATCTAATGGTATGATTCAGATTGAAGTCATTGGTTTTGATTGTTTGAAGAAGCTGCATAGTGACGAAGCTGATTTCAGAGTTGAGTGGAGCAAATGCAGTGTGGGAACCTTCACAGTTCTTTTCCTACTGCATGAGGTTTTCTGTTTTACAAATACCGGCTCAACATTCCCCAAGGCTCATTGTGAGAGAAGTTGATTGTAGAGTTACATTGTGGTAGTCACTTTGGAAGGGGTAAGACATTTGAGTTGGAAAAGCGAAATTATTGGCCTCACTTAAAATGTGATGTGCATTGCGTTGTACGTAAGTATATGGTGTGCCAACATAGTAAAGGACAATACAAGAATTCTTGGCTTTATATGTCACTCCCCATTCCGACCTCACCATGTAAGTATATCTATATATATTTGGTATTGGGATTGCCATGCACACATAGATATTATGACCCCATTCTGGTAGTGGTCGTAGATTTTCAAAGACGACACATTTTATCTTGTGTTGGTAGATGTCAGGGTCTTCCCACATTGCTACCATTTTCTTTCGTGAAGCAGTGCACCTATATATAATTCCCAAATGTATCACTTCTGATCGAGACACTATTTTTCGAGCCATTTCTAGAGGATTTTGTGGTGCATGTTCCGCACTGAGTTACAATTCAATAGTTCTTTCCATCCTTAATAGACGGCCATGCGGATGTCGTTAATTGCACACTTGATCAACAAACGGCCAGTGATTGTCCCAGACAGTAGGATCTAATGCTTGCCCCCACGAGTTTGCATTCAACAATATGACAAATCGTTTCACGGGGAAAAATACCTTTCACACTTGTCTATCAACGCCCATCTCAACACACCCTAGATTTGATTTTCCTACCAAAATTGATGTTATACTAGCGGAAGTCATTCACGAGCTTCAAAAATCAAATGAGGAAAAGTATAAGCACCCCGCAGAAAGAAAATGGTGCATACAAGTCTTTACTGAAGGGGGCCTTATGATGGCCCTTTTCGGAAAGAACGATTCTCCATCGACACCTACAATAAACTGAAACCAAAGAAAATCAATCCATGCAAGATCCTGTACCGCATTAGTGATAACACATAAGTGATTGACCTTCCAGAATGTGACAAATCTTTCTATCATTTATTCAAATATTTCCTTCTATGACAACATAGACTCAAGGTAGAGACCTTTTCAAGATGGAGCGACTAACTAAGTTGCACGGGGATGGGGATGAGATACAAGATACATTACATATATGAAAAATGTGATTTTTGAAAAACTTAGGATACATGGTATGTTTTATTTTTATTATTATTTAAATATAAGTATAAATTAATATAAAGACATGTGTGACATTCACGTCTTATTCATTTTTTTCATCATTATATCTCACATATCATATATTAAAGTATGTACGCAAATGAATCTTACCACTTATCATTCAACATTTTTCTTTCACATGTCTTTATTTATGTCATCATCACAAAACACCTTTTTTGGGCATTTTGAGCATACTCAGGTGTATCCAATAATATATCTGAAACTATCCCTAAGTATCCAATTTTTTTTTCTAAAAGAAAAAGAAAAAAATTCCGAGAGTTTCGGGAACGGGTTTCCTAAAATTTGTTGGAACATAGTTCAACCCTATTACTGATTTGGGCTAGGATGTCTATTTCTAGGTATAGGATTTATTTTGACCCATCATGTATAGTATAAGGGTCATAGGCTAAGCCTAGAAGAGATTTGAAGATTAACTAAGACAAGGTGTTCGACGAACTTCGAACACGTTCGACGAATTCAGAATCCGTTCTACGAACTTAGTTCGACGAATTTCAAAGTTCTGTTCGACGAAAGTCTCTTCGTGTTCGACGAACTTCCCAGTTTAAGTTCGACGAACTTTCCCTCTGGTCGACAAACTTTTTCAGAGTTTCTATATTCAGTGACCTCTTCTATTCAGAGTATTATTTTTGGAGTTATCCTCAGGATTCCTTATGAAGGCTGACAGCTGTTCTCACTATAATATCAGTCAGTTATTGCAGTATTTTCTTTCAAAGATTTTATGACCGTTGCTGCATTAATTAAGGGCTGCGTGCATATTATTCTATAAGGCAGATTGCAAGTTTCAAGGAATTTAATATATTAGTATTCCTTTTCTGTCAGAGAAAAATCCTTCTTTTTATCTCATTCCTTTCCAGCCCGGTTGAAAATTTGAAAGAGGATCAACTCTCTCCCGTCCAGAGATTATCTTTGCTATTTATTCTAGAGGAAGACACAGATACAAAAATATACATAAAGATAATCTTTTGCTACTCAGTTGAGATTGCTCTCAAGAACTCTCTCTGATTTTCTCTGAAGTCTTCATCTTCTCCAGTCGCCTAATCTTAATCTCTAGGAATCATCTGCATCAAATCCTTCTAGAGAATTTTTGCTGGAGATACTCTGAAGATCAAGAAGACCTACACCCTGAGCAGATTTTCTCTCCTGTTTTTTTCTTACTCTTATTCACAGGGGGAGATCTGACAATCATTCAACAATCCACTAGTCTTCTCTGTTGTTAGAGAAAAGAGAAGACACCATCATCTTTACATACTTTTATTTTTATAACTGTGTACAGGGTTGTAACTCCCTTTAAAAGTTGATTTTTGGTTTTGAGCACCTGATCAAAAGCTCTGTGGTGGTTTTGAGCACCTGATCAAAAGCTCTGTGGTGAAGGCTCACCTGATCAAAAAGGGCCCTAGTGGATTTCCTACCAGGGTGGTAGAAGAGTAGATGTACCCAAGTTGACTGGGGAACTACTATAGATCCTTGTGTCTTCTGTGTTTGTCTTTATTATTTGTATGTGCTGTGTTTTAGTTTGTGTTTATATCTGTGCTGCACTCACTTACACATATACTTAAATAACTTAAATTGTTCTCTACAAATTTGTTTAGGCTTAGTGAAATTATATTAAAATACTCTATTCACCCCCCCTCTAGAGTAATCTTGATCTATCCCCACTTTCAATTGGTATCAAAGCCTGGGTTGGTTGTTACAGGCTAACACCTGGACCAACAGATCTGATAGATCTAAACTACTTTAAAGGTTTTCTTTTAGAGCCATGACACAGAACAAAGAATATTCAAGCACAAGACCTCCTATGTGCAATCTGAACAAGTTTGCACTATGGCAAGCAAGGATCAAACTTTACATGAATTCTATTGATGAGGAAATTTTTAATTCTATTTTGACAGGACCTCCAACTGCATCAACCTCAACAACAACAGACACAACTGCTGTCCCTCCTCCAGAATGGACAGAAACACAAAAGAAACAGAAAACTGCTGATGCAAAGGCCATGAATATCTTGGCACAAACCATGTCTGATGACATATTTCAGAAGGTGGTTGACTGCACCTCTGCCAAAGAAATTTGGGACTCCCTCACAAGAATGGTGGCAGGATCAGCAGATGAGAGAAAGGACAGAAGATCACATTTGATCTCCCAGTATGAGAATTTCAAAAAGGGAGAATCAGAGACTGTTGCAGAAATGTACAACAGACTCAGCCTCATCATCAATGAGCTGAGAACCCTGGAGAAAGTGATCACAGTCACTGAAATTAATGACAAGATCCTGATGTGCTTCCCCAGCATATGGGACACAAGAATTTGGCCAATTAAAGATGCCAGAGGACTAAGTGAGATTACAACTGAGAATCTCCTTGGGAAGCTCAAATCTTATGAGCAGCTGATAAAGAGCAGAGAAGCAGAAGCCTCTCCATCTTCATCCTCAAAGAAAGAGAAGAACATTGCCTTTCAGGCAACAGAGGAAGAAGACAAGATTGGTGATCAGGAGATGCTGAGTCTCTTAGCAAAGAGATTTTACAAGATGGCAAGAAAGGACTTTAGAAGAAAGCCCAACAGGCACAATGAAAAGCCCAACAGGCACAATGAAAAGCCAAGGTATGATAAAACTCCATCTAAAGAGATAATATGCTTTGGTTGCAGGAAACCTGGACACTTCCTCACTAAGTGTCCAGAAGCTCACAAGAAAAGTAGGAGAAAAAGCAGGAACACTCCAGCAAACACTCATCAAAAGGCCACAAGAAAAGAGAAAAAGGCTTTGTTGCTGAAACCTGGAGTGACACTGAGTCTGAGTCATCCTCCAGTTCCAGTGATAAGGAGAAGGAAGCAGAAGATAAGGAATTCTGCATGATGGCAATCAATGCCTCCTCATCAAATGACAACTCAGATGATGAATCTGAAACTAATGGGGATGAGGTAATTTCCAGTTTTGATTTTCATTCAGAACAGTTTAAAGATGATTTTAAACAGTTGTGTAAAGATATGATTAGATCAGAGAAAGAAATTATTTCTCTGAGAGACAAGTTAGCTAAGATGGATGGAATATCCACTGAAAACATTAAGCTCAAAAATGAGCTAAGGATTTCCAGGGAACAAGTGAGTTCTCTAGAAACACAGCTAACTGAGGCCAAGCAGCTAGAAAATTCTCTAAATGGAAGAAGTCTCAAGCTGATGGATATCACAAGCACAGTGAATGCCAGGCTGAATGGCAAACTGGGCTTGGGGGCATCATCTAATCAACCTCTTCTTTTGAAGAAGAATATGTTATCTACCCCAGTAAAATTTGTATCTGAAAAAGGGAAAGAAGCAATACAAGACACAGGAAAAATTCCTGAAACAAATTTTGTTCAAGCAAGTTCGTCGAACGACGATCGACGAAACCAACAGGTTTTGTCGAACACAGATAGACGAAAACCAAGGCCTGAATCTAAGCAAAAAACCTGCTGCAAACAGGGCTCGACGAATGCCACATCGTTCGTCGAACCAGGTCGACGAACACAACAAAGTTCGTCGAACGCCAATTTTACTAAGGACAGACGACATACATCCTCTTCTAAACTGAAGAATCCCTTTAGTGATTGGATTATCCCTCCTAGAAGATATCACCCTCTAGGTTATCATGGTCAACCTGTTGTCTCATATATTTCTACATTTCAAGGTTACAAGAAGCAACCCAAGGTAACCTGGGTTAAGAACACCTAACCCTTCTTATATTGCAGAAAAAGGACTATTCTACCACAGAGGAACAATGGTACTTGGACAGTGGATGCTCAAGACATATGACAGGAACAAGAGCCAAATTAATCAACTATAAGGCAAAGGTTGGACCAAGAGTGATTTTTGGAGATTCCAATTGGGGACAAACAGAAGGCTATGGATCAGTCCAGATTGGGACAATCACATTTAAAAAGGTAGCCTATGTAAGCGGACTCAAACATAACCTCATCAGCATAGGTCAACTATGTGATGAAGGATATCAAGTATGCTTCAACCAATCTAGATGTATTATCTTTTCTGAAAATAATATTGTTATTTTAGGAAATAGACAAGGTAATGTTTATTTAGTAAATTTTAATTCAGCCAAACCTGAGATCTGCTTGTTTAACCAAGTCAGTAAAAATACTGATTTGTGGCATAGGAGACTAGGTCATGTAAACCATAGGACCCTAGCCAAGTTATCAAAGGACAACCTTGTCAGGGGACTACCTTCTGGATCATACAAGAAGGAAAGCCTTTGCAGGGCATGTCAATTGGGAAAGCAGACTAAGAGCAGCTTTAAGTCATTATATAAGAGTGATTCTCCTAGGATTTTGTACTTGCTGCACTTAGATCTTTTTGGACCCCTTCCCATACACAGTTTGGGAGGTAAGTCTTACACTTTAGTCATTGTTGATGACTTCTCTAGATTCAGTTGGGTATTCTTTCTGAGAAGCAAGTCAGATAACTTCAAGGTTCTTACAGACTTTCTCAGGAGCATCAAGATTGAGTATTCTACTCAGATTGCATTGATCAGAAGTGATCATGACACTGAGTTTGAATCTCTTCTGATGAGAGAATTTTTTGAGAAGGAAGGTATCAGGCAATGCTTTTCAGCTCCTAGAACTCCTCAACAAAATGGGGTAGCTGAAAGGAAAAATAGAACACTGATTGAATCTTTGCTTGCAGATGCTGTTTTGCCCCAATCCTTTTGGGCTGAGGCTGTTAGCACAGCAAACTATGTTTTAAACAGAAGTTTAATTCATAAACAAAAGGGCAAGACACCTTATGAACTGCTTAAAGGGAAGAAGCCTAGAGTAAATTACTTTAGGGCTTTTGGCTGTAAGTGCTTTATTCATAATAATGACAAGAAGCACCTAGGAAAATTTGAAGCAAAAGCTTCAGATGGCATTTTTGTTGGTTATTAAGTTAGCAGTAAGGCTTACAGAGTATTTAACAAATCTTCTTTTAAAATAGAAGAATCTATTCATGTATCTTTTGATGAAACTAACTTGAGTTGCAAGGAGAGAAATATCTCTACCTCACAAGATGCACAGGTACCAATTCTCTGTGAGAAGTTAGATAATCTAACTCTACAGAAAGAGGATCTAATAAATCCTTCTCTACTACCTAATGAGGACAGTGAAGAAGAATGTCCTATTGCACCAACATTGGGTACAACAAATATTCCTACAAATCTTGAGGCTGTTAATGCTGAAGTTCAGGAGGACATAGAAATTCCTCATAGAGAAAATGAACAAGCTCAAGGAGAAGTTATTTTCCCTACTGATTATGTCAACATAAGAGATCACCCTAGATCTCAAGTAATTGGTGACATCTCAGTGGGTGTGCAAACAAGAAATCAACTAAATCAAAATAATTTTCACACCTGTTTCCTCTCTCAAATTGAACCTCAATCCATCAAAGATGCAGAGCAAGATCCCAACTGGATTACTGCTATGCAAGAGGAATTAAATCAATTTGAAAGGAACAAAGTATGAGAACTTGTTTCAAGACCCAAGAATCATCCAGTAATTGGCACTAAATGGGTATTCAGAAATAAATTGGATGCTCAAGTAATTGGCACTAAATGGCTAACACGTGTCTTCTCGTCAAATCCGTTCCGCGCAAACCCTCGTCTTCGCCGAACCCTAATATTTAATCTTTATTCGTTTGGATTCTGTCTTTTGCGCTCTCAAACTCTTCGTCTCCCTCCAGTTCCCTTTGCACTTGATCGTTTTTCCTTCTTTGCAGGAACAATGTCGATCACTGCTGGAGTTCTCGCCTCAATAAAGTTCGATACGGGATTTGATATTGATCTGGAATCGTTTGCCCAGTCAGGAGAAGGCTTCACAAACATTCTGAATCTCTTTGAAGACCCAAAGCTGCGCAAGTTTATGACTTGCCGGCCCAAGATTCATATCAATGAGATAAAGGAATGGGCATTCACTTCTGAGATTCGAAATGACACAGAAATTGCAGGAAAGGTTTCAGGGAATGAAGTTGTTCTGAGTGCTGCTGTTTTGTCTGAGATATTTGAATTTGAAAATGGAGATTATGATTTGGAACTCACTGAGGAAGAATTCAATCTAATGCTGGACAGGATGGGGTACTCTGGGAGTAACCCTAAACATCTTCTTAAACGTGATTTTGCAGTGGAATACACCTTCCTGGCAGATGTTGTGGGAAAGGTTCTGATGGGGAAGAGCTCAGCACATGACTACATAAACAGGAAGCAATTTCTAGTCATGACTTCTTTGATTGAGAAAAGGCACATCAGCTGGGGTCGGACTCTGTTTGATTCCATCAAAAAGAAAGTGACCTCAAGGAATGTAGGCTATGGAAGGATTCTGGGAATCTTCCTTCAGGCCAAGTGTCCAGCCCTCTCAGTTTCTACTGCTGTTGGCATTAATGCCTCAAAGAAACTGACTCCCCTTCTCTTCAAGAAGTGGGATAGGACTTTCCTGAAGAAATCAGCTCCAGTGGCTCCAACTGTTCAAGCTTCTGAGGACACCAGGGCTGTAATAGCCACTCCCCCACCCCAGATTCCTCCTCCTCTCTCACAGACTCTTCAACATTCTGAAGAGCCTGCCTCCTCTTCTCTTACTCCTCCTCCTCAAGCCACTTCCATTCCAGATTTTTCTCAGGATGAAATTCCATCAGATTTCACTCCTCTTCCTCCTCCATCCACTTCTTGTGCTCATACCACATCTTCCATCCCTTCTTCTTCTTCTTCTCACCCAACTCCAGATGTACTGGTTGTGGATGTCTCACAAATAGCCACCCAGGTGTTTGGTCACATAGCTTCTAAATTACGGGAGCTTATTGATCAAAGTCTGGCCCCAGTGCATTCTAAGCTTGATCTTATTCTCTCTCACCTTGCTTCTCATTCCTCTTCCTCTTTCCCTTCATCTGGGGGCCCAGACTCTAGTTTCCCAGAGTCTAGGCAGGGGGAGATGTTCCAGGATGAAGCTCCAGAGGAAGTAGTTCCTGAAGAGCAAGGGTCAGACCTAGTTGATGTCAGCACAGTCTTGGTCTCCCTGGCTCAAAGCACAGAAGGTGCTCCTCCTCCTCCTTCAGAAGTTCCTCCTAGCAGCTTTTTCAAATCCACCCCTCTAGTGGATCAAATTCTGCAGCTTACCATTCAGTCCCTCTGCTCAGACCCATCTTCCAAAGTATCAGCTGAAGGCCTCTCCAAGGCCATTGTCTGCTATTCCCCAGACTTGGAAGCCAGGCATGGAGATTTGCTAGTGTCTCCAGTTCCAGAGCCAGTTATCTCTAAGGCAGATCAGGAACCTGCTGTTCCTGAACAGGCAGTTCCTGATGAACAGATGCCAGTTGCCTCTGCCTCTGCCTCTGCCCCCTCCTATTCTTCTGAGCCTGCTGCTGCTGCTGCTGTCAAGAATGTTGATGATGATTTAGAGAAAAGAAGAATTGAAGCATACAAAGAAATTGATGAAATGTATGAGAATGTGCCTTCATCCTCAAATTCTGATGTTGATGATGACAGTGATGATAGTAATGCCAAAATCAAATCCAAGAAAAGAAAAGCTCCATGCAAGAAGCTGCCAGCCCCTTCCAAAAGGCCTGATAAAAATGACATTCCCTTTTATGTGCAGAAAAATCTCAAGCCTCATGAAATAACTCAACCTTGGATGCAATTCTCCAAGAATGAGTTGAAGAGAAGGAAGCTTGAAAGAAGATACCAGAAGGATCACCCTGCTGTGTTCAAGAAACCCCCTCCTCCTCCACCTCCTCCAGGTGCAGGTTCTGCAGGAGGACTTTCTTCCACATCCAGGACATCTCAGTCTGCTGGGTCCAAGCCATCTGGTCATTCCTCCTCTTACTGGGAAGGAAGATCTTCAGGTTATCAGGTTTATGAAAGAAAGCATAACCAATTATCTGAACAAGAAATTGAAGATAAGGAAACTGAAGATAAAGCTGAAGCAGATAGATTGTACAATATGGCAAGGTTTAGAGAGCATGTTGCTCTATCTCAGATAAAAGAGGCCAGAGAAAAAGGTATGGATACCTCTCACATTTCTACCATATCTCCCTATAGAGAATAGGAATTTCAACAGTACTAGGTGAAGAATATGTTCAACACTTCTGCCTACATGAGTCTTCACCCAGAGGCTGTTCTGCCAACTATTTTCAAGAAGGTAACACTGGGTGATAAAGACTGCAAGCTAAGCAGAAGGCAATCTGAAGATACTAACAGGAAAATAATCTTCAAGAAGTCATCTTCAGAGGACAGGAATCCTTAAAAATCTCTCTCTGGTTAATTGATTCTTAATTATTCTGTGATGATATCTGCTTGTGACAATTGATCTATATCTGCTGAATTTCCTTTCTGTCAGATATTTTTTTCTTATAATTCTGTTATGCATATTTTGATAAATGCTGGACATAGGATCATAACCCAAATAGGGGGAGATTGTTGGAACATAGTTCAACCCTATTACTGATTTGGGCTAGGATGTCTATTTCTAGGTATATGATTTATTTTGACCCATCATATATAGTATAAGGGTCATAGGCTAAGCCTAGAAGAGATTTGAAGATTAACTAAGACAAGGTGTTCGACGAACTTCGAACACGTTCGACGAATTTAGAATCCGTTCTACGAACTTAGTTCGACGAATTTCAAAGTTCTGTTCGACGAAAGTCTCTTCGTGTTCGACGAACTTCCCAGTTTAAGTTCGACGAACTTTCCCTCTGGTCGACAAACTTTTTCAGAGTTTCTATATTCAGTGACCTCTTCTATTCAGAGTATTATTTTTGGAGTTATCCTCAGGATTCCTTATGAAGGCTGACAGCTGTTCTCACTATAATATCAGTCAGTTATTGCAGTATTTTCTTTCAAAGATTTTATGACCGTTGCTGCATTAATTAAGGGCTGCGTGCATATTATTCTATAAGGCAGATTGCAAGTTTCAAGGAATTTAATATATTAGTATTCCTTTTCTGTCAGAGAAAAATCCTTCTTTTTATCTCATTCCTTTCCAGCCCGGTTGAAAATTTGAAAGAGGATCAACTCTCTCCCGTCCAGAGATTATCTTTGCTATTTATTCTAGAGGAAGACACAGATACAAAAATATACATAAAGATAATCTTTTGCTACTCAGTTGGGATTGCTCTCAAGAACTCTCTCTGATTTTCTCTGAAGTCTTCATCTTCTCCAGTCGCCTAATCTTAATCTCTAGGAATCATCTGCATCAAATCCTTCTAGAGAACTTTTGCTGGAGATACTCTGAAGATCAAGAAGACCTACACCCTGAGCAGATTTTCTCTCCTGTTTTTTTCTTACTCTTATTCACAGGGGGAGATCTGACAATCATTCAACAATCCACTAGTCTTCTCTGTTGTTAGAGAAAAGAGAAGACACCATCATCTTTACATACTTTTATTTTTATAACTGTGTACAGGGTTGTAACTCCCTTTAAAAGTTGATTTTTGGTTTTGAGCACCTGATCAAAAGCTCTGTGGTGGTTTTGAGCACCTGATCAAAAGCTCTGTGGTGAAGGCTCACCTGATCAAAAAGGGCCCTAGTGGATTTCCTACCAGGGTGGTAGAAGAGTAGATGTACCCAAGTTGACTGGGGAACTACTATAGATCCTTGTGTCTTCTGTGTTTGTCTTTATTATTTGTATGTGCTGTGTTTTAGTTTGTGTTTATATCTGTGCTGTACTCACTTACACATATACTTAAATAACTTAAATTGTTCTCTACAAATTTGTTTAGGCTAAGTGAAATTATATTAAAATACTCTATTCACCCCCCCTCTAGAGTAATCTTGATCTATCCCCACTTTCAAAATTTCCGAGAGTTTCCCTACTCCAAAACTTTTCAGATACGATACGTAAGACCATTGTAAGTATTTGTTCTTCATAGGCGACTGATGCAGGAGGAGTACATGCAGAAGGAGGAGACCAAGTTGAAGAAGTGCAGGAGGTTGGCGCAACAATGCTGTCGAATGAGATTGGTCGAGGAACGAGCAAAGGTTCGTCGACCAATCTTTCGTCCAGCGGAGATTGGCGATCAAGTAAGGTTTCCTCGACCAATTTGGTCGACGACAAGTAATGCTTCGTTAACCAATGACCACGCCAGTCGACGAATAATTAGGGTTTTGTCGACCAATTGGATTGACACCCTAATATAAATAGTCGCACTCATTATTCTTAGGGTTAACTCTTGATAAAAATTTGGAATATTGTTTCTGTAAGAACATAAAGGCGGTTGTAGCCTTGGAATTTCTCGGGAAAGAACTATTTCCATTTATCCGTTGTACCACTCTTCTAGGAACTAATCACCTTACTTGATGGTCACTCTTCTCTTACATGCATGCCCTAATTGTACTAACTGATGACTGGTTGTCTCTCTTATGAATGTCTATGCATAAGATCTGGTGTTTGCTTCATACATGATAAACATGAATAACAAATTTCTCCTTGTAAATTCAGTTGCAGGAAGGTGTTGAACATGCGGCTTTTTCCTAATGAGAAGAGTGGAAAAGCATGGGATCTGAATGTGTGTTTTCTAGTTCATTTATTTTTCTTCTTTCCATACAAACATCTCAGCCCACGTGCCAGAGAATTCAATCACTGAATTATAATGTGCAGGTTATGCAGCATAACTTCGGAGTTTTACTCGGTACTTACTAGCAATCCACATTCTTAAGCACACTGATTAATTGTGATAATATATCTTGACTTTGGATTGATAACAGTAAATATTTTTTCCTTCAGATGCTTTCTTTGATATATTTTGTGATTCTCTCAGTGAGTCAGTTCACCCTTTATGGAATACTGAAGGGGAACAAACCAGACTTCCACATGGCAATGTCATCTGACAAAGCGAGAGCATTTTATGCATCTCTTGTTGAAAAGTTTCGAAAATCATACACAGCAGATGCTGTTAAAGGTGATTTATTATTTATTATTTTATTTTTCTAGTAGTTAGATTAAACCAAGTCTATTTCCAAAATTGTCCTAGCCATATTTTACATATTTGACATGTACAAAATTCGGAAGAGCATCAAGAAACACCTAAATTTAACATTTTACATATCTTGGCAGAAAGAAAGCTGATGTCGGGTAGGCTCGGTGAGTGTGCTCGGGCACCTAAGGACACAATACCTTGTATAGAGTAACGTGCAAAATGGACTCGTGGTTAATGCGTGTTGTTTGAAATTAAATGCATGCAACTTTAGGATAATTGACGCAGGACGGGTCTATAGGTGGACACGGTCGAACACTCGAACGATGCCCTAACCCTACATGCACATTGTAAATGAGTACGCGATGAATATAATGGACCGATGTCGAACCTTAGAACCTTAAATTGAAAATGTGGATGAATGCAAGCACACAAGCAACACACAATCCAATGAACAAAAAACTAACAACATAAACCTTAATGCAAATGTGACATCTCAATCATGCAAGTATGTCCGACGAACAATTAATTAAACAATATTAATTTTAAAATTCTCGCGCCTTTAATCTCAATTAAGCACAAGCATTCAAGCTTAGTAATTAGGAAACAATTGCAAAAATAATAGAGAGTGTACTGAAATTGGAATGCGATGCGAACAAATTTTGCACGTCAATAAAGAGATACAACAGACAAATTAATCTAACCCACGTATTACTAACAATAGAAGATATCCATACATTACGAAGAATGAACACTAGAAAGTAAAAACTCACCAAGTAATTGATGCCTGCGGAGGTAGTGTCTGTCTGAAAATGTAAACGTTGTTGCTTGGGGCTGGGTTGGGGTTGGAAAAGGAGATTGTGGCTGTTTAGAGGGGTTGGAAGGATTGTAGGAGGGTGATAGTGGTTGGTTGTGCCTGGTGGGGGTGTTGAGGGCTGTGGGGGATGAATGGAAGGGCTGGTAGGGCTTCAGAGGGGTGTTTGGGGGTGGGTGTCAGTGGAAGAGGGGTTGTGGAGGGCAGGGAAAGAGTGGCAGTTGCAGGGAAGGCTTGTGGGAGTGCTGGGAGAGGGGGCAAACCATGGGAAAATGGTTATTCATATGGGTTTTAGGGTGGGGAAGGCTGTTGGAGAACGGAGGAGGCTGATAGGGGTGTTGGAAGCGGCGGTGGAAGGTTTGGGAAGTGGAGAAAGTCGTGGAAATGAAGGGGGAGAGCTGAGGGAAGGCTGGCTGTAGCAGGGAAGGGTCTTGATGACGAGGAAGGTCGAAGGTGGATCCAAAGAGGGAAACGGCGGGTGAATGGGGATCCCGTGGATGGGAATGGAGGCAGGGAGGATTCTTGTGGTCGTGAAAGGCTGCAATCAGTGTCGATGAGGATGATGAAGACGGCGGTGTGCTCGATGAAGTCAGGACTCTCAGGCATCGGTACCTGAGGGTGGTGGAGGCGGTGGTGGCTCCCGATGTCGACACCAGGAGAGGGGAGGAGTCGGCACCTCCCGTGATCGAGCGGGTCAGGATTTTCAGAGCCTAAACTCTCGATGCCCCATCCATGCGCCTGTTGGTGAATATAAGAGGGGGGGGGGGGTGATTAGGTTAAATAAATCTGATGGCCACGATCGCCCGACAGATAATTTAACCTAACTCTCAAAATACATGGAAAAAATACATAAAAATATGATAAATCAAGCCGGATGCGATCACGGTCTCTGATCGTCCATCCGACGACCCAAAAATATCAAACTCACAAATATTTGAACGCCAACGTAATCGATCTCCATCAATAATCGATTTGCAGATTAGCAAAGCTAATAATAAAACAATAAACATTGTGCGAGATTCACGTCAATTCACAGATATAATGAAAAACAACAAATTGTAGTTCGTCTCTGATTGGAGTGCACAAGCTGGAACACGAGGTGAATAAGCCAAACAATCTATTTAGAATAAATCGGAAAACAAGCAACCAACATTTAATCTCCACTAGGTAGGGCAAACATCCACAATGTACAATAAAGAAACAATGCAACCAAAAACTACGAACTGATGAGTGTTAGGGCTGTTTTGAGATGCTCGGCGGATGCAAAAGGAGCTTGATTGTTGTAGGAGGCTTGGTGCGGCTATGGGTTAGGCATCGATGGAGGAGGGATGGTGGGGATGTCGGGAAAACTCACGTGGAGTGGAGGGGGTCTGTGGAGGTGTTGGCTAAGGTAATGGGGGGCTGGCGGATCACGGGATGTGGCGGTGTAGGCGGGGGAGGAAGCAGACGGAGGCTGGGTGGTCGGCGGGAGCTGGGGGTGTGGCTGACGGGATGAGCGAAGCTCGGGGTGGCACGGTTGTGAGTCGGCGAGGCTTGATGGGTCGGATTCGGGAAGGAGGAGTTGCTGCGAGGGTCCCTGCTACGGGATTCAACAGAATGAAATGCGGGATTTGCGGGGACAGTGGCCCGAGACGAAATCGAACAGAGAGGGAAGGGAGGGCTTTGCGTGGGTAAGGGGGTTTACCGGTGATTAATCGGGAGATGGATTGAGGGATTTTGCCCAAGGAGTCAGCACTAAGGGAGCAGCGTCGGCACCAAGGTGATCCACCGTCTTGGAAAGAAAGAGCTCCAAATACCTGAATGAATCCAAAGCAGCCCTAACCTCATATATATAAGGATGGAGGGGGGTTTAAGGCTTCCATTATGAACGGCTAAGATTGCACGCTGATAACGGGCATGCATCTAAACCCACAAAATAGGCTAATAAAATGAAAATAAAAATAAAAATCCCCAAAACATAAGGCAGCAGGCCAGATGTGTGCGTGACCTGGATCGTCAAAATGAAGCTTCGATCAATACCTACAACGCGTATATATTCTAGTAGGTTCCGGTGGCACGCGATATGGGTGGCGATCCCCATCAAAACCATTTTGAGCTCTTCTTGCTGATGAGTTTAGCATGCAATTTTAGGCTTATGTACTAAAAATGATCAGCCCAGATAGCTCGGATTGCAATTTTGCATAGCATCTTTTGGATATGTTAGGTAGATGAATTCCATTTAAGAGTATGAACTATGAAGCACTTGAGTGTAGTGAGCCAGAATTCCATATGACAATGTTGCTTGAGATAGTTGAAGCAATTTATTTGTCATAAGTCATTAAGCATACACTCAAACTATTTTATGACTTTCCGAACTTTCTCTTACTAAAAACCTTTCTATTTTCTCATTCAATTTTCAAGAAAATATAGCACTGTCGCTTTAGTGGAACTTTCTTAGGAGTAAGGTGTGGTATCTCATTTACAAGAAGAAATTAATTACATCACTTACTAAATTTAAACATGTCATTTGGTTAGAGTACATAATTGAACTTAGCAAGCACTCCGATGCACAATGTAGTTACTATCGTCCCTACTGATTATCTGTTGACCTTGTGTTGGAATTTTAGGCAAGTAAAGAAATACTCTTCTTATCTGACGCCATTGTGATATTGCTGAAGGAATTCACATCACAGAATTCATAAATTTTTAACAACTTGTTGCAAACCTCAAACTCTTTGTAATTGTGCATTATGACTGTTTATGAGTGCTGATGAATGGCATCTCTGTTCAATTACCAACGATCTGTCCTTAATCTATCGAAATATGCCTCGATCTTTCCTTCTCTCCTCTGCACATTTTACTCTAGTCCTCTATAATTACAATCATCTTCTGCTTTTCCCTTACTAGAGAAGAAAATCTATGGACCAAGCTAAATAATAACAGGTGTTTTAGGAATCATTTCTTATATACATAAAATTAATCTACAAAAATATTATCTGATGATAAATAACATAATTTCTTTGGGTGCAAGTTATTCTTTTAATTTTATTAATTGGCATCATACTTTGTTCTGAAATCGCTTGCTACCCTAAACATGTCCAAGTCACCTCTGAAGCAAATGAGGTTCTAGTACCGTTGATTGATTAATTACATCTGATGGAATAATAATTGCAATATTTTAACTTTTTTGAACCACATTTATAGTTCCAGTGATTCTTCTTGATTATATTGAACAGATGGTGTTTTCGGAGCAATGATGAAGGTGACTGCCCTTAAAGATTTATATATATAATTTCCATTGAGGCAGGCTTGACAAACTCTAGTCATACTTAATTATTGGTAGGTAAATCTGGTAAATGATGGCCCTGTAACTATGCAACTTGATTCTTCCCAATCAAGGTGACTTTAATCTCTACTCTTTTTAAAGCGTGATCATGTTGAGTTGGTATCACATCTAATTAAATACTGATGGAAATGTCAGGTGTTGCTGTGAGACGGTAGGCGATAGAAAGCCGTGATTTCATACAAGATACGAGGTAAGAATTTCTCACTCTCATGTCCGGTGCTTCATGAAACAGTAAAATGTTAACCCTAGTCATGGAACAGCAAATTTCAAAGCTTATTTGTGCTTGTTGATGAAGCCATCCTTTGCAGTTTTCTCAGCATGCTTTCAGGTGAAAGTTTTCATTTAGTAGAGAAAAATTGAGCTGAAATTTAAGCATTTGTATTTATAGTTTTCTTCTTGTTGATTAAATGTCTTCTATTATTTAGGTTTCAATAGAGCATTTACTTCTGTATCTTGTATTTGCTACCATGCATGAGTAAGGTATCATGAATTGTATATGTTTATGTTAGGAAAATCTTACCGCCTTCCTGATTTCAAACCGCCAAAATCATTATTTTAAAATAAAGTGCAATATCAACAGAAATAAAATCCAGCAATTTAAATAATATTTATGCAGTTATGCAAGTGCAGGCAATAAACAAAACATGAATATACTTCATTATGTTTCCGATCCCTTTGAACACAACAATTTTAGGTACTAAAAGCTTCATCATTATTATTTCATAAAAAGGCAGCCCGGTGCACAAAGCATATCCCCGCGCAGCGAGTGTCTGGGGAAGGGTCCCGCAACAAGGGTGAAATGTAGGCAAACTTAACCCTACATCTTTGCAAGAGGCTGCTTCAAGGTCACACGGCAACACGTCAATCTGTGCGCCAAGGCTCCCCGTAGAGATGATAATTGGAGTCGAAATATTTTAGTTTTTCCTAAATTTTGGTTCTTAATGAATAAATATCCTTTTAAGTATGTGATGTATCATCTTTATGCTAGCTAGTTCTTTGGTTATAGTTGAGGATTTCAGCGCTCAATAATCATTTCCACAAAAGCAGTCTTGAAGTACTAAGGCTCTGTTTGGTTGGGCTGTTGCTGATGGAAAGCTGCTGATGAAAAGCTGCTAATAGAAAAATTGCTGATTCTGGAAAACGGAGTTTTGTTAAAAAACTGTTTTGGTGAAATGGAGTTTGTAAAACGGAATTTTGAAAAAGTTGTTTGGAAACAAAACGGAGTTTTGAGCGAAATTTTTTTTTCTCACCAAATATCAAAAAAAGATATATATTTTTCATAATATAATACCAAACACACAAAAATAATGTCCACATTAACCATATATCATGATATCTCCTACGATCTAGATTCATACAATTGATCTGCTATACTATCACGTAGCGCGATCATCTCCTCCACACCACCTGCAGTGTCAGTGCATGTATCTTGTCGCTCTTGTGTGACCAGTCCATCATCTCTACCCCTCTGCTCGGACTCACTGAAATCAAAATCCACGCGCGAAGGGTGACGACGAATGAAATTATGTAAAGTCATCGTGGCCATGACAATATGTGCCTGTTTGTCGAAGCGATAGCTTGGCATGTCCCGTAGTATGACCCACTTCTTCTTCCAAACGCCGAATGATCGTTCTATCACACTTCTAAGCGACGAGTGCGCATGATTGAATATCTCTCGACGCCCTTCTGCGCGACATCCACCACGAGCAAAGTCAGACAGATGATACCTTGTATCTTGATATGGTTTTAAATATCCTTTCTGTAGAGGATAACCAGAATCAACCCAAACCGGTCTCACCACGCTTCAACTCTGTCCATAATTTCCACTCTTTCTTCAAATGATCCCATTTATTCTTAAGTTGGACTTTATCATATTTTTTCCCGGTTTGCATTTCAAATTTGTTCATAACATTTATCCACCCCTGTTTATTAAAATGCGTGGTGGGTCGATTCCCAAGCTCTATCTCTTTTATGCAGATATCACAGAATAACAACACATCATTGTTGTCCCACATAGCGACCACCCCACCATCTTTGGTTTTGCCCATCCTTAAAAAATTAAACAAGATTTAACCTAAACATGTATATTACCACACAAACACATATACATATCAACACACACACACATGTATATGAACACACACACACACACACACACACACACACACACATGTATATGAACACACACACACACACACATGTATATGAACACACACACACACATGAACACACACACACACATGAACACCAAGCACATACACATGAACACACACACATCAACAGCCCAAATACACACACACACACACATCAACAGCCCATATGAACACATACACACAGCCCCAATACATATCCAAACTCAACAGCCCATATGAACACACACACACATCAACAAATACACACAGCACAAATACATACACACACATCAACACACACACACATACACACACATTCACATACACACATACATTCACACACACATACACACACACCACCACCACAACACATACACACCACAACATACACACCACCACCACAACACATACACACCACAACATACACACACACACATAAACACACCCACACCCACACACACATGCATATGAAATAAAACACACACACACACACACATGTATATGAAATAAAACACACACACATGTATATGAACACACACACACGTATACATATCAACACACAACACACACACCACAACATACACACACACACACCACAACATACACACTACACAACACAACATAAACACACCACAACATACAAATACACACACAGAACACATACACACATCACACATAAACACACATAAACACACACTACACACAACACACACAAACACACAAAAAACAGCCACATATCATACATACACAAACACACAGCAACTGGACACACACACCAATTGAACACACACACACAACACACACATATACACACACACACAGCACACACACAGCACACACAGCACACACAGCACACACAGCACACACAGAAGCAGAAATCAAAAACAGAAATCCACAACAAGCTCAACTCCAAAACAGAAATCGAAAACAGAAATAAAAAACAGAAGCAGAAATTTACCCCTATGATGGAGAGCGCTGGCAGGGAGAGGGCTCGTCGTCGACAGGAGGGAGAGAGGAGGACGTCGTCGAGAACGCTGGCAGCGGCAGATCGAGCGGAGGACGTCGTCGACAGGGAGAGGGCTCGTCGTCGCTGAGGGCTTGCCGTCGGAGACTGGAAATCGCCGCTAGGTAAGGGAGATCGCCGCTAGGTCGCGAAAGGGAGAGGAGTCGTCTGCGGGTCGATGTTGCGGCGAGACGCAAAAAATCAGCGCGGTTGGGAGGTATAAGGAAACAGCGGATATTATTAACCGGCGTTTTAGGAATAAGCCGAACCAAACGCCGCTTATGCCATAAGTTGCGGTGCGGTTCAGCCGCACCACAGGCAAAAAGCCGAACCAAACGCCACCTAAAAGCCCATAAGTGTTTTTCAAGCGCTATTTGGGCACTTTATTAAGGCAAATGAAAGAGGCACATAACAAATCAGGAAGCTAGAGGTCCTGCTTTTGTAAAACATTTATGCCTGTTCAGCCATAGCCTTCTATGATTTTATTTCTGCATGCCGGTTCATGTGAACCAAAATTCAAAAGTCCGACATTTTTGTAATCCCCCGTCTCCTTTACGATCTATACGCACCGACTGGAACTCGGCTACAGCGGAACTTGGATTTCTGTTTCAACAAATGTCGTAATTACAAGTCATTGATTATGTAAATAAACAACAACCTGTATCCCTGAAGGATTTGTTTTAAATCAAATTTCGACGCAAACGCAAAATTAGTATTCCCTATGCATCTCTCCCCCTTTTTTGAATTTAATCTCAAATAGAGGCATTTGCAAAGTGCAGGAATCATGTTAAAGCATCAATTTCATGTATGTTTCAAGCTCTTATTTCAGCTAACGAGCAGTGAGCCAATTTGATTATACTCAATTGGGTTTGCTAACAGGTCTTATTTAAGTGCGAAATAATGGCAAATTTAAACAATATAATATAAATAGTTTGCTTAAAATAATATAACAGATGAAAAATAATAAGTATCTATACTATATATATTATACTTTTAAGGGAATTTGTCATCATATTATCAAATTACTATTAGCAGTTGAATTTGTTTGTAACGTAAATATATTTTAAATAAAAATTAAATTAATTATCAAGGCTTGAACATGATACCAAAGGTGTTTCATCAACACTTTTTTATCAACTATATTAATGATTTTTATGAAGAAATATGTAATAAATGTATTACGAGTGAAAATACTATAACTGTCTAACATAATACAACAAGGATACTGAGTGAAATAGTGGTATTATCGTCTCGTCACGCTACCTACAAGGGATGCCAGCGATCAATGATATTGTTATCTAACCAAAATAGTTTCATGAAACCATGGGAATTTCCACCTCAGGCAAGTCATTCGTAGGCGGAATCCAACAACATATAACTGCAATACACCTGAGGGGACATCGAGTGAAGTAATCACGAGACGACCAACGAATTGTCCGCATCCCATTTGCACCACGAGGGATCGGTGCGTGGTGGCTCAACAGTGGTACCATCAATAAGGCCATATAATTGGTGGCTGCGAATAGCATGTTGGGCTGCACTGGACCATTCCAGATAATTTGTGTCATCCAAGACAACAATAGTAATCTTCAACGAGCCAGACTGGCCATGACTCCTAGGAGGATCACTCGAGGAACCGGCCAAAGCACCGGATCGGGGAGCCGAGGAACCGGGAAGAGCACTGGATTGAAAAGGAGGGGAGATAACGGATGGATCATCCATCGTAGAGAACGAAGATATCAAATGAAGCGAAAGTACATCCTACAGGTGCCCCTTAGATCTAGAAGCCGAAGAGAACACCAGAGGATGTGAAGGCGGTGTCTCCGGCAGCCCCCATGGAGGACAAAACCGCAGGCTGGAAGATGAGGATCTAGCGCCGGCGACGAGCTAGGCCAAGGGAGGCTGGCGACGAGAAGACGGGGCACCTGCTTACGCCAGCGTCCCGATCGGCTAGGCGGGATCGCGAGGTCGACGATGCGGGCACGACTTAGCGGGAGTGAGATCGGTGTCGCCGGGGCAAGAGCGACGAGTTTGATTGCTTTTCATCCACAAAATCTTACATGCAAGCCATTTTATTATGTACACACCAAAAACAAAATAAGTTGTAATCAATCAAGAAATTTGAAAATTGTATGAAATAAGGGCTCCGTTTGGGGGGACTTATTTACACCGATCAACCGGTTACGACCGCATGAACCGGACCTTAACTAGTTCTCTCAATCATGAAATATGTGTTTTGTATCAAGCACGAGGAGTTTGATTACTTTTCATTCACAGGCCCTAAACAAAGATCTGAAGATATTGTCTAACAACTGCTTGTTCTAACATGCGACAAGAATCATGGTGGAGATCCCAGAGAAGCTTTCCAAAGTTGTCTTGACTATTTTGTCAACAAGATCAGAGAAGAAGGCACCACATTTATATACTTTGATGCGCTTTATTATGAAATATGCATTCTTAAGTATTTGAGCAAAACTCTCAAACCATATCTTAGAACCTGCCGGCTAAATCTATTGGTATATTCCATATGATGGAAAGGTGTAATATTAGATAGAACACAATTTAATTGAAATAAAATTTAAGAGACATTGCCGCTTATCTTCGCCGGCGGCAAGAACCCGCCTCCTTGAATCGGATTATGCTGGGATGGCAGAGCAACTACAACATGAGCGGATGGCGGGGAATGGAGGGCTTTAAAAAGAGCGGAGAAAATTAGGTATTGGTGCGCAAAGCGAATTTAGGTGTGCACTTAACAATCCTCCTTATTTATACAACTATAAAAAGGAAAACTTCGAGCTATGCTATATAAAGTAAATTTCAAATTAATGTCAACCGTTCGATTCAAGCATTCTTGTTTATGCGCTTGGAAACAAGTTTATGCGACTTTGAACACAATGTCTTTATTCAAGTTCAAATAACTTGGGCCTGCCTGCTTCAGCTGGCTTCATTCTCTAATTCTTATACAACCCAATGTCCATAATTTAAAAAAAAAAAATAATAATTAATCCATCAAAAATGTGGCTAATAACAAAACATGAAGAAAGAAGCACATGATATTAATCCAAACAAGTACACAATTAATTGTATTATTCAAAAGTCCTGATAAGATGCTTTAGGGTCCGTTCGGCACTGTGGCGGCGGCCGTGAATTATGAACCATCATTCATGAACGCCCGACCCCACCTAAGAAAACTTCATCCATTTTTATGTTCAAAATTAGTAATTTTTTTTCTTGACGGCGGTCATAATCATTGTTATGTCAAAACATATTTCATGACGGTGGTGTTTTTTGTCCAAACTCATCGGAGCAAAAATGTCACATCAAACGGATGACGGTTCTCATGACCGCCACCGCCGTGCCAAACGGACCCTTAATTTCCTTCAAGCTGTCCACAACCATCCGTTACATATACAAGTCTACTGCAGAAGCCAAGTATCAGGTAATCTCCTAGTCTCCTAGCTAGAGATGTGTTACTGATCCTACGACGTTGGTTATCTAGTATTATGGTCTGTTTTATATTGAGTCATATTGTATCGAGTCAAATGTATTAGGTGTTTCAATATCATACGCGTCGAGTCAAGTTATGTGAGTCATAGTATTTTATGTGTTTTTATATTTCGGGTATTTTCTTTGTATCGGGTATTTACGCCCATGCCAGTGGGGCCTTATATAAGGAGACTTTGTCATATAATGAAAGGGATCAATGAATGAAAGTTAAAGTTCCCCTCAAGCTCTCCCGTCAGGGGGGTTTCTTCTCTTCCCCCTCAAAGCTCTTCTCTCCTTCCTCCGCCTCTCTAGAGTTTCGTCTTCTCTCTCCCTCATTTCTAGGGCTTGCCCTTGTATCTCCATCCCCGCTGAAAGCTGGCCCCAAAACCTTTCCCTTTCTTCAATGAAGAGACAAATTGATCGGGATAATTCTTGACCGCTATTTCTGAGAGCTAAACACAACATTTCCTTGATAATTCTTGTCTTGTGAATCTAGTTGATTCAATTACCGATGCCTGGTCGAATCCAAGAAACCTCTCTAAGAGATTCCTATTCTAGAACTAGAAGTAGGCCAATTTCTTCTGCAACTCTTCTTGCAGCTTTGACCCAAATAGAAGAAAGAAGTAATCCGCTTCACCCGAGTTGCTTCTTGGTCATAACCCGACAACGGTGGTGCTGCTTTGGGAGATAAGCATTTGCCGGATGACGTGGACATTGTCAATTTGCTGTCCTTCAACGGAACGCGAAGACACCGGGTTCTCCTGCTCAGTAGCCTCCAACACCTTTTATACTTGATCGAAGAAAAGTAGAAATCGATGCCAGAGACGGAGGGTTTTTTACGCTCTGCTCTGTCATCCAGTTCTCAACTTGGTATTCACTAGCGAAAGCTGCTCACCGCCCCGTGGGCTCACTCTTTCTAAGTGGAATCGTTGAGGTCTCACACACCCTGGTTTTGAAGAAGGCCAGTTGGTCATTGATCCCGGTGAACTAGGTTGCATTGTTTCAGGCGCAGGGAAGAGGAGAATTTTCGAACTATATTAACCAAAGGCTGTTGTATCCAATCCATGATTGGTGCGCATTCATTTTACGGAGGTTACCAACCGATGGGTCATTAGACCAAACTAGACCATGTTCGTATCTAGTTGGAAAATCAAAGGTTTACTCTTATGATCTTTCACCGGCTACTGATAGGTGGCCGGTGAAGATCACGTGAGTTATGTCTTCGCACTTGCCATCCGACAAATCCCCACAAAATAAGCACATAACAAAATGTAGATAGAGATTTGATAGTTGACTTATTTTCCCAATTTGTTTTTAAGAGGGAAGTAAATTTGTCCATGGTGTGTAAAAAGGAAAAAAAAAAAAGATACATGACCCTAACCTAGTGAGCTGAAATTACACAAATACCCCTAGGCTGGTCAAGGCCAATTCACTATCTTTCACTACCTGGTAGTCATCAGAATTCTTTTTAATTTTTATACTAAAATCCTACATGCCAGTGTAACTTACATGGCTCATTGTTGAATTGGCCTTGCCAATGCAAACCGAGATTCGGGTTTTACCGACATCAATAGCTCGATCGGAATTGGATCACGTGGAGGCGGAATGTTGAGCCCTGGCTCCAATAGGCCTGCCAAACATAAATTTTCGGAGAAAATTATTATAGAGGAAACTGTAAGATAATAGGAAGCTAAAATTTTATGTGGGCTAACCAGGTGAAAGTTTTTCAGCACCATATAAAGACTTTGCCAGGGGGTTGGATGACCAGTGATTAACAGCAGCTCTGCTTGTGGGTTGAAATCCAATTAATTTACCATCTCTGGTCAACACTGCCTGGAATTATGGAGAGCATGAAGGGCAATCATTAAACAAAATAAACATTGGAAAATCATTTCCATGTGCTTATAATTACTATGACAGATGACCTGAATTCAGAAAAATATTGAGAAAACTGCATTAATAATGTTGGTGTTCCTCCCAGTGGGACAGGTTGGGTTCTTACAAACAACAGATATTGAAAATGTTTTCAATCATAAATAATGGATTTATCAAGCTCCTCCATTTAGTGTGTTAGTGTTTCTAACTTGTTATGTCATAGTTTTATTAAAAACAGATTTATGCGCCGTACAGAATATCTACCCTGCTTTCTCAGAAAAGGAAAATTTTCTAAGAAAAATGTGGGAAAACAGGAGAAAAGCTGGCAAATTTCTATTCCAAACAGATTTCAGTTTTTTGAAGACTGGCTTTACTAGAATAAAAGGACAATTTTTTAAACAAAGGTCCTGATAAAAGTAAATAAATATTGAGACCTGAGAAATACCTGATAACTAGCAATATCTGTTTTCTGCAACTCGAGGTCAGCAGCTGCTAAAGAGTTGCCAGCACAGGTGGAGAGCTCTTCGTGATTTTCTGAGCCGGGGACACGAAAATTTGGCCGTACTTCACCACAAATAGCATCCTCTACAAGATTTTGATTTCTCAAGTAACTTGGAAGTGTACCAGTCCAGACACCTATGTCCTTGTCGACCATTACATCCCCAGGCCACCCAAGCTCATCCTTTATACTCTTGATGATTCCAGTGCATAAAGTTTCTACCTATTCAGATAAAGAGTTGGAATTATTAGATTAGCGATCTTGGATTGAGAATGCCTTTAGACATAAAGTTTACATAGCTTTTAAAGAAGTCCAATTACATTGAATTTGAATGCCCTCTTAGACAGTCCAGTAATGAAATCCAAAACTTACATTGTTCTAAATGCATACATGATAGTGATATGCAGCAGAAACTAAAACAATTTTAGATCTTTGTTGAAGTGGAGAAAATGTTAATTGAAAACAAAGTTAAAAACAAATTCGTACAATGCAAAGTTAACGAAGTTGGTACTCGATGTAAAGAATAGTAAAGGAAAATAGAGGGGCATGAAGAGCTAACAAAGTCAATAGTCGATGTACAAAAGAGCAAAAAGGAAATAGAGGGGATGACAAGATCTCATTATAGTAGTTATAACCAGGTAGGTAAAGCGGAAATAACTTGAATTAGAATCAACACTGACAGTGTCTTAGCGAACCTTTTTTCTTCATTGGAGGTCCTTTACCAAAGGTGGCACACTCATCACAAAAGGGCATACGTCAAATTTCATTTCATCAATAGCTATTTTTATTACATGTAGGGGACTACATCTATATTAATGATAGATAACCAAGAGAGATGAGAGATGAGAAGGTGATTGGTTGACATGAGAGCGATCGATTACCAAGGATGGTGGGACTAACCAGTGGTTGTGAAAGGGAGTGGAACGGTAAAATTTTTGGGTAGCGGGTTTGAACGGGCCCAAGTGATGTGAAGGAGGCGGTTTGTAGAAAGGCTGAGATATAGCCGGTTTGGAGTAAGAGGTGATGTAGGAATCATAATTTATGTGGCAAGTCATATGAGGTGATGTGGAGGTCAAATGATGTTACGGTCACACACGCCAATGAGACGCGCCTACGCCGACGAGACACCATGACGGTCTACACGCGTAGGAAGGCGACAGATATTAGCCCACCGGTCGTGGAAGAGACCGCCGATGCTGGATCTAATTGATTATTTCTATTTCAATGTTGTTTTGGATTTTACTATTTGCAAACTGTATTTTGTTATTCGCACACCGCTACTATAAAGGGTGTTGTATGCTTGTATTAGGGTTTTATCTTCGAATGAAAGGATTTTTAGGGCTGCTCCTTAATTCTTCTCCTCTTTCCCCTCTTCTCTCTCTCCTAGACGCCGGCCCTCCCCATGGCGGAATCCTCTCGAGGATCGTATCAATTTGGTTAGGCCTGCAAGCGGGTCGGTTCGGTTTGGTTTTATGCAAAATCGAAACCGAACCGAATAGCCTCGGTTTTTACTTACCCAATGTTTTAAATGTCGGCCGACATGTCCGACATGTCGGCCGACATGTCTGTTTTTAGGAAAAAACAATATAGATTTTGAAATTGATTCAAAAAAAACGTTTTTGATAAAATCGGCCGATTAATCGGGTAATTACCGATTAATCGGCCGATCCGATAATACTTTAAGTCGGACGGATTATGCATTTTGCGGACCTGCGGTTATAATTTAATAAGTTATATACTTATATGTTATCCCGTGCCCTAAATCGCTGAACGACGCCGCGAGTCTTCTCTCTCGCCAATCTTCCCTCACTTATGCAACTCCTGCGAGGCTTCTCTCTCGCTGATTTTCCCTCATCCAGCCAGCTTCAGTCCAGCCGGCGTCCATCCTCCCTCATCCAGGCGGCGTCAATCCTCCCTCATCCAGGCGGCGTCGAAATCGCTGAACGACTGCGCCGCGAGTTTTCTCTCTCGCCGATCTTTCCTCACTTTTGCGACTCCTACAAGGCTTCTCTCTCGCCGATCTTCCCTCATCCAGCCAGCTTCAGTCCAGCCGGCGTCCATCATCCCTTATATCCAGGCGGCGTCAATCCTCCCTCATCCAGGCGGCGTCAATCCTCCCTCATCCAGGCGGCGTCGATCCTCATCGTTAACCTTCAGCAAGGCTTCAGTTTTGGATCCATCTTCTGAGTGTGGTAAAAATCTTCTACCTGATTTTACTGCATCAAATGCTCATTTTACTGCTGCAGATTTCACTTACTGCAGCAGATTTCACTATTTCCATTACTGCAGGACGTTTTAATGCACATGATTTGGTGAAGAGAAAAAACCAATGCATGTTTTCATATGTAGCCATAACATGATTTTTTTCTCATTCTCAAATTTGTTATGGACTGATCACCATGATTTGGTGAAGAGAAAAAACCAATGCATGTTTTCATTAACTGTAAGGCAAACAAATTTATGCTAGTTCCTCTAACTGAACTCTGAAGGTCAGAGCACCTTACCCTTGTAAATTTCTACACCATAGTTTACAATTATAATCTAACATATAATTTACAATTTTTATACAGAATTAAAGAATAAAAAAAAGACCAAAATGGTCTCCATATTGATGAACTCATAAAGGCCAGTTCGTTATCAACAACTCTCTTAAATTATTCCTCCCAAAAAAGACAGGTATTCTTTTATTTATTGTTTTGCTCAGTTTGCATGAATATTCATTTATTGTTGTATATCGTTGTTATATCTCTGTAGAAAAATTTATTTGATAACCTGAGCAAACCTCCAAATAAAAAAAATATGCTAAATATTTGTCATTTCTCATTGTTTTGTACATAATAGTAATATTTATATATTGTAGTTTTAAAATCCGACATTTTCAAATATCTCTGACATGTCTCCGACATCCGACATCCGACATTTAAAAACTCAATCCGATATGCACCCAACATCCGACATTTAAAACATCGTACTTACCCAAAACCGAAACCAATCGGTTCGGTTCAGTTCAGTTTTGTACCTATCAGTTCGGTTTATTCATCATAAGCGGTTATACATCAAACATATGCTGATGCTAAGGTACAAAACAAAAATAGCATAACTAATGGCCACTATAAATCGTGCTACTTTTTAAAACTTCTAAAAATAGCGATTTCACAACTTTCTAGTTTTACAAGTACCACTTGGAGAAAATTTTATTACACAGTTCCATAAAATGAAAATAAAAACCAAAAATATGCGTCATCCTATTCAGGTCAAAATTCTATCAGATAAACAACTTTATTTGACAATTATTGAAAATATCACTTAAAGACCCACTCTATTTCTGTCAGGACTCACAAACTTACCGACAAGCTTTAACAATTGAAACTTTCTAGATTCAATAAACCCAATGACAATTAAACTCGGAATCAACTATAGTTCATAGCTAAAATATTACAGGAATTAAACCTGTAATATTTTAGCAATCAAAAGCAATTTATCTTTTAATAATGTAGAATTTCTCCATTCATAAACTCGGAATCAGCTATAGTTATTAGTTGCACAACTTTAGATAATCTCAACCAAATGATGCTTCATAAAACATCAACATGGTACATAAAAACTATTTCAGTTATAGAAATTCATAATCTCAACAAAAGTCAATGCTCAAAATTTAAAACAATAACAAAAGTCAATGCTCAAAATTTAAAACAATAACAAAAGTCAAATGAATAACGTAATGCATAAAACGAATGTAATACCGCTAGCTAAAGCTACATGAATTTCACGCGAACAACCCGCATAAATTAATGTTGCTCCCTCGGTTCGGTTCGGTTCAATTGGTTTTCCCATGGGGAAAACTGAACCGAACTGAATGGAGGTCGGTTTTCGACCCCCAAAAACCGAAACCGAACCGATCATTTCGGTCTGGAATTCGGTTCGGTTTGGTCGGTTCGGTCGGTTTCGGTTTTTGACGCACACCCTTAAATTTGGTCCGACCTGCCTCATCGCCCGACCACAATAGCTGTCGGTGCACAAATTTTCCCCTCCCCGTCCAGCGCCTACGGTTCCCGCAGGCTTTGCTCGTCGCGTCTGCCTGCCTCGCCCAGCGCCGAATCGCGCCATCCGACCTCTCTTGCCTGAACCTCGTCACCTGTGTCTCCTACGCGTCCCGCCGGCTTCTTCGTGCAGGGTTCTTCTCCTCGGTTCGGCAGTATGCGCCGGTACCTATCCAGCTCGCGCGGGATCCCTGTTCTGCACGCGTCGGTACCTATCCCGCTCGCGCGTGCAAGGCTCCGTCGACCACCGAGCCCCGCCCAGATTCGCTTCCCGCTTGCCCGTTTCTGCACCCCACCGGCTTCAGCGGCCTACCGTTGTGCGGTCCCGCTGCCCCCAACCTCAGCCCGTCTCCTCGCCCAGCATCGTCGCCCCATGGCTCCCAATACACGCTTCCACACCGACGCCGCCCGGATGGCGCCATCGACGCCCTTAGCCGACGCGTGGAGGCACACAATCAACTTCTCGCCTCCACGCACGCCTTGCTTCTCGCCCTCCACTCCAAACTCGACAACTTCCAAGTTTCGGCCGACGCCTCCGGCGCCGGCTCGCCCGCGGACGAGGGTTCCCTTCTCGGCGTCGTGCCGCCGAGACAACCGACCGAGCCTCCACAACCCCCACCGAGCCGCTCCGCTCTCTCCCTTGACATTTCATTCTTCGTCGGCGTCGACCCGATGGGGTTGATCACCAAGGCGGAGCAATACTTTGACCTCAACTTCACGCTAGAATAGGACAAAGTCTCCACCGTTCTCGTCGGCTTCGACGGCTCCACGCTCCATTGGGCTCAATGGCTCCGTCAATGCAACCAGTTTCTCTCATGGCCTGAGCTCAGGCAGGAGATGATCCTGCGGTATGACACCCGCTATTCCGGCTCTTCTATCGAACGTCCTTGTGGAGCCCGCCAGCCCGCCAGCCTTGACGACTATATTGATGAGTTTGTCGTCTTGGTCACCCATGTTCTTGGCATGCCTCATGACCATTACCTGGGCTTCTTCATGCAGGGCCTGCTGCCACATATCCACTCTCGTCTCCTCACGCACAACCCCCAGATAGTCTCTGACGCCCTGGACATGGCGCGTCTGGTGGAGACCGACCTCTTCCCTCGGCCACCTGCTCCTACTGCCACGGCTCCTCCACCGTGCTTGCCGCCTAGGGGAAACCGGCAGGGCCGTCCACCGACCCTTCAGCGCTTCTCGAATAGTGATTGCAATGAGCTTCGCAGCAAGGGCCTATGTTTTCGGTGTCGCCAACCCTACTCCCTCAACCATGAGTGCTCCGTGAAGGAGTTCCACGCCATCATCTGCGACGCCGACCCTGAGGTTACCCTGGCTGACTTTGAAGCCCTGGAGCTTTCAGCGGAGGATACCTCCTTCGACCCCACCACATCTACGTTCCACCGCCTGGAGTTATCTTGTGCCTCGGAGGGTGGGTTCTCCGGCCCGCAGACCATACAGCTCTCGGGCACGCTTCGTGATCGCCCGATCATCATCATGGTGGACATCGGCGCAAGCCATAATCTCATCTCCGAGCGCCTGGTGCAGCAGCTCCGTCTTCCCTCGGTTCCCTCCCCGGATTTTTCGGTCCACCTTGGCGATGAGCGACGACGAACGCCAGGGCCATTGCACTGTCGTGACTCTCTGTGGGGTCCTGTTTCGTGATCACGGACTTCTACGCATTCGGCGTCGGCGGTATTGACACCATTTTGGGGGTGGCTTGGCTCCGCACGCTAAGCGATGTACGCGTCAATTGGGAGACTATGACCATGCAATTCTTCCACGGGGGCCGGCCATGTCGCCTCGACGGTGACTCCGCTCTCCTCTGCTCTTCGGTCTCCCTCTGCACGATCTAGTGGACCACGGACGTCGACATTTCCACGAGGTTGTGGCCCTTCTCGGGACTGTCTGATGTGCCTCCCCCTTCCCCGACGGACCTCCCGAAGATTCCCACTGCGCTCTCCAACGTCGTCCAACCTCCGACGTGATGTGACTGCCACTAGCCTGACCGACCGCGCCGATTCCCTCCAGCCTAGGACCGCAACAGTCTCGGCGCGGTCGTACTGTTTTGACCATGTGTAGAAGGATGAGCTCGAGCATTTGGTGCAGGAGATGCTGATGGGGGGCCTTATCCGTTCCGGTGCGAGCCCATTTTCTAGCCCGGTTCTTCTGGTCCGGAAGAAGGATGGTAGTTGGCGTCGTACTACCCATCCAAGATACTTGATCGCCGCTACCACCTTCAGGGGGACTCTAGTTCGAAGGAGGTCCTTGTTGCTGATCTTAACCGTCCGGAGTCCGAAGCCACGTGGCTGCCCCGAGATGACTTCCGCCGCCAGTCCTCCGATAATTGCCTTGAGGGCAAGACATATTTTTCAGACGGCGGCATTGTTACGGTCGCGCACGCCGACGAGACGCCGTGGAGAGTCTACACGTGTATAAAGGCGGCAGATACTAGCCCACCGGTCGTGGAAGAGACCGCCGATGCTCGATCTACTTAATTATTTCTATTTCAATGTTGTTTTGGTTTTTACTATTTGCAGACCATATTTTGTTATTCACACTTCGCTGCTATAAAGGGTGTTGTATGCTTGTATTAAGGTTTTATCTTTGGATGAATGGATTTTTAGGATTGCTCCCTAGTTCTTCTGTTTTCCTCTTTCCCCTCTTCTCTCTCCTAGCGGCCAACCCTCCCCTTGCCGGATTCCTCTCCGGGATCGTATCAAATGATAAAAAAAGGTGATGCGGACAGTCAAACGAATTAATGCGGAGGTCAAACAAAGAGATTTTAAGTAAGGTTAGGTCAAAGAGAAGTGGTTTAAGCTAATCCAAGCTCATCAATATAAGTTTTACTAGTCAAACACATGCGACTCAATAACACACGACCACATGGACATATTATAAAACACATGACTGACACTCACATAACCCATATTTTGCCAACTTACAAGGAGTCCTATAAAAGAAAATTAGCATACAATTTATTATTTATATAATTAAACTACTTATTGTTCTTCCACATTTAAGCTCCCTCGGTTTGAAGAATTTGGCTATCAAATTAAGCTTCGTGACAAATTAAGTGTCCGCTTCTCCATGATGATAATCCATTATCCTCTCCTCCTCAGGTGGCATAGGTTTACTCAGTAGAACAAGGCACACAAATATTTGTCGAGATGATCATGATGAGACAAAACAATAAAAGCTCTCCAGCTGCAACAGACAAAATGTTGCATAAAGGAGGATAAACATTATTATCTCGCAAATGTCATATCACTAAAGATAGACCAATTTTTTTTCTTTCTATACTATTTTAAAATAATAACAGAAAAAAAACAATTCAAAAGCCTTATTGTTATTTTTCTTTATCATCTCAAATATTTATACTTTTGGTTTGCTATGTTGAACATCCTGATAAACATCGTGCAAATCAAGAATGCATTCCTCTAAAGAGGTTTGAAAAAATAAGAACAATGTTAGATGGCTAAGTTTGGTAAGATTGCCTACTGCATTTTCACAATCTGAAAAAAAAAATTAACCCACTTGTTGGTTTTAAGTATACATCACCCAGTTGCACTAATGCTGTACTCACAAGAACTTCTATGAAAGTCACTCTCAAAATTAAACGGCTTAAATTGTAGCAAGAAACTACAAACTTCGAGTAAAATAATAAAATAAAAGCATAACATTACGATTGTTTATACTTCATACCACATTACTCTCCAGAGAATAGGCATCGCTGAAATCGACTTCTGATAATGAATTAATATGTTTCACTTCTGCAACTTTTCTTGCATGCTGTGGCCAGGAAAACTGAGCCAGAATACCGAAAATCATAATGGCGCATCCTCCAGCAAACATCGCAAACAATAATTTCCACTGTGTGCTCTGCAAAATATGATCGATGTAAAAAAGTTAAAAAGTTCATATTTATCTCTAGATATAAAGTACATGTGATATTATAAGATTGGCAATACCTTTCTCTTTAAGGTGACTGGGGTTTCTGTAAACAATATAAGCTTTTTATCGGGCATTGTATAGCGATCTTCATAATACATGTCGAGAATATTTGCTAGCTCAACCTGCAGCTCTTACTGAACTCGAGTTACAAGATTGATAGACTAAACTTAACTTTAAAAATAAATAAATAAATAATATATTATTGAATCAAGTAAAACAAGTACGACAAATGAGGCATTCAACAAAAAATAACCAATGCTAAGGAAAAGTAGCCAATCAAAACAATCAAATAACCATGTCGAGAATATTTGTTAGCTCAACCTGCGTCTCTTACTGAACTCGAGTTACAAGATTGATAGACTAAACTTAACTTTAAAATAAATAAATAATATATTATTGAATCAAGTAAAACAAGCATGACAAATGAGGCATTCAACAAGAAATAACCAATGCTAAGGAAAAATAGCCAATCAAACCAATCAAATAATCAGTGTTTAACTACATCCTTCTAACAGTGCATAATGATTGATGTACGAAAATCAAATTTTACTTGCAAAAAATATTAAAGAATGGCATACAAATTATTTGAGGGTTTTTCTAGATACATCAGGTTGTAAGCATCATCAACAGAACTTCATTCCTAGTCTTCCATTTGAATAAATAAATATATATATATATACTAGCAGGCTTCACACGGGTCACGCCCATGCTCGACTGCTCTCGGTTGCGAACGAGCTCCGCCCGTCTGTGGGCTTCTCCTTCAAACCTAATGCAACTTGAGTTGCATTTTTATTTTATAGTTTTGTGCGTAGTGCATGTCCTTATCACGCATGTGTCTATTTTATTTTTCGTGCTCGTTGTTAGCATTTGTTGGTTTTGTATCGTGCACGTTCGTACGGCTTGTTGGTGTGACCGTACAATAAGACCCTGAATGTAAAGATCGTCAAATTAGGAGTAGTGTTAATCTAAGCAAACAATGAAATTGACGAACGATTAAGATATTATTATATTACAAATTATTATTATTCAGGTTTAAAAAACACACATGTTTCTGAAATTATATTTCAGATTGAAAGAATACTTGTAGTCATTTCATTAAAAATCTAGGCCATTTAATTCCCCCAGTTGTTGTGAAAATCAAGGCTCACAATTAATCCCCACTTTATTTCCTTTAAACCAGCTGTTATGAATTCCTCACCTAAGGATTTTAAAACCGGGTCATCCCCCCTTTTGCTCGATAGCCTGAAAATTAGAAAACTGAATGAGAAAGCGGTTTTCTCTCCAGCAAGCTTCTATCGAGTCTCCAGCTGCCCGACGCAATCCATTCCAGCCACGCCGCCGCCTTTGGAGGCCATTCCAGGGGCCGGCGACCCTTGTCCCGCCAGTCGACGGAGGATTCGTCGAGCCCTAGCCCGACGCGTTTGGCCTTCGACGTCCACGGGCGCCTCCAGCAAAACTGCCCCCTCCACGGTTCCTATTTCCGGCGTTCAAGAGATCCAGGTCCTGCCCTTTCTGCCCAACTACTGTTGCATTCAATCCTGTTCACAACCTTCAGAGCATCCTCCCCTGGCTGCCTCTATTTTTGTTCCCGTACCCAGAAATTTCAGGACGGCTACCCTTTAATTTCACCTGAGCCTACTGAAAACAAAGCCAGGATAACCGTCCTCTTTCTTGATGAACCTGTGAGGGGAAGGTATACCACTCTTTCTCCAATTGCTCAACCTCTGTTATCTTAATTTTATGTTTAATTTTAATTTGTTCGTTAATTCAGAGCTTGCATGTGGCTCGCTAAGTCATATTAATTATATGCTCAAATGTTGGTTCATATGCGTGTGGGCGAGCCCAAGATCTATTGTTGACGGGAATTGCCCGTGAAGAATTTGAATGTGCTGCTCAATTTAATACAATCACAAATTTAATTTTGTTTTTAGAATTAATCTGGAATTTAGTATACATCAGTTTGGTATCAGAGCGGGTTGGATTCACTCCCCACCATGCACTGTCTTCAGTCGAATAGTTTTCTCCTACACAGCTCCCGGAAGAACTTCTTCCTCCTCATCTCGTCATCCCGACCGAAATGGTGATTCCACTTGATCACATTGTATCACAGCCTTTAGTGACTGAGTTTATTCTTGAGCCCCTGCTTCAGGAAGAAGAACTTACTAGTGATGTGTCACTCACTTTGGATGACACAAATTTGATCTCAATTCTCCGTGGGAGACGGGATTGACTAGCGATGAGTCACTCATCTTAGAGGATATAGACTCATTCTCCATATTTTCTAACCCTCCTAGTCTACCACAGTCGCATACATTTGAGCCCGTAGACATTGAGTGTGATGGTCACTCGCACTTGACGTTAGAGTCTTCACACTTTATAGACTTTGTATTTGGTGATCGCAATCCTAGGCCACTTCACTACCCTCTGAGTCTAGCAATGCACAATGAATTTTATCATTACATTATCTCCCAGTTTAGGAAGATTTACATTAGGAGAATATTAAAAATCCCTAAAATTTTCACTCATCGTAGAGACAGGATTTTAAGAGATTTCTGTGGAAAATTTTAAATGGAAAATTTGGGATCAACTTTAAATTTTGTCGTGCTGGTCAGGCTCTAACGGTTGGGATAATTAATATGGGTTTAGTTGACGCTCATAAGTGTCTAACAGATGAGCATATGATGCAATATGATCTAATGATTCCACATGTTGAACTTGCTTACTTCCTGCCTTGCTTCACAATCTGTTTTTTTGATCCACCATATTCCCCACTTTGCGATACTCGTCTCTTCGTTGCTCTGAATTTCGTGGATAACTTAAATATTATGCATAAAGTTATGACCAATAGTTTTCGAGCATCTTAGGAAAACTATGCTTTCAGGGTTGATTTCATCCCTGGGGGTTATAATTTTTCGAGAGAGTTTGATTTTGTCTCTTTCAGGAAAGGAGATTGCATCCGGGCTTTACGTTGCAGAAGTGGAACTTCTCGTTGTCCCACTTTTCTACTACAGCTAGGCAGTGGCAGAGTATTTAGTAGATTGGCACTTGGATATTTCAGTGGTGGGTTCCATCATATTCTCGACGGGGTCGTGTTCTTTCAACCCTGGGAGAATTGATGCAACCTGAGTTGTATTTTTACTTTATCTTTTTGTGTGTAGCGCATGTCCTTATCATGCATGTGTCAATTTTATTTTTCGTGCTCGTTGTTAGCATTCGGTCTTCGACGTCCACGGGTGCCT
This sequence comes from Dactylorhiza incarnata, assembly GCA_033032865.1. Classification (NCBI taxonomy): domain Eukaryota; kingdom Viridiplantae; phylum Streptophyta; class Magnoliopsida; order Asparagales; family Orchidaceae; genus Dactylorhiza; species Dactylorhiza incarnata. The sequence continues at coordinate 4,233,362 of JAWHQI010000163.1, read as the reverse complement.
CCAGCAAAACGGCCCCCTCCACGCTTCTTGTTTTCGGCTTTCAAGAGATCCATGCCCTGCCCTTTCTACCCAACTACTGCTGCATTCAATCCCGTTCACAACCTTCAGAGCATCATCCCCTGGATGCCTCTATTTGTTGTTCCCATACCTAGAAATTTCATGACTGTTGACCTTTGATTTCACCTGAGCCTACTGGAAACAAAGCCACGATAGGCGGCCTCTTTCTTGATGATCCAATGAGGGGAAGGTATACCACTCTTTCTCCAATTGCTCTACCTATGTTATCTTAATTTTATGCTTAATTTTAATTTGTTCATTAATTCAGAGCTTGCCTAACATTTTCTCTTCACGTTTGTCGTTATTTTCTTGTTTCTCTAAGTGATATACATGTGGATGGCTAAGTCATATTAATTATATGCTCAAATGTTGGTTCATATGCGCGTGAGCGAGTCCAAGATCTATAGTTGACTGGAATTGCCTATGAAGAATTAGAAAGCGCCGCTCAATTTAATTCAATCACAAATTTTACTTTGTTTTTAGAATTAATCTGGAATTTAGTATACATCAAAACCCCTTTCAGATTCCTTTACTAAATCAAATAGGTTGTAATCCCTTATTACTCAATTGAATGATTCAAGAACTCTTTTAATGGAGAGTAGAAATTATTCTGCAACATCTCAAAAGTATTTAATACTGGAAAGCAATCTTAAATTCAAATGGTTTTTTTCCTCTTTACAATCACATTGTTCGTTCTTCCGAGAATTATATTTACAACCAAAAATAGATCGAGTAAGCTGTTGTTGTAGGTTTTAATTTAGGTTTTAATTTATTCTTTCCTCGTAGATAGAAGAGAGGAATAAAAACCTAAATGTAGATAGAGAGAAGAATAAGAAACATAAATCTCTGTCGATGACAGTAGATGATAGAAGAACACGTTATGATGAATCAATTGTCTGTGGGGTGCTGCAGATGAAACAGAGGGTGAACGATTTTAATGGAGCAATGTTGATACTGATGTTTGAAATGGGGAGCAATTGGGAGCTGCAAATGAAGCAGGGCTAAGAAATGAAAGGGGAGTTACAAATGAAGTAGGGCGAAGAAATGAGATGAAAGATATCAAGAACATTGCTACCTAAGGTTGCAGATTGATGGCAGAGATATAAGCATATATATATATATATCAGTACACCATTTAGATACTATATAAAGAAAGGAGTGCACGAACCCTTAGATGCTATATGAAGACAAATTTTCAAGCACTAATGACTGAATGACTAGTGGTTAAGTAAATAATGGTAAAGTAAAAGTAATAACTAAATAAATTTATACAGATAGAGTAAATAATTTCATACAGACATATTTGGTATAAATTTCCCTGTGAGATGGGTCTCTGAAGACGGCGTCCTGTGATATAAGTTAAGGCTCTTCTATAACTGATTCATTGTTTCAATGAAATAGGGTACTAACAAGCACAAAGTTCTTCTAATATTTCTCTAATTTTTCAGGCCTCTGTTGTCGGAAAGTGTCTCTGGAAGAACAAATCAAAGACTTGTTAAGAAAGAAGCATTTACCTGTGATGTAAGTATAAGGCTCTTCTATAACTGATTCATTGTTTCAATGAAATGGAGTATTAATAAGCACAAAGTTCCCTGGGAAGGAGGAAGGATCCGATAGTTACTTGGGAAGAGTCGCAGGAAGCCGGAGGAAGCACCGATGTAGTAGCGGAAGCCGGAGGAAGCACCGATGTAGTATCTAGCGCCGCTCGGGTTTTGGGGGAGAAGACCACGAGAAATGAGTATGCGAAAGTCTAGCGCCGCTCATTTTTTAAGTTTGAAATACAACTTTTTTAAAATAAAAAAGTGGATGTGGTGTTGGATGGATGGCTAAGATTAAACTGATGATCCTATATGTGTTGAAGCTAAGAAAATCCCGATTTCAAAGGTTCGGACCTAAGTGTAGCCTAAGGTTGTTGATCCCGCGGTCGAACGCCACGACTCTAATGGCTAGAGCAAGAGAGAAAGATGTCTACAAGCACACCCCAGGTGCTTCAACAGGAAGGTCCCTCCACGTACTCAGAAGTCTAGAAAAACTTCCCCTCCAAAATCAAAGGCTAAGCTAGGTACGAGGAAGGCATGGACTTGGCGAGTATCAAACTTGGGGGGGGGGGGGGACCTCTTCCAAAGTGTCATTCTTGGTACCTTGGGGTCTATTTATAGACAAATCCGGGGGGGGGGGGGTATAGTTACTCGCTCATACTCGCGAGTTGCAATGGATATTCGCCCATACTCGCTCATACTCGCCCATACTTGCTTCCTTGAGGATGTTCAGTACTCTACTGGAGAGATCTGCGAATAGCCGTCAGGTTGTCAAGCTGAATGGTCTGTGAATAGCCGTCTCCTTAGGCATTTTAAATCTCGACGAATTACGGGTTATACAATATGAATACCATTTAAGAAGCCCAAAGAACTTATTTATAAATTATATATATATATTTGTCTTAATGGATGCTATCAAATGATAGAGGGATGAAGATGTTTTAAAATAAGTGTCTTTTTTCTCTTCTTCAAGACGAGTTTTTTCAGATAAGCATCCCAAGGTTTAAGAGTTTAATAGTTGAATCAATCAAGCTGCAAATCATAAAATGCAAACCACAGCCATTGAAAACTGTCACTAGCTAACTATATCTACAATAGTAGTGTTGATTTAACTAGCTTCTACTTAAATTTGTCATGCTCTTCAACTAAACCCTTTTTTTTACTCTGGTAGGAATGGATATGTTGGTGTGTGGAAAACCCAAGAAGAATAAAGTGAAAGAGAACTTCCTAACTATTGGAAAGTTCTCTTTCACTATTGAGAATAAATCTGAAGTAAATAGTTGGGATAAGGCCAACTACAACGACAATGATAACTATGATGCATACAACAATGTTATCAACTAGAAAGTAATGCATCTAGGCAAGGGGACAAATAATATACCATCTGATTGTGGGTTAAGAGAACCTCCCAACTATTGTCTGCCAATTTATGGCATCCTTCAAGTTTCACATCCTTAAAAGTAGTGGTATGAATTTGCAACCTGTATGTGGGAATGAATTCACAAGTCCAAGAACCAAATTCAGGACCTCCAATCAAATCCAGCCTTGCACAATCAGGTAGCACCCACCAAGCATACTTCATCTTCTTCATCCTGTTTGCATATCTCCCTTTCATTAGCTTATATGTTTCAACTTGACTCCTTGCTTCTTTTGCTACCTCACTATCAGAAATTCTACATATAGAAATGGAAGAATCATTTGAGGTGGTCTTTTGAGGCTTCTGAAACCAATGAAAAGTACTTTTTGAATGCAAGCCACCTGCTTCTTGGATGCATTTGCTTTTTGCATTCTCTAGAGCACAATAAGAAACAACCTCAGCAAGAGATGAAATGACCCTTTCGTCCGACGAATTCACAATGAAATCACATTGGTCCTGCTGAATAGATCAATAAATCAGTAAAAACAATGATAAACCAACACACCGTTAAGACATTATGAGCAGCATCACAACCTCTCTCGTGTTTTCAAGATCTTCCATGTTCCTCTCTGTGCCTGGACGGAACAATGAGAGCTGGAAACTCCACAAATGCTGGAAGACGACTTGTCTGAATGTCATTGCGAGGATGTTGTTGGAAAAAGCATCCTTACTGTGAAGAATATTTTCGTAAGCAAGGCTACTTCTCAGCTTCTTGGCTTTCTCTTTCACCAGTTCCGCAGGCAAAAACTGCCAAGACGCGAAATTTCAATTTAAATGCAGGATCTTTGCAAACAAAATTTTGAATAAGCACAATTCATAAACGAAAATGAAAGAAAAGATACTGACCAGCCTGGTGGATATTGTGCTAGACTCATCTGAGCCGCTGGGAAACACAGTTTCAACAACCATTGTGGAAGCTCCAGACGCGAGGTGTTCCTCTGCGGCGGCGCCACCATCGGCGGCAGCAGCTATGAGAGCCTGGCTGGAGCTGACTGATCCTATGAGGGTGAGACGGGCAAGGTCTGCTTCGTACGAACGAAGGGCAGGGAGGTGTGTCTTTTTCTCGCCGGTGGCTCCGTCGGATTCTGTAAGGATCTGGAGGAGCTCCTGGTCGATGATGGGCTGGGCGCGGAGCTGCAGGCGGTAAGAGGAGAACCGTCGTTCAGTTAGGTTTCCGGTGAAGAAGGTGATGCTGAGAGAGTTGAAAGGGGTTAGGGAGTGTGAAAGGAGGAGGGGGGAGGGGAGTCGAGGAGGAAAGGAATGGAGGAGCCGCATTGATTAACGAAGAGTTGGATCACAGGAGTGAAAGAGGGGGTTAGGGTTTTGGTCCTCTTGATTGGCTAAAACTGAACATTTGTTTAACAGATAGAAGGATGTGTTCTGATTAGTCCAGTTAGCGAGTGATTTTTGTGTGCTCTCCGGTTGTAATCGGAGGAGAAGACAACGGCGGTTCGATTACATCCGTCTAAAATCCGTTTCACAGGTGGCGCGTCATAATTGGTTCTGATTTTCTCTCTCCTCCGAACATAAATATTCCCCGTTCATTACAACGGTGATGATTGTGAACGCGGTGGATCGGTGGTTATGAATCATTATTCGTGAATGTTCGACCTCATTAAGGAGCTCCATCCACTTTTATGTTTAAAATTAGTTTTTTTATTGCGGTTATAATAGTTGTCATGTCAAACACATAATTTACGTGATGGTATTTTTGGCTAAACTTACCGGAGCAAAAACACAGTGTCAAACACGGGCAGCCGCACCTTAAGACACACTCTGGCACGTGCCCGGGTGTGAAAAATCGTGGAAGCCGCATGATAAGATCACGATTTTTTCTTTCTTCAGGTTTTCAAGTGCTGGGAGCGGCGATTCATCGTCTGGTGCCCTAGCCGCCATCGAATCGACATCCGTTTCTTCCTCGCTTACGTTTTCATGTGTTCTGGGGCCCTAGCCGTCGGTGGTCGGTGAGTTCTTCGTCGTTTGTGTCTTCCTTTGTTTGGTGTTCCAGTGGCCAGTGCTCTAGCTTGCGATTTTTTTTCTCGCTTGAGTTCTTCGTCATTTGAGTAACTGAGTTCTTCATCGTTTGAGTTCTTCGTTTGCGTTTGAGTTCTTCGGTGCAACCAAGTTCTTCATCGTTTTCAGATTTTAATCATTCTTATTTTTCATTAAAGTCTGAATTCTGAAAATGCATTTGTTTTATGTTCTATGTTTTATTTATTACAGTTTGAATTCCATTTCCCATGTTCTGAGAATCCATTCCAAATTTACAGGGGCGAAAAATCAATTACAGTATGAATTCTCATTTTCAGAGTTTAATCATTTGCATTTTCCATTATAGATTTACAGTTTATGTTCTATGTTCTAGTTTCAGGTTAATCAAGATTCTCATTTGATTTATGTTCTATGTTCTATCCCGCTTGCAGAGTTTCAGATTTCAAGCAGGTTTTTAATAAATTCTTGCAGAGTTTCAGATTTCAAGCAGGTATTATTAATTTTTTATTTATAGGTTTTTTTTATTGCTAGAGTTCAAGCAGGTATTTTTAATTTCTGTTTTCATTTGTTCTTAATTAGATAATATTTTTAATGACGCGCTATTTACCAACCGACACATTCTCTCATAGTAGAGGAATTGGTGGGCTTATAAACAAATTGGTGGAGTTGAAAAAAAAAGATCACTATCAACTGGTCTTCAAGCTTTTGAAGTTGACTTGTCTTCTACTGCAGCTACCACTGTTGAAAGAATGTTCTCTGCAATGAAGATTATAAGAAATCATTTACGGAACATAATGGGTGATGAATGGATGAATGATGCATGATAGCTTATACTGAGAAAGATGTGTCTGACACTATTAATAATGACACCATCATCACGCGATTTCAAAATATGTGTCCACGAAAAGTGACTTGTTGAGCGGTATGTAAGCTATTTTTTGTTAATACATTTTTATTCATGACAATACTAGCGCAAATTTATTTAAGCCTTGCATTTATTTTATTTTTTAAAATTGTGCCTAGGTTGAGTAAAATTTCTAGTTACGCCACTGGTGCCAAACAAATCCTAAGTTTTGTGTTTCAAGCATGGTATCATTTTTTTCTTAAGAAATCCAAAATTTGTACTTTATACTCATCAATGAGGAATTTAGTTCGAGTACCGTTAGAGAAACATCCTCCAGGAACAATGAAAAAGTCGTGCCTGACATTCAAGTTGTTAGAGGGTTTGGCCGCTCAAGATATTCTATAGTAGTCCATCGAGTTTGGAATGACTACTTATAGTACCTCAGCGTAGAGTCGAGCCCTAGTTTGACACGAAAACCATTAAGGCCTACCGTGTCGGTTCGGACACACGAACATATAAATTAAAATACTTAACATTCTCCTCCAATGTCCGTGGTAAACTCGATGACGGTTATGGTGGTTTGTGCAAATTCAACCAATCGTGAAAGTACACAACCGTGTCCAACACCTGCAAACTAGATTAGACTTAACGAAAATTGTATGCACGCATAAGGATAAACAATAAATTTCAGTTGTACCACAGAACAGTCTAAAGTATGACCATAACACAAGTCCAACATACATAGTGACTAGAATCAACAAAAGAGCAAGAGTCTAAATAGCAAGTGTATCAAAAGAAGAACTAAACAAGTGCTCTAAGCAGAGATAAAACAAAGGAAACAAATAACACTATAACTGTCGTCAGCCTCAGACGTTCGACAAATCATCATGTTCAGGATCCCATCCTGCCAGTGCTCTTCCATCAACAACTCCTGTATTTTACAACAGAGAATTTCATTAGAGATGAATTCATCCTTCGAAAATGTACAAGTATCTAGTTCAACAAAAAGGAACGTAGTACTTAATAATCAACTAGAAGGAGACCTACTTAGAGTATTATAGGTTCAACCTCAGAATCCAATATCGGTTTCCAACGAAATGATTTATAGACTTCTGGACACTGCATCTATATCTGTGTTCCAATATGGAATGTCGGGGTTACTGTTCTTCTAAAGTTAAGTGAAAACCATTAAGTTTGGAATTAAACTCATTAACATAAAATGATTCAAACTGAGTCAGATTGTGTTATCAAGTTTAGAATAATACCCTCCTCCAAGGTAAGAAAAAACGAATCCAGGTAAAGTTATTAACATCAGATTTGGAATGAAATAACTCATCAGATTCGTACTCAACAACTAAAACATCAACTGAGCACAACATGCTTGCTTTGACAAAGGAAATCAGGGAAAAATTAAAACATCTATGTAAACTAAGGTGATCTAAATCGCCTTTAGTCCTATTTCCCCCACTGTTTTGATTAACCGGTCTTTGGGCATTCCTTTAGTCAATGGATCAGCTAGATTATCTTTCGATCGCACATCGACCAAAGAGATGATTTCTTGTTCTTTCAGATAATTTAGCAGAGCGTGTCTCAGTCGTACATGTCTCTTCTTAGTATTATAGAGAGCATTCTTAACGGCTTGAGATGCTGCTTGGTTATCACAGTACAAGCTCAATGAGTTGACTTGTAACCTAGATAAGAGAATATCTAGTATCAGATTCCTGATCTAGTCTGCCTCTTCACCAGCCGAAGCTAAGGCAAATAACTCAGCTTCCATAGAAGACAATGTTATACAAGTCTGTTTTTTAGATTTCTAATTGATGGCAACTCCACCCAGAGTGAATATGTATCCACTGATAGACTTGCTGTTACCGACTTCTGAACACCAAGAGACATCAGAATATCCATCCACAATAGGAGGGTAACCAGTGTAGCACAAGACGTGATTTTTAGTACCTAACAGGTATCTCATCAGCCTGTCGAGAGCATCCCAACGCTCTTTGCTCGGACTACTAGTAAAACGACTCAACATGCTAACGGAGAAGACAATGTCTGGTCAAGTACAACTTGTGACATACATGAGACTATCAATTATTTTGGAATATTTTACTTGATCAATGCTGGTCCCAACATTTGGGCTCAATTTTACATTATGATCAAAGGGTGTCTCTACAAGCCTACAATTTTTGTATCCTCAGGTTGAAAGAAGTTGCTCAATTTAATGAGCCTGACTAAAAGTAACTTTACCCTTATCAACTCTAACTTTCATACCTAAAAGGGTATCGACAGGATCAAAGTTTTTCATGTCAAATTCTTTTGCGATTATAGATTTGATATCCTTTACTACAACAAGATCTGACCCAGAATCAACATGTCATTCACATATAGACATATGATGGTTGTTTTATTCGACATAGAGCGTTGATAAAGGCATTTCTCAGAAAGACTGGATTGAAAACCAAACTCTTTACCACTTGGTCAAATTTCATGTGCCACATCTTAGGCGTTTGTTTAAGCTCATAGATGGATTTGTCTAGTTTGCACACTTTATCTTTTAGATCTGGATGGACATACCTTTCAGGTTGTGTCATGTAGATCTCTTCGTCAAGCTCTCCATTCAAGAAGGTTGTTTTCACATCTATCTGATGAACTATAAAATTCTCGATAGAGGTGAAGGCAAGAAGAATCCTAATAGTGGATATGTGACACATGTAACATCCCAATTTTAAAAGGGGTCTAGTCGGTTCGGTTGAACCCTTGGAAGAGCTTAGGTCGGGTCACAGGACAACCACGGCCCGACCTTCGCCACATAAATGGTAGTCATTTAAAGAAAGTGACCATTTTGGGTATAGTAACGCGTCACGACGATGCAATTTTAGAATATGGAGCATACGTGCTTCGAATCGACTTCCGTCAGTTGCATTAGACTCGTATAGTTGTTACGAGTGCAACAGAACTCGTTTCGTTTCAATCCGAGGTCATTTGGTGAATATGACCATTTTGAGTATAGTAGCGCGTCACGACGATGCAATTTTAGGATATAGAGTATACGTGCTCCGAATCGACTTCCGTCAGTTGCATTAGACTCGTATAGTTGATACGAGTGCAACGGAACTCGTTTCGTTTCGATCCGAGGTCATTTGGTGAAAGTGACCATTTTGAGTATAGTAGCGCGTCACGACGATGCAATTTTAGAATATGGAGCATACGTGCTCCGAATCGACTTCCGTCAGTTGCATTAGACTCGTATAGTTGATACGAGTGCAACGGAACTCGTTTCGTTTCGATCCGAGGTCATTTGGTGAAAGTGACCATTTTGAGTATAGTAGCGCGTCACGACGATGCAATTTTAGAATATGGAGCATACGTGCTCCGAATCGACTTCCGTCAGTTACGTTAGACTCGTATGGTCAATATGAGTGCAACGGAATTCGTTTCGTCCCGATCTGAGGTCGTTTGGAGAAAACGACTATTTTGAGTGATACCGAGCACCGCAACAACGCCATTTTAGAATATTGGGTAAACAAGCCCCAATTTCACCCTAGTCAGTTGCAACAGACTCATGTGATCAATCCTAGCACAACGTAATTCGTTTCAACCAAATCCAATGAGATTTGAGAAAGTTAGTCAAAAATGAGTTAGTTTGAGCTACGTGCCAACTCTAGCAAATAATTATGGGCGAGCGGGCTCTGAAACAACTTCGGATAATTCCGTTAGCTTCGTATGGTTGACACGAACACGACGGCGCCCTCCGCGAAATTGTCTCGTTCCTATTTCGGTAGTCATGAGCATATGTACATAAAAATTTAGAAATTTATGCATATATATATATATATACATATATATATACATATATATATACATATATATATATATATACATATATATATACATATATATACATATATATATATATATACATATATATATATATATAAACAGATGGCTGGAAACGGGAACCGGGATCAGCGATCAAAGCACTGGGAGCAAATCCTGGGCGGAAAACCAGGGGCGAAAACCTTGGGCGGGAGAGAAATCTCACCGGGGGCGGCAGCGATCGCCCACCTGGACAAAATTCGGGGTAGATCCATCGACAAGGAGGTGTCCAATGAAGGAGAGCCACGTACTACATCCATCGAGCTCGTTGGGAGCTCCGGATTGGTTGTTACCTTCTATATGAGGGTGGCTCCGTTTCCTGGTTCCGGCAAGACAGGCGGTGAGGGAAACCGCCCCATTTCATGGTTCTTATTCCTCCCCCGGCAATGGTAATCTCTAAGCCTTCTCTAAGTTCATTTATTCATCATCTTGGGTTATTATGAGGATGGGGAGATTCATGGTACTCTGGTTTAAGGTTTTGGGTTTTCTTCCTCTTCAAGGAAGGATCTCCTCTAAATCTCTTTCTCTCTCTCTCTCTCTCTATCTCTCTCTTGATACCTCTAAACCAAACATAAGTTGAGCTTCAGAAATGGCTAATAATGGGGTCACTACCTATAGGTACTACAAATATATGCTTTTATATATATATATATGTTTATATATATTATAGCTAAATATTAAAAATGCTGGAAAAGTTTTGAGTCCATAAGTGAACACTCTCCTCCCTGATTCAGCTAGAGAGTTAAGCTCGTCTCTCTCCCTCTCCCTTCCGCATCTTCTTTTTCGTCTTCTAACTCTTGGTTTATATGTTAATGTCATTAAAACCTAAGAAGCGGAGTCGCATAAGACTCAGATCTAATTTATGCTAAAAGCTTGGAATTTAATCTATATTTTTTTTTCTTAGTATGTATATATTTACATACAACGTTTGTAGATTAATTACTAAGCTTGGAATTTAATCTATATGTTGCCTCCTGGTAAAGAAGAGAAGCAATTTCCCTAGGGATAATGGAAAATCTCTCTCTGCCGAGCTAATCCTAATTATAAAGCTGAACCTTTTTCTTTTGGTATGTAGTAAAGCCGATGGTATCAATCACTCCTAGTATTGGTTACCTGAACGATTGATACAGTTACATATGGTTTTCATACTTGGGCTTTTAGGATGGTTATTGGGAGTTTGTTTGAGAGGTGCACATGGGGATAGTCCTACAATATTACTACTACTAGCACTTCTCCTCCTGCTACTACTACTATGGCACCCCTGCCTCTGTCACTACTGTTGTCACTGCTGCTACTATGGCCTATACAGTTAACATCGAAACATAGAGGGGAGGTTGTTCTTTTGCAATTTTGAAAGATAGGTCCCTATAATTATGCAAAGTTAAAAGGAAAACTGAGTAATTTTTGATAGTTTTGAGGTTGAAAGATGAGAGAAGAACTTCTCCAACTCTCATCTTTCTACCACTACTTTGGAGTCGCACGAGCAGCTCTATTTATGGAACCTTGGGGGCCTCTCCCTCTAAGAGCTCTACATATGATTGATGTGCCAATATCTTTCCCTCGCTCTCTCTTTCCTTCTTTCTTTGTCGGTGCAAGTTTATATATATATATATATACACACATATATTTATACACATATATGCACATAAGAAGGGGGCTTCACAGGAGATGGTGGATAAGCAAAGGCTCTAGTGTAGCCCTTGGATGTTTCATATGCTCCTACTCTCCCTCTAGGAGCTTTACATATGGTGGATGTGCTAATATCTTTCTCTCTCCCTCTCTCTCTCTCTATGCCTATGCAAGCTCTTATGTATTTCTATATAGGAGTTGTAAGCTTGCTCAGGAAAGGGCCTATCTTGGGCTTCATTTGAAAAGGTTGGGGGCTGCTCCTTGTTGAGTTGGACTGCAGGTTTAATGGTTGGGGCTGCTCCTTTCCTTGTGGGTTTGGGGGCTGCTTCTTGTTAACTTGGACTGCAGGTTTAATTGTTGGGGCTGCTCCTTTCCTTGTTGGTTTGGGGGCTGCTTCTTGTTAACTTGGACTGCAGGTTTGTTGAAATAGGGCTGCTCCTTTCCTTGCTGATTTTGGGGGCTGCTCCTTGTTAAGTTGAGCTGCTCTTTACCTTGTTGAATTGGGGGCTGCCTTGTGAGCTGATTTTGGGGGCTGCTCCTTGTTAAGTTGAGCTGCTCTTTACCTTGTTGATTTGGGGCTGTTTGCTTTGAACTGCTCTTTACCTTGATGATTTGGGGCTGTTTGCTTTGAGCTGCCCCTTTACCTTATTGATTTGGGGCTGCTCTTGTTCCCTCTTGGTCTAATGGGGGCTGCTGCTGTATTTTTAATAAGGGGGTTGCCCTTCATAGCTCACGACAAGGTATGATAGCTTCACTCTCTCTTCCTCCTCCTCCTACCTCAATTCTCCCTCCCATGGCAGGAATCTGCCACTTATTAGTTTCCTTGTCGTTCCGATTTGGTGAGGAATGGAGTCGTGCTACTCCGAACTGGTAGAGATTAGGAATGCGATCATATGCCTAGGCATGAAATTTATGGGGGACTCTCACACCATAAGCATCACCCAAGAGGAACCCCTTCTCCGCCTCTTACTTGAGCCTATCTTCATCTGGTTTGGTATCCGATTGAGGGAGCTTCATCTCTTCCTCCTCCGACAAATGGTAGACTCTAAACCTTATCTATTTTCGTCTACTCTTTATCTTATTTCTCTCTTTCACACTACTGTGCTACTTCTTGTGCCTATAAAAGTTCACGGGAGTTTTGGGCTTGATCGCCAAACACCCAAGTAATTGGCAGAAGCCTACTTGAATACAAAATTGTGCCTCATATGGATGGCTTGGGTTTGATTGCCAAGCAATCCAAAAGATCGACAAAAGTCGGGTTAAGTTGTTTATACCCTCTTTGATGGAAATATCATTAAGCTCATGAAGGGTTTTCTCCTTCCCCCCCTCTATAAACTCTCGGGATGGAATTATTGCTAAGCTTGGAAAGAGTTTCTTTTCTCTTCTCTTATGAAAATAAAATGTTGCCTTCGAGAAATAATTCCTACGGGAATAAAATGTTGCCTTCGAGAAATAATTCCTACGGGAATAAAATGTTGCCTTCGAGAAATAATTCCTACGGGAATGAAAGGTTGCCTTCGAGAAAGTAATTCCTACGGGAATGAAATGTTGCCTTCGAGAAAGTAATTCCTACGGGAATGAAATGTTGCCTTCGAGAAAGTAATTCCTACGGGAATGAAATGTTGCCTTCGAGAAAGTAATTCCTACGGGAATGAGATGTTGCCTTCGAGAAAGTAATTCCTACGGGGAATAAGTTGTGCCTTCGGGAAATATTCCTACGGGAATATACCGTGCCTTGGGATAAAATCGGATGGCCTATGAGTTTTACTCTAAGGCAACCCGCGCGATGGACGGTCTGGGAGGGCAACCCGTGCGAAACTAATAGAACTACGTGGGTCTGAGGCCGTATGCAGGATGATACGGAGTACGTAGGCGGTGGTCGTGGGAAGACCGCCTCGGCCCAATAAGAGTCCAGATATCCCCTTCCTTATAATTGTTATATTATGTTTGGGTGTTAGTAGGAGTTGGATTCTGTTTGTAGTTCTAATAACTTGTCTTTAGCACAGGTGACAGGTGCGGATGAGTGACAGCACCTATGTGTGGATGAAGCCACGGATCAGGCTACGTCAGGTATAAAGTTTTATTAAGCCGCATCTCCTTTTGTTGCGCCCTATCTCAGGGTATACATATATGATGCAATGAAGCCTTGACGGATAGGATTCATTGCGGCGGCGAAATCAATATTACTCATACAGGTTTTGAAATTATGGTTTTTGTGATATTTAATCTTCCGCTATAAATAATGTCTTCCGCTAAGGGTAACAAAGCGCACTCTTTAATAATGTCTTCCGCTAGAATACAGCTTCCCTACTCTGATGGTGTGTAGTGACTTTCGCTTAACACCACCCCTAGGCGTGACATCGGAGCGTTCAAGGAAAAGGGTTGGAGAAGCTAGTGCCTTCACCCTTCGGAGTCGCTTCGGCGTCGTGCTAAAGGGTGGTGTGCGATAAGATCCCCCGGTCGGACCGTTGATTCTGGAGGGGGGGGGGGGGGGGTCTTACAAATGGATCAGAGCGCAACCGATCTTGTCGACCTATTCGTAATCACAGAAACACTTATTGCTCCGCTAATCGCCGTAGCGTGGTTCGGGACGAACCACTGCAGCGGAAGCGGTGGTGGACCTAAAAGGTAGAAATTGACAACAAACTTGGCATATATATGTGGATTGACACTTAAATGTCATTTACCACTTCCGATCTCAAGCGACGATTTACATTGTCCCCATAAAACACTCTCGTAAAACCCTACAAACATCCACTTCAAATTTTGAACCCCGGGTTTAAGCCTCTTTGTTTTATTGGGGTTAAATTTTCGTTTTCAAAATTCCATTCGAGGTAAACTAATCGTATGAAATTATGTGTACAATGTAAGGATTCTATTACTAATTTCAATCCCAAGTTTAAGCCTATTTGTTTTATTGGGATTAAAATTCTCGTTTTCAAAATTTCATTTGGGGTGAGCTAATCAAATGAAATTTTGCGTATATATAGAGAATTGCTCTAACAATTGCAAATATGAAGTATGATTTGACTTGATCAATTTGACGATCTGTTGAAAATAAAGTCGTGCAATCGTAAAAGAGCTATGATAAAATGTTAGTCTTTTCAATAACGTTAATATTTCAGGAAATGATTACTGAGGCGACATACTGGATTGAAATAAACTTATAAAAGCTTGTATATAAACCATCCTAAAAAGTACATTGTTAGCATTCGCAGGACTTGCGATGGTTGCATACTCAGCCAACCGGGAAGCCTCGTTAAAAAGGGTAAGCCACTGAGGACCCGAAGGTGATGGTTACCTATTTTATTGCTTGCTTGCTTTGGGAAAAGTGGCGGGTCGGTCATGCCCGTAGACCGTACGTACCGGTGCAGGAAGGTTGACGACTCTAGGCGACAGGGAGGTGTGCACCCCGGGAGCTCGGTTGTATCTTATATGCCCCGTTGGGTCCCTCCGCTGGTTGGCCAAATTCAGTTATTACCGGATGTCTCCTACGTCCGAGGGTACACGGGGTTGTACGTTGGGGCCTGGGTAGTGCGGTACATCCACACCCAGAAGTGGCAGGACCGGCCACTGTCACCGACGGCCACATCGGTGAGGCCCGCGGGGTTCGCTACCCTGCAAAAAGAAGCGGTCAAAATATTTCAACGTAAAGAGCAAACTGGTAAAACATTATATGTGATTACCGTGGCGGGTCAGTCGTGCCCAAGGACCGTTCATACAGGAATGGGAAGGTTGACGACTCATGAGGTACTAGGGAGTGTGTGAACCCCGGGAGGTTATTTATTATTTCCCCGCAGGGTCCCTCTGCTGGATAGCCGAATTTTGTAATTGACGGATGTTGCTCACATCCAGGAGTACACTGGGTTGTACATTAGGGCCTGGGTAGTGCGGTACGTCCACACCCAGAAGTGGCAGGACCGGCCACTGTCACCGACGGCCACATCGGTGAGGCCCGCGGGGGTCGCAACCCTGCTGGAAGAAAAGCGGTCAAACTGTTTCAACATTGTGTGTTGTGATTGAGTCGTGAGTACTCGTTATGCATGGCTTGCATATGCATCAAAACATACATATTTGCATACGCATCATTTGCATCAAAACATACATATCTGCATATACCATTAACATATAACCTTCGTATGGGAGTTGGTTATATGTTTATGGATTATTACTCTGCTTATTTACAATTTTCATCTGTCCCACCAACATATAACCTTCGTTTGGGAGTCGGTCATATGTTGCTAGGTGTTACAAAAGCTTATGCAAGTTAAAACTTTTATATGTTCCACTGACACGTAGCCCCGGAAGAGAATTAGCGATATGTTAATGGATTTTTACTTTCGGACACAACTCAAAAATGTTGCGTTTCAGATATGCAAACCTTGGAAGATGTTAAGTTGCCTCCACTTCCAGTTGAGCTCGGCTCCTTGGAAGGTGTTGAGTTGCCTCCACTTCCAGTTGAGCTCGGCTCCCTGGAAGATGTTAAGTTGCCTCCACTTCCAGTTGAGCTCGGCTCCGTGGAAGGTGTTGAGTTGCCTCCACTTCCAGTTGAGCTCGGCTCCCTGGAAGGTTTTGAGTTGTCTTCACTTCCAGTTGAGCTTGGCTCCCTGGAAGGTATTGAGTTGCCTTCGTCTCCCGTTGAGCTCGGTTCCCAGGAGGGGTACCGAGTGAGGAAGGGTTTCTTGTTTCTCACGATTAGACAAATTTGAATCGTTCAAGCTACCCCGTAGTTCACATAAGCTACTTGTATATTACATGGCAGGAGCCATCAACATAGCTCGTTAGGTAAAACCAAACCTGAAGACCCTTAAAAATTTGGGATCATTCGACACCTCTAGTGGTCTGCAATACGTCCTGTTTTGAATCTCCATGACCCACTCGTATTTTCAGGGACGAAAATTTTCTTTGTTTTATTGGATTGTAACATCCCAATTTTAAAAGGGGTCTAGTCGGTTCGGTTGAACCCTTGGAAGAGCTTCGGTCGGGTCACAGGACAACCACGGCCCGACCTTCGCCACATAAATGGTAGTCATTTAAAGAAAGTGACCATTTTGGGTATAGTAACGCGTCACGACGATGCAATTTTAGAATATGGAGCATACGTGCTTCGAATCGACTTCCGTCAGTTGCATTAGACTCGTATAGTTGTTACGAGTGCAACAGAACTCGTTTCGTTTCAATCCGAGGTCATTTGGTGAATATGACCATTTTGAGTATAGTAGCGCGTCACGACGATGCAATTTTAGGATATAGAGTATACGTGCTCCGAATCGACTTCCGTCAGTTGCATTAGACTCGTATAGTTGATACGAGTGCAACGGAACTCGTTTCGTTTCGATCCGAGGTCATTTGGTGAAAGTGACCATTTTGAGTATAGTAGCGCGTCACGACGATGCAATTTTAGAATATGGAGCATACGTGCTCCGAATCGACTTCCGTCAGTTGCATTAGACTCGTATAGTTGATACGAGTGCAACGGAACTCGTTTCGTTTCGATCCGAGGTCATTGGGTGAAAGTGACCATTTTGAGTATAGTAGCGCGTCACGACGATGCAATTTTAGAATATGGAGCATACGTGCTCCGAATCGACTTCCGTCAGTTACGTTAGACTCGTATGGTCAATATGAGTGCAACGGAATTCGTTTCGTCCCGATCTGAGGTCGTTTGGAGAAAACGACTATTTTGAGTGATACCGAGCACCGCAACAACGCCATTTTAGAATATTGGGTAAACAAGCCCCAATTTCACCCTAGTCAGTTGCAACAGACTCATGTGATCAATCCTAGCACAACGTAATTCGTTTCAACCAAATCCAATGAGATTTGAGAAAGTTAGTCAAAAATGAGTTAGTTTGAGCTACGTGCCAACTCTAGCAAATAATTATGGGCGAGCGGGCTCTGAAACAACTTCGGATAATTCCGTTAGCTTCGTATGGTTGACACGAACACGACGGCGCCCTCCGCGAAATTGTCTCGTTCCTATTTCGGTAGTCATGAGCATATGTACATAAAAATTTAGAAATTTATGCATATATATATATACATATATATATATACATATATATATATACATATATATATATATATATATAAACAGATGGCTGGAAACGGGAACCGGGATCAGCGATCAAAGCACTGGGAGCAAATCCTGGGCGGAAAACCAGGGGCGAAAACCTTGGGCGGGAGAGAAATCTCACCGGGGGCGGCAGCGATCGCCCACCTGGACAAAATTCGGGGTAGATCCATCGACAAGGAGGTGTCCAATGAAGGAGAGCCACGTACTACATCCATCGAGCTCGTTGGGAGCTCCGGATTGGTTGTTACCTTCTATATGAGGGTGGCTCCGTTTCCTGGTTCCGGCAAGACAGGCGGTGAGGGAAACCGCCCCATTTCATGGTTCTTATTCCTCCCCCGGCAATGGTAATCTCTAAGCCTTCTCTAAGTTCATTTATTCATCATCTTGGGTTATTATGAGGATGGGGAGATTCATGGTACTCTGGTTTAAGGTTTTGGGTTTTCTTCCTCTTCAAGGAAGGATCTCCTCTAAATCTCTTTCTCTCTCTCTCTCTCTCTATCTCTCTCTTGATACCTCTAAACCAAACATAAGTTGAGCTTCAGAAATGGCTAATAATGGGGTCACTACCTATAGGTACTACAAATATATGCTTTTATATATATATATGTTTATATATATTATAGCTAAATATTAAAAATGCTGGAAAAGTTTTGAGTCCATAAGTGAACACTCTCCTCCCTGATTCAGCTAGAGAGTTAAGCTCGTCTCTCTCCCTCTCCCTTCCGCATCTTCTTTTTCGTCTTCTAACTCTTGGTTTATATGTTAATGTCATTAAAACCTAAGAAGCGGAGTCGCATAAGACTCAGATCTAATTTATGCTAAAAGCTTGGAATTTAATCTATATTTTTTTTCTTAGTATGTATATATTTACATACAACGTTTGTAGATTAATTACTAAGCTTGGAATTTAATCTATATGTTGCCTCCTGGTAAAGAAGAGAAGCAATTTCCCTAGGGATAATGGAAAATCTCTCTCTGCCGAGCTAATCCTAATTATAAAGCTGAACCTTTTTCTTTTGGTATGTAGTAAAGCCGATGGTATCAATCACTCCTAGTATTGGTTACCTGAACGATTGATACAGTTACATATGGTTTTCATACTTGGGCTTTTAGGATGGTTATTGGGAGTTTGTTTGAGAGGTGCACATGGGGATAGTCCTACAATATTACTACTACTAGCACTTCTCCTCCTGCTACTACTACTATGGCACCCCTGCCTCTGTCACTACTGTTGTCACTGCTGCTACTATGGCCTATACAGTTAACATCGAAACATAGAGGGGAGGTTGTTCTTTTGCAATTTTGAAAGATAGGTCCCTATAATTATGCAAAGTTAAAAGAAAAACTGAGTAATTTTTGATAGTTTTGAGGTTGAAAGATGAGAGAAGAACTTCTCCAACTCTCATCTTTCTACCACTACTTTGGAGTCGCACGAGCAGCTCTATTTATGGAACCTTGGGGGCCTCTCCCTCTAAGAGCTCTACATATGATTGATGTGCCAATATCTTTCCCTCGCTCTCTCTTTCCTTCTTTCTTTGTCGGTGCAAGTTTATATATATATATATATATATACACACATATATTTATACACATATATGCACATAAGAAGGGGGCTTCACAGGAGATGGTGGATAAGCAAAGGCTCTAGTGTAGCCCTTGGATGTTTCATATGCTCCTACTCTCCCTCTAGGAGCTTTACATATGGTGGATGTGCTAATATCTTTCTCTCTCCCTCTCTCTCTCTCTATGCCTATGCAAGCTCTTATGTATTTCTATATAGGAGTTGTAAGCTTGCTCAGGAAAGGGCCTATCTTGGGCTTCATTTGAAAAGGTTGGGGGCTGCTCCTTGTTGAGTTGGACTGCAGGTTTAATGGTTGGGGCTGCTCCTTTCCTTGTGGGTTTGGGGGCTGCTTCTTGTTAACTTGGACTGCAGGTTTAATTGTTGGGGCTGCTCCTTTCCTTGTTGGTTTGGGGGCTGCTTCTTGTTAACTTGGACTGCAGGTTTGTTGAAATAGGGCTGCTCCTTTCCTTGCTGATTTTGGGGGCTGCTCCTTGTTAAGTTGAGCTGCTCTTTACCTTGTTGAATTGGGGGCTGCCTTGTGAGCTGATTTTGGGGGCTGCTCCTTGTTAAGTTGAGCTGCTCTTTACCTTGTTGATTTGGGGCTGTTTGCTTTGAACTGCTCTTTACCTTGATGATTTGGGGCTGTTTGCTTTGAGCTGCCCCTTTACCTTATTGATTTGGGGCTGCTCTTGTTCCCTCTTGGTCTAATGGGGGCTGCTGCTGTATTTTTAATAAGGGGGTTGCCCTTCATAGCTCACGACAAGGTATGATAGCTTCACTCTCTCTTCCTCCTCCTCCTACCTCAATTCTCCCTCCCATGGCAGGAATCTGCCACTTATTAGTTTCCTTGTCGTTCCGATTTGGTGAGGAATGGAGTCGTGCTACTCCGAACTGGTAGAGATTAGGAATGCGATCATATGCCTAGGCATGAAATTTATGGGGGACTCTCACACCATAAGCATCACCCAAGAGGAACCCCTTCTCCGCCTCTTACTTGAGCCTATCTTCATCTGGTTTGGTATCCGATTGAGGGAGCTTCATCTCTTCCTCCTCCGACAAATGGTAGACTCTAAACCTTATCTATTTTCGTCTACTCTTTATCTTATTTCTCTCTTTCACACTACTGTGCTACTTCTTGTGCCTATAAAAGTTCACGGGAGTTTTGGGCTTGATCGCCAAACACCCAAGTAATTGGCAGAAGCCTACTTGAATACAAAATTGTGCCTCATGTGGATGGCTTGGGTTTGATTGCCAAGCAATCCAAAAGATCGACAAAAGTCGGGTTAAGTTGTTTATACCCTCTTTGATGGAAATATCATTAAGCTCATGAAGGGTTTTCTCCTTCCCCCCCTCTATAAACTCTCGGGATGGAATTATTGCTAAGCTTGGAAAGAGTTTCTTTTCTCTTCTCTTATGAAAATAAAATGTTGCCTTCGAGAAATAATTCCTACGGGAATAAAATGTTGCCTTCGAGAAATAATTCCTACGGGAATAAAATGTTGCCTTCGAGAAATAATTCCTACGGGAATGAAAGGTTGCCTTCGAGAAAGTAATTCCTACGGGAATGAAATGTTGCCTTCGAGAAAGTAATTCCTACGGGAATGAAATGTTGCCTTCGAGAAAGTAATTCCTACGGGAATGAAATGTTGCCTTCGAGAAAGTAATTCCTACGGGAATGAGATGTTGCCTTCGAGAAAGTAATTCCTACGGGGAATAAGTTGTGCCTTCGGGAAATATTCCTACGGGAATATACCGTGCCTTGGGATAAAATCGGATGGCCTATGAGTTTTACTCTAAGGCAACCCGCGCGATGGACGGTCTGGGAGGGCAACCCGTGCGAAACTAATAGAACTACGTGGGTCTGAGGCCGTATGCAGGATGATACGGAGTACGTAGGCGGTGGTCGTGGGAAGACCGCCTCGGCCCAATAAGAGTCCAGATATCCCCTTCCTTATAATTGTTATATTATGTTTGGGTGTTAGTAGGAGTTGGATTCTGTTTGTAGTTCTAATAACTTGTCTTTAGCACAGGTGACAGGTGCGGATGAGTGACAGCACCTATGTGTGGATGAAGCCACGGATCAGGCTACGTCAGGTATAAAGTTTTATTAAGCCGCATCTCCTTTTGTTGCGCCCTATCTCAGGGTATACATATATGATGCAATGAAGCCTTGACGGATAGGATTCATTGCGGCGGCGAAATCAATATTACTCATACAGGTTTTGAAATTATGGTTTTTGTGATATTTAATCTTCCGCTATAAATAATGTCTTCCGCTAAGGGTAACAAAGCGCACTCTTTAATAATGTCTTCCGCTAGAATACAGCTTCCCTACTCTGATGGTGTGTAGTGACTTTCGCTTAACACCACCCCTAGGCGTGACATCGGAGCGTTCAAGGAAAAGGGTTGGAGAAGCTAGTGCCTTCACCCTTCGGAGTCGCTTCGGCGTCGTGCTAAAGGGTGGTGTGCGATAAGATCCCCCGGTCGGACCGTTGATTCTGGAGGGGGGGGGGGGGTCTTACAACACACATGTGAATAGACATCAAAGTAGTCAATTCCCCCATATTGCTTATAGCTTTTAGCGACTAGACGTGCTTTATATCTCGATATAGACCCATCACTGTGCAATTTCTTCTTCAACGCCCACTTGCATCCAAGGACTTTGACTCTTTTAGGGATGTCCACTAGATGCTAAGTGTTATTTCGTAGCAGCGAGTCCATTTCATCATCTATGACTTATGCTCATATCAACGAATCTCTAGATCGCATTGCTTCATGGTAGGAGAATGGATCATCCTCTAAGTGATAGGTGATAAAATTTTCACCAAAATTCTTAGAGACTCTATCTCTCGTAGATACTCTAACTGGGATAAGACTATTCTCTACAGGTTGGGAAGCAGTGTCAGAGGGGCCAGCTTCAGGTGCTATAAGAGATTCATAAATTATCTCAGTAGACCCAGAGACGGTTAAACCATGATCTCTGATAAACTTATTTTCAAAGAAAATAACATCTCTAGACTCTATCACAGTATTAGTTGACAGATCTAGAAACCTATCTGCTGCAATATCTTCTGCACTGCCTAGATATACACAAGTTGTTGTTATAGTTCACACCTTATGTCTCTTAAGGTTTTGTGTTCTAACATAAGCAATACAACCATAAGTCTTTAGAGTGTCAAATCTACAATGGTGATCATACCACATCTCATATGGAGAGGAAGTGAGCTTAACATGAGGCAATATATTCAGAATGTGATTGACAGTTCGGACTGCTTCTCCCAATAGGAATTAGGCATGCCAGCAGTAAGAAAACATAAAATTCAGCATCTCTGTCAATGTTTTATTCTTTCGCTCAGCAATACCATTAGACTGGGGTGAGTAAAGAGCGATGGTTTCTAAGATTATACCCGCAGATGCACAAAAGTCTTGAAACTCTGTTATAGTATACTCCCCTCCTCGATCACTTCTAAAACGCTTAATTTTCAGGTTTAACTGATTTTCTACCTGAGATTTGAAGATCTTGAAAATCTCGAATGCTTCATATTTCGATTTCAATAGGTATACATGACAATATATGAGATAATTGTCGATGAACGTAATGAGATACTTCCTCCCCACTCTAATGACATGACTCTTAAAATCACAGAGGTCTGAATGTATCAAATCAAGAAGTTGTGTGCTTCTAGAAACTGATTTAAACAGTTTTCTAGTGATCTTAGTTTGTGCACAAACCTCACACTTATCAAATCGAATAGAAAGATCTAAAGGGATGCTATGACTCTTAGATAGATCTCACATTTTTCTGCAGTTCACATGTCCTAGTATGTTATGTAACAATTTAGGCTCTATTAAGGTTGAACTCACTTGGTTTATGCTATCATTATTAAGACTAATTTTATACATATCGTTGATCAAATACGCATAACCAAAGTAACGAGAATTAACTATTAAAGTTATTCTACCGCTAGAGGTTATGAAAGACATTCCTGCTTTATCTAACAAACTCATAGAAATTAAGTTTTTAGTTAAACTAGGAACTACTCTAACATGTTGTAAAGATAAAATTTTACCTGAAGTGAGGACCAGCTGTGTTGTCCCAACATGCTTGACTTCAGTCTCTCCTCCATTGCAGTTTTCAACCTTGTCTCTGACCTCAGTAACATCAGTGAGAAGAGCTCTGTCATTCGTTACATGACATGTAGCACCACTGTCCAGCCACCACTCTAAAGACGCGCTGCGGTGACTGCTCTCAATCATAGCCACGAAGGACATAGGACCAGAGATGTCGACCAGCATATTAGTTGCATTCTGTGGGGCTTCCTCCTCCTTCATCTTCGGACCTTTGCATTCAGCGGCACAGTGATCCTACTGCCACATTTATGACACTTGCCTCTCTTCCTTTTGAGAGAGGGCTTTTTGGCCGGTAGCTGTGCAGAGGCTTCACTTTTTGGGTGCAGAGGTCTTCCGATGTGGCTTGCTGGGTCGAGAAATGAAGTTTCCAACCTATGAGGTTGGCCAGCTTGCTCCAGACTTTTACCAGCAACGTTCTGATCTTCGATGTGAATGAACCTTTTGAGTTCATCCAATTTAATCCTCTCCTTCAGTCTGTGCATTTCAGTCTTGAAGGTGTTCCATTCAGGAGGCAGTTTGCTCAGGATCAGACTCACGAATAGATTATCAGACATATTAGACTGTTCGTCTTCCAGTTTGAGACACGGGTTTTCCAGATCAATTAGTTGAGAAGTGACTGACGAGTTTGAATTAAATTTGAAATTAAAAAATTTCTCGCCGATGAGAGTCTTCGACAGTCTTTCTTCTGGAAATGTGCGTTCAAGCGATCCCAGATTTCTTTCAATCTTGTATGCACTGCTGGTCATGGCGAGGCGAGGGTTCAGTGAATTCAGGAGATAATCCCTGCAAAAGTCCTCGTCCTTGCTCCGCTAGTACTCGTCCACGTCCTCACGCGTCGTAGTGAAATCGCTGAGGACGGTGTAGAAAATTTCACGCTCTTTCATGCCCAATTGGACATGGATTTTCCAAACGTGGAAATCCGTAGCGTCGAAGGACTGTAACTTGACGATCTCGTAGGAGTTACGCTTCGACATCTCGCATTTCCTTTGAAATAGAAGAACTAGATAGAGATCACCTGATCCGTGCGGAGATGACCCAGTGTCTTCAGAACCAATCCAAGAATTTGTTTGTTCCTCCAAGCGCCAATGCTCGATAAATGCAAGAGATTTCACAGCAAGGCTCGACAAAAGCGCAAGATTCCGCGGCAATACTCGACAAGAAACCAAGATCCGACTCCACGGTGTTCTTCCATGAAGAAACCAAGATCTACTTCTTCAGAAGGAACCTGCTGCAAACGACAACAGGAAGAGAAAAACAACAGAGGGAGCTCCCAACGATTGCTTCGATCTCAGTAAAACCACATGCGACGAGAGCTCCTCTTGGCAGAGAAGTCGGCACAAATCAGCAGTAGAAGATCTCGAGCCGATCGACGATTTGAGCAACGACGATCTACCTTTTCCCCCGATCGTGAGGGCAAGAGAACACGCGACGGGCGGCACAGATCTATAATTTTAGATCCACGAATTTTTGAGCCGCAGAAAAACGCAGAGACGAGTGTATAACCCGTAATTCGTCGAGATCAGAAGTACAGAAGACCTCCCCCACCTGGGCGAGTACAGGAGACCTCCCCCACCTGGGCGAGTACAGGAGACCTCCCCCACTTGGGCGAGTACAGGAGACCTCCCCCACCTGGGCGAGAACAGGAGACCTCCCCCACCTGGGCGAGTACAGGAGACCTCCCCCACCTGGGCGAGTACAGGAGACCTCCCCCACCTGGGCGAGTACAGAAGACCTCCGCCACCTGGGCGAGTACAGGAGACCTCCCCCACCTGGGCGAGTACAGGAGACCTCCCCCACCTGGGCGAGTACAGGAGACCTCCCCAACCTGGGCTAGTACAGGAGACCTCCCCCACCTGGGCTAGTACAGAAGACCTCCCCCACCTGGGCGAGTACAGAAGACCTCCCCCACCTGGGCGAGTACAGGAGACCTCCCCCACCTGGGCGAGTACAGGAGACCTCCCCCACCTGGGCGAGTACAGGAGACCTCCCCCACCTGGGCGAGTACAGGAGACCTCCCCCACCTGGGCGAGTACAGGAGACCTCCCCCACCTGGGCGAGTACAGGAGACCTCCCCCACCTGGGCGAGTACAGCAGACCTCCCCCACCTGGGCGAGTACAGCAGACCTCCCCCACCTGGGCGAGTACAGTAGACCTCCCCCACCTGGGCGAGTACAGGAGACCTCCCCCACCTGGGCGAGTACAGGAGACCTCCCCCACCTGGGCGAGTACAGGAGACCTCCCCCACCTGGGCGAGTACAGATTTTCACCCCGTCAAAAGGCGGCAATGGCTATCCGCAACCCATTTCAGAAGGCGGGAGCAGCTAATCGCAGTCCATTTGGATTTGCCTATAAATAGGACCCCAAGGCACAAGTAGAAGGCACCTTCACCCCCCCATATGGTGGGAGAGTACATTGCCTGCCTCTCTTGTGCCAAGCTCAGCATTGGATTTAGGAGGGGAAGTTCCTATAGACTTCCGGGTATGTGGCGGGACCTCCTCGCTGCAGCACGCGAGTCTTGTTTATAGGCAGGTTGGAGTGGTTTTGTATGCTCTCTAGCTTCTTATCACCATGTCTCACGTGGGTCGATCACTAAATGTGTAGCCTTTGGTCACCCCCAAGTCTCGAACAGTTGGACCGGTATCCGGGTTCCAACAACGAGATCACTGGGAGAACCAAGAGAAGCAGGAGCGCCGACTGGAGATCGATATACAACCCCGTATTCGTCGAGTAGATCCCTCGGACCCATAGAGGCGAGTAGTGCCATCACGGATCACTCGCCCAAAGTGGTCCCTCGGGCCCAGGGAGGCGGCGAGTGGTGCCTTCATGGACCACTCGCCCGGAGAGGCGAGTGGTGCCCTCACGGATCACTCGCCCAAAGTGACGAATGGTTCCCTCATGGACCACTCGCCCAGTGGGGATTTAGAGGTAAAATGACCTAGATACCCCCATGGGCTGTCAATAGGTTCTCAGAACAGCGGAGCTAGGCTATTAGCAGACCAATTTGGGGTGCGGTTAGCAAAACCAAAAGGCGGATTCATGCTATTTGCAGACCAGCCTAGAAAAATCTATAAATAGACCCTTAAGGACACCTTGGAGGAGATCAGATCTTCTTAAGCTCTCTCCTCCAGGCTAGTTTCGGAGTTGGCTGCAAATGCCCTCCAAGGTGCCCGGCTGAGCATTGGTTTGGGAGGGGAAGCTCTCTTAGATCTTCCGGGTGTGTGGCGGGACCTCCTCGCTACAGCCTTGGGTCTGTTCTAGGTTCTCCATCCTTGGTCAGGAGAGTTTAGTGAGGGAGAAGTAAGCGCAGGCTACACCCCCCTGTGGGTCCGAACTCAGAGACTGGTTGACGGTTTCAACAATCGATGCTTCTTCCAATCGATCTTTTGAATGGCTGGCTGTTCGTTCGAGTTCGCTTCTTATCGTTAGGAGAAGCTCTTCCCGGAACTGTTCGTCGCCAGATCTGTCAGACTGCAATTGCCCGGAAGCCGATCGAGAGGTAGGAGTCTCGTTTCCGCCACCGGTGCTGGAGGGGGAGGTCGTGTCGTTCTCTATGTTGAAACCGATTGAGAGTCGACGCTCTTCTTCTTCTCAGATCTGCAAAGGAAAAGATCAGCGGGATTCCGCATAGGATCTTGCTGCAGATTTTCTTGCAATCAACGACGGGAGGCGAAACGGAAATCACGAGTGTGGCGGAAACACGCGAAAATCGGGAGCTGGGACGGGAGCGGTGCGGAAACCCTAGATGAGATGTATCTTGAGAATGTTAGAGGGTTTGACCACTCAAGATATTCTACAGTTGTACATCGAGTTTGGAATGACTACTTATAGTACCTCCAACGTAGAGTCGGACTCTACATTGACATGAAACCCATTAAGGCCTACCGTGTCGGTTCGGACACACAGACATATAAATTAAAATACTTAACACAAGTCTCACCTGGAAGCAAAAAAAAAACACGAAATCTTCAAACGTGACCAAAACGATCACCCAAATGCTGCCCGGGATATAGATCCAAAACTTTGCCTTGATCAATAGCGCACATGCTCTCTTTCTTGGATCGAGATCCTCTCCATTTGGACCAAATGGATAGTATCCATTTGTTGGTTAAGATCTTCTCCTTACTTATCTAAGAGTGTAATTTTTTTTTGTATATATATAAAATATAAGATGATGAGATTAGTTAAAATGTTGGATCCCCTGAGAAATGATCTTAACCGACAAATAAACCTAAATCTACACGGTCTGGGGATTTTTTTCCGTACGCATAGCGCATCCCATGAGATTTGTAGCGCACGGTAA
The DNA here is from genome assembly GCA_033032865.1 of Dactylorhiza incarnata. NCBI lineage: Eukaryota > Viridiplantae > Streptophyta > Magnoliopsida > Asparagales > Orchidaceae > Dactylorhiza > Dactylorhiza incarnata. Next base: position 4,205,941 of record JAWHQI010000163.1, on the reverse strand, counting down.
AGAACGGTACGCTAAGTGTACCTACATATTTCTCAAGGTCTAGAGTGTTAACCCCATTCAATCGACGGAGAATGAAGAATAAAATATGATTTTTTTTCTTTGCGGAAAAAGTGCACAGCAGTCGAATTTTATCCTCTGTTATGATTTCATGAGCGAAAACGTTTTCTGTGTGTTTTAGGTGTTACAGATGGTGGAGTATTTGTGCTTAAGGGCAATATTTTTTATTCTCCCTTAATTTTGTGAATCACATAGGCTTCTGTTGTTATTTAGGCTCTGTTTGGGACAGCTTTACCGGATGGAAAATTTGTTGATCGAATAGAGCTTTTAGAATAGAGCTTTCAGAAAAACTTTGATGAGAGAGCTGCAGACTGTTTGGTGAGTCTTTGCATAAGTGTTGATCGAATATAGCTTTTTCATTTAAGCTGTTCGGTAGAACAATTGTTTGAAAACTATTTTTTAAACAAAAATATTAAAATATAATAGTTGTGAAAACTCGCCCCCAGACAAACACGCGCGTCTGGGCAAAATTGGTCGCTCGGGTGAAATATTGTCGCCCGGGTAAAAAACGGCCGACCGATCGAAAAACGGTCACTCGGGCAAAAAATGGACACATGGGCGAAAAAACGGGCGCCCGGGCGAAAAAAACACGCCCCGAGCAAAAACGACCGTCCGAGAGAACAATAGTCGCTCGTGCAAAAAACGCGCGTCAGGGCGAAAAATGCTCATCAGGGCGAAAAACAGCCGCTCGGGCGAAAAACGGTCGCACAGTCATAAAACGCGCGCCCGGGCGAAAAATGGTCGCCCGAGCAAAAAATGGCTGCCCGGGCAAAAAAACGGCCACCAGGGAGAAAAATGGGCGAAAAAAACCGTCGCGCGGGCGAAAAACATCCACCCGGGCGAAAAAACGGCTGCCCGGGGCAAAAATGCAAGCACGGGCGAAATACGGTCGGCCTGGCGAAAAATGGTCGCCCGAGCGAAAAACGCGGTCCCGGGCAAAAAATGTGCTCCCGAGCGAAAAATGACCGCCCGAGCGAAAAATGCGCGTCCGAGCAAAAAACGGCCCCCCGGGCGAAAAATATCCGCCCGGGCGAAAAAACGCGCGCCCGGGCGAAAAATGGTAGCCCAGACTAAAAACAGCCGATCGGCCGAAAATTTTGCGCCCTGGCGAAAAACGCACGCGTGGGCGAAAAATGACTGTTCTGGCGAAAAATGCGCGCTCGGGAGAAAAATGCGCGCTCGGGCGAAAAATGGCCGCTGGACGAAAAATGAGTGTCCAGCCGAAAACGAGTGTCCGATTAAAAATGCGCGCTCGGACAAAAATGCCGGAGTGATATACAGCGAGGTGGAGTTAATAAAAGAGAAAAAGCTAAAAAATGAAAAATGATTTTTAGAAAGCTATGTTGTACCGGCTTCTCAAAGAGCGTCTAAAACAGCTTATTTGAAGAATCTCTTTTCAAAAAGCTGGAGTAGAGAGTTGTCCCAAACAGTTAAAAACCAGCTTTGGCGGTTGAAAAATAGATTTTCCATCCGCCAGAGCTGTCCCAAACAGAGCCTTAGTTAGCATTTCTGGTGCGACCTTTGGGTCCGTTTGACAGGTTTTTTTTTTGCTCCGGCGAGTTTAGACAAAAACTTCACAATGATAGAATGTATGTGGCACGACAATGGCTACCAAGAAAAGAAAACTAGTTTTGAACATAAAAGTTAATGAAGTTTTTTAGGTGTGCTCGAGCGCGTTCACGAACGACGATTCATAACCACCGCGTTCAGAACCGCACCACAACAATAACCGTGTTCAGAACCGCAACAGTGTAATTACTGTGGATCATACGGTTTGAAAATCTTTTTCCTGCTTTTCAATACACATTTCAAATAAAAATTTTCATGTGGGACCCTGCATATTTGCCAGCTTTTGTTTGGCTGCTACTTTTGTCTTCTAAGCAGCAAGGATTAATTAAGGTGATTGTTATTAGTGTTGGGATATGACGTGGAAACAATCCCCTAGGCACAATCAAATAATATAGGGTAACAAACGCATGAAATCTGAACAAGAAACGCAGCATAAATAAATCATATAACTGCAAAAACAACATGAAGAAATGTACCGACGTCCGTTACAGAATACACCGCGGAGAGCCGGACTCGCTCGATCCGCGGGAGAGATAATAATCTGGACTGCAATCCGCTAGCACAACGGGCGCACAAGGTTCACCGAACCTTCAACGTCGACGTCCGACGTTCAACCGCACCACCACCGGAGAAGCACCGTCGAAGCCAACTGCACCCGCGCACGCCATCGACACCAAACTGCACCACCGGAGAGAAACACCATCAAGGCCACTGCACTCCCGCATGCCTTCGCCGCCACGTCCGCACCGCCAGAGAGAAACTCCGTCAAGGTCACTGCACCACCGCAAGCCTTCGCCGCCACGCCCGCACCACCATTATCTCCACTTCGCCGCCATCGCATGGTGTTGCACCAACGACAACCACCGGCGGAACCTCTACAGGGGTCTCCCACCCCTCGCAGCACCAAGAGCAAGACGACGACGGCGGCGGTGGCGGCTCTTCCCTCCAACTCTAGCAAGAACGACAGTGTATCAGTTTCTCACGGCTTCAGGCGGCTAAGAAAAGCTTCTCGGTGGTTCTCTGCTCCTTCCCAGTGGTCAGCTTTATTTTCCTGTGAACCGGAGGCGGTTATTTATTCACGTCCACATGAAAGGAAAAAACCAGAGAAATCATAACCGTGGTTTTAATGGTAAGAGACCTCTAAAAATAATGCCATTAATAGGGCCGGTTTCCTGTTCATTTATTCCCAAAATCGTTTGGCGCCCATTAATGCACACCTGCCATCCAAGGCGTTTCTATTTTTGGATCCGAACCAAAAATAACAATCCGCACTACAGTTTTGGCTATCCGCAATTTTTTTGTATGAGTTATTAAGCGCCGTTTAGAAATACGTCTTGTACATACATTTTTAGGAAAAGTGATCAACACGAGAGTTGTAGATCTCATCGAGAACTATAACTTTTGTGTTGAACACTTTTCCTAAAAATGCACGCACAAGACGTATTGCCGCCCTGATTGAAATATGTGCGTAACTATAGCGAATTTGTTGAAATACGCCTTGTACATGCATTTTTAGGAAAATAGTTCAACACAAAAGTTGTAGATCTCGACGAGATCTACAACTTTCGTGTTGAATATTTTTCCTAAAAATGCATGTACAAGACGTATTTCCAAAAGGCACGTAATAACTCATTCAAAAAGAGTGCGGATAGCCAAAACTGTAGTGCTGATAACAATCACCTTAATTAATATATACACTTTACATAATTTTATTAGAAAATCACGTTTGTCTTTTAGCAAAATCAAATCATCAAATTTGAAAATAGCTATTTTAAAATCATTTATTATTAGCAAATCATCACAAAAAAATTTAAAAATAATCTCCGCCATATAATGAGCTACATTCATTCATTTCACATTAGCGGTTTGGAGAAAAATCTAGCAGAGTCCGGTTACTCACATCCAGCAGCTCAAGGACGCCACAAGTGGATTCGACGAATATCTAGCTGCAGAACCCGATTCTACTGCAACGATGACAATACTTTCATTTTGTTCAGATTGAAAAGTCGGCTTCTCGGCGAAACTAAGATAAGGATCGACAATCTCGTGGAACCTTCTATCCTTAATTATCTTGAACAATGTGAGCACTAAAAGATGTTCCTTTCTCGAGCCTGCGAATACGAGGCCAAAGTTGCAGGCAACTTGTGAATCCTGAGAAACTTCGTAGGAGCATGATTATGCCAGCGATGTTCTTGTGCGAAACTAGGGTTAGAATTTTGATAATCTCCTACATGTACCCGCCTGAAATGATGACCTGTTGTTCTTCGTCGAATCCATTTGTGCCGTCGAGCTCCTGTTACATTCATACATTAATTCGTCGTCTCGTGCAGTCGGTCGGGAGGGAAGAAAGCTAATGTGAGGGGCTTTCGTGTATGCGGCGTCGGTCAGGAGTAGTGGCGGAACTATGATTTTTGTTCAACCACCCAGGCACCATATAAAAAATAAAATTTTATGATAATTTTTCATTCAAAATTCAAAGAAATTATTGTAAGTGACAAAGAAAAATGCACATTAACCAAATTTGATCAATTGAGTTCACTTCTCAATCATAGAAAATCTGAGCTCCGTTTGGCACGGCGGTGGCGGTTGTGAATGTGGTGGTTATGAACCGACAAGATGCACCCTTATTAATTAAAAAGAGAGTCCTTATAGTAATTCGAATATAGCTTTTCAAAGAAATTTCTAGTTTTAATTAATCATACTAGAGATCAGTTCTTCCAGGTTGAGGTTACTTTTATAAGGGAAAACTGTAAGCATAACCGAATCTAGAGCAATCCCTAGAGCGCAGCGGAATAACGAGGATCGAGTATAGAGGGGTTATACCTCCGGCCATTACGACCACTTTTGGACGATCGGCTTCAACTGTAGCGCTGGACGGAGCACCTCCTAGATCTGAGCAAACAAGCCCGGGCCGAGCACCTCCAAGAGCAACTGAGCAGGGATCGGGCAGGGATCGGCCTCAGCAACTTGGAGGTCGACAATGCCAGAGGAAAACAGGACTTGGGCGGAGCAGCTCCAACTTGCAGTGTTGCCGGAGGGAGAAAGGGCTCTCCTGGCGACTGGCTTCACTGTCGTTCTGCGACAGTTTCTGCGACAGCAGAATAGGGCAACGCCGGGCAAGGAGGAGTCGTGCGACTGGCTCTCACGGAAGAAAGGCGCCGAACTTCCTCTGTACAGCCGGTGTCGCCGAGGAGGAGAGGCCGAGGGCGCGATATCGCGGGAGCCGGGGAAACCCTAAAATCGCGACAAGAAGGAAAGGCGGCTTCTGGATTATGGGGAGAGAACCGGATGGGTGAAATGAGATGGCTTAACTCCCCTTTATATAAACCCCAAATCCAGGGCCTCAAGATTAGCCCTGAACGATCTGGGCCGTCTATCCTCCCATCTAGAGGATTTTGACTAAACGCAAATCTGGTTACACCGCTCGTCACACTTGAGCCTACCGAGTCACCACTTTATACTAATCACCCTATTGGACTCTCGCGGGTTGAATCAATTAGATAATCTAACATTCTCCCACTTGATTCAACGCGTGAAAATCCCCTTATTATTTGAAAATAATTATTTTGTTCTATAATAGTAAAAGAACACTAGACTCATAGGGTGATAGTGAACAAAAGAAAATCTTTTTGTATGGCCACACATAATAACAAAGTAACAGTGACTCTTGGCCAAGAACTTTATGTGACGGCTTTATACCTGCATAGGACATCACTACCACATGAACTGCAGCGGTTGTACCTTGATAGTAGGTACTTCCCTTCCGCAATCACAATGTAGTTGTTAAAACCCTATCAAGTGCTTTAAGCGGCATTAATTTTTTATGAGTGGACGCTCCCACTCTTTAATGCAATATGGAATCTCTGATAATACTTTAGTATGCGCACAAGAGATAATAACCTGAAATACTGCATTAATCAACAACAACAGGAGGACAACATAAAATGTCATGACTACTTTAAACATCAAACGAGCTCACAAGTCCCATTCTGTCTACATGACTTTTGTATAACTTTGGTGGGAGCCCTTTAGTCATGGAAGCAGTGTGCCTATATGCTCAATGACGATTTTACCCTCCTGCACGTTCTCTCTAACCACCAAAAACTTTATATCGATGTGCTTGCTGCGGCTCCCACTTTTATTGTTCTTTGCAAAGAACACTGCTGCAGCATTATCACATAGAAGCTTCATTGGCTTAGGAACTGTATCCATCACCCTAAGCCCTGAGGAGAAATTCCTCAACCACAATGCTTGTTTTGTTGCTTCATAACATGCAATGAACTCTGCCTCCATAGGCGAGGATGCGATGAGAGTCTGTTTGACACTCTTCCATGCCACTGCACCACCGGCCAACATGAAGATGTAGCCCGATGTGGATTTCCTCGAGTCTTGGCAGCCTGCAAAGTCTGCATCTGTGTATCCGACTAGGTCTAGATTGTCGGATTCTCTATATGTAAGCATGTAATCTTTCGTCCCCTGGAGATAGCGCAATACTTTCTTGACTGCTGTCCAGTGCTCTATTCCATGATTACTTTGATATCTTCCCAACATCCCTACCACGAAGGCAATGTCCGGTCTAGTGCAAACATCTAGATAGACCAAACTGCAACCGCAGATGCATATGAAATATTCTTCATGGATTCCAACTCCAGAGAATTTTTAGGACATTGTGACAGACTAAATTTGTCACCCTTTACTATGGGAGCTATAGAACTAGAATAATTTCTTATATTAAATCTTTCCAAAATTTTGTTGACATAGGTCTTCTGAGATAACCCCAAGATCTTTCTAGATCTATCTCTATGTATCTCAATTCCTATCACATAGGAAGCCTCCCCTAAGTCTTTCATGTCAAAATTTTTAGAGAGAAATTGTTTAGTTTCTTTTATCATTCCCAAGTTGTTACTCGCATGCAAAATATCATCAACGTACAGGACTAGTAGCATGAATCGACTCCCACACACCTTGATGTATATACATTGATCCACAATGTTTTCCTCGAAACCAAATGAGGTAATGACATTATGGAACTTTATATACCATTGTCGTGAGGCTTGTTTTAGCCCATATATTGATTTCTTTAATTTGCATACGAGGTTGTGTCCTTTCTCTGAAATGAATCCTTCAGCCTGCTTCATATATACTTCTTCTTCAATTTCCCCATTTAAGAATGCCGTTTTGACATCCATTTGATGTAGCTCCAAATTAAAATGAGCTACAAGGGCCATGATAATCCTTAATGAATCCTTCTTAGAGACCGGAGAGAAGGTGTCATGATAATCAATGCCCTCCTTTTGAAGGAAACCTTTGGCAACAAGTCTTGCCTTATATCGTTCGATATTACCAGAGGCATCCACTTTAGTCTTGTAGACCCATTTGGAACCTACAACACGAAAACCTTCTGGTAATTCTACTAGATCCCATACTTGATTGTTTGCCATTGAGTTTAATTCATCCTTCATAGCTTCATACCATTTTTCAGAATCTGTACGACTCATCGCCTCTGAAAAGGTAATGGGGTCTTGATTGAGTCCAGACGTGTAGTCTGTCTCTTGTAAGTATACAACATAATCAGAAGGAATAGCTGACCTTTTGACTCTTGAAGATCTTCTTAAATCTGATTGATCAAGTGGTTGTGGTGCAGTCTCCACTTGTGGTGGTTCCTGAATGACTGCTTCACTAACCACATCTTCATGAGAGCTCTGGATAGGAGGATCATAGAACACTCCTTCATAGGTTGGGATCCGAATAGGTAGATGTTGAGCCACAGCAGGTATGAGCCCACCCGGTTCAACACCACTACCTGAAGGTGCAGTCTCCTGCACCTCTTCTATCACAACTTTATGAGAACTACTCTCACCAGTGTGGAGTTCCTCAAGAAACCTGGCATTCCTTGCTTCTACTATTTTTAGCGTGTGAGGGGGACAATAAAACCTATAACCCTTGGATTTTTTTGCATAGCCAATGAAAAAATCACTGACTGTCCTTGGGTCTAATTTCTTTTCATGTGGGTTGTACACCCTAACCTCTACTTGACAGCCCCATATGTGTACATGATTCAAACTGAGTTTCCATCCATTCCATAACTCAAAGGGTGTTTTAGGAACTGATTTGGATGGAACCCTGTTCAGGACGTACACGGCCGTTTTTAGAGGTTCACTCCACATGTTAGGAGGGAGAGATGAGACACTTGTCATGCTCCTTACCATATCCATTAAAGTTCGATTCCTTCTTTCGGCTACACCATTTTGTTGTGGTGTGCCAGGAGTCGTATACTGAGCTATGATTCCGTGTTCCTGAAGAAATCTAGCGAATGGACCTGGTCTTTGGCATCCATCTGTGAACCTACCATAATATTCGCCACCCCTGTCAGATCTTACAATTTTGATACTCAAACCAGATTGTTTCTCTACCTCTGCCTTATAGACTTTGAAAGCATCAAGTGCTTCAGATTTGTCATTCAGAAGGTACAGATACATGTATCTTGTAAAATCGTCAATAAAAGTAATAAAATACTTTTGATCATTTAGACAAAGGGTGTTGAATGGTCCACAAATATCAGTGTGAATTATCATTAATTTTGCATCACTTCTTCTAGCTCCTTTTGTGGACTTGCTAGTATGCTTTCCCTTTATGCATGGTATGCAAGTCCCAAAATCAGTGAAATCAAGTGTCGGAATGACACCTTCCTTCACTAATCTTTTGAGGCGCTCTATGGAGATATGACCTAATCTCCTATGTCATAAGCTAGATGAATTGATGTTTTTACACTGTTATTACTGCTGTTATCATGCACTGTGGTGAATGACTGCATATAATTTAAATCTAAATCAAGACTATATAAACCATCAGTTAATTTACCAGATCCAACAGTTACTGCATCTTTAATAATCAGAAAAGAAAAGTTCTTAAACTGAAAATCAAAGCCCATAGGCGATAGTCTTGATACAGATACTAAATTTTTTGAAAAGCTAGGAATAAAGAAGGTCTTCTCTAAGTCCAAAATGTATCCGGTCTGAAGGACGAGCATGTATGTCCCAACACCTTCAACAGAAGACGCCATCTTGTTCCCTGAATAAACGCATAGTTCCCCGTCATTTGGTTTCCTTAGAGTTTGAAACCCCTGCATGACAGTAGAAACATGGATTGTAGAGCCTGAATCAATCCACCATGTGTTATGAAAATTAAGTGAATTGACAAAATTTGATTCATAACACGCTAATGACGCCGTACCTTCATGCTTTGCGCGCCAAGTTTTATACTTGTTGCAATTCTTTTTCATGTGACCCTTCTTGTGGCAGAAGAAACAAGTTGGTAGCTTTATGTTATCCGGTTTCTTGATGGAAACAGCTATCACCTTGACTTTGCCCTTTGGGTCACCCTTGGACTTGCTTGATTGGCCTTTCTTGTGATTCACAAGATTTACAGATTCCAACTTTTCTTGCTTCAGCCTGCCTTGCTCTTGAACACACATGTTCAACAGCTCGTTCACTGACCATTTTTCCTTATGTGTCATGTAAGACACCTTGAAGGCAGTGTAGTCGGCAGGTAATGAAGTCAAGATAAAGTGGACTAGAAATGACTCCGAAAAGTCAACGTCCAAGGTCTTCAACTGAGCAACTATGTCTCTCATTTCCATTATATGTCCTCGTACACTCTCTGTCCCTTTGAGCTTCATGGAGCAGAGTTTTGCCATTAGGGTGCTGGCCTGAGCTTTATCAGAGCTGACAAACTGCTCATCAATGGCCCCCATCAGTTCTTTAGCAGTTTTGCATTCAGGGATAGATCCCCTTATGCTCTGACTGACGTGGGTCTTGATTACCATTATACTGAGGCGATTGGATCTCTCCCATCGCTCGTATAAGGTGCGGTCAGTTGGAGAGCTTTCGGCCGTAGGCACAGCTGGCTCCTCCGTGCGAAGAGCCAAATCAAGGTCCATGCACCCTAAGGCAAGAAGCACCTTATCTTTCCATATTTTGTAATTGTCCCTGGAGAGAGTGGGGATAAATTGAGTTGGGTCGATTACTGTGTTAAAAACTGCAAAGACCATAAAAACATACACGCTTACTATTGATTTTAAAGCAACGAAAAAATAGTAATTTTTTACGCATTGAGGTAGAAATCTTTATTTAACAATTAACCCATATCAATTGTTAATGTAAAATCCAGTCTCCCTTTGGGCAAAGACCGCTAGCGCATAGGATTTTATCTCGCTTTATTCAATTATATAGCTAGTAAGAAAATGTATCACGCGTAATGAAATCTCGTACCTGTGGGTATGGAGACTCATTAAACAAGATACACACTTACCACTATAAGCCAATTAAAATCCGTCGTTGCTATCAATTACTTCCTTGTGGGGCCGAGTAATTTCTTAACAACCTCAAAAAATAATTGCAACGTGCAATAATTAGATCTTTGTAACTATAAGAACGCACCCCACGATGTGTTCCCCGAACAGTCACGATTACCGTGCTTATCAGCAGTGGCGGAACTAGGATTTTGAAGTCGCACGGGCACAATGTAAGTGTTGCGGGGGGTTCGGGGGGCAGGGCCCCCTGAGCGGGGGTTCGGGGGCAGCGCCCACGGAATTTTTTTTTGTAGGGATATTTATGTAAGGAAATTTTGAGGAGTGTTTTGAAGCACAATTGCTTTGATCCAAAAAACTTAAAAGCAAAAAAATTCCACTTGAGCCAAATTTAAAGCAAACAAAAGCTGTATTATTTTTTAATCCAAAAAATAACAAATTATACACAGATATTATAAATTTCAATTTTAAGAAAAGTGAAATCCACCTGAGCATTTTGTCAAATAGGTTATGAGCATGTGAAATCTTTATATATACAGAGATATTATAACAAAGTAAAATCTTTGTTATAAGCAATTGAAATCGACCTGAACATGTGAAAAGGAAGAAGAAGAAGAAGAAGAGGAAGAAGAGGAAGAGGAGGAAGAGGAAGACGAGGAAGAGGAGGAAGAAGAGGAAGAAGAAGCGTACCAGGTGCGGGGTGCCGACGCCGACGGGATTTCCGAGACCCCAAATCGCGAAGAAGTGCGAATCGCCGTGCGAAGAACTGCGAATCGCCGTCCTCGCGAATCGCCGTGCCCGCTCTTGCCCTTGCCCTAGCAAAAATTTGCGAAAAAACCGCTCGGGCACTTGCCCGAGCGTGTCTCTTACTGGGTCCGCCCCTGCTTATTAGGATGCTTCGGCTACTCCTGATAATCATGGTAAACCTGTATTCTAATTTTATGCAAATAAACTGAAATGTGTTGGAGCTCACACGAGAAGAATGACCCGAATCCAATTTCCATAGACGCCTTCAACTGAAAACCTTCATATGTTCTAGGGTTCCACCGCCACCGCCAGGACTTGAACGTTTTGATATGTTCCTCCACCACCGCATCGGAGAGCCCCAAAGATCACCAGATTTGAAGCGCTTGATCTCCTCCATAAGGTGGTCATGGATATCGGATTCGGGTCAGGAAAGCGGGGTTGTCCTATTGCCGTTACATTACATTCCAGGTAAAAAATAAATGATAATTACATGGCCTTGAAAAAGTATTACACCATCACAAGACAACCGGCAATAGACAACCACGACAGTCCCTGAACACATAACAAACGAGCATCCAACACGAAAGCAACGTGTATTTTGGAAGAAATCTCCACAGAATTTTTGAAAACATCAAAAATAATAATTTTTGGGAAGAAATCTTCGCAGTTTTTGCAAACAATAACCAAAAGAAAAATTTTGGGATGAAATCATCACAGAGATTTTTCAAAACCGATCTAGGTATTCCTCTCTATATGACTCTGATACCAAATGTAAGCATAACCGAATCTAGAGCAATCCCTAGAGCGCAGCGGAATAACGAGGATCGAGTATAGAGGGGTTATACCTCCGGCCATTACGACCACTTTTGGACGATCGGCTTCAACTGTAGCGGTGGACGGAGCACCTCCTAGATCTGAGCAAACAAGCCCGGGCCGAGCACCTCCAAGAGCAACTGAGCAGGGATCGGGCAGGGATCGACCTCAGCAACTTGGAGGTCGACAATGCCAGAGGAAAACAGGACTTGGGCGGAGCAGCTCCAACTTGCAGTGTTGCCGGAGGGAGAAAGGGCTCTCCTGGCGACTGGCTTCACTGTCGTTCTGCGACAGTTTCTGCGACAGCAAAATAGGGCAACGCCGGGCAAGGAGGAGTCGCGCGACTGGCTCTCACGGAAGAAAGGCGCCGAACTTCCTCTGTACAGCCGGTGTCGCCGAGGAGGAGAGGCGGAGGGCGCGATATCGCGGGAGCCGGGGAAACCCTAAAATCGCGACAAGAAGGAAAGGCGGCTTCTGGATTATGGGGAGAGAACCGGATGGGTGAAATGAGATGGCTTAACTCCCCTTTATATAAACCCCAAATCCAGGGCCTCAAGATTAGCCCTGAACGATCTGGGCCGTCTATCCTCCCATCTAGAGGATTTTGACTAAACGCAGATCTGATTACACCGCTCGTCACACTTGAGCCTAGCGAGTCACCACTTTATACTAATCACCCTATTGGACTCTCGCGGGTTGAATCAATTAGATAATCTAACAAAAACTAGATAAATGCTGTCTGGTATTAGGTATACCTTCGAGTTTGTGACTTCGTCTTCGTTCGGTCAGCCAGCCATGCTTGATTGCTTGAGCTTTGAGGTAAGAGCTTTGGAAGTCAGAACAGACGGACCGAACAGATTCATTGAACTGCTAAAGTAGAGGAACTGGAAGACCGAAGAATGATAGATAATCAAAGAAGGTGAAGTAGGGGAGTGATCTGTACAACCCCGATATTCGCCGAGCATACTCCTGGAGACTCATTGGAGCATCATGGTAGCATCGACCCATGCAGGAAGGAAGGTAGAGGCAAGGGGGACGAGAGGTGGAGGGACAGGTCCCCCGCTAAGGGGGCGAGCCCGGGCTGCTGCCCGGGGAGCTCGCCCCCGCTCCCAGCTAAGGGGGCGAGCCCGGGCTGCTGCCCGGGGAGCTCGCCCCCGCTCCCAGCTAAGGGGGCGAGCCCGGGCTGCTGCCCGGGGAGCTCGCCCCCGCTCCCAGCTAAGGGGGCGAGCCCGGGCTGCTGCCCGGGGAGCTCGCCCCCGCTCCCAGCTAAGGGGGCGAGCCCGGGCTGCTGCCCTGGGAGCTCGCCCCCGCTCCCAGCCAGGGGGGGGGGGGGGCGAGCCCGGGCTGCTGCCCTGGGAGCTCGCCCCCGCTCCCATCCAGTAGGGGGCGAGCTCGGGAGGGCATTCGGTCTGCGTTTAGCGCCCAAGAGTAGCGGGATTTGGCTATTCGCAGTCCAGTTTTGGTTATTCGCAGTCCAAGAACAGCGGGATTTGGCTATCTGCAGCCCAGTTCAAGGGTATTTTGGTAATCTGGCGGACCAGTTTTCAGCTATTAGCAGCCCAACTTCAGAAATCCTATAAATAGGACCAAGGGGGCACCATTTGGGGGGATCTCATTCTAGGCTAGCTATCTCCCTCTCTCTCCCTCCCCAAGTCTCTCTAGGGGGGTGAGGAGAGCCTCCAGTGGTGCCCAAGCTTAGTAGTGGCTTGGGAGGGGAAGTTCCTGAGGGGCTTCCGGGTATGTGGCGGGACCTCCCCACTAAGCCCTTGGTCCGGTCCCTAGTTCCAACACCTTCAACCTAGAGCTCTCCCTTGGGAGGAGTAAGGATTGGTCGCCCCTCGGCTAGCTGAGGGCCCCGAACTCCACAGAGACTAAGTCTTGTTCGCAAGTCTCGGTTTCAACATGATCGCTCTGGCCGAACACCTGCACATCCGAAACCCAAAGCGGGAGAGAAAGAGGCGAAGTCACGAAGAGAGCTAATAAATGACCAAGCGGGCCAGCGATGAAGCAAAGTCCTTCGCTAATTTTGCGAAAACATGCCCGGACACATGCCCGGTTGTGTCTAGGCTGTGACGAGGACTAGGGATTTGAGCATAAATTATAGAAATTTGAGCGTAGTTTTTGATTTGCTAAAAGCAAAATAGTATTTGCCAATAAGAAGACACTTTAATTACTATATAAATTTTATTTAAGGTTTATAATTTATAACTAAAAAAAATCAACATGTACTATATTAACCCAATTTATTTTCCGACATGGCGGCCATCGTCACCAACCAACCCCGTTATCGCTACGCGTAGCGAGCCGTATGGTTCACGTGTCCGGCGTCAAAAAATCGCCGATGACATCACTGCCATCGTCACCTGACGTTGTCCTCATCGCCGATATATTCTCATCCAACCCCTTCGGTATTATTCTTCCCGTTCTCTCTCTCTCTCTCTCTCTCTCTCTCTCTCTCTCTCTCTCTCTCTTCCCTCTCTTGCTCTGTTTTTTCTCTTCTCAGCCATGCAACGAACAATCCACTACGCTCAGGATAAACCCCGGGTCCCACCACCTTGGCCTGTCGTTAGCGGCGCCAATTCGCCTGCCGCCGGCGGATCCGGCGCGATAGCCAAGGCAGTAACGGAGAATCCGGTGGTGGTGGTAGGTCGGCGTGGGTGCTGCATGGTGCACGTTGCGAGGCGGTTGCTGCAGGGGCAAGGGGTGAACCCCACAGTTTATGAGGTCGGTGACGACGCCGACGAGGAAGTGGTGGCCGGTGAAATTGGAGGCGGAGGCAACGGCGGCGGTACTGCAGAAGGAGGAGAAGGCGGTGGGGTCCCGCTGACGCCGCAGCTGCCAGCAGTTTTCATTGGCGGGAGTCTTGTGGGTGGGTTGGACCGGCTCATGGCGGTTCACATCTCCGGCGAGCTTGTACCTATCTTAAGAGATGCTGGGGCCCTTTGGCTTTGATTGGCCGGCCATTGTATTTACTTTTTTGCCCTTTGAATGTAAATTTTCCTTTTTTAAATGATTTGGCAAGAGAGATGTATATTTTAGTCGATCATGCTGAGGAGGACGTGGTTTGAATTGTGAGTGGTGAGATTACACGCAAGTTTGTATGATGTTGACTTTTATGATTTCTACTTATTAAAGGCTCCGTTTGGCATCGCTTATTTGCAACGAGCTGATAAGCTGATTTTGAAGATACACATGAATAGTTTAACGGACAAAAATGTCACTATCATCGAATGTATGCTTGACAATTGGCTTGATAGTGGTTATGACGGCCACCAAGAAAAGAAAACTAATTTTCAGCATAAAAGTGGATGAAGTTCGTTAGGTGATCGAGGTCGGGCGCGTTCACGAACGATAGTTCATAACCATCGCGTTCACTACCTCCACCACCGTGCCAAACTAATTGAGGATTATTAATTATAAAGGATTATTAATTACATGTGATTTGATGGATGCATGTAACAAATTAGATTTAATGCTTAAAAGGGACTTCAAAGCGTATTTTATAATCTATTTTAAAAATAAAATAAAATTAAATGATCATTCAATAATTAGACTCTATTCTCAAATTAAAGTAATGATGAAAATTCATAAAATCGAAAAAAGTTTTTAGTAAAGCTCTTCTATTTACTATGATAGCTAGCCTGTCATTAGACATGCCAATCGTATTTTCGAGAAAGACTGTCATTAGACATGCATGTCAACGGTATTTTCGAGCGCTATCATTAAACTCATCAACTTTATTAAAATTGATTTGACATGCACTACGATACATGCATGACTATGCGGATTTTCATTAACAAAAATAAAAAAAGTGGTGTATGAATACTTTTCGTATTAATTAATTGATAACATATTTTTTTAAGGTGCATTAATTAATTGATAAGGGCGGAGCCTGTGCCTGTCGCGGTCGGGGTACTGTTGTGGTTGGCGGTAAGGGTGGCGTCCTGTGTTTGTCACTCGTATATATAACTTTTCTAATCTAAACCAAAGTAATGCTGCTGCAAGTTGCTTAACGCTCTCCTGGTACGGATAATGGAACCGCCTTAGCTCGAGAGTGAGTCATGCGCACAAACAGTTAAAAGAGAACCAACATCAGAGACGGCAAGACTTTTTATGTGAAAAAACACATAAAGAGAAAAAACCCATAAAGGGAAAAAACCACGGGGTCGGTTCAGTGCTGATCAATTCGACTAATTTGCTTGGAGGTTACAAGTGTTAGGATATTCAAGAGGGTGACAGACCACCGATCCGATTACAAGTACTTGAAAGTAAAAAAATGCAAAGTTTTTCTTGGAGCTCACATGAACAGCTTCGAAAGCAGACACTGGAGAAGATGTTGGAGCAGATACTGTGAAAAGCTAAGTTCACACTGGAGAAGGTACTGGAGAAGGCACTTTAGTAGACACTTGAGCGGTTGCTTGTGTAGGAGAGCAGGAGAACTCCAAGTCTTCGTCGGATATCCTTCACAGTTCCAAGTCTTCGTCGGAAAACCTTCATAGCTCTTTCTCTCTTCTTAGTTGTTTGTCTTCAAATGAAGGTCTATGGACATTTTTGATAGTCCTTCTAAAGAACGCATTGATAATTGCGCCGCCTTGAGATTTGAACGCGTGCACAAGAAATCTTGCCCAGGCACGCGACTGCTGTGTGTGCGCGTGACTTGAGATTTTCAGCGAGCTCTCTCTCTCTCTCTCTTGAGATTTTATGAGAGCTCTCTTTCTCTTGGTTGCTTTCATCACGTGCATGGTGCTTGCGGCCGCTGGGCACGTGCATGGCGCTTGCGGCCGCTGGGCATTCGCGGCTGCTGATCGAGAACGCGGCTATGCGTTGTGTGCGCGCACACCTCTTGTGAATGTGAGGCCTATGTGTGTGCTTGAGTTTTGTGCGGTCGAACTGGTATACTTCGGCGATCCTATCGAGATTATGAGCTTGAAAACTTCCCTCACTCGAATGAAATTTAGGGGAATCCTATCAAATGTATTTTTCATTAGTGAGCATTTGTATAAATTAATTGTTCATCCTCATTATAATCTTAACAACTATTGCTTGTATATTCCATGCCTGTTTTGACTTTGTCAAAAAATTGTTCATGCATGTCAAATTTAATACATATAGGCCAATTTTTTCTGCCCCCGAAAAATTGGCTGCTTGACCGCCGCCGCTTCAGGCAGCGGCACGGCTAGCCGTACTTCCATGCATTCAGGCCAAGCGTCGTCATCATAGTGGTTGTACTCAGCAACCCACGAATATGAATTTTGGAATCGAGCGGGCAAATGGTATGCACTATCATTCAACAAGTTCATTTTGCTATCTGTTTATACTTATCCATTCCTGGGACTCAAGAGCCAACTCTTTAGTGCTCCTGATGTAAATCTAAATCAGACAGAGATAGATGTTTAACGCATCGGCGAAAAGGCAGCGGGTAGGGAGCAACGTCCGCCTCTCCTTTTACGCGGACAACACAGAAACGGAAGCAGAAGACTCCCCAGTCCATTCAGGTCACGACCATCGTCCTCCTTGGCATCCAACTCCAACCCGATCTTCCCTCGATGGCTTCAAGGATCCCCCCATTCATCCACCGTAGATGGTGTACGCCCGAACCCAATCTTCCCTCCGCGGCCCCCTCGAACTGCACCTCAACTCCTCTCCCCTTCGACGCTCCGGCTACTTTGATGCCCGCCTCTCAGATCGTCGGTTTGGATAGATAAAAAAGACGGGCTTTTTCTGCTTGTAGCGCGCCCTACATTTATCTTAAGAAATATAAATTTTAACCAGTATTTGTGGTCTGCGTGTAACCAAAATCGGCATGCATATAACATCACTTTTAGTTAATTACCACAAGCTAGCTAGATTCATGCTCTTATGGTATTTGGAAAATTAATGGTTGAATGAAATGATGTTCACGCCATCTTCTTACCACATTAGGATTTATATCAATCCACACATAATTTAAAATAAGTGTCATGTTATATGCAGTTCAGTATCGTCTATGTGCAGTCAAAGATAAATGTAGGCCAAATTATAAACCTATAAAAAGTGTGAACCGATTCAAAAATTAGTCTAACGCCATGGCAAGCAACAAATTCTTTCTCCTTTCAATTTATAATCAGGAACAAAGAAGCAAATTGGATTATCGTGAGGAATTCTTATTCCTTTTTAGCGGCACAGGAAAGCTTATATCTACACATATATATACTAAAATTCTATTAGCATTCAAGTCAGACTCCAGCATGAAAGTTATTTTTTGTATACGTATAATTATTTGATTATTTATTAAAAGTCAACAAACTATATATATTATTATATGTATCATAAAAGCAACTCACCAATTGTATAGTGAAATAAGCCATCATGGATGATGCAAGGGTTATAACAGATGTTAAACATATAAACTTGCACATTAACAATGGCACGAAGAACATTATTTGTATATTGACAGTAAAGACACACACACATGAGTCGAACGGCTACGCCCACTTTCAACTGAGAGTCCGCCCGTCGTAGATTGTGCTCGTCGTCGGTTACCAAAAATTCTTATAAAATCAGGTGATCTGCAAATAGCGGCCAGAACGTGGTCTGCGAATAGCGGCCACCGCAAAACTGTTTCGTTATTCGCAGATCAACGTGGTTTCCGAATAGCGGCTAACGCAGAACTGATTGACTGTTCGCAGACCAACTTGGTCTGCGAATAACCACCAACGCAGAACTGATTGGCTATTCGCAGACCAACTTGGTCTGCGAATAACAACCATCGCAAAACTGATAGACTATTCGTAGATGTTGAAACCAGTTTCCCGGCTTCAGCGTTCGAAAAGGGGGTTGCGACTAACCCTTACTTGACCTAAGCCTAGACCCTTGACCGGTTACTAGGAACTGAAAGACCCTGCCCTTGAAGAACACTTGAATCTAGAAAACGAACCCCTTAAGCTTTAGCGAGGAGGTCCCACCACATACCCGGAAGATCTTAGAGCGCTTCCCCTCCCAAGCCAATGCTGAGCCTGGGCACCTTGGAGGGCACTAAGGATCACCTCACCGTCCACCTTACATGACAAGGGGAAGGGGAGGGGTAGTGCTTGCTCACAACGCACACGCGAGGGAGGGGGGTAGAGACCAACCCATCCCAAGGTGCCCATGGGGGTCTATTTATAGACTTTCCCAAAAATGGACTGCGGATAGCAAAAATCCTGCTATCCGCAGTCCAACCATGACCGCCATCGATCACGCCTGAGGGGGGGGGGGGGGGGGGGGCGAGTGGGACTCACGGTGTCCACTCCCCCCCCCCCCCCCCTCACGGGAGGTCGCACTGACCTCCCTACCTACACCGGGCGAGTGGGAGGTCCCATCCCACTCGGCCGTCGAGTGGGAGCGGACCTCCCACTCGGCCGGCGAGTGGGAGGCCCCCTCCCACTCGGCCGACGAGTGGGAGCAGCCCTCCCACTCGGCCGGCGAGTGGGAGGCCCCCTCCCACTCGCCCGGCGAGTGGGAGGCCTTTCCCACTCGCTCGGCGAGTGGGAGAGCTGCTCCCACTCGCCCGGTGAGTGGGAGCACTCCTCCCACTCCCCTCGCAAAGGGCATGAGTGGGAGGATTTCTCCTACCCACCCAAGGGAGTCGGGGGTAGCGGGTGCTTCCTCCGTCTCTTCTGCGGCCTCTTCTTGCCTTGATCGGTTTCGACCGTCTCGACCACCTTGAATTGTCTTGGTCTCGTCCGGATCGGGTCACACCGACTCGGGAAATATGAGGGTTGTACACAATCCCCGCTCTTTGCGAGCTTGTCCCAAGCTCGGAAAGAAAGTCCAACCCACCTATTTGACGAGTAGGTGGGACCTTAGGGGAATCCACGAAAGGATCCGTCATCGGGGAACCTCTGCCAAGCCTTTCGGTTGATCCTGACTTGAGACGGAAGGTGAATCTTTCTCCACTAAAGAACCCTCCTATGGGCCGAGCCCAACTGGAGGTGGAGAAAGCTCAACACCTTGGGTCGGATTAACCTTCACCTGAGGTGGAGGAAAAACTCAGCACCTCTAGTCGAGCCGAGCTCGACCTGAGGCGGGAGGAAAACCTTTCTCCACTAAAGAACCCTCCTATGGGCCGAGCCCAACTGGAGGTGGAGAAAGCTCAACACCTTGGGTCGGATTAACCTCGACCTGAGGTGGAGGAAAAACTCAGCACCTCTAGTCGAGCCGAGCTCGACCTGAGGTGGGAGGAAAACCTTTCTCCACTAAAGAACCCTCCTATGGGCCGAGCCCAACTGTAGGTGGAGAAAGCTCAACACCTTGGGTCGGATTAACCTCGACCTGAGGTGGAGGAAAAACTCAGCACCTCTAGTCGAGCCGAGCTCGACCTGAGGTGGGAGGAAAACCTTTCTCCACTAAAGAACCCTCCTATGGGCCGAGCCCAACTGGAGGTGGAGAAAGCTCAACACCTTGGGTCGGATTAACCTCGACCTGAGGTGGAGGAAAAACTCAGCACCTCTAGTCGAGCCGAGCTCGACCTGAGGTGGGAGGAAAACCTTTCTCCACTTAAGAACCCTCTTATGGGCCGAGCCCAACTGGAGGTGGAGAAAGCTCAATACCTTGGGTCGGATTAACCTTTACCTGAGGTGGAGGAAAAACTCAGCACCTCTAGTCGAGCCGAGCTCGACCTGAGGCGGGAGGAAAACTTTTCTCCACTTAAGAACCCTCCTATGGGCCGAGCCCAACTGGAGGTGGAGAAAGCTCAACACCTTGGGTCGGATTAACCTCGGCCTGAGGTGGAGGAAAAACTCAGCACCTCTAGTCGAGCCGAGCTCGACCTGAGGTGGGATGAAAACCTTTCTCCACTAAAGAACCCTCCTATGGGCCGAGCCCAACTGGAGGTGGAGAAAGCTCAACACCTTGGGTCGGATTAACCTCGACCTGAGGTGGAGGAAAAACTCAGCACCTCTAGTCGAGCCGAGCTCGACCTGAGGTGGGAGGAAAACCTTTCTCCACTTAAGAACCCTCCTATGGGCCGAGCCCAACTGGAGGTGGAGAAGGCTCAACACCTTGGGTCAGATTAACCTCGACCTGAGGTGGAGGAAAAACTCAGCACTTCTAGTCGAGCCGAGCTCGACCTGAGGTGGGAGGAAAACCTTTCTCCACTAAAGAACCCTCCTATGGGCCGAGCCCAACTGGAGGTGGAGAAAGCTCAACACCTTGGGTCGGATTAACCTCGACCTGAGGTGGAGGAAAAACTCAGCACCTCTAGTCGAGCCGAGCTCGACCTGAGGTGGGAGGAAAACCTTTCTCCACTAAAGAACCCTCCTATGGGCCGAGCCCAACTGGAGGTGGAGAAAGCTCAACACCTTGGGTCGGATTAACCTCGACCTGAGGTGGAGGAAAAACTCAGCACCTCTAGTCGAGCCGAGCTCGACCTGAGGTGGGAGGAAAACCTTTCTCCACTTAAGAACCCTCTTATGGGCCGAGCCCAACTGGAGGTGGAGAAAGCTCAACACCTTGGGTCGGATTAACCTTTACCTGAGGTGGAGGAAAAACTCAGCACCTCTAGTCGAGCCGAGCTCGACCTGAGGCGGGAGGAAAACTTTTCTCCACTTAAGAACCCTCCTATGGGCCGAGCCCAACTGGAGGTGGAGAAAGCTCAACACCTTGGGTCGGATTAACCTCGGCCTGAGGTGGAGGAAAAACTCAGCACCTCTAGTCGAGCCGAGCTCGACCTGAGGTGGGATGAAAACCTTTCTCCACTAAAGAACCCTCCTATGGGCCGAGCCCAACTGGAGGTGGAGAAAGCTCAACACCTTGGGTCGGATTAACCTCGACCTGAGGTGGAGGAAAAACTCAGCACCTCTAGTCGAGCCGAGCTCGACCTGAGGTGGGAGGAAAACCTTTCTCCACTTAAGAACCCTCCTATGGGCCGAGCCCAACTGGAGGTGGAGAAGGCTCAACACCTTGGGTCAGATTAACCTCGACCTGAGGTGGAGGAAAAACTCAGCACTTCTAGTCGAGCCGAGCTCGACCTGAGGTGGGAGGAAAACCTTTCTCCACTAAAGAACCCTCCTATGGGCCGAGCCCAACTGGAGGTGGAGAAAGCTCAACACCTTGGGTCGGACTAACCTTTACCTGAGGTGGAGGAAAAACTCAGCATCTCTAGTCGAGCCGAGCTCAACCTGAGGTGGGAGGAAAACCTTTCTCCACTTAAAAACCCTCCTATGGACCGAGCCCAACTGGAGGTGGAGAAAGCTCAACACCTTGGGTCGGATTAACCTCGACCTGAGGTGGAGGAAAAACTCAGCACCTCTAGTCGAGCCGAGCTCGACCTGAGGTGGGAGGAAAACCTTTCTCCACTAAAGAACCCTCCTATGGGCCGAGCCCAACTGGAGGTGGAGAAAGCTCAACACCTTGGGTCGGATTAACCTTTACCTGAGGTGGAGGAAAAACTCAGCACCTCTAGTCGAGCCGAGCTCGACCTGAGGTGGGAGGAAAACATTTCTCCACTTAAGAACCCTCCTATGGACCGAGCCCATCTGGAGGTGGAGAAAGCTCAACACCTTGGGTCGGATTAACCTTGACCTGAGGTAGAGGAAAAACTCAGCACCTCTAGTCGAGCCGAGCTCGACTTGAGGTGGGAGGAAAACCTTTCTCCACTTAAGAACCCTCCTATGGGCCGAGCCCAACTGGAGGTGGAGAAAGCTCAACACCTTGGGTCGGATTAACCTCGACCTGAGGTGGAGGAAAAACTCAGCACCTCTAGTCGAGCCGAGCTCGACCTGAGGTGGGAGGAAAACCTTTCTCCACTAAAGAACCCTCCTATGGGCCGAGCCCAACTGGAGGTGGAGAAAGCTCAACACCTTGGGTCGGATTAACCTCGACCTGAGGTGGAGGAAAAACTCAGCACCTCTAGTCGAGCCGAGCTCGACCTGAGGTGGGAGGAAAACCTTTCTCCACTTAAGAACCCTCCTATGGGCCGAGCCCAACTGGAGGTGGAGAAAGCTCAACACCTTGGGTCGGATTAACCTTTACCTGAGGTGGAGGAAAAACTCAGCACCTCTAGTCGAGCCGAGCTCGACCTGAGGCGGGAGGAAAACCTTTCTCCACTTAAGAACCCTCCTATGGGCCGAGCCCAACTGGAGGTGGAGAAAGCTCAACACCTTGGGTCGGATTAACCTCGACCTGAGGTGGAGGAAAAACTCAGCACCTCTAGTCGAGCCGAGCTCGACCTGAGGTGGGAGGAAAACCTTTCTCCACTAAAGAACCCTCCTATGAGCCGAGCCCAACTGGAGGTGGAGAAAGCTCAACACCTTGGGTCGGATTAACCTCGACCTGAGGTGGAGGAAAAACTCAGCACCTCTAGTCGAGCCGAGCTCGACCTGAGGTGGGAGGAATGTGAAAATTTTCCGGACCTTGTGAGAGCAAGCAGGAATAACAACTAGAGATACAAGCCAAACAACCAAAGACAATCTTAGGCGAACAAAACGATCTTTATTGATAGCAATACTTCAATTACAGGGCAAGACATGCTCGACGAGACATGATTTCGTCAGCACAAAACTCCAAAGAGCAAGGACAGAAACTGAAGATAACTGAGACCGCACGGTCTCTTGCCGAACTCAGAAGCTCGCCAGACCGCTGCTGCCTGACCGCAACCACTCCCGATCTCGAAACACCACCAGACCGCTGCACCAGACCGCTCCTTTGCCGATCTCCTGATTCCCGAACTCCAGCACCACAACTCCAAGCCGCAGACCGCCCGAACACTTTCAGAGGAAGAGGTGATCGCTGCCGCCCACACTATCCGCAGAAGCTGCACAAGGAAGAATTCAATCAGAGACCGCTCGGTCAGAAACACAGACCGCAGGAACTAGGCAAACTCGGCTTACACTTGGTGTGTTCTAGTTTTGCTGCAACAGTGGCTCCCTATTTATAGGCGTGAGACCTGATCCAGTCACCACCCTATGAGATAGAGTCACCACCCATCAGATCGCGCGACCTTACCGGTCAACCCGCGCAATCACTGCAACCCTCCTGCTTCATTTTGGTGAGAGCCGACTTCACACCAGACCGCGGGAGATCGCTACTCCCTTGGTCTGAACACGACTCCACACGGAGATCGCCAGACCGCCAAGAAGTCACCCACCACCTGTGTTCGCCCGAGACCGCGAACACAGCTAGTCCGCCATCAACCCGCGAACTCCTGTCCGTATGCCGATCTCCTCCTGAGACCGCGAACAGCAACCAGCCCGCATACCAGTCTCCTCCTGAGGCGGCGAACTGAGACCGCGCGACTAAGAATAACTTAGTCCGCGAACTCCTTCAGAACCCTCTGGAAAGCCACCAGACTGGATTCAAGAGCCAACCCGTGCGGTCACGCCAGACCGGCACGTCCTTGAAGAGAACAGCTTGTCACGCGGTCAGAGACAGACCGCGCGACCCTGAGGAAGATCACCCGTCATGCGGTCACAGCCAGACCGCACGACTTCCACCTCCAGCAGCCCTTGGACCAGACCAGCAGTCAACCCCGGAAGCCGCAGCTGACCAATAGAACAGATCGCCATTGTCAGACAGCCAGACCGTGCGGTCACGCCAGACCGCCCGGTCTCTTCCCAGACCGCCCAGGTCCAAAAGCCTCCTCCACTTCCACTTCAATAATTTCAACACTCCCCCTTGAAGTGGGAAGTGGAAACTAGCCCAAGTAGTTCCCTTAGCCGTGTGAACGGCCCCTTTGCCAGCGCCTTTGTGAAGATGTCTGCGACATTGTCCGCACTCCGCACATGCTCGACCGAAAGAGATCCCTCCAGCACTTTCTCCCGTATGAAGTGATGCTCGATCTCAATATGCTTGGTCCTCGCGTGACAAACTGGATTGGTTACCAGTTTGAGAGCACTCTCATTGTCACCGCGTAGCAGAGTCGGCTCCCGAACCTCCTTGTGGACGTCTCCTACCAACCTCCTAAGCCAGATGGCTTCCTGAGCTGCCAAGGCCGAAGCCTTGTATTCCGCTTCTGTGGTGGAGACCGATACGGAATCCTGCTTCTTGCTGCACCATGATATAGCCGTAGGGCCCGCCATGAAGACGAATCCAGATGTCGACTTCCGATCATCCGAATCTCCCCCGTAATCAGCATCCATGTATCCATGCACCTCGAAGCCCGCATCCCTCATGTATAGGAGACCCATGTCCGAGGTCGCCTTGACATACTTCAGAATGTTCTTGGCCGCTAGCAGATGAGGTACTCGTGGTTCCGCCATAAACCGACTCACCCTGCCCACTGCATATGCAATGTCCGGCCTCGTGATCGTCAGATAGATTAAGCTCCCAACCAGAGCTCGGAACACCAACGGATCTTGCATGATCCTTCCCTCATCCTTCCGAAGCTTCATAGCCTTCTCTAGAGGTGTGGAAGTGCACTTCCCTTCCTTCATGCCGAACCGCTCCACGATCCGCTCCGCATATCCGGCTTGGGTCACCAGCACTCCACCTTCCTTCCTCTGCACCTCAAGTCCAAGAAAATGATGAAGCTCACCAAGATCCTTCATCTCGAACCTGATAGACAGCTCGGCCCGAAGCTGCGCTACCTCCTCCTTCGAGTTCCCCGTCACGATCATATCGTCGACGTATAGCAGCACGATGACCTGAAGCTCCCCGCTCTTCTTGACGAACAAGCTCGAGTCTGAGTCTGAAGCAACAAATCCACAGAAAAGGAGATATTCTGCGATCTTTCCGTACCACGCCCTCGGCGCTTGCTTCAAACCATACAGGGCCTTCTTCAGCTTGCAGACATGCTCCGGAAGATCTTCAGACACAAAACCTGGTGGCTGAACCATGAAGATGTCCTTGTCAATCTCGCCGTACAAGAAAGCGTTCTTGACGTCGAGCTGCCAAATCTCCCATCCACTGAACGCCGCCAAGGCAATGATGAACCGAACTGAAGTCATTTTTGCCACCGGACTGAATGTCTCATCATAATCTTCACCGTATTGCTGCGAGAACCCCCGAGCTACAAGACGAGCCTTGTAACGCTCGATACTGCCGTCAGCTTTCTTCTTCAGCTTGTAGACCCACTTGCATGTCACAGGAGCGATGCCCTTCGGCTTGGGCACAAGAGACCAGGTCTCATTCTTCTCAAGAGCTGCCATCTCTTCTTGCATCGCAACATCCCACTCCTTCACGCCTTGGGCCTTCTCAAAGCTCGACGACTCCCTCTCATCCAAGGGACCAGCAAAGAAACATGAGACAAAGCTCACTGCGTTTCCTCCTGTATAGCTATCAGGGGCGATGATAGATCGCTTCGATCTCCTCAGCTCCTTCCCCTGAACCGCTTCATCTCCAGCTGCTTCTTCCCTAGCTCCACTTCCAGACGTGTTAGGAGCATTGCTCCCCCTGCTCCCTGAACCAGAAGCCCCCGTCTCGGAACTAGAAGGAGATGGACCACCTGGTGACACAGGTAG
This sequence comes from Dactylorhiza incarnata, assembly GCA_033032865.1. Classification (NCBI taxonomy): domain Eukaryota; kingdom Viridiplantae; phylum Streptophyta; class Magnoliopsida; order Asparagales; family Orchidaceae; genus Dactylorhiza; species Dactylorhiza incarnata. Next base: position 4,180,030 of record JAWHQI010000163.1, on the reverse strand, counting down.
CTCCACCTGAAGATTTTCCACAGCTTTCTCCGGCACTTCCACCCTGCTTTCTGGTAGCTCCACACCAGAAGACCCCTTGTAAGATGTCACCTCATCGAACACGACGTCGCGAGATACAACAAATCTCCGCGTCTCCGGGTCCATGCACTTCCACCCTTTCTTCCGCTCATCGTATCCCACGAAGACTAGCTTCCTTGCTTTCGCATCTAGCTTCGTCCGAAGAGCATCTGGAATATGCACGTAGCAGGTGGAACCAAACACCCTAAGGTGTGCCACACTTGGCTTCTCCTTGAACATCATTTCATGTGGAGTCAGCATGTTGATGGGGCTCAGGGGCATCCTGTTGATGACGTAGGCAGCACAAGACATTCCCTCCGCCCAGAAGGACTTTGGGATACTCTTGGCATGCAGCCAACACTTGCAGGTCTCCGTCAGATGACGGATCTTCCGTTCTGCAACTCCGTTCTGTTGTGGAGTATGAGCACAAGTGAGCTCTCTCCGGATGCCCGCCTTCCTGCAAAAAGTAGAGAACTCACTGGAGGTGAACTCCCCTCCGTTGTCAGTCCTCAGCTTCTTCACCCGCAGTCCCAGCCGACCTTCCACGAGCTCCTTGAACTCCACAAACTTGGCAAACGCCTCCGCCTTCTCCTTCAGGAAATATACCCAGACATATCTGGTGTAATCATCGATCAACACCAGCATATACCTGCTGCCTCCGAGGCTTGGGGTAGCAGTAGGTCCCATCAAGTCACCGTGGATGCACTCCAACGGCACACTACTCCTTATCTGCGACTTGTCAAACGGTAGTCGATGAGACTTGCCGAACTGACATCCCGCACAAACATGACCTTCACCGTAGGAGGATAGACTTGGCAGGCCCTTGACCAGACCTCTCACCGCCATAGCTTTCAGCTTGTCCATCCCTACGTGCCCCAACCTCTCATGCCATATAACGGCACCATCATTCGTCTTCATCTTGTCGACGTAGGAACTTGTTGATAAAACAAACAAGTCCTTTGCCCGTCTCCCGACATGGACGACCTCGGCCTTCACGGCCTCTACATTTCGTAGAAATTTCACTTCTGTCGGGCCGAACAGAACGTGATACCCAGCGTCAACAGCGTTGGTCACGGAGAAGAGGTTTTTCTTCATTCCGGGCACATGATAGACACTCTTCAAGGTAAGTGGCCCTCTATCACTGCCCAAAGAAACAACCCCCACCTTCTCGACTGCATGCACAGTATTATCTGCAGTGATAATAGCATTGTTACCTGTGTACGGCTCTGCTGAAGAAAGCTTCGACTCGTCCCCGGTGAGGTGATGACCACACCCCGAGTCCACGATCCAGTCCTCCTGATAGTTGATAGGAGCCGAGGCTCCAATAGAAGCCGAGAAGGCTCCTCCCCATCCTCCATCAAAGTGCCTGGCTGGTGCTTCCTCCTTCTCAACAGCATGCCCTGGCTGAGTATTCAGCCTGCAGTCCTTCCTAAAGTGCCCAACCTTTCCGCACTTGAAGCATTTGAGACCTTCCTTCTTCTTCTTCCCGTCAGCCTTGGGAGCATACCCCCTTTCCTGCTGCCCAGAAGTTGAAGGCCCATGGCCTTCCGTGGTCTTCTTCTTCTTCTCCCACTTCTTCTTCCCTGAGAAGAGAACCTCGCCATCTCCCCCAGTCACTGACACCCCCGCCATCTGCCTTGCCAGACTTTCCTGCGAAGCTAGCAGATTCTCCAGCTCTAGCAGAGACGGCTGATTTGCCCATCCCTGTACCGACGTCACAAAGGCCACATATTCCTTCCGCAAGCCGCGGATGATGTGCCTCTTCAGCTTCGCCTCAGAAATTGGCTCATCAGGATCCAGTGCTGATATCTCAGCGCAGAGATTCTTCATCTTCAAAAAGAAGTTCGAGATAGAAAGATCACCTTGAGCTGACCTCGCCAGCTCATTCTCTAAGAACTGTAGTCTTGCTATATTCTTTTTGTTAAACAGCCCATCCAGGGCTCTCCAGATCTCAGCAGCTGATCCACACCCCAAGATGTGATCAAAGAGATCAGGTGAAATGGCACGCTTCAAGGTGAACTCGGCCTTGGCGTTGGTCTTCCTCCATGCCCTCACGGCCGGTCCATTATCACCTCCTTCTACTGCCTTCACCTCTTCTGTTTCATCTCCTCCTACCACCTCCCAGAGGTCCTCACCCAGAAGATAGCTCTGCATACACGACTTCCACTTCTTGAAGTTAGTCGACGTAAGCATCTCAATACCAAGACCTCTTGCAAAACCACCTTCCATTGCTCTTCCTCTGGTTCCTTCTTCACAAAGGCGATGGCTACTCTAAGTTATTCACTGCTCTTTCAACTCCAACCTCGCTCTGATACCATGTGAAAATTTTCCGGACCTTGTGAGAGCAAGCAGGAATAACAACTAGAGATACAAGCCAAACAACCAAAGACAATCTTAGGCGAACAAAACGATCTTTATTGATAGCAATACTTCAATTACAGGGCAAGACATGCTCGACGAGACATGATTTCGTCAGCACAAAACTCCAAAGAGCAAGGACAGAAACTGAAGATAACTGAGACCGCACGGTCTCTTGCCGAACTCAGAAGCTCGCCAGACCGCTGCTGCCTGACCGCAACCGCTCCCGATCTCGAAACACCACCAGACCGCTCCTTTGCCGATCTCCTGATTCCCGAACTCCAGCACCACAACTCCAAGCCGCAGACCGCCCGAACACTTTCAGAGGAAGAGGTGATCGCTGCCGCCCACACTATCCGCAGAAGCTGCACAAGGAAGAATTCAATCAGAGACCGCTCGGTCAGAAACACAGACCGCAGGAACTAGGCAAACTCGGCTTACACTTGGTGTGTTCTAGTTTTGCTGCAACAGTGGCTCCCTATTTATAGGCGTGAGACCTGATCCAGTCACCACCCTATGAGATAGAGTCACCACCCATCAGATCGCGCGACCTTACCGGTCAACCCGCGCAATCACTGCAACCCTCCTGCTTCATTTTGGTGAGAGCCGACTTCACACCAGACCGCGGGAGATCGCTACTCCCTTGGTCTGAACACGACTCCACACGGAGATCGCCAGACCGCCAAGAAGTCACCCACCACCTGTGTTCGCCCGAGACCGCGAACACAGCCAGTCCGCCATCAACCCGCGAACTCCTGTCCGTATGCCGATCTCCTCCTGAGACCGCGAACAGCAACCAACCCGCATACCAGTCTCCTCCTGAGGCGGCGAACTGAGACCGCGCGACTAAGAATAACTTAGTCCGCGAACTCCTTCAGAACCCTCTGGAAAGCCACCAGACTGGATTCAAGAGCCAACTCGTGCGGTCACGCCAGACCGGCACGTCCTTGAAGAGAACAGCTTGTCACGCGGTCAGAGACAGACCGCGCGACCCTGAGGAAGATCACCCGTCATGCGGTCACAGCCAGACCGCACGACCTCCACCTCCAGCAGCCCTTGGACCAGACCAGCGGTCAACCCCGGAAGCCGCAGCTGACCAATAGAACAGATCGCCATTGTCAGACCGCCAGACCGTGCGGTCACGCCAGACCGCCCGGTCTCTTCCCAGACCGCCCAGGTCCAAAAGCCTCCTCCACTTCCACTTCAATAATTTCAACAAGGAAAACCTTTCTCCACTTAAGAACCCTCCTATGGGCCGAGCCCAACTGGAGGTGGAGAAGGCTCAACACCTTGGGTCAGATTAACCTCGACCTGAGGTGGAGGAAAAACTCAGCACTTCTTGTCGAGCCGAGCTCGACCTGAGGTGGGAGGAAAACCTTTCTCCACTAAAGAACCCTCCTATGGGTCGAGCCCAACTGGAGGTGGAGAAAGCTCAACACCTTGGGTCGGATTAACCATTACCTGAGGTGGAGGAAAAACTCAGCACCTCTAGTCGAGCCGAGCTCGACCTGAGGTGGGAGGAAAACCTTTCTCCACTTAAGAACCCTCCTATGGACCGAGCCCAACTGGAGGTGGAGAAAGCTCAACACCTTGGGTCGGATTAACCTCGACCTGAGGTGGAGGACTCAGCACCTCTAGTCGAGCCGAGCTCGACCTGAGGTGGGAGGAAAACCTTTCTCCACTAAAGAACCCTCCTATGGGCCGAGCCCAACTGGAGGTGGAGAAAGCTCAACACCTTGGGTCGGATTAACCTTTTCCTGAGGTGGAGGAAAAACTCAGCACCTCTAGTCGAGCCGAGTCGACCTGAGGTGGGAGGAAAACCTTTCTCCACTTAAGAACCCTCCTATGGACCGAGCCCAACTGGAGGTGGAGAAAGCTCAACACCTTGGGTCGGATTAACCTCGACCTGAGGTGGAGGAAAAACTCAGCACCTCTAGTCGAGCCGAGCTCGACCTGAGGTGGGAGGAAAACCTTTCTCCACTAAAGAACCCTCCTATGGGCCGAGCCCAACTGGAGGTGGAGAAAGCTCAACACCTTGGGTCGGATTAACCTCGACCTGAGGTGGAGGAAACTCCACACCTAACAGGGAGCCGAGCTCACCTGGAGGTGGAAGAACTCAACACCTAACAGGGAGCGGAGCTCACCTGGAGGTGGAGGAAACTCCACACCTAACAGAGAGCCGAGCTCACCTGGAGGTGGAAGAACTCAACACCTAACAGGGAGCGGAGCTCACCTGGAGGTGGAGGAAACTCCACACCTAACAGAGAGCCGAGCTCACCTGGAGGTGGAAGAACTAAACACCTAACAGGGAGCGGAGCTCACCTGGAGGTGGAGGAAACTCCACACCTAACAGGGAGCCGAGCTCACCTGGAGGTGGAAGAACTCAACACCTAACAGGGAGCGGAGCTCACCTGGAGGTGGAGGAAACTCCACACCTAACAGGGAGCCGAGCTCACCTGGAGGTGGAAGAACTCAACACCTAACAGGGAGCGGAGCTCACCTGGAGGTGGAGGAAACTCCACACCTAACAGGGAGCCGAGCTCACCTGGAGGTGGAAGAACTCAACACCTAACAGGGAGCCGAGCTCACCTGGAGGTGGAGGAAACTCCACACCTAACAGGGAGCCAGACTCACCTGGAGGTGGAAGAAACTCCACACCTAACAGGGAGCCAGGCTCACCTGGAGGTGGAAGAACTCAACACCTAACAGGGAGCCGAGCTCACCTGGAGGTGGAGAAAACTCCACACACTCCTGATCTAACTGGAGGTGGTAGTGCCCATCCAGGTCCTACGAGTCTTAGCTCAACCGGGGTGGAGGGACTCAATGCACTCCTGATCTAACTGGAGGTGGTAGTGCCCATCCAGGTCCTGGGAGTCTTAGCTCAACCGGGGTGGAGGGACTCAACGCACTCCTGATCTAACTGGAGGTTGTAGTGCCCATCCAGGTCCTGGGAGTCTTAGCTCAACCGGGGTGGAGGGACTCAACGCACTCATGATCTAACTGGAGGTGGTAGTGCCCATCCAGGTCCTGGGAGTCTTAGCTCAACCGGGGTGGAGGGACTCAACGCACTCCTGATCTAACTGGAGGTGGTAGTGCCCATCCAGGTCCTGGGAGTCTTAGCTCAACCGGGGTGGAGGGACTCAACGCACTCCTGATCTAACTGGAGGTGGTAGTGCCCATCCAGGTCCTGAGAGTCTTAGCTCAACCGGGGTGGAGGGACTCAACGCACTCCTGATCTAACTGGAGGTGGTAGTGCCCATCTAGGTCCTGGGAGTCTTAGCTCAACCGGGGTGGAGGGACTCAACGCAATCCTGATCTAACTGGAGGTGGTAGTGCCCATCCAGGTCCTGGGAGTCTTAGCTCAACCGGGGTGGAGGGACTCAACGCACTCCTGATCTAACTGGAGGTGGTAGTACCCATCCAGGTCCTGGGAGTCTTAGCTCAACTGGTGTGGAGGGACTCAACGCACTCCTGATCTAACTGGAGGTGGTAGTGCCCATCCAGGTCCTGAGAGTCTTAGCTCAACCGGGGTGGAGGGTCTCAACGCACTCCTGATCTAACTGGAGGTGGTAGTAGCCATCCAGGTCCTGGGAGTCTTAGCTCAACCGGGGTGGAGGGACTCAACGCACTCCTGATCTAACTGGAGGTGGTAGTACCCATCCAGGTCCTGGGAGTCTTAGCTCAACCGGGGTGGAGGGACTCAACACACTCCTAGTCCCTTTACTGATTGGAGGTGGAAGTACCCATCCGCGTCCTTGGTGCTTACCTTCACCTGGAGGCAGAGGAGCTCAACGCCTTCCCAATCGGTTGTTGGACCGCGAGTCGACCTGACGAATCCCCCATCTACCGGCATGACTGAGCCCGACGGGGGGATCTCCAGTCAGGGATCTTAGATCGGGGTATTACCCCAGAACCCTTTTTCATTCCTAGTTCGTCTATTACAACTTCACTACCCTACGCCCTTTGCAGGGCACTTTAATACACCTCGCCCTTCTTGGGCACTTCACTTACGTCTCTCCCTTCCTAGGCACTTCACTTACATCTCGCCCTTCCTGGGCACTTCACTTACATCTCGCCCTTCCTGGGCACTTCACTTGGCCGCACGCTCCTTGGTCATCTTCTTCGCCACTTCTTCTGTCTCCGCAACTCCTTCTTGGCCCTTCCAGGTGAAGTTACTCCCCCCTGGTTGGACGGGGGCGTTCTTATCGCCTCCCTGCAGTTGGTGTCGAGCATTCGCCGCGAGTGAAGGATGCGACCTGCAGGAGATCCAGGATCCCTTTGCTGAACTCATCGACGTCGCCCTTCTTTACATACTCGCATGCCGGAGGCGAGTCTCCCAACTCGTCGCTTCCAGCCATGAGACATGGCTCAGAGCTTTCCGAACTAGTCGCTTCCACGCTCACCGCACCAGAATGTTGAAACCAGTTTCCCGGCTTCAGCGTTCGAAAAGGGGGTTGCGACTAACCCTTACTTGACCTAAGCCTAGACCCTTGACCGGTTACTAGGAACTGAAAGACCCTGCCCTTGAAGAACACTTGAATCTAGAAAACGAACCCCTTAAGCTTCAGCGAGGAGGTCCCACCACATACCCGGAAGATCTTAGAGCGCTTCCCCTCCCAAGCCAATGCTGAGCCTGGGCACCTTGGAGGGCACTAAGGATCACCTCACCGTCCACCTTACATGACAAGGGGAAGGGGAGGGGTAGTGCTTGCCCACAACGCACACGCGAGGGAGGGGGGTAGAGACCAACCCATCCCAAGGTGCTCATGGGGGTCTATTTATAGACTTTCCCAAAAATGGACTGCGGATAGCAAAAATCCTGCTATCCGCAGTCCAACCATGACCGCCATCGATCACGCCTAGGGGGGGGGGGGGGGGGGGGGCGAGTGGGACTCACGGTGTCCACTCCCCCCCCTCACGGGAGGTCGCACTGACCTCCCTACCTACACCGGGCGAGTGGGAGGCCTCTCCCACTCGCCCCCTAAGGGGGCGGCGAGTGGGAGGTCCCAGCCCACTCGGCCGGCGAGTGGGAGCCGCCCTCCCACTCGGCCGGCGAGTGGGAGGCCCCCTCCCACTCGGCTGGCGAGTGGGAGCAGCCCTCCCACTCGGCCGGCGAGTGGGAGGCCCCCTCCCACTCGCCGGACTCGCCCGGCGAGTGGGAGGCCTTTCCCACTCGCCCGGCGAGTGGGAGAACTGCTCCCACTCGCCCGGTGAGTGGGAGCACTCCTCCCACTCCCCTCGCAAAGGGCCTGAGTGGGAGGATTTCTCCTACCCACCCAAGGGAGCCGGGGTAGCGGGTGCTTCCTCCGTCTCTTCCGCGGCCTCTTCTTGCCTTGATCGGTTTCGACCGTCCCGACCACCTTGAATTGTCTTGGTCTCGTTCGGATCGGGTCACACCGACTCGGGAAATATGAGGGTTGTACAGTAGACCAACGTGATCTGCGAATAATGGATAGCGCAAAACTAATTGGATATTCGTAGACCATCATGAACGGTCCGTATTTTTTGATGCCATCACATCACAGTATATGAATGTATTAATTAAATCATTGAGTTGTTATGCTATTTATCTATACTAATATAAAAGTGGTAAAATTGCCCAAACTCTTTCGACTTTATTAAATTAGTCCCCGATTTTTTTTGAAAAAAAATCATTTGATATTTATATGCAATAATTAGAAATTACAATTGTAGATTTTGTTGTGGGGACCAATTGCTTTGTCGTTTGTATGACGTATGCACCCATTTTTTCTGTTATAATTTAATCATATTTATTAACATATTTAAATAATCTCTATAGCAAATCTTAATTGAATTCTATCAAAACAAAAAATATCGGGCTTAACTAAGGGCCTGTTTGGGAGGACTTTTTAATTAGCTCCTTTCCGTTTTCTGAAAAACACCACCGCACTTACAAAATCTTTTGAATTGTCTACCGGTGGAAAAACCTACCGCGGAAAACTCATTTTTCTCCTCCTTTTGAAAAGTCATTTGTCCCCTACTTTTCAATCTTTTTGAAAAACACTTTCTCATCCCGATACAAGGTTAGCGCATTTTTCGCCCGAGCGCAAAATTCCCCCCGTGCGTACATTATTCTGCCCGGTCGAGCATTTCTTCGCCCATGGGCGCATTTTAGGCCCGTACGCGAATTTTTCGCTTGGTCGTGCAATTTTTGCCCGGTCACGCATTTTCCGTCCGGGCGCGCATTTTTCGCCTGAGAGCGAATTTTTTGCACGACCGCGCATTTTTCGCCCGGGTGAGCATTTTCGCCTGGGCGCGCATTTTTTTCGCCCGGGAGCGCATTTTTCGCCCGGGAGCACATATTTCGCCCGGGCGCAAATTTTTCGCCCGAGCCAAATTTTTCGCGCGTGCGCGTATTTTTTCGTCCGGGAGCGCATTTTTCGCACTAATGCGTATTTTTCGCACTAACGCGCATTTTTCGCCGGGGCGCGCATTTTTCTCCTGGGCGCCCTTTTTTTGTCAGGGCGCGCATTTTTTCGCCCGGACGAGTATTTTTCGCCTGAATGCACATTTTTTCGCCAGGGCGCCCATTTTTTCTCAAGGGCGCCCATTTTTCGCCCGGGCGAAAAATGCGTGTCCCGGAGAAAAATGTCCGCCCTGGCGAAAAATGCGCGCCCGGGCGAAATATGCGCGCCCTAGCGAAATATGAACGTCCGGGCAAAAAATTCACGCTCGGGCACTCATTTTCCCCTGGGCACGCATTTTTCTGCTCGGGGTTGCATTTTTAATAAAAAAAAGTCATGACAACGAGATTTACCAAACAGTTTATAAAGTGCTTCTCATTTTTTAAAATCTCTGCAAAATGAGTTCATCCAAACAGATCTCCTTTTGCAATAGATGTTTTCCAAAAACTCCTTTTCCTACCATCCTTTTGCCACCACTCCTTCTTTCTGAAAAGACCTCCCAAACAGACCCTAATTTTTTCATTTTTTTTCTCTACTACAAAAGTACTACTAGCGAACCAAACTGGCTCGTGACTCCTCTTCTAGCCGTAGCTTGCGATCAACGAAGCTACTCGATTTTTGTCGACGTCTCACTATCCCTTGCTCGATCCTTGTCGCACGAAAGCCCTCTCTGGAGATCGAGGTGGCATCTGCTCTGCTTGAGGAAGATCCATTCTCGTTACAGCAAGCGACATCTTCTGGCGGCATTTTGCATCTTGTGCTCCCCTCCTAGATCCGTCAGCTGACAACGTTGACAATTCCTTTCCGCCAACTTGCAAGGTGAGATCTTTTTTTTCGATTTCCTGCCACTAGGGCTTCGTTTGGCACGGTGGTGGCGGTCGTGAACGCGGTGGTCATGAACCATGGTTCGTGAACGCCCGACCTCACATAAGAAAATTCATGCATTTTATGCTCAAAACTAGTTTATTTTCTTGGTAGTGGTCATAACCTTTGTCTTGCCAAACATGCAATCTATGGTATGATGGTGTTATTGACCCAACTCATCGGAGCAAATAAGGAGCAAATAAGCCGCACAAGAAGCCTAGGTCGATTGCTTTTGCAAGGGGTAGGATCTATGCCGTACTAGAAGGCCAAGAGCTTGCAGACCCATTTCCTCACTTCTTTTCATGTTCGGCCGGATTTTGGCTTTGTTTGGCGCGGCTTATTTGCTCCAGTGAGTTTGGTCAAAAACGTCATTATCATAGAATGTATGTTTAGCAAGACAAAGATTGTGACTGTTGTAAAGAAAATAAACTAGTTTTGAGCATAAAATGCATGAATTTTTTTAGGTGAGGCCAGACATTCACAAACGACGGTTCATGCCCATGGTGTTCACGACCGCCACCACCACGCCAAACGAAGAATTTATCTGTTTTTTGGCTACAATTTTGGACCAATCACGTTGGTATGGTTTTTGTTATTTTTTTATATACAGTAGAAATCACTACAAGATGGTGCAGAAGAAAACAGTAGGCTCCATTTGTTTTGCAGGAAATGAGATGCAGAAATTGAAATTGAAGTCAATTCTGATTCCCGCAGGAATTGGAATTGAAGTCAATTTTAATTCTGCTGTTCGGCTAACTGCAGGAATTTTGTCATCAGAATTGGAATTGATAATTCCGTTGTTCGGCTGTATGTCAGAATTTAATGGACGGAATTGAAATTATAAATTTTTAATATTAAATTTTAAACAGAATTAAAATTGAAGTCCGCATTAACAACATACAAAACATAAGTCCACAGCATAAAAAAAGTCCGCAACATACAAAACTTAAGTTCATATATAATCAATCGAGTAAATGTAAGCGGAGTCAGGTCCTCCTAATTGGCACCGGTAAAGCGATGAACACGTTGCTCTTCATGTCGTCAACACTCAGCATATCGATAGCCTGTATCACCTCAGCCTCAGTCAGATCTGTAATAGCTGCAATAGCCGCATATATTCTGTCCGCCTTTGAGATCGGAGGCGGTGGCTAAGAAGACAAACTGTTCTCATGCTCCATGTTCCTCGCTATTGCAGAAACAACATCCGCAATAATATCTACCGCAGACATAAAAAATACACACACCACACACACACACACACAAAAAATACACACACCACACCACATACACATTCATACAAACACACACACCCAACAAAAAAAAAAATTGGAATTGACAAATGAGTGCCAATTTCGATTCCGCCTAATTTTTAGGCCTGCCGAAGAGCATAAATTAGAATTGGCAATTGAATGCCAATTCCAAACCCCCAATTCCAATGAACAGGGAGAAAATGAATCTGCCGAGAAGAGACACGATGCATAATCTAATCTTGATAGCAAAATTCTAATGGCGTTGTTGGTAATTAATTAAGAATGTTGGAGAGCATGGGCATGCATGTCAAGAAATTTAAATTTACGAAAAGGTCCGGATAAAGGAATATATATCTTACTGTATTAAAAAAGAAAGTATTTTTTGGTGAAACATTGATCAATATTATCTCTATTTTTTTTAAAATCTATTAATATCAAATTTTTTGTTCATTTTAAATAATTTAAATTATAACAGTCATCTACATAATTATGCATTAAAAAATATAATAAATAAATTGTTGTAATCAAGTTATCAAATTAAACTTTTAAGTTATCCTAATTATTATAGGTGATTGTTATGTGCAAACCATTTTTGGATACGTGCAAACCATTTTTGGATACGTGCAAACCATTTTTGGATACGTGCAAACCAATTTCTACGAGTTATTACGCGCATTTTGAAAATACTCATTGTACATGCATTTTTAGGAAAAGTGTTCAACACGAAAATTATAGATCTCGTCAAGATCTACAACTTTCGTGTTGAACACTTTTCCTAAAAATGTATGTACTTTTCAAAAATTCGCTATAGTTATGATCAGGGCGACAATACGCCTTGTGCGTGCATTTTTAGGAAAAATGTTCAACACTAAAGTTGTAGATCTCGACGAGATCTACAATCTTCGTGTTGAACACTTTTCCTAAAAATGCATGTACAAGGAGTATTTTCAAAAGGCGCGTAATAACTCATAGAAATTGGTTTGCACATATCCAAAAATGGCTTGCACATAACAATCACCTTATTATATTACCTAATCATGATTATCAAATAAAATAAATAAAGATGATTTTAAAAGGAGAAATGAGAAATGAGAGAAAAGAGAGGAGGCCCACGGGAGGCCCTCATGTATTGTCACTCGCGTGTGTACATATATATATACATGCTAACGATATTGCAAATTTCGAAACACCGCCTACGAGAATGCTCCGCCGCTATGAAATGTTACTAACTCGACCGCTGCTGACACAACAAGCAAGAATGCACCTCAGCTGCTGAGGAGGGTAGGCAAGGAATAGTCAAATTACTTATTAATTACATTAAAACCAAAGATCCATTATAAATTGTGAAGGAAATTACAATTACACCCCCTCCTTTCCTCCAAATATATATAAAAAAAATCTGCACATTCACAGAATGTATTGGACAATTACAAGATACTCCAGATTGGTCACAAGAAATGCAAAACCCAAATTATAGTTTCCTATATCTGGAACTGATGGGCAGTAACAGAACAATTGCACCTAAACCATGCAATTGCTGCCACAATATTCACATCCCCTTATTTTCTTCACAAAAAGAATTGCAAATGTATAAAAAACACACGCCACTTACCAAAACCTTCTCCTCCTGCTAAAACACATACAAGAACACAACAGCTAGCTACAAACTCACTCTACTTTTTTCCATTCACAGATTGCTTGGCGCCATCCTCTTCTTCATCCTCCATGAGGCTTCCGGATGAAGGAGAAACCTCCATTTTTGTCCCTTCAGCCCCAGCTAGTGGGTATTCCTTCAATAACTCTTCCCTCTCCAGTTCAATAGCCGATGTCGATTTCATTGAACTCGTCTTCTTCGGTGCACCCCTTCTGCTCTCAGAAGGCGTCTTCAACGCATCATCTGCTTTCGGATCAACAGCATCCAAAATAAGGCTCTCATCGAGTATGATCCTAACCGCTGTTCCCTTCTTGTTAACTTCACTGATAATGCGGGGACTCCTAATAGCCTCCTTTGTTTCTCTAGGATTGTGCTTCTTCGGGCTCCTTTGAAACAATGAACTGATCTTTTGAATGCCCCGCCCAATCGTTCCATGACGGCGAAGTTTCTTTCCGTTGACATTTTCATCGCTTCCGGATCCTTCCGAGTTTGGGCTGTCAATGCCTTCGCTTCCCTCTGGCTGCAGGTCGGTTTCAGCCGCACGGCGTGAACGCCCTTTCCTCGGCTCCCATGTTTGGCTGATATTTTTACCCGGTCGGTGTACCCATAATCCAGTTTTCTCCTGCCCTTCAATGTTGATGGGCTCAAATTCATCTTCCATTAGCTTGTGTTCTTCTACAGATGGCTCATCAGTTTTACTATTTTCTGCCTTTGAACCTGATTCAGGTGTTGTGGTCTCACTCAGCTTTAAAAATTCCTGATAAATTGTTATGTAGATGTCAGCTAGAGTACAGAGGTTTTATAAGAGGTGTGCTGTGATCAGATGTCATCTGACATCCAAAAGATTGATGCAATTGGCAATTCAAAATTGTTCTTTCAAGATGTCGGCAAACCAGAAAATACGAGATCATTATAAAGGAAAGCTTTTAGCAACACAAACCATTTCATCTTCGACCACGGTGATAGCTAAATGCAGTCTACCCATTTTGATGTTCTTCAAAGTCATCCATTTATCATGTCTTTGGCCACCCCTGAGGTCACTGATGTTCACTGAACACTCTCTGCAGAATACATCAATTTCATAAATACAAGCGATCAAAATTACATAAAGGGTATGTTTGGCATGTCAATGGTTATATGACCGCCCCCAAGAAAAGAAAACTTTTTTTAAAATGAAAGTGGATGAAGTTCCATAGATGAGGTCGTGTGTTCACGAATGGCGGTTCATAACAACCACCGTGTTCACAACCGCCACCATCGTGCCAAACGGAGTCTTAATCACGTAAGCAGACATGCTTAAGACATCAAAATAGAAGAAAAAAGCAGCTAAAAAGATTAAATAAGGTGCAGGAGTGGACCCGAGCGAGTCATCAAAGATGTGGTCCTTATCAAGAACATCAAGAAACAATATATTCGGAAGGTCCCACGACGAGATTGGGATCTTGAACTCCTCAAACCACTTTGGAGACAGGGTTTTCTTTTGAATCTTTGTTCGGAGTCTACAAGTACCCAGATGGCCTTTTACATAAGGGTCAGAAAATCCTGAAATTAAAAAATTGAAGAAAAAAATTCAACATTCATAATATAATTTTCTATTAGAAGTTGGTCGCTTTCATAGAATTTTCTATTACCATTTAGATCTGATGGTTTTATATCAGCTGCCTCTATAATCTCCAGTTTCACGTAAGCTATAGGAGGCTTCTCATGGACTGAGAACCAAATTTCTGCAATGAGGGACGAAATCCAACCAAGCAATGAATAAAATGGTGTATAAAGAGTAAAGGAATTACAGGTACAATTTTGTAATTTCATATTGAGTGTTAAGTCCAAGGATAGTAGTGGAGTGATTCTAACGTAGGACAATGCTATGGGAATCAACCTAATTCTAATTATGCTAACATTCAATAATTGCATACTAATGGGAATGCACATAAATTAAACGCACGGCAAATAGATAATATACATCCAAAGAAATAAAGATGCAAATGCACTATATCTGAATATCAGTAAATAATACAAGAATGTCCATACAATATACAAGAATTGAAAACAACAACGAAACTCACCTAAGTACTTGTGGAGGGGGCGGAATGAGAATAGTGTTATTATTTATTATATTTCTCCTTTCTATGTATTTTCTTCTCATTACCACTCACTTCTATATATTAGAGTGAGACTCATTGTAATGAAAGAATGAAAATAATTTATCATTTCAACATGGTATCAGAGCTGTCTCAAGGCCAAAGCCTCGTCTCCCGCACGCTTCCGTCTTCTCACATTCCGACCGTGTTTCCCTCAGCCTACCTCTCCTCCTCCGCATCCCGACTCCCGCATGCTCCACCGTGTCCATCGCTCGTTCCCCGCACGTCCCGACGTCCTTCTCTTCTGTTTTGAGGAGCTTATTCTTCCTCCTCTATTGATGCAACCCAAGTTTGCATCTTTTATTTTATTATATTTTCAGTTTTTTTTTGTAGCGCACGTCTTCGCGCATTTTTAGTTTCACGTATGTTGTATCGCGCATGTTACTCGCGCATTATCATCCGGCTTATTGTTGTGACCGGCCAATGAGACCATGAATGTAAAGGCCCATCGAATTAGGAGTAGTATTGATTTAGGCAAGCAAGCAAAATGACAGAAAATTAAGCTAATATTATATTATTATTATTTTTAAATACATATATAATTCTGAAATTATATTTTGAATTACATATAATTTCAAATTTAATTGGGGAGGGGGGGGGGGGGGGGGGGGGGGGGGGGGTTACCTAAGTTATATGGGAGTTAGCTTGGAAATCAAGAGCCACACTTAAAACCTTCTTTATTTTCATTAAAATACATTCAATTCTTATAACTGCTTAAATTTCCCCTCCACTTCTATTAAAATAGGCTCACCGTACCTGTTCACGGCAGCTGGAGAAAAACGAAAAAGACAGAAATGTTTCTCTGTCCTTTTCCGTAACTTCCAGCCTCTGCACGTCTTCCTCCTCTCACGAACCCGTGACGCCACCTTCCCGCATCACACCATCCAGCGCCACCGACGCCAGAGCCCTTCCAAGGCTCCGGCGGCCTGATCTCCGCCGCCTGCCACCTGGGGATACATCCACGGGGTCAGCCCTTCCTGTCCAGACCGTCGTCGTCGTTCCACCAGGCCGCTTCCAGTTGATCGACTCCGAAGGAACCTCCTGAGGCTCTGACTATCTCTGGTGCACCTTCTTCCAGCGGCCTCCGACGGTGTCGGACGTCCATCTTCCGCCGACAAGCCCGAAGGTTTCCCAGAGCACTTCTCTGTATTGCCTCCCGGAGCCTACCCACTTCTCTGTTTTGCCACCAGAACCTCTCCATGCTCTGCCTTCCAGATCCTTCACGTTGTACTTGCTGCAGCAGTTGGTATACCAATTCTTCCCCAACTCGCTCGTAGATAGCTAGTATAATATTATGCTTAACTGAAATTGAACATTAAAGTCAGAGCTTGCTTGCCTAATTAATATTATATCCTATTTGTCGTTAATTACATCTCTATTGTCGTATTCCTCACTAGTTGCTACTGCAGAAGAATTAATCAAAGCCAATTGCGTACTAAAGCTAGCCCTTTGCGCGTGATCGAACACTAGGACAGATATTAAATGAGATTGCTCGTAAAAGTTTTGAAAAGCGCCGCATAATTTTGATTCGGACCACAAAATTATCTTTTAAATTCAAATGCAGATTTAGTATACATCATCTATCTTCTCATCGATTGTGCCTTGGATTAGGCATCTTCATGGATCTTGGTTCTCTCCTATTTCTATGAGCAAACCGTAGAGGTCATTTTCTTGTTTTCCCCTTGATTCCTTAATTTCTATTCTTGAATTATCATGTCGGGGAACGACGAATCTTCTACTATCTCTTCCGGTGTCGAGGCTTCCTCTACCTTAATTTTCGTAGGATCTATCCGGTCAAGTCATGATCATAACACACCTCAAATTACTACTATACATCTATTTGGCCGTAATGAACTCCTGTGGGTTCGATCTATTACTATTTCCCAGAAGAGCACATGACTGTTTGGTAATGTTGGCCACTTACTCGTGCCGAGGGAATGTGGCCCAAATCTTCCAACTACGACGGAGGATCTTTCTCCTAAGACATGATGATCGTCCTTCTTCAGTCTATTATTTGGAGTTCACTCAGCATAATCAAAAATATGATCACCTTGACTCACTCACCCTAATGTCTCATGAGGATGAAGTTCTTGTTCGAGCCCGGGTAGAACACAAGATGGTCTTTGAATTTCTACATGGACTGCATAGGGACTTCAATCAGCTCAATGTTCAGATTCGCGGTCGGCAACGGGAGAACGAAGGGGGTGTCGAAAAAGGAGGAAGTGGCGGAGGTTCTAATGATCGAAGACTCACTGGGTGGCAGTGAGATGGATGGAGGAGGCTCGTCGAAAAGCAAAGTGACGGACCGAGGCTATAAGGGAGCATGTGGAAGAAGCTGATGACGAATCTCAAGCGCCATGGCGAGAGTATCCAGGTCATCTTCAACTCGATCTCAACGAGCATGCAACGAGTCCGGAAGGAGAGATATGGTGGAAAAAGGGGGGGGGGGGAGGGCCGCCAGAAAGCAGCAGGAGGCTCAGGAGGGTTGTCAGAATGCTGCAGGTGCCTGCATTGCTGCAAGAGTTGCCGGAGGGCTGCCGGGCTGCAGCCAGAGCCGCATGAGCGTTGTGAGGGTGACGAGCGGTCACTGGAAGGCTGCCGGAGTCGGTGGCGGGTCGCTGGGGTGCTGCCGGGCACGGTTGGAGAGGAAGAAGAGCCGGCTGGAGGCACAGGAAGATGAAGGCGCACTGGAATCATGGAAGAAGGGAGGAAGCACGATAGAAGCATCGGATGCCGCAGGAAGCGTCGTCGTAGGAAGCACACTAGTGCGTCGGACGGAAGGCGCACTGCTGGTGAAGCGGGTGCCGCAGGAAGCCTGCTGGAAGCGCACTGCTGGTGCGTCGGGAGGAAGGCGCTTGAATCCGGAAGCCCACTGGAAGCGTACTACTATCGGAGCAGGGTGAGGCGGCACTGAGCGGTGACACAATCGACTGGAGAAGTCGAGGTTGTCCACCGTGTAGTCGTTGAAAACGATGGCAACTGTCGTTGTTTTGTTGTCTGCCGGGAGAGATCGTACGGCGCGGGAGAGGAGCGAGCGGAAGTCGGCGGACCAAACAGAGGCAGAAGGCAAGGACATGAGTCCAATTAGGGTTTCGGCCAAAACCCTAATTGAGCGACAGGTCATACCAATTGATATGGGCTAGCCGTATCAAGATATCGAATGGCAGGAACACAAATTTGTAACGCATAATAGTAAATAAGAAAGATACAATCAAGAGGCAAATTCTCGCCAAGCACACCCGGAGACTTGAGTCCTCCAAAGCTCTCCTCTCTCCCAAGAGAGCTCAAGACACTAAAACTCCAAGATGAGCAAGACTCTACCTCTAGGGCTCTTTACATAGATAGAGCCCCTCACTACAAGATAAAACACTTAAATAATAGTAGAAAAAATGTATGTACAAGAAAAAAACAACAGTAGAAAAAAATTTCTGTTTTGAAAGACGTCCAGGAAAAATATAACAAAAGAAGGAAATGCCATTAATTAATAGCTCTGTCAACGTGGGCTATTCACGGAATTTAATCCTGTAATCAGAAAGGAAATTCCTAGCCTTGACACACTAGATACAGCTGCAGAGACAGTGTACATATTAAGAGATTCCACATGGGTCCATTTCCTCTGTCACTTTGTGACTGATTATTCTCAGATCCTTCCTCTCTCAACTAATTCTTCTATTACCCCACTTCTTCTATTACCCCACTTCTCCTTGTGAGCCGTTGCAGCCTTCACAGTGTTTGGGTGAGGAGTTCCACTAATCACTTTACTTTGTCTTTCCCCTACCACGTGAGATTTTACCGTATCTTTGGTTCACCCTGAATAGCTTAGATTAAATTAACCTAGTTTCAATTTGATTCCTAATCTTCCAGGTTGTTCCAAAAATTTGTCGCCTTCGACATTTTAATTTCATTTCATATCAAGCTTGACGTAGGATGTCGGGGAAACATTGGTTTGAATTTTTCAATCAAGTTTTAATATGTCGGAAGATATATCAGAAACATTTCATATTACGAGTTTCAATATTTAATAATTTATATACATAAATATACATATGTATAATCATTTTTTAATTTATATATTGATATATTAAGTATTAACAATTTAAAATTTATTAAAATTCTAAATCTACCAAATTAGTATACATTTATATTACACTAGCAACAATGGTATAACATGGGGGAGAAAGCAAGAGGTAGCAGGAAGCCAGGAAGTCGTCGATGACAATTGAAGATAAGGATCCCTCAGTCCAAAATCCAAATACCATGTAGAATCCATATCGACAATGGACATGCATAGGGAAGAAAGTCAGAGGAAGAAGGTGTTGGAATATTTTTCATATATTCCTATATTAATATATAATTTTCGGATTTTGAAAACTCTTATAAAAGAATTACAGATCTTGAATAACAGGATTCTAAAAAACTCCAGATTAGTAAACAAACAAGATTTTTACAAAAGTTTAAAATAGAGAGGTGAGGAATAAATGAAATCAGAATACAATATATATATGGTTTAGAATCGAGCCTGAGTAAGGCGTGTGGTCACTGCCCTAAAAAAGTTGCACCACCCTCCGACAGAGTTTTCTACCGACACTCACACCTCCAAGGTACAACACCCGACTTGATCCTGAAAACTCTGATGTGCGCGGACACCAAAGAAACACAGAGCATCCGAACTCTGAATAGATGAAGCAAACGTCAAGAAAGCAAAACAACGAAAAAAACGCAGTAAGAACGAGAGAGAGATGACAGGTTTTTCTGAGAGCGTGTCTTTAAAACGATTAAGAAAATGTCCTAGATAGGAGTCTCATAAAAACGGTAAGAATTAATTAACACGTAATAAATTACAACGGTTATAATTGGTAAGATTTTAATCATGCAGAGAAACGTTGGAGATTTTCAACGTAAAGAAGCAATGACGAGAAAACACGTAAACGAAACGGTTAGAAAATTACACGTAATAACTGCGAAGAAAAAAACGCAAAACGACAGAGGTCGCGTCGAATTCATATCGACGTTGCGTCGAGATCGTATCGAGGCTACTCGACGTTGCGTCGAGACCTTGTCGACGCGTCGAAATCATATCGACGCTACTCGGCGTTACGTCGAGTTCTTATTGACGCAGGTCAAGCCTGCGGACTGCTTGTCGACGCAAGCGTCGAAAATTTATCGGCGCAAGCGTCGAGAATTTATCGACGCAAGGTGGTTGCATCGTGTTCTTATCGACGCAACTCCAGTCGACACAAGTCGGGTGCGTCGAGTTCTATTCGACGCATGTCGACGCTTCTTATAGGATTTACAAAAAGGGTCAAAACTAATTTGTATAAAAAATACAATTCAAATCAATTATTCCCCAAATCCCAAATCTGAAATCCGGATCCGGCCCGCTGCGTGCGCGCGTGTGGTTCATAGTTCCTCATTATGTTCCTTTGAACAAATAAGAAAAGGTGAATTCATTTTTATACTTACTGACAAGATTGGAAATTGGCATGGTGGGAATAATGAGTTCATCCTTTCGTTCATGAAAGATTCCCTTCAAACATTTGGATTCCCTCCATTTGGTTTTGGAACTTTTCATTGATTATGATGAGCCAAACGCCAAACACCATACTAGGCTCCAATAAAATCATTATAAATCAAATGTTATAATTACAAAATTTCTAACAGGAATATCGTCGAGAGCTAGGGCATAAAACAATCTAGATAACAAAATAATTTTGTTTTGTAGCTTGTTAAACCATAGCTAAATAAAATAAATTAAAAAAAAGTCAACTAATATACCATCGCCTATATATCGATCAATAACTGATATATTGACCAATATATTTCAAATATATTTTTTGAAAAAAATATAAAGAACGTGTCATTTTGCCAATGAAACATTTACGTCGTCTGACATAAAAGCTATGTCGGTCGATATCCACAACACTGTTTCATATATATTATCTTCCATGCATAGCCATTGAAGCGCAACTACAAGTACATCAAGACTTCAACACCTTTGGAGGGAGGAAGACGCGGCTTCGACGCTAGTATCTGCAATGACCGAGCGGCGTCCAGGTAGAATCCAAACTATCGATGCCCAATTTTAATGTTCTATGAGTATTAATAGAGGGGGATGGGGTTAAATGTATTTGGTGTCTTAGATCGTCCAATCAGATCATTTAATCGAATTCTCAAAACATCATTAAATATATAAAAAATTGCACTGAATGCGATGAAGGTCTCCAATCATCCAGATGACGATCCCACGGTTGAAGATGATAAAGTTAAAAGGAGAAATAAGGGAGATAATAACTAGTGCAATCTTATCCATCCACATAGGGGGAGATTTATAACATTACAAAGGACACATTAAGCCTAACACAAGATGTGAGACTAAACCCACTCACACATACTAATATAATAATCTCAACTCTCCCCCTCAAGCTGGAGGGGAAACCTCAAGCTTGACAACATCAATGGAAAGGATAAATGTGGTAGGCAAAGGTAGGACAGACGGGTGACCGGGGATACTCCCACACACGGTACACCCACAGGAAAGAAACCACACACATGAATCCACGAGACCGCAGGGATAATACCACACACACGGATCTACGGGACCGGGGGGATAACACCACACACACACGAATCTACGAGACTGCGAGGATAACACCTCACACACAAATCTACGTGACCGCAGGGATAAAAGATAAAAGGGAAAAACAACCACCAAAGGTCATACCACTACCAATCATCAAGGAAAAATTTGGGGAGACAAACAACACACGACATAAGCCTAGAGGCCATGTGGAACGAAGGCAAAAGTCGGGAAAGATCATCCGAGTCGCCTTTGTCACAAACACTCCCCCTTACGTGGATAACACGCGCATATAGACATAACGACAACCATAACAAACACTGACAATATTCAAGAAAAAAACACTGAAAAACATAAAAAACTTCAACATTGGCTAGACATCGACACCCGGAAGCGGTCGCAGCGGCAAGATGGACAAATGATGAATCTTAACAACAAGAGGAGTGCAACGGCGGTAAGGCGTCAACGACAAGACATCAGCAGGAAGAAACAGCAGCCTGTAACAGGAAGAAGCAGCAGCGGGCAGTCACTAGGAGCAGCGGCGGAGACTCACTGGAGAGCAGCGGGAAGACATCAGCAGCGGGAGACATCCCGTCGTCTCACTGAAGAGAAGAAGCTTCCGGAGCAGGCGTTGATGGAAAAAGCCGACCATACGATGCACGGGATCCGGCGACAGGAGGCAACAACACGGAAGAAGCAGCGACTGGAGCACACGAGCTCGACGGGAGAAGCTCCAGCGACAGAGATCGAACGTCGATGTCGACGGATGGCAGTAGGGATCGACGAGGAGGGAAGTTGACGGGCTGAAGCACACGGGATCTGCCGGCGGGCTGAAGCAGACGGGCTCTGGGATGAGAACAACCAGCGGATTCCACGTCGATGAGCAGCAGAGGGAACGACACCTTCGTCGAGGTGAGTGGGGGGAAAGGAGCCACTCCCGTCGATGGAATCAGACGGTTATTCCGTCGTCGGGAGCGGGAAGGGAGCGGCTCCTTTGTGAGCCCTAGCAGCGGCGCAGAACGGGGACAGGACCGAAGCAGTAGCAAGAGTGGAAGTGGGAGACGGGACCGGGATCAAGCGAACCCCAAAGCCTCTGATACCAAGTTGAAAGGAGAAATAAGGGAGATAATAACTTATTTCAATTTTCTTAAAAGACTTCTCCAAAAAAAAAAAGAATTCAGATACATAATTCCCAACTAAATTTGCGTAGTGGCCAAATTATTTTTTGAAATAGAAAGTCATTGGCAACCAATCATTCCCCGAAAATGTTTCGCAAGCCATTTCGTCGGTATGTGTAAGGGATGCCTTCGTGGGCCGTGGCTTTTGCAGGAGCAAGAGGACAACTTGATTCGGAGGGATGCCCGGCCATGTTTTCTTTTCTATTGATGTTTGTTTTATTTCAGCTTTAGGTAGTGCATATTATTATTTGGTTTGCACCGGGGGCATGGTGCTAGCCAAAGTTGGGTTTATTTGCTGCTGAAGGGTCAAACTTCTTTGTATTTAAACTGGAATCCACTAGCCTAGGAGGCAAGAAAGTAATCTTTTGGTTTAAAAGGTTATAGGGCTCCCTCTCTTGGAGCTGTATGCTTCTCAAATGTTGCGCCTCCTTGATGCCCTCCACTCTGGAAGCTGAGGAAAGTGTAAAAAATCCAGATCAAAGGATACACAATCCAAATCCAAAGAGAACGCCGTAACTAGGAGCAAACAAAAGTGCTTTGAATAGAGCTGCAAGATATCCCCAGCAACCTTCTCAAGACATACAATAAAACCAATCCAGATCTCGCAATTGATGGTTTATTGCGAACTGTTGGAGGAGACGCCGGATGGAAAGAGGGAGAGAAACCTGGGCGCTACTTTTTGGTTTCGACCTGGAGTTCCTTGACTATTTGAACCGAGTGAACAACAATAAAACCAGATATAAACTTCTGTTCGAATTCTAGGACCTTAGATTTTGGTTATTGTTATAAGCACTATGAAAATGCCTATTAGCACTTTTTAATGGTCATTTGCATTCAAAAAAACTATTTTTAGGGCTTTTCAAATCACTTATCCAGTTTCGCACTGGCTTCGTCCGTGCTCGATGCGACACGCATGCTTCGCCCCAATCTAAGCGGGCTGCGTCCGCAAGCAAATTCGGCGTGCAACAACATTCGATGGGGCGGCGACAATCGGCAGGGCGGCGACAATCGGCGGTGCGGCTAGACTGGAAGCAAATAAGTTATTTCACTCAAGATAAAGTTTGATGGGTTTTTGATTTTGTATGTAAATTATGTTCGTAGAATTCAAGATGACTGGGTATTTGCATGTCAAACACAAAGCATAAATTGTTGGAATGTATTAGAGGTGTGGTGTGAGTTTAGGTGTGGTGTGCATTTAGAGAACTGTAGAGGTATATATATGTATGTGTAATAATGAATAAGAAGCCCTAATTCAACATGGTATCAGAGGCCGGGGGGAGGGAGCCGTCCTCGCGATCTCGATGCGATCTCGCCGCATCGCACGACCTCTTAAGTTTCCGTCGCCGGAGGTCTCACCGCCGCAAGATCTCGTGGGAGTTCCCGCCGTCGCAAGATCTCGCGGGAGTTCGTGAGAAGGGAGTTCGTCTCTGCGTGATCCCGTCACTGGAGACTCATCGACGATGACATTGGGGGAGGGAGACTCGTCGACGACATTGGGGGAGGATCTCGTCGACACTGCTACAACACAAAAGGTCTCTCGGCGACATTGAGGGAGTCTCTCGTCGACGGCATTGCTGAAGGCTCTCTTGACGACATTGGGGGGGGGGGGGGGGGCTCTCGACGACATTTGGGGAGTCTCTCGACGACACAGCTGCAGCACAGAAGCATCGCTCGATGACTCTTGACGACATTGGGGGGGGGGGATCTCTCGACGACTCTCGACGACATTGGGGGGGTCTCTCGATGACATTGGGGAGTCTCTCTAAACTCATTCGACGAACTCACTCGACGACTCTCGACGACACCGCAGGCTATCGTCGACACAGCTGAAGCCCCCCTTCTCGTCGACACAGACACAGCTTCTCGTCGACACAGAAGCTGCCGCAGGCTCTCATCGACATAGCTGAAGGTACCCTTTTTTGCTTGATTGGTGTGTGCACTAGTTAGTAACGACGACGAAAGAATGGATGATGTCCTCAAGAAGTTGGATCCGGTAGAGGTGGCTACCTTGTTGAAGTTGTTGGGTTCATCACCCCGACCGGTGAAGTTAGACCTTCCACTGGTTGACCTGAAGCTTGAAGGACTGACCACCTATCTGGGTTGGTCACGCCGCGTGAGGAAGACCCTTACAACAAAGAAGGTTGGAGGTTTCTTGACAGGAGAGTTGAAGAAGCCAGAGAACCCAACTAAGAGATGAGTGAAATCAACCCACATGACGGTGTTCATGTGGCTCCTCAGCTCGGTTGCCCCATCGATTGCTACCACGGTTGATGACCTAGAGACAGTCATGGAGGTTTGGGACAAGCTGCGAAGTACATATGATGGAGTGGGGAACACTCTCAGGGTCTTCCAGGTGAAGGGAGAAATTGATGACAGTTCAAGGTGAGAAGACTGTGCAGGAATACGCATCTGAGTTAGAACGACTATGGGTGGACTACGACCATGCTTCTGGTGGTATGCGTTGCAGTGATCCACAGTGTATGACTTCCAAGATTATCGTAGAGAAGAGGACCATGAAGTTCCTAAAGGGGTTAAATGAATGGTTCGATCAGAGGAGAGCCTTACTTCTGTTGGGTACGAAAATTCTTACTCTGTCAGAGGCCATCTCGGCCATGATTCAGGAGGAGACCCGGTTCAAACTCCAGGCAGGGACCATAGATACCGCTGTCGTAAAGTCAGCACTAACGGCTACTGGCTCGGGTATTCCAAGACCGCGAGAGGAAACACGATAATGCTACAACTGCGGGGAGACATGCCATCTGTTGTATGCTTGCCCCAGACCACCCAAGGAGGGGGATTTGGGTGGTGGTGGTCGTGGGCGTGGTCGTGGACGTGGCCAGGGTCATGGTGGCAGAGGTGGATATCGTGCCAATCTAGGTGTTAGTGGATGTGATGAAAAGGCTGGTGTTATTTACACCGAAGAGGAGCAGAATTTACTAAGTATGATGAGCATGATGGAGGGCCTCAAAAGGAAACAAGTTGGTGAAGGAAGCAAGAGTGGAATCGGGTGGGAGGGCATCAACTTCAGCTATGTATGTCCACCCTTCCAGGACATCGGATTGGATCGTTGACTCCAGTGCTTCGCGACACGTGACAGGAGATGTGGGTGAGTTCTCCTACACTCGCCTAGCTATTGCTGATAGCATCCAGACGGCAGATGGGACTTTTCAATCAGTGGTCGGTAAGGGCACGATCAATTACACAGGTTCGGTAAAACTATCCAATGTCTTGCATGATCCTTTTCCAGTTAGCCTTCTATCCATTAGTTCCATAATCCTTCAACTAAAATGTGTCGTTTATTTTGATATTCCCAAGGTGACCTTCCAGGAGAAAGGGACGAGGCAGATACTTGTGGCTGAGACCTGGCATGACGGGCTATGGTATTTGGATCGGGAAGGATTGGATGCAGCTCTTATATCTATGGCGGGGGAGACAGAAGTAAGTGGAACGAAGATGAGTGCGGAGGATATGCTTCTACTACATCACCAGCGTTTAGGGCATTCTTCTTTCGGCACTTTAGCTAGACTATTTCCTTTATTGTTCCAAAAAACAAATCAACATAAACTTGTATGTGATGTATGCGACTTAGGCAAACTTACTAGAAGCTCTTATGTTAGCACGAGACGGATGAGCTCTTCGTTTTTTGATGTTGTGCATTCTGATGTTTGGGGGCCTTGTGCCGTAAGTTTTTTGAATGATTATAAATACTTTGTGACATTTATCGATTGCGCTCGCATGTCACTTGGTTATATCTGATGAAAAGTAAGAGTGAGGTTTTTACATGTTATCGGGATTTCCATAAGCATGTCCAAACACAGTACGACACAATGATAAAGGTATTAAGGTCGGATAATGGAACATAGTACACTTATAGGGCATTAGGAGAGTACCTATCAGTCCATGGGATACTGCATCAAACCATATGTGTGTACACACTTGCACAGAATGGCGTGGCGGAGAGGAAAAACAGGCATCTGATGGAGGTGGCAAGGAGTATGATGCTCCACATGAAAGTCCCCCAGAGCTTATGGGGTTATGCTGTGTTAACAACAACACAATTGATCAACAGAATGCCATCACATATTCTCAGGTGAAAATCCCCGTGTCAAAAGTTGCAGGGACAATGGAGGGATGCTTCCATTAAAGGTTTTCGGCTGTGTGTGCTTCGTGAAGGACAACAGATCGAGTGTTGGAAAATTTGATGCGAAGGCACTCAAGTGTATTTTTGTGGGCTACTCTGTTACTCATAAGGGGTACGTGTGTTGGAGTCCAGTGGAGAAGAGAAGTTTCGTGAGCCTGGATGTCCACTTCAAAGAGTTGGAGCAGTACTATTGATAGGAGGAGGCCCAACTCATACCAGAATTGCCAAATACCAAAAGTATGAGGCGAGAGAGGGAGAGTTCCGTGACAGATCTGAAAGTATGGCATGAAGGATCAGTGGAGGAGCATGGGAGTAATGAGGAGCAGGAGGAGGAAGTGAGAGGCGTGAGGTCTACGACTCAGGGGGAACTGCTTACATATCATAGGAAAAAGAAACAGACTGCATAACCAGTACCCATGCCTAGAATGTCAGTGCCTAGTCCCTTGTCTACACCAGTCTCTACTCCTAGAGCACCTCCACCACAGTCATTTTCTGGTGAGACCATTCATTCTACTCCTCCATCTCCTACTACCACGGTCCGACAGACTACTCGCAGTAATGAGGGCAACCCTCCGAACAGATATGGTTGGGACCTTGCTTCTTTTGTCTCATATGATAACATCTCTTCTTCTTATGGATCATTCGTTGCCTCTTTGGATAGTATTATTGTACCTAACAATTGGCAGGTTGCCAAAACTGACCCAAAATGGCAAGCAACAATGAAGGAGGAGATGAGAGCTCTTGAGAAGAACAAGACCTGGGAGCCGACACACCTACCAAAAAACATGAGGGTTGTCGGGTGCAAGTGGGTTTTCACTGTGAAGCAGAACCCAGATGGGCTTGTCGAGCGCTATAAGGCTCGATTAGTCACAAAGGAGTATAGCTAGACCTATGACATCGATTACGACGAGACATTTGCACCCGTGGATAAGATGAGCATTATCCGAACTTTGATAAGCTTGGCAGCGAATGATGGATGGAGGTTACATCAACTAGATGTGAAGAATGAATTCCTTCATGGAGATCTAGCAGAGGAGGTGTACATGAAGATACCACCGGGGTTTGGCACAGCTGAGACCGAAGGCAGAGTCTGTAGACTGAAGAAGTCCCTCTTTGGCTTGGAGCAGTCTCCCCGTGCGTGGTTTGACCGATTCAGGAAGGCCATGATTGGGATGGGATACCAGCAAACCAATGATGATCACACGGTGTTCTTCAGGGAAAATGAAGGTCATCACATCACTATGCTTGCGGTGTATGTGGATGTCATGATCATCAGGGGATAATGAGCAGGAGATTGTTCGCCTCAAGAAGTCGTTGGGCAAGGAGTTCGAGGTAAAGAATTTTGGTTTGCTAAGGTATTTTCTTGGAATTGAGATTGTCTATGATGCAAAGGGAATTGTTCTGTCCCAAAGGAGGTATGCCTTGGATCTCCTTACAGAGACAGGGATATTGGGGTGCAGGCCTGCTGCAACACCGATCGATCAGAAGTGTAAACTGGATGCTAAGGCAGGTGAACCAGTCGATCGAGAGATGTACCAGAAACTAGTTGGGAAGCTGATTTACTTGAGCCACACGCGTCCGGACATTTCCTTTGCCGTAAGCGTGGTGAGCCGTTATATGCATGACCCTAGGAAGGGCCACATGGATATTGTGTACCAGATCCTTCGATACTTGAAGACTGCCCCTGGAAAGGAGTTGTTATTCAGAAGGAACGGGCACATGAAGATTGAGGGCTACCGTGACTCTGATTGAGCAAGCTGTACAGACGACAGGAGATCCACCTCAGGCTATTGCATATTTGTAGGAGGCAACTTGGTCTCCTGGAGGAGCAAGAAGCAATCAGTGAATGCTGATGCAGAATACAGAGCAATGACATTGGGGGTTGCTGAACTTCTGTGGCTAAAGGGAATGCTGATGGAACTGAAATTGGATCGAGGAGATAAAATAATGTTGTGGTGTGACAGCCAGACAGCTATCAGTATTGCAAATAATCAAGTTCATCATGATAGGATCAAACATATCGAGATCGATATGTTCATCATAAAAGAGAAATTGGACAGTGGGCTACTGGAGCTTAGTTACATTACGAGCAATGATCAGGCCGCAGATTGTTTGACCAAAGGTCTTAAATCGAAGGATATGATTAGAAATTCTGACAAGATGAGTTTAGTAAATATCTTTCACCCACCTTGAGGAGTGTTGGGGTGTATTAGAGGTGTGGTGTGCGTTCAGAGAACTATCGAGGTATACATATGTATGTATGTGTAATAATGAATAAGAAGCCCTAATTCAACATAAATGTAGGAGGATGTTCTAGGGATGTTTTGCAGCAGAAAAGATTGAGCAAATAAATAAAAAAATATGAATGCATGAAGATTACTGCAACATATCCACACATCCAAAGAATAATTTATTAATTGTGGGAATATTTCAGAAATTTAATTAAAACATATTAATGGATCTCTCAATGGAGATGTAAGGCAAATCCCTGCAATACATAACATTGAAGTCAATTCACAGAAATAATTTCAGAAGTTCTAAATACATTTCAGTTAAGGCAAAAGAAGAGAGTTCAGAAAAGTAAGAAGGGATTTCGACAGTGAAAGGGATTTCAGGAACCTGAATTCAGTTAGGGCAGGAGATGTTAGTTGCATGGAACGCCTAGAATCAACGGATTTTGCAGGAATCAGGTTGAGACGGCACAAAACGGCTGGAGTAGGAAGGAACGGCTTGAATCGACAGTGATTCGCTGTAGATTTTCGGTAGTTGATGGATTCTGGTTCGCTGGAAAGAGTAGGGGGTTGCGGTGTTCAACCGTCGGCGAGCTTCAACATCTCCATCGCAGAAGATTTGCTTCCGTTGAAGAAGTTTGAGAAGGGATCGGGTTGGAGGCGCATCGTGAAGAATGAAGAAAGCCCTAAAGCGCGTGGGTTGTATGGGCGGGAGGCGTTGTTATTGCAGAATCCGTGAGGATTTGAGGATCATTTTGATTGAAAGGCTGAAATTAAAACTATGAAGTGCTTAAAAGATATGTATATTGCCTTATATAATAAGGATATATATATGTATATATTTTTATTATATAAAACAATAGTCATCTTAAAAGTCACACCATACTTTTATTTTTGGCCATTGGATCTACATCAAACTCGAATCATGCCCCTCCATTTACACAGGACTCCCTTACACAAAAACCCAAGTCCTGATTTTACCTAAAAAAACCGCGTCTGTCTATCCTTCTCCACGACTCCTCCCACATTCGCTTCCCTTGCAACCTACGGGTGACGCAGCCACCGCCTGCACTCGAAGGCGTTGCCGTCGCCCTATTAGGTCAACTGTTCCCGCGGCTCTCCCCTCTTCTTCGCAACCTCACAGCCAAAAAATGACACCATCCGCGCAGGGGAGGCAGGCGGAAATCGCGAGAGGGCGACGAAGATCACGATGAGGGGGCGAAATCTGCGAGGCTTCCTCCATATATATGACCGAGCACTCCTCTCTGGACACGCTCATGGCAAGGAATCCCCTTTCTCCTCCTTGACGACCGAGAGTGCCGCTCCTGGTTCTTCTCCTTCTTCGGATAGGGGAATCGAACAAGGATCGAGCGGGGGATGGAAGGAGGATTCGAGCTTGAACTCTAGATGCACTGTCCTCCTCATCTTCTTACCGATTGAGTGGATTTCTTCTTTGGTGGTTCTTTTTCCTCTTCATTCCCTTACCCACATCCTTCTTCATCTCTTCCCTCTTCCATTCTTTTCTTCCTCTCTAATTTGGTGATGATAACGTATCATTCATTTTTGAAATGGGGAGATCCTGGTAGAATTGGAAGCTTGGACAGCTTGCATCATGTACGACCTGGGTTCAGGCAACCCGTGTTATACTTCGCTTTCTCTGGTTTGATAATCTCAATCATAATTTCAAACATGTTGGTTTTAGTTCGTCCTACTCTTCACATGGTTGCCTAGGGAATGATTTTGTTTGGTTTTTTACATTCTTTCTGTGAATGAATTAATCCCCTGGAAAACGAGGTTTGCTTTGAAATCCCTCCTCATCTTGAATTCTGGAATTGGGGCTCAACACACTATCTTCTTCTTCTCCGACCTTCTTTGATTCTGCGAGGAATCGAGCTATGGTGGATTGAGGAAATTGGGTTGAAATTGAGGAGATTGAGCGGATTCATGATAAAAGTAGTTGCTGAATCAGGGGTGGAGCCTATGATTCTTATAACCCAACCTTCATTCATGTATTTTTGCATTCAAGTTGCCGATACTTATATATTTTACATAACTTATATATTTTACATACTTATATATAACATTAAAATATTAAAACTACCTCTTAAAGTGAAATCGAGATACGATACCGCGCAATCTACGAAGACGCTTGAACGGTCCCTTGGAAAGAGACTTCGTGAAGATGCCGGCGAAATTGTCTTGATTCCGCACATACTTCACGGCAAGAGATCAATCAAGTACTTTCGCTCGTATAAAATGATACCGATCTTAATTGCTTTGTTCGCGCGTGAAAAACAGGATCTGTGACAAGCTTTGCACTTTCGTTGTCCCCGAGGAGCAAAGTAGAATTCCTTACTTTCTCATAAACATCGTCCAATGACCTGTGCAACCAGATGCACTCCTGAGCTGCTAAAGATGACGCCTTGTACTCTGCCCCGGTGGTGGAGATGGACACAGAATCTTGCTTCTTACTGCACCACGAAATCACCGTTGAAAAGCACATGAAGACATACCCCGACGCCGACTTCTGATCGTCCAAATCTTCTCAGCATCTGTGAATCCATGTAGACTGAAACATGTGTCTCTTTTATACAACAACCAAATGTCTAGGGTTGTCCGAACATATTTCAAGATTCCCTTCACTGCCTCCAAATTAGGTTTGTCTTGCTTCCGAGTATAACGACTCACACGACCGACCGCAAACGAGATATCCAACTTGAATCGATAAGTAGATTAAGTTTCCCACCAGAGTCAGGAAGGGCTTAGGATCTGGAAAGACTCTACCTTCGTCTTGACAAAGCTTCAAATTAACTTCAAGTGGAGTAGAGCTGCTCTTCCCTTCCTTCATATCGAATCTCTCCTCGATTCGCTCCGCATAGCCTTTCTGGGACAAGCAATTTGCTCCTCTTCCTCTCCACTTCCAAACCGAGGAAATGGTGGGGAAATGCTTAGGTGCTTGCTTCAAACCGTAAAGGGTCTTCTTTAGCTTGCACATATGCACTCAGATAAATACCCTGATGGTTGCTCCATAAAATTGTCCTTATAAATCTCGCCGTAAAAAACACATTATTCACGTCGAGTTGCCACAGTCACCATCCTTGGCAAGCCGCCAACGCAATCACTACCAACACTGAAGTCATCTTCGCTACATGACTGAATGTCTCCTCTTAATCCTCTCATATTGTTGTGAGAATCCCAAAGCTATAGGACGAGCCTTGTACCTCTCCACAATACTATCCGACTTCTTCCTGACCTTATACACCCACTTGCATGTGACCGGAGTTACACCATTCACCTTGGGCACAAGATCACAAGTCTCATTCTTCCTGAAGGCAAGCACCTCCATATCCATGGCATCATCCCACTCCTTCACGTCAATGGCTTCTTCAAAGCAAGACAGCTCCCGCTCGTCAAGAGGTCTTGCAAAGAAGCACAAACATAAACTTATGAGATTACCTTCTCTGTACCAAGTCGGTGGGACGATAGTCCTCTGACAGATCGCTCCCCATTGCTCTAACAACATCCTCTACATCAACTCCCCGCCAGCGTAACTTGGAGCATCGATCCACCTGCTTCTCTGATCTGAATCTCTTAAACTGGAACCTGATGGAGGGAACCTGGAGACACATGTAGCTCCACCAACGAGGCATCAACAACTTTCTCATCTCTTCCTCACTCGCTCTCTTCCAGAGCCATGATAGAAACACCCTGATAAGACGTCAGCTTGTCGAAAAACACATCACGAGAGCCGATGAATTGATGTGCATGCGGGTCCATTCACTTCCATCCCATCTTCCCCTGATCATACCTAATAAATATGCACTTACGTGTCTTCACATCCAACTTGGTTCTGAGAGCATCTGATATGTGCACACAATAAGTAGGCTTCAGACACCAGTAGGAGACTTACACTCAACATCTCTCCAAACATCAGCTCACGTGAGGACTTCAAGTCGTTTGGTCTCAGCGGTAACCTGTTGATCACATGCATATCACAGGTAATGCTCTCCGCCCATAAAGCCTTGGGCGTGCCCTTCGCATGTAACCAATACTTGCATATTTCTGTCAAGTGCCGGATCTTCCTCTCCGCCACTTTGTTCTGCTGCGGAGTGTGAGCACAAGATACTTCCCGCTTTATCATATGCTTCTTGCAAAAAGCAGAGAACTCAGTGGAAGTGAAATCTCCTCAATTGTATGTCCTCAACTTCTTGATCCTCAAGTTCAGCACCACGTCGACCCTCTCTTTGAACTCTACGAACCTCCCAAAAACCTCTGAGTTCTCCTTCACGAAATACACCATGTGTATCATGAGAAGTCATCCACGAACACCAGTATGTGCTTGTTCCCTGAGTATGTGGATGTAGCACACGATCCCATCAAGTCGCTGTGGAAGCACTCGAATGGTTCCTTGCACCTGGAAAGGGACTTGTCAAATGAGAGGCAACGCGTTTCCCAAATTTACACCCCTCACATACATGGTCATTGTCGAAAGAAGACAAGCTAGGAAAGCCTCTCACAAGACCCTTTGCCACCATAACCTTCAACTTCTCCATCCCAACATGACCCAATCTCTCGTGTAAATCATTGCACTGTCATTTGTCTTCATCTTATTCTCATACGAGTTCGTCGAGCACGAACAAATCCTTCACACGCTTCCCGATGTGAGTAACTTCAACCTTCACCAAAGAGAGGTTTTTCAAGAACTTTGCCTCCTTTGGTCCACACAGAACATGGAACCCTGCTAGGGTAATCTCTTCTATCTGATTAGGTATTATTTGCTAGGTTGCATACCTCTTCTTCGTACCACTTTTTTCATAAGCACCTCCTCTATGGTGTTGTTAAAAGACTTGGACATCACTGAAGGTGCCCTTTGAGATTCTCCTCTTTGAAGATTTTCGATATACTCATAATATGGTTTGAGCATGCTCACCTGAAACACATGATGAACCTTCAAAGAGCTAGGTAGGTCAAGGCGATATGAAGCCTTACCCACCTGTGATAAGACCAGAAATGGACTTTCATATCTTCGTACTAAGCCTTGTGCACGCTGCGCAAAGCCTTAAATTGTTGAGGTAGGAGCTTTACCATCACTATGCAGTGTGAGAGGCTGCCTTCCTATAGCAAGCTCGAACAGGCACCTTCCTGTAGCCTTACTCCGTTGTCAGTTGTAGAAAAACTATGAAACGTCCATAAATTTTCAAGGGTGAAAGCTAGTGGAGAAATTCAACCCCGACCCCAAATAGCTTGAATAGCTTTGTCCATAGTTTCCCAGTAAAACGAGGGTCTCGATCACTCATGATGTTCTTAGACAACCTTCAATGCTTCACCAAATGTTTGAAGAACAGTCGGGTTGTCTCTTCCGTTGTTGTGTCCTTCACACTTGGCATGAAGGTTTCGTACTTGGAGAAGCGATCGACCACCACCAAGATAGATCCACAACCTTCAGACTTGGGCAAAACATTGATGTAGTCAAGCATCACCGTCTCTCATGGATGCTACGACACTGGTAACGGCTCCAAGAGTCCCGTCAGTTATTTGTCTCTCATGGATGTTATGGCACTGGTAACGGCTCCAAGATTCCCGTCAGTTGTTTGTTCTCCACCTTGTCTTGTTGGCAAACAAGACATACCTTTACATACAACTCAATATTATCCATCATCTGCAGCCAGTAATACGAGTTCTCCTTTAAGGCTAAAGTACGCTTTCGGCCTGGATGTCCAGCCCACCTGGTACCATGACATTCCTTGATCAAATCGCTTCACAAGTTTTCCCACTTCGTGATGAATAGTCTTCTCCTTTTTGTGTAGAGTAGCCGATCAGTTACCCAAAATCGTTTGGCCTGACCTTCTTTAGCTAGTAGTATAAGTTGCTTGGCCCCGGGGTCCTCATCAAGCCCCTGATGAGGTCACTCTTCACCATGGGATTGCTACTAACTCTGCTCAGTGGCTTTCTTCCACAAATTGGCCTTGCCCGTTTGTGTTCTAGGGCAAAGTCAAATTATACTAGGAAGTCCTGCCATCGTGCTTGTTTTCACCGACATCTTCTGAGTTTAGAAGTATGCTGTTGCCACATTATCGGTCTTGATCATGAACTGCACCTCAAGTAATTAGTGTCCTGATACTTGCGATTAATGTATGATGACAGTCATCTCCATCTCTTGTGCGAAATATTGTCGCCCAGTCATTCAACTTGCGGCTTTCAAAAGCTATAAGGTGTCCTTGCATCAACACCCCTCCAATTGCGAAGTCTGAGACATCTGTATGTAACTCATACTTCTTGTTGAAATCTGGTAGTGCTAGCACTGGCACTGTGCTAACGGATGTCTTCAGATCCTCAAAAGCTTGTGGGCGCTTCTCTGTCCATGTCTAAACTTTGTCCTTGAGTAATTCTGTGAGTGGAACTGCTCTCTTGAAACATCCCATGATGAACCGTCTATAACGATGAAATGTATCACAATCTTGGCCAAAAGTGCACTTTGACATCTTGACATAGAGTACATTATCCCGTAATACTTGGAATATAAAATGAAGATGCATAATATGCTCATCCATTGTGTTATCTAAGAACACTACTACAAATTTGTCCAAGAGTGGAAGGTCTGGTTCATCAATGTGCAAGAGGTTCTTGGTGCATTGGTTAAGCCGAATAACATCACCAACCACACAAATGATCCATACCATGTCACACAAGTGGTCTTTGGCTCATCTCCTTCCACAATTTGCTCTTTGTGGTAAACTTTTTGCAAGTCCATCTTTGTTATACCCTCACACCTACAAGTTGGTCAAATAGATTGACAATCAATGAGATATCATACTTGTTCTTTATTGTCACCTTGCTT
Organism: Dactylorhiza incarnata; assembly: GCA_033032865.1. Taxonomy (NCBI): domain Eukaryota; kingdom Viridiplantae; phylum Streptophyta; class Magnoliopsida; order Asparagales; family Orchidaceae; genus Dactylorhiza; species Dactylorhiza incarnata. The sequence continues at coordinate 4,144,316 of JAWHQI010000163.1, read as the reverse complement.
AGCGCCCAGTGGTTAGTGTACAATCATAGTGTTTCATCCATCTTCTTTTGAAAGAGTACAATCTTATCATCCCAGCCTCAAGAAGTTCTTGTATCAACTCCTTGACTTCAGGTGGAGCCATCTAATATGGTGCCTTCGTAAGTGGTTTTGCTCCAAGCTCCAACTCGATCCTATGATCCACCTCCCTATGGGGCGAAAACTTATTTGGTAGCTCCGCAGAAATGATGTCCTTGTTTTCCTCAAGTATTTCAGTGATAAGTGGATGTATCTCCTCCACCTTTTCATCCGTTGCATCCCCCTCTAAGGTAGCTAAAAGGTATGCTCACCTTTCTTAACTCCTTTGGAAATTTGCATGGCTGATAATTGCATTATTCCATGACCTCTTGGTGGCCCCTCCACCGTGAGGACTACACAAATAGCTCCCTTTTTCATGATGCAAACCAAGCAGTAATTTGACATGACTATTGCACTCACCATATCAAAGAAGTTCATGCTCAACACAACTTTGTGATCATCTATTGTTGCGACCAATAAGTTCTCTTGTCCTGTCCATGTTCCCAAGCATAGCTCCACGCCACGAGCCACTCCAAACAATGGTCTCGCCTTCCCGTTCACGATCTTGAGCCATTCATCGCACTTTGTCACCCGAAGGACAAGCCTTTGAGCTTCCGCCATCACAAAGTTGTGAGTTGTCCACGTATCCACCAATGCTCTAGTGGATTTGTTGTTGATCATAGCTTCAATGTGCATTAACCCCTTGCAGGTTGCTTTTTTGTCGGCTTCACATTAAAAACATTTAGAAGTTGTAATGAGTAGATTTGATAAGCCTTTTGGAGTGAAGTTCTATCTTCCGCCATCACTCTCCTTCCCATTCTAAGAACAAATTCGATCTCCTCTACGGCCTCCATGACCCAAGTCTTTCTCCCCCACCTTTGGCGTAGTCATTTTTGTGGTCCTTCCTTATTGTAGTAGCATCCGGTGGAACTCTGTCATGGCCTCAGCAGCGGCGATGGATTCATCAAACATCTTTGTATAAGATTAATGCATTTCTTGTTTCACCCAATTCTGAAGACCATCTTTGAAGTTTAAGAGTTGGACTTCCTCAAACATACCGGACACCATCAACATTAAAATTTGGAGCTCCTTCATGTATTCGGTGATTGAGCCTTTTGCCTTGACTTTCTTCAACTTCTTCCTAGCTTCATTTGAGACATTTTAAAAGTGTCACTTGAGTTCAATCTTGAACTCCTCCCATGTGTCTAAGTTGCAAGTTCCCTTTCTTATGTTTTAAAGTTCTCTACCAACAAAGGGATGAAATATCTGAAATATAGTAGCTAGTAATTTTTACCCTGAGCGCTTCATCTGTAACGCTGCATCCTTCGAAGTAGACCTCGATTTGAAAAAGTGTTCAACTTCCACAGCATCCCCTTTCTCGGTAGAGAGTTTTCGTTTTGGAACATCAACTCTAGGGTTTGCTGCACCACCATCATTTCCTCGGCTAGCAATGACCTTTTTGCATAAGACCAACTCATCCTCCAAAGTTGTCATACTCTCCTCGCAATCTTCCTCTAGCTGATCGTACCTTTGTTTTAGCTCGCCATTAGCATCAAGGTGAGCTTGTACCGGTGCTCTCAAGAGTTCCAGCTCTCCGCAAGCCGGTAGCACTTGCTTGAAGGTCTCTAGTTCTCGGTGAACATGTAGGTGGTCCTGCTCCACTGTATTCATGCACTTGTCCCAGTCCATCAAGGAAATACCCAAGTGCCCTTTCTCGCGAGTTTTGCTTCGGCCTCGCTTCTTCTTCTCAGCTAATAGCAGTATAGCACGACCTCGCTGTCGTGTTCCTTCATGCTTGAGTTACTCATTTCACCAGCCATCTAAGTCTTCTTGTATCACCAACCGCAAACTTGAGTAAACCTAGCCCTGGTACCAACTGTCACAGACTTGTCTCCTTTCAAGCACCCGTGCAACCTTAGCTCCTCTTTTCCACTACGCGTAGCCTAGTAAATAAGCCTCCTGCAAGATCTTGATAGTGACGAAGAAATGAGTGGAGAAACAACTCAAGATAAAGCTCGCAAGTGAAGAGAACTTCAAAGAACTCTATTGCTTGTTCAAAACTTGGATGATTGCAGGGGGGGGGGGTCTTCCTCTTTTATAGGCCCCAAAGAATTTTCCCTCCAAAATATGGAAGTATCTAGAATGCCTCTTATTCTAGAGTATTTTATAAATCTGTTATATTTACAACATTCATGAATCCTCCAACTTATACCAGAATGTTCTCATGAGATCATCTTAGAATTCTCTATTATTTTCTTATGTACAGGATCTCCAAGATTCCAAATTTCTCCAGAATCTTGTAGGGGCTAGCACAAAACTTGCCACGAGTGGGTCTAAGATGGAGAATTGTGACAGTGTGCTTCAGTTAAATATGAACTTGCTTGCACTTGGCGCTTCAAAATAGAAATTCCGTTCACGCTTTGTCTTACGCATTGACAACCTTGTAATGAATATCAAAGATGTTTATAGAAAGTACACATACAATTTTTTGATGAGTTACTGACGCAGGACGGATGTAGTGACTGTAATAGTACTCTATGGAACTTTAATGAGTGAGTGTTCATAGTGTCGTATGAATCTAAGAATAATGTGGTGCACAGACAATTGTCAAACTATTAAATAGCAATAAAATTTGAATTTAATAAAGAAATCTGCAAATAACCACAATTGATTTCAGAGTATTAGATAAACGAACAATTGTTAGCCAAATTAAAAAAAGAGGGCTTCAATTAAATGTAAGCGAATAAGCCTTACAAGTAGGACTAGTTGGCAAATTTGTACGAAATAATATCACAAACATGTTTGTTCACCAAATATACAAAACTAAGTAATAATGACTTCAAATCAGAACTTGCATAAGCAATAAGAGCCCGGGAAATGGAAAGGGGTTGATTCTGGGGTTGTACAGTGAATTTAGTGCAATTTTGCTTGATTTCCAACTTTCTGAAATTAAATTTTACTCTAGGAATGGGTATCGGGTGGGAGATAAATTTGGAGTGTGGGGGGATGATGGGGATGCTGGGGATGCCGGGGAAGGTGAATTGGGGTTGCCAGGTTATGACTTATAGGCTCTGGTTAGAGGATAGCTACTGGTAGTAAGTCTGGGCAGTGAACAGAAAGCTGGGACGTGACTTTAGGGTGCTGGAATGAAGGACAAATGAATGTTAACTGCACAGTGGAAGAAATTATGGCAGAGGGAGGAGTTTTGAGGCCTACACGGGTAGTGGTGGATGTTCTGCTGTGTTCAGGAGGAAGGGGAAGAGGGCCATCTGAGTTTGGAAGGCTGGATTTAGGTGTTAACTGACTGGATCAGGAGTTATTTCAGGGAATGTGCAGTTATTGGCTGATTTGACAGTGGGGGGAAAGTGGTTATTAGCCGTTATAAGTGGGAATGGATAGTTATCATGAATATGGGTAGTTACTAGGTGGTTATATGGATTTGGAAGAGAGAAAAGAGGTAGTTACTGTAGGAAACCAGGCAAACAGCAGTTAACAACAGTTACGAGTATTATTTTGGTGTTTATTGAGTGGTGTGGTGACGCACAATCCCGTCGCACCGCTATAGGCGGGAGCGAGACTGCGGTCCGAACGACAGTGAACCGGTCGTTGTCAAGTAATAATAAAACGGGAATAAATCCTCGAGTATCGAATCTCATGTGGAACACGGCAGAGTGGATTGATCATTTGAGGAGAGACTTGAGATTGAAGTCTCTTAAGTCAGGGTTTAACGGGGGGTTTTGGTTTCGGATTAAAGCTAATGCAAGAAAAGGAAGCTACAACTATGCGGGTCGCCTACACCGCTTCGCACCTCCGCGGGTCGCAAACCTCCGCTTCGCACGTTGCACCTAGCAAATGCTCAGGTCAACCTCTCTCTCAACATTCAACACAAACTCTCAAATGAAAAATAAATCATACAAGAGGTTAGACCTCCTAAGCATCTCAAATGAACATGGAAAATACTAAATCACAGAGATTAACACTTAAAAGAAACCATGTTCACAACCATCATCAAAAATAGAGAAGACAACCAATCAACTACCTAATATGCAGAAATAGAAGAGAAGATACAAACAGTGCTCGAGACTACTTCGTGGATGCGGAGTAAACTCCGGTGGATCACTCCTTTGTAGCTCCGATCGCCGGTTGTCGTCCGGGGTCCTTGAAGTTGTCACACCTTCTAGCCCGTCTTCTCCAGGGAATGCACCGTCCACGTCTTCACCTCAGGATCCTAGCTTGCGGAGGGGAAATGGAAGCTTGCTCTTCACTTGGATGCTCTTGGATGATGGAGAGAGCTTAGGGGATGATCTCTAACCCTTGGAGGAAGAAAAATCGCCTCTAGGGCGTTGACTGCGGAACTGCCTTGGAGGGAAAATCGTGGATTCCGTCATTTCCGTCAAATTCTGTATTTATAAGCAGCAGAAATACAGAACGCGCACGACCACTGGTCGTGCGCTAAGGAAAGTCCTATACTCGTGCGCCAAGGAACCTGTACCAAAATTGTCAGAAAGATAAGAGCGCACGAGTAGGCGCACGACCACTGGTCGTGCGCTAAGGGAAGTCCTCTACTCGTGTGTGAAGAAGCTTGCATCGACTAGAACTAGTGGAAGGCAAAAGCGTCGAGAAGATTTTTAACGTGCGCGAAGAAATCCTATACTCGTGCGCGAAGGAGGGCCGGTACTCGTGCGATCGTCTGGAAAATTCCGGCCAAATAGCGCGCACGACCACGGATCGTGCACGAAGGATCCACTGATCGTGCGTGGAGAAAAACGCACGATCAGTGGCCAATGATGTGAAATGGGGCCGAAACTCCCCAGAAATTCTACATAAGTCTGTACCTGCATGAAAAACAGTCATACCCACCAGAATTCACAATAATAGACATATTCCATGCAATCAAAAATGTATATAGACATAAATAAAGGAAGGGAATGCATGAAATGACAACAAACATGCTCTATATAGCCAAAACTCGCTCAAATGTTGCAAAGTAAGAATAAGAAAGATTTTATACTAGAACCACATAGAAGAAGAGCGAAACCTCATGAAAACTAGGCTAAAATAGAGCATGAAATACTATATAAAGTACGCACATCATGTGGTAGTTATGGTGGATGGGGATGAGGGAAAGTAGTTAACTAGGATTCAACATCCTTCTTATTCTGCAATACCTGAAAAACAGCTCCTAAACCTTATTTATAGACCTGGAACCCATTACAGACGACCACGATCGCCAGAAGCATAAAATCACTAAATTTATATGAAATAAAAATATAAAACACATAAAATGCATAAAAAAATGTCGTCATCGTTCTGAATGTGACTATGATTCAAATCGTCCATCAGACGATCCTAACTTCGCCTTCTGTGTAAGTAGACTCGAGAAAGTTCCGATAAAGGTCGTCTGCCAGTGAAATGTGATCTCCATCAGTTACAATGTGGAGAAAAATCATCTTACCACAAATGGGAATAGAGCATATAACGAATTATTATGATGTATGGTTTGAGCCAAATCATGCTCTTGCTTTCTAAAAAATGAAATTAGGTTGCAACTGATTTTGCCTCAATTTATGAAGTTTAAAATGGAAAAAGCAGAAAATAATTTATTGACTGCATACCAGACGGAGTTGAAACAAACTTTTCCACATCAATAACAAGCATATTTGGCTGCCAAAAAAATTGAACTTTTCCTTTAGCAAAGGAGAGAGTAGGAAAGATCAAGTTATATAAAAGATAGTGAAAACTTCAATAGAGTAACTCTTTTACTCAACCTGCAATCATCAAAAAATAAAGCAAAAAACTAGTTCAGTAACGGATAGAATGTCACAAACCTCAACTAGCGTCTGCTCAAATGCAACAGACAGCAGATTATCCTGCAAATGACAGAAAGTGCATTAGAAGGAAAACAACTAGTAGAAAGTGTTAGGAAAAAAAAGGAAAAGACTTTGAAGATCACCAGCCATCCTTCAATTCCTGGAAGCTCGGTGACATTAATACCACGATGGAAAATTGGTTTTACTGTCATCTGAAAGTAAGGCACCTCCGCAAAGCACATTCGCACACGTCCAATAAATGGCCATTGTCGGAGGAACTTCACACCAACTAGTACCTACATAGGAATTTTCCACCAACAGTTTAGGTTGCGACAGAAACTTACCACGAAAAGAAAGCCAAGTTCCATGAAATTTTCAATATCTCTCGAGCGAAAGATTAGACCAATGTCATATATGTTTTGTCTCTTTGGTTCCCAATTCAAATATGCTTCGTTTCTCAAGAAGCCTGTCATGTAAAAGGAAAAAAGAACCTTAAGCTAAGGAAGATCTAGTCATCTAGAAGCCGATTTATACACATTACTTTTCTCTTTCTCATTCAAACTAATGCTGTGCTATACATTTAAGTGTGAGGCCGTTCTTAACAATGTAGCCATTGTTATTTTCACCCCCTAAAAACATTTATGCATATGTCATCATCATCGTGCTTAGTCTTATTCTTATTATTCTATGGGATAGACATAAGAAATCTTCATTATTCAACACATCTTATTGATCAGTTTTTGTTTACCTATAATATTAGCGCATTTTCTAGTTGCATGCATGTCCCAATTACCCAAGGTCTATTGTACAATCTTATCTTCAATACATATTATAACAAACTAATTGATCAATTTTTGTTTACCTATCATATTAGTGCATTTTCTAGTTGCATAAATGTCCCAATTACCAAATGTCTATTTGTGCAATCTTATCTTCAATACATTTTATAACATATAAATATATACATATATATAGTTTTGTAAATTGTTATTTAGACCCACATTGCCTAGGGAGAAGTTGTGTTTCACTGTGCAAATACTGCTTGTATTTTAAAATTAAGAAATGAGATTTTTCTTCTTATCTCACACGATATAAGAACAAAACGATTCCTAATATCTATCGAAGGCTCGATTGACATTACTCGACGAAGTCTTCCGCGGTCGATGTTGTCGATCTTATGATCCATTTGCGCTCTTTATGCGATCTAATATTCGCCCGAGATCCACTCAACTCGCAGTCACTGTGACGAATTAGCACAGTCTCTTTGCTGAACTCGCGGTCTTGCTCTGGTACTAAATCCAGCTCGCATTCTTTGTGCCAAACTCACACAATCTCGTCTTGCTTCCAGAGCTCGCAGTCCCTTTGTCGAACTCATAGTCTTTTGCTCTAGCATCTTGCTATCGCCCAAGCAGAGCTAGTAGTTGCCTCTCTCACGTGGTCCAGAGCTCCCAGTCGCACAATCCAGTCTCACCCATTCTCAACATTCGGTCGCGTTCAGACCTAATTGCGGGACAAGAAGAGGAGCAACTACAATGAAGTTCTTGCAATGCCAGTTCCTGTTAGAGTGCGTTCTTGGAGAACCAGTTCTCGCGGAGCTGTTCTCGTAGAGCCCGAACTCACAGTTCTCGCCAAAATCTCTCACGCAGAAGAACTGATCTTCTCGTCGAGCTCTCACACGAGTTGTTATTTTCTCCATAATTCTCGCAAGATCGCGACCATCTCTCGGTCTCTTTGATTTTGCAAAATGGTGGCAAATGTTGCATCCTCTTCGTCCATCACTCTGGTTTCTTCCATCTCAGCTCTCATGTAAGTTGTATATTACTACCATTTTCTTTGGTTAAAAACAGGAACTTTGTTGAATGGGCCCATTCAGTGCATAGAGTACTCATAATTAAGGGTCTTCGTCATTATGTGATTTGAGACCCCCCGACCGAGTCACTGAGCAATATAACTATACGATGATAGTCACATTTAGTCCTGGATGTTGAACTCAATGTATATAGAGCACTATTGAATGACAATGCACCACGAGACCATCAAGGCTACGTGGGACGAGCTAAAGTCCTTATATTCTGTCAAGGATAGCCTCCATCATCTGTTTGTCATTCAATAATGCTTAGAGATAAGTTGTATATTACTACCATTTTCTTTGGTTAAAAAGAGGAACTTTGTTGAATGTGCCCATTCAGTGCATAGAGTACTCATAATTAAGGGTCTTCGTCATTATGTGATTTGAGACCCCCCGACCGAGTCACTGAGCAATATAACTATGCGATGATAGTCACATTTAGTCCTGGATGTTGAACTCAATGTATATAGAGCACTATTGAATGACAATGCACCACGAGACCATCAAGGCTATGTGGGACGAGCTAAAGTCCTTATATTCTGTCAAGGATAGCCTCCATCATCTGTTTGACTTACTTGGGGATCTTAGAACAATTGAGTTAGGTCCATATGACGATATGAGTTCATTTGTGGTTCAATATAAGACCCTAATTGAGGCTTGGATTCAACACCAGTCTCTTACAAATGATCTAGATACTCAGAGATCTCAGAAAAAGGTCGTAACTATTGTGATGATGATGGCTAGAATTCCACCACATCTACACAATGTTTGGGCAAATGATTTATCGGCTCCAACGATTCCTTCCTTACCTAATTTTTGCTCAATGGTTCTGAAGGTCACTCCTACTAATATCTCTATAACTCCATCTTCTGCCCTCTGCCCCAACAACCGAATGGAGCATGTCTCCAAGTTGTCGCGCGTAGGGAAGGTCGTGCGGTCTCTCAGGAAGGTGGAGGGAGAGATGATCAAAAGGACAGAACACATGCATGTGCACATACTGTGTCCATTTGAATCACATGGAGGGAGCATGCTATCAGAAACATGGGTTTCCTCCACAACAACAACAGACCCCTCATCATTAAGCTTCTCCAGAGTTTTTGCTCTCCATTTGTGTTATGTCCATTTGTGTTTTGTCCATTTGTATTCTTTCCATTTGTTGGCTCTCCATTTGTGTTCTGTCATCCAAACCTTTAAGGTATATCAAACCTTCTAAATTTCCCGAAGGGGGTGTTTCTTCAAGTGTGCTCCTTCTCTCCATATGGGAGATACATTGAAGAGTGATATTGTCCTCGAAAGGTTGGTTGATCAAACTAAATTTATTGTAGAGGAAATTCAAATATGGATTTTTTATATCGTGCAACACACATAAATTTGAATGGTAGAAACTACCTTCTATGGGCTTAATCTATGCAGATATTTATTGAGAGTCGTAGAAGGCTTGGATTTATCACTAGATCCAAACATGTTCCTATCAAGATGGACCCTTCTTATTAGGAATGGGAAGGAGGGCATCATTTGGCTTATCAACTCTACGGAACCCAAGAAAAGAAAGCCTTGACAAGGATCTACCAACTTCAGACCGATCACACACACGTGACAAATATGAATGACTTTGAGGAATAGTGGGCTGAAATTGATCAATACTTCGTTACTCAAAATATCTAAGGCTATAGAATCGTGCTTATGCAAAGAAGTCTTTGAACTGCTTTTTGGCTTGGAGAGTTCAGATGTTAGGATGCGATTTTGTTCCTGATTTGAAAACTACTACTCATTATATTCCAGAAGAAGTTAGCCATCTCCCTTCGTACAGAAGTGAATGTGAGATATGACAGATCCACACTTATTGCCCATGAAAGTGAAACACTAAAAACTTGTAGCCTAAAAGACAGGAAGACAAGAGTAAGACGAAGTGCCCGTATTGTGGGAAGAAAGGGCATGAGAAAGAAAAGTGTTGAGACTTGCACCCCAGCTTGGTTCCAACAGGATGGGTACGTGGCTCAAATGGGAGATCCCAAACTGCTCGGTATGGAACCTTGGATAAGAAAGAGCATCTTATGAATAAAAATGAGAGTTTACTTAGAGACTTAACTGTCTTGAAGGATACAAACTACCTCTCTATCGACTATGAAATTGCACTCATCCAGGATTATTAACTCTGTGGCCTTTGATCATATCATAGGATCAACCAGTGGGATTACTTCCGTCTCAACTTCATCTGACAGTGTTAGACTTGTTGATGGGTCTTCTGCATCTATATGATTAATAACGAAATTATTCAAGTCTCTCAATATCCCTTTAAATTTGCTATAATTGTTCCGTCATTCCCCATAATTTTACTTTTTGTGAGCAATTTAATTAAACAACTTAACTGCTCTATTACATTTTTGCTTCTCATTGTATATTTCAAGATCTACCAATTGGGAGGGCGATTGGTGGTGGACATGAGTCAGATGGAGGCTTGGAGCATAAGTTGAATATATGCGATATTTTTGTGTTGTATGTGATGCCACGTGACTTGTGTGGGTTGTTTATCCTCCTATATATTGTGTTAGATCACTTGTATGTGCAATATTTTTTAACATAATAAAACTTTTTTCTTGTTCAACTCGACTTGGTATCTGAGCTAGGTTTGGACAGTTTCATAAAACCATGTTACAACTAGGCTATATTCAAGGACATACTGATCACATCCTCTTTGTTAAGAGGAGAGGAACTAAAGTGTCGGTGCTCATTGTATATGTTGATGACACCATCATTACAAGAAATAATTTGGAGGAAATCACGCACTTGAAAGGGCAATTGTGCAGAGAATTTCAAGTTAAAGACCTGGGAAAGCTGAAATATTTAATGGAGATTGAAGTGGCAAGGGTCTAGTCGGGGGATCTTCATATCCCAGAGAAAGTATGTCCTTCACCTTCTGGAGAAAACTGGTATGCTTGGATGTGCTCCCGTGGATACCCCCATTGAGGTCAATCACAAAATTGACGAAGACACAACAGGAGATAAAGTAGAGTCATCGAGTTACCATAGATTGGTTGGTAGACTCATGTACTTATCTCATACACGTCCTGACACTATGTATGCAACTGACATTTTGAGTAGATTCATGCATGCTCTCAGGATCTGCCATCAAAAGCCATCTGCCGGGTCTTGAGGTACCTCAAGAAGTCTCCAGGACCTGAGATTATGTTTTCTACAAACCAATCCTTGAAAATTGAAATTTTTACTAATGCTCATTGGGCTGGTAGCCAAGATGATCGGAAATCCACTACAGAATATTGTTCCTTTGTGGGTGAAAATCTTGTATCTTATAAGAGCAAGAAATAAAATGTTATAGTACGATCTAGTGTTGAGGCGGAATATAGGGCTATAACACAAATTGTATGTGAGAGATTGTGGTTGAAATCAATTCTTCAGAATTTGGGTCTCTTCGAGCACAAGCCTATATTACTCTCTATTGCGACAACAAAACAACCATTAATATTGCTCATAATCCAGTTCAACATGATCGGGCCAAAAATGTTGTAGTGAATAGAAATTTCATTAAAGATCACCTCGACAAGGGAAATATCTGAACACCCTTTATGAACTCCCAAGATCAACTTGCCAACACCTTCACCAAAGGGTTAAACTATGCCAACTTTACTAACAATACATTCAAGTTGAGAATGATTAACATATACTCCTAACTTGAGGGGGAGAGTTAAATATATGTTATATTTTTGTGTAGCATGTGATATGTCACATGTCTTGTGTGGGTTGTTTGTCCGTTTATACATCATGTTAGATCATTTGTATGGTGTAATAATTTTTAACCTAATAACTTTTTCCTTCAACTATACAGATCGACTGCATATGTCATGGATAATGAACAAACATTTGGTGTTAGTTTGAAGATACTAAAATATGTTTTTCCTACTTATTCTGATGAGTCTACTGCGAAAATTGAATGTCAATCGTGTGAGCTTGGAAAGCATTATACAACTAAATATTCTCCTAGTTGTAGTAGAAGTGATAAATGCTTTGAGTTGATACACTCTAATGTTTGGACGTCTAAGGTTTGTTCTATGAATGAATTTTGTTATTTTGTTTTATTCATCGATGATTACTCTTGCTTTATTTATCCTATGAAAAAGAAAAGTGAAGTGAAAGAAATATTTTGATTATTTTATCGTTATGTGAAGACCCCTTTTGGTACCTAAATTAAAATCCTTAGGAGTGACAATGGAGGTGAATATACAGGTGATGACCTTCAGAAGTTCTTGGAAAAATATGACATTGTCTTTCAAACTTCATGTTCTGGAACTCCTCAGCATAATAGAGTTGCAGAAAGAAAAATTCATCACATTATTGAAAGTACTAGGTGCTTGTTACTAGAGATGCGCGTCAATAAGGAACTATGGATGAAGGTGTTCTCACTGCTATCTAGCTGATTAATCGGATGATGTCTAACACCTTGGAGGGTAAGTATTCGCCGAGACTTCTCTGTCCAAGTCTCCCCTATTTAATCTCTCACCTAAACTATTCAGATGTGTGGGAACCACATAAGGACAAATTAGGTTCACAAGTTATCAAATGTATTTTTATTGGGTACATTGTCAACCAAAAAGGTTATAAGTGTTACAATCCTCGGTTGCATAGATGGATTAAATCTAAAGATGTCATTTTTTTAGCATACTCCATTTTACTCATGCTCCATCATCCACGCCTCACTCTTCCAGATCTCAACACTGATAACTGTTAAACTGCAAACTAATACTCTCTCACCGGGTGGTGAGTGTGCCCAAGGAGGTGGCTAATTGGCTTAAAAGGATCTAGTCCGACTGCAATCAAAGAAGGAAAACCCCTAAGGTTAGCTCTCTTCTCGCTCTCAACATGGTATCAGAGGGGAGCTTTTTCCCGTCGACCTAAAGGGTCGACGTGCGTTCCCCATGCAATCTCCGCTTGCGTGCGTTCTCGTCAATCTGAAGGATCGTCGATTGTCGGCGCTTTGATCGTCTTCAGCCGCTGTCGAAGCTCTGTCGTCTCCGTATGCGCCCTGTCTTCCGCTGGACGTCGACCTGAAGGATCGTCTTCAGCCGCTGCCGTTAAATCTCTGTCGCTGCTTTCAGCTGTTGTCGTGGATGCTGTCTGCTTTCAGCTGTTGTTGAAGACGACAATCCAACTTTAACCTGCATCACCTGCTGTTGATTCCTGTCTGCTTCCTGCGTCTGCTGGTGTTGTTTCCTGTGGGTTCCCAAAGGTCCAGCCGGCTTGTGTGCCCGTATGGAGGAAAACTTGAAAAGTGCAAGTGCCTCTGAAGGGACCGTTAACCAGCCCAAACACTATAGTGGAGGGAGCTCTAACATGGACTTCAATCAAGGGGTCACTCACATCAAGCTCAATGGGAGAAACTACCTCATATGGGCTCAATCTATGCGGATATTCATTGAGAGTCGTCGAAAAATTGGGTTTATCACCGGATCCAAGCCGGCTCCAAGCAAGACGATCCTTTATATGAGGAATGGGAAGGTGAGAATCTTACTGTGATAAATTGGCTTGTCAATTCTATAAAACCCAAGATTGCAAGTAACTTCCTGTTCTGTCAAACAGCAAAAAAAAAGGGAGATAATCGAGCGAAATTATTCAAAAAGAAGGATTTGACTAGAATATATCAACTCCAGACTGAGCAGATTCACATGGCAGGGATGAGTGATTTCGAGAAACATTATAGCAAACTGACCCATAAGTGGGCAAAACTTGATCAATATTCTGCTATCCAGACTGTAGAAAATTATAAGGTGGAACTTATGCAAGAGAGGGTGTTCGAAATGCTTCCTGGTCTTCCTCCTGAACTCAAATTTCAGAGAGTTCAGACACTGGGAAGAGATTTTGTGCCTGATATGGAAATAATGGCTCACTATATTCGAGGGGAGACAAGCCGCATAAACTCCACTCGTTCAGATGTTCATATTGGCCATGAGACATTTGCCCTCGTCGTTGAGCAGAAAGAAATATGAGACAAGATGATAAGAGTCAAATGAAGTGTCCTCACTGTGGAAAGAAAGGGCATGGGAAAGAGAAATATTGGGATCTTCATCCTCACATGGTTCCTTCAGGGTGGACCCGTGGTTCTGATGGGAAATATGTGGCCTCAAACAACTATGTGTTGAGTTTGCGTTATCGTAATTTTATGTTGCGTAGTATTATTTATTATTGTACGGGTTATCTATATATACCCGAGTGGTATTGGAATAGAGTATCTCTCATTTTTAGCGACATTTCATCATGGTATCAGAGCCTTAGGGCTTCACCGATACCGATCTCCTCGTTTCCGCGACTGCGCCGCTAACACCGCCTCGCCTCACCCGATCCGCCTCGCTCGATCCCTCGCCTCGCTCGATCCGCCTCTTCCGGCGTCTCCTCCCGCTAGCCCGCGTCCAGGCGTCTCCTCCCGCTAACCCGCGTCCAGGCGTCGAGGGCTCGTCCCGCCTCTTCCTCCGGGCTTCTTCTTCCCGTTCTTTTTTCTCCAGTTTTTCTTCCTCTCACCTTTATTCTTCCTCCTCCGCCTAGGAGTCAGTCCGACTCCACCTCGCTTTACTCCGTTTTTTGGACACCGGAGATGCAATCGTCCGTTTGATGCTATTTCCGGTGTCTGGTCCCTTTTTTTCTCTCCTCCCTCTTTATATGAGGCAGCCCTAGTTTCTATCTAGGCATTTTTTTTGTTCTCCCGGTTCCCTCGATTTGTATTCTTGGTTACCATGGCCGGAACAGATGGATCTCCCGCTATGTCTTCTACCACCGGTGCTTCCGTGTCCCCCGCTGCACCCAATGTTTTCTCCCGTCCTGGACATGATCACAATACTCCTCAGATCACGACGATTCGCCTGGATGGTACAAATTATCTCCCGTGGTCTCGGGCTGTTACCCTCGCTTTGAAGAGCAGGAGACTGTTTGGGTATGTCATGGGTACTACACCTACCCCTACCTCGGATTCCCCGGATTGGGCGCAATGGGAATCGGAGAATTCCCTCGTCATGTCTTGGTTGACGAACTCCATGATTGATTCCATTGCCCGCAACTACCTGTTCCTTGATACTGCCGCCGATATTTGGCGAAGAGCCGAGACTACTTATTCGGGCCGGGGCAATGCTGCCCAGATATTTCAGCTGCGCAGAAAGATTTTCCTCTTACGTCAAGGCGACCGTCCTCCGTCGGCCTACTATCTCGAGTTCACCCAGTTATATCAGGAATATGATCATTTCGACTCGCTCACTCTTGTGTCCCCGGAGGATGAAGTTCTTGTCCGCACGCGAGAAGATCGGAATAGAGTTTTTGAGTTCCTTCACGGTCTGCATCGGGATTTCGACCACATCAGTGTGCAGATCCTTGGCCGCTCCCCTTTGCCCTCTCTTCCTGAGGTTTTCAGTCTGGTTCAGCAGGAATTTGATAGGCGACAAACTTGGACTCCAGATCCTCCTCCAGATGGTTTTGCTTTGGCGGCCCAAACTGGGCCTCGGGGACCTCGTGATTCTAGATCAAAGCCCAGTGACAAGGATCACCTGCTCTGTGACTATTGCGGGAAGGCTCGCCATACACGAGAGACTTGATTTCGTCTTCATGGGTTTCCTGCACCCCGTGGTGGACCTCCCTCTCGTGGAGGTCGTGGTTTCGGCCGTACCTCTGGTCGTCCTCCTCAGCCCCGCTCCGCGCATCTGTCCGAAAGTTTTGAAGAGCCGCAGCCTCCTTCTGTCTTGCCTACTCCGACATTGACTCTCTCTGCCGATGAGGTGCTTGCCTTCCGTCGCTTGATGCAGGGACAGTCACCGGAGTCCCCTGCCCCATCGTCTTCGTATGCCCATCAGGGGCCACCAGGTGCTCATGCTGCTTCCACTCGCCCCTCTACTCACTGGATCCTTGACTCTGGAGCAACAAACCATATGACCAGCTCTTCCTCAGGTTTTGTGTCCTACTCTCCATTGTCAGGTCGTGAAAAGGTGAGCATCGCTGATGGGTCCCTTTCCCCGATTGCCGGGAAGGATTCCATCCCGTGCTCCTCCTTCACCCTTTCCTCTGTTCTTCACGTCCCAAACTTCACTCGGAATCTTCTTTCCATTAGTCATTTAAGCAATTCGTTGAACTGTTCCGTAACTTTTTTTCCTTCCTCTTGCCTTTTTCAGGACCTGAAGACGGGAACGGTGATTGGAACTGGTAAACTGGTGAATGGGCTCTACGTGTTCGATTCCTCTGCCCCGATTTCCTCTCCCCAGGCCCTTCATGCGGATCAGGCTGCCACCTTAGAGTACTGGCACTGTCGGCTGGGACATCCGTCTATCGTTTCTATGAAACACTTATTTCCTGTTTTGTCATCTGATGTACTTCGTAATTTTCATTGTGATGCTTGTGACCTTAGTAAACATCATCGTACTTCCTTTCAGCATGTTTCTTCTCGCAGTACTGTTCCTTTCCATTTGATACATAGTGATGTGTGGGGGCCTTGCCCGGTTGCGTCTATTTCTGGTTGTTGTTGGTTTGTGACGTTCATCGATTGTTTTTCGCGTACCACGTGGGTTTACTTGATTAAGGCAAAAAGTGAAGTGTTCTCCTTGTTTCGACGTTTTCATAATATGGTCTCCACCCAGTTTGCGACCCCCATAAAAATTCTCCGCACTGATAATGGCCGGGAATTCATGGATTCGGCTTTCGAGCAATACTTGGCTGATCACGGGATCATTCATCAGACATCATGTGTCTACTCCCCCGCTCAAAATGGAGTGGCGGAACGGAAAAATCGCCACCTCCTGGAAGTTGCTCGATGTCTTCTCCTTCACATGCATCTTCCAAAGTACTACTGGGGCGATGCGGTTCTCACCGCGGCGTATCTTATCAACCGTATGCCTTCACGTGTTCTCGGTTTCGAAACTCCCCTTACCATGCTTGGCGTGCCACCTACCACTCTACAACCTCGTGTCTTTGGATGTGTTTGCTTTGTCCACATCTACCGCCGCTCGAAACTTGATGCCCGTGCGCACAAGTGTGTGTTCATCGGATATTCCCCTACTCAGAAAGGGTATAAATGTTATGACCCTGTCAGCAAGAAGGTTTTCGTCACCATGGATGTCACGTTCCGTGAATCCGAGAGTTATTACGGGTCCTCACTTCAGGGGGGGCCCTCTCCTACGTCGGAAGTGAATTCCCCTTTTTCTCTGGAGATCATCCCTTTACCTATTCCTCCAGCATATCATCCCACTCTACCTACTCCCGCTAGTCCATATGTCCCACCTGTAGAGGTCCAGGTCTATAAACCCCTACAGGTTTACTCTCGTCGGACAAAGGTTTCAAACACGCGGCCCAACATCTGGATATCAGATCACCCACCTGACCCGTCGGAAGGTTCTCCTACGCGGCACCCTATATCTCAATTCGTGTCTTATACTTCTCTAACAACCTCCCATAGAGTGTTTGTTTCCTCTTTGTCTTCTGTTTCTGTCCCAACTTCGTGGCAGGATGCCATTTCCGATGACAGATGGAAGATGGCCATGTTTGAAGAAATGAATGCCCTGGAGAAGAACAACACATGGGATTTGGTTCAATTATCTCCAGGAAAGAAAGTGGTGGGATGCAAATGGGTGTTCGCTGTCAAACAGAATCCCTCGGGAGTTGTGGAACGATACAAGGCAAGGCTGGTGGCGAGAGGCTACTCTCAGACGGAGGGTATTGATTACCAGGAGACGTTTACTCCTGTTGCAAAGATGAACTCAATCAGGATCCTTATTTCTTGCGCTGCTTGCAAGGGGTGGAAACTTTGCCAATTAGATGTCAAGAACGCCTACCTTCATGGCGATCTCGAAGAAGAGGTGTACATGGCTCTTCCTCCGGGGCTCACTCCACAGGGATCCACAGGGAAAGTGTGCAAGTTAAAGAGGCCGCTATACGGCCTAAAACAATCAGCCAGAGCTTGGTTTGGAAGGTTCCACAAAGCCATGCATAGTTTCGGATACAACCAGAGCTGCAGACCATACTATGTTTACAAGAATCAGCAAAGGGAAATTGGCAGTCCTAATAGTTTATGTGGACGATATTATAATAACTGGGGATGACGACGTGGAGATTCAGGCCCTTAAGGGAAAATTAGCTAAGGAATTCGATGTGAAAGACTTGGGGGACCTCAAGTACTTCTTAGGCATTGAGGTTGCGAGGTCTAAGCACGGTATTTTCTTATCTCAAAGGAAATATACGCTCGATCTTCTTGATGCTACCGGGATGAGTGGTTGTAGACCTGCCGATACCCCAATCGAGACCAACCACAAGCTAGGTAGGGATGATGGTGATGTGATTGAAGATATCCCCGGTTTCCAGAGGCTAGTTGGGAAATTAATCTACTTATCACACACTCGACCTGACATTTCTTATGCAGTGGGAGTTCTCAGTCAGTTCATGCACACTCCCAAGACCCGACATGGCGACCATACCTGCTGGGACGTCATTTCAAAATTCGGACTGATCATCAGAGCTTGAAGCACTTTTTGGAACAGCGGGTCTCTTCCCCTCTCCAACAAAAATGGGTCACCAAGCTTTTGGGGTACGACTACGAGATTGTTTATCGGCAAGGGAAGGACAATCGGGTTGCTGATGCACTATCCCGTTTGCCTGAGGGAGCTCTAGCCCAACTTTCTACACCTCAGTTGGACTCTATTGACGAGATTCATGAGGAGGTACAGCGAGACCCCGAGTTGCGGGGCATTGTGGAGGATCTACGGCAGGCACGAGAGACAACCCCCAGTTATCATCTGCAAAATGACCGGCTATACTATCAGGGACGGGTTGCCATACCCTCTCAGTCGGCTTGGAGGACAGTCATGATGCATGAGTTCCATTCGTCCCCGACAGGCGGTCACGCCGGTGTTCTCCGTACTCTTCAGTGGGCACGTGCCAATGTGTTTTGGAAGGGGATGCGACGGGATATCCAGTTATTTGTTCAACAGTGCGATGTTTGCCAGCGGCAGAAGTACGAGACCACTTCCCCGGCCGGGCTACTTACGCCCTTGGAGATTCCACACCAGATTTGAGATATAGTATCCATGGATTTCATTGATGGCTTGCCGCGGTCTAAGGGTAAGACGGTCATCATGGTGGTGGTTGATAAATTGTCAAAGTACGCACATTTCATCGCACTGAGCCACCCTTACACCGGTGAGTCTGTTGCTGCTCTTTTTACTCGAGAGATTGTTCGGCTTCATGGCATCCCTCGGGCGATTATCTCGGATTGCGATCCGACCTTTGTTGGCCACTTTTGGAAGGAGCTCTTTCGTTTACAGGGGACCTCCTTGCGTTTCAGCACGGCTCACCATCCGCAGACAGATGGTCAAACTGAGGTGTTGATCGGGGCGTCGAGACATACCTCCGATGTTTTGTTATGGATGAGCCGCGGACTTGGATGATTTGGTTGCATTGGCCTGAGTACTGCTTCAACACTTCCTATCATTCAGCCAACAAGCTAACTCCCTTTGAGGCAGTATACGGGCGACCACCTCCTTCTCTGAGCAGTTATGAGCCGGGTAGTACGGCAGTGGCAGCAGTTGACCGTGCACTCGTGATTGTGACCGCACACTCGCGACCTTGCGTGAGAATCTCCGGACAGCACAGGATCGTATGAAGGCTCAGCCTGACAGACATCGGACAGAGCGCGAATTTTAGGTGGGGGACGATGTGTTTCTCAAGCTCCGTCCCTATCGGTAGTTGTCCGTCGCACAACGGTCGAATCAGAAGCTGGCACCCCGTTATTATGGTCCATTTCGGATCACCCGACGGGTTGGACCAGTTGCTTATACGTTGGCGTTGCCCGAAGGATGTCAGATACATCCAACTTTCCACGTCTCCTTGTTAAAGCGGAAGATTGGTGATACTATCTAGGTCAACCCTTGTCTACCAGAGGCCACTAGTGGGGGCGAGCTGCGCCCGATTCCTGAGGATATACTGTTGATCGAGTGGAAACGGCGAGGCACGTCGTACTGTCGTGAGCTGCTGGTCAAATGGAAGGACTTGGCCGTCGAACACAACACCTGGGTGGATTTGCTGGAATTCCAGGAGCTTTACCCCGATTACCACCTTGAGGATAAGCTGGTTTTTGATGGGGAAGGGAATGTTACGCCCCCGGACGAGGCCAGGTTATTTGGCCGGCAATACAAGCGGCATCAGAGGCAAGACGGAGGCGGCAACGGGGCTGAACCAATTGGTTCAGCCCCCTCTTCATAGTATCAGCCCAAGGGGGGCTGAACCCACCCGGTTCAGCCCCCATTGGGGCCGGCCGGCCCCTTGGTTGGCCGGCCCTGGGTCCGGGTATAAATATACCTGGACCCTCTCTTTGGAGGGCATGCAAGATAATATTCAGGTATTCTCTCCTTCTTCATCCTCTTAACCCTAGATCTCTCTAATCTCTAGATCTCTTTCTTTCTCTCTCCCACTTCATCCCTAACATGGTGTGCATGTAATGGACAACCGTCAAGCTTTTGGTGCATAGTTGCCAACCAATCATGATCAGTTGATGCTGTGGCACAAGATAATTGGGCATGCTAGTTTGAAGACCCTAAAGACTATCTTTCCGCATTTTGTTGATGTTAAAAAAACTACTCTTAATTGTCAGTCTTGTGAATTAGCTAAGCACTGTAGAACCATTTATGCTCCTAGCCGGAGTCGAAGTGTGAAATGTTTTGATTTGATACATTCTGATGTCTGGACATCACCTGTTTGCTCTGTGAATGGATTCCAATATTTTGTCTCTTTTATGATGATCATTCTCGCTTTACTTGGGTGTATCTTATGAAAAGGAAAAATGAGGTTTCAAAAAATTTTCAGTTATTTTATCATGTGTTGACTCAGTTTGAAGCTAAAATTAAAATCCTTAGAAGTGGAGGTGAATATACAAGTAGTGATCTTCAGAGATTCTTGGGCGATCATGACATTACTTTCCAAACTTCCTGTTCGGGGACCCCTCAGCAGAATGGGGTTGCCGAGAGAAAAAATCGGCATATCATGGAGACTACTCGTTGTTTATTGCAAGAGATGCACGTCCCTAAGGGGTTATAGGATGAAGGTGTCCTCACATCTGTTTATCTAATTAATCGGATGGCCACTGACACTTTGGAGGGAAAGTATCCTCTACAGCTTCTTTGCCCAGATATGCCTCTATTCAACCTTCCTCCTAAAATATTTGGATGTGTTGCCTTTGTCCATTTTGTGGGTCCTCATAAGGATAAACTAGGCCCTCAAGCGACAAAATGTATCTTTGTGGGATATGTTGCAAATCAAAAAGGGTATAACTGTTATTCTCCTGCGCTCCGAAGAAAGTTTATATCAAAAGATGTCACCTTCTTCGAAAACACTCCCTATTACTCCGATGAGGGCAAAACTATTACTTTTTCAGGAAAAGAGTAAAGAGGAGAATGATACGATCCCTCCCTTACCTGTGCTAGTTAATGTGATTGCTCCCGGCAGTATGGATATTCCGGTCAGGAAGGAAGGACCCACCAATGAACTTCGGGTGTATAGAAGGAGGAAGGATCTTCAAGTCTACAAAAGAAGACAACAAAAATATTGGGCAAGAATGTCACACTCATCTTCCACCACCCACCACCACTCCGCCAGATCCAAGAACCAACACCACTCAGGAGACCACTCCCACTATTCAAATTCATAGTGGTCATACCAGATACCCTATTGATAAGTATGTTGGGTATCACTCTATCTCTCACTCCTTGAAAGCTTATCTTGCTTCTATTTCCTCTATTTCTATTCCTAACAGTTTTTTAGAAGCTAGCTTGAATCCTCATTGGTTGAAAGCTATGGAGGAGGAGATGGATGTCCTTCAACGTCAAAAGACTTAGGAAATTGTTCCTATCCCTCACGGGTGTCACCCCGTTGGATGCAAATGGATATATATTACTAAATTTCTACAGGATGGAACTCTTGATAGATATAAAGTGAGACTGGTGGCGAAAGGCTTTACTCCGATTGATGGAGTTGATTTCCAAGAGACATTTGCTCATGTTGCTAAACTGAACTCTGTTAGAATTTTGTTGTCAATTGCGGCTCATAAGTCCTGGACTCTACACCAACTTGATGTAAAAAATGTCTTCCTCCGCGGTGAATTGGAGGAAGAAATCTATATGACGATTCCTCCTAGCATTGATGTTCCTAAAGGATATGGGTATCGCCTCAAGAAAGCCTCGTATGGTCTCAAACAGTCAGCCCGTGCCTGGTTTGCCAAGATAAGTAGCAAACTCTTGGAGTTAAACTTCACTCGTACTTCTGACCACTCAGTCGTTGTCTACAGAAAAGAGGAATGTACTATTATTCTCATAGTTTATGTGGATGATATCATTATTACTGGAAATAATTATTGTCACATTACTCAAGTAAAAAAGGAAATTGACGTCTACCTTTAAAATCAAGGATTTGGGCCTCCTTCGATACTTTCTCGGAATTGAGATTGCTCGATCCGCCGGGAAGATTATGATCTCTCAGCGCAAATATGTCTTAGACCTTCTCAGTGAAATTGGATATTTGGGAGTCAAACATGTGGATAGTCCAGTGGATCCTAATTATGACATTCACAGGGAGACTTCTCCAGATCTTGAGAGGAAGTTAGAATTTCAACGTATTGAGGGAAAGCTGATTTATCTGAGAATTACTCGACCCGATATCTCCTTTGCTGTTAGCCTGGTTAGCCAATTCATACACAGTCCTAAAATTCATCATCAAGTTGTTCTTCGAATCCTCAAATACTTAAGGGTATAAAAGCGAGGTGACTTTACTGGGTATATTGAGTATAGCAGGAGAACAGTCCGAAGGGGATGAAGTCGGTGAGGAAAGAGAGGCGAATGGGCTTATCTTAATCCCCGACTCTGAAAGGAGATACGGGTATATAAAGGCGAAGAGGAAGTAGCTCGAGCGAAGCGAAGAGGAAGTAGCTCGAGCGAAGCGAAGAGGAAGTGAAATAGAAAAGAGCTCTTTTTTCCGGTAAGGGATCCCGGCAAAGGTATTCTATTTCATGACCATGGCCACCTTAAGGTCCACGGATACTGTGATGCCGATTGGGCGGATTCTTCACTGGACAGAAGATCTACGAGTGGTTACTCTATCTTTGTTGGTGGCAACCTTATTTCCTGGAGAAGTAAAAAACAAAATGGCGTCGCTCGTTCCTCCACTGAAGCAGAGTATCGTGTCATTGCTGTCACTACCTGTGAACTCATCTGGGTTAAATCTATCTTAGGAGAAATGGGCTTCCCTGTTCTTAAAGCCATGCATCTTCACTGTGATAATCAAGCTGCGATTCATATTGCCAACAAACCGGTCTTCCATGAGAGGACAAAACACATTGAGATTGATTGTCACTTTGTGTGGGACAAAATTCAGGATTAGTCTATTATAATGGTGTTTGTGAATTCTGAAGATCAACTTGCAGACATGTTCACCAAAGTTGTTTCTAGTAAATCCCTTCATTCATACTCCCTCAAGCTTGGGATGTTGGATGCTTATGGTATTAGCTTGAGGGGTGGTGTTAAACTGCAAACTAATACTCTCTCACCGGGTGGTGAGTGTATCCAAGGAGGTGGCTAAGTGGCTTAAAAGGATCTGGTCCGACTGCAATCAAAGAAGGAAAAACCCTAAGATTAGTTCTCTTCTCGCTCTTAACAATAACACTAAGCAAGATACTTCTCCTTCTCTCCAGACTCATAGTGGTAGTACTAGGTACCCTATTGAAAAATATGTTGAGTATAGCTTTATCTCTCTAACTCTGAAATCTTATCTTGCCTTTATTTCCTCTATTGTTATCCCTAATAATTTTTTTGATGTTATGTAAAATCCTCATTGGATGAAAGCTATGGAAGTGTAGATGAATTGTTACCGTTTAGATATGGGATCCGAAGGAATCCGGCAAAGGGAAGGGTCGGCGGTGGTGAACGAGACGAAGAGAGGAAAGAAAAGGAGGAGCTTAGGGAGCAACCCTAAAATTCTTCATACATTCAAAGCATAAAAAAATCAAACTCCTACCCCTCCCTCTTATATAGATGGGGGAGGGCACACACATTAAGACATTACATTTAATAACCATAATATCTAATTAATATTAATTAAAAACTATTTAATTAATACTAATTAAATAATTAGCACACTTAGTTCACTTAAATAAAATAATAATAATCATGGCGGCTTCCATGCACGTGCTCCAGATAACTGCGGCGGCGGCCATAAGCATACGCCGGTGATCTCCATGCGGGGGGTCCACGTGAGCGAAAGTGTGCGTAACACTATACCGCCCTTGAAAATCGACATTGTCCTCAAGGTCGAGTTGTATTCTTTTGTTGGGGTCTTTAAGGATTTTGACGAGGGCGAAGTTGTGCATTGTCAGTGGCGGCGGTGAGAGCCATGAGGAGAATGAACGAAGAGGTGTTAAAAACGGAAGAAACATTTTGGTAGAGATTTTATGTGTTATTATGGTGGGGTGAGAAGAAAGGGGGACAGCTGGTGTGGGGGTGAAAGTTGGCGCTGGATGAGTATGGAAAGGGGGCGGCAGCTAGGGGAGGGAAAAGTGATGGTGCTTTTGTTTGGAAGAAAAAAATTAAAGAAAGGATAAAAAGGTGGATGTGACAAGACAATGGAGGAACCATAAAGAAGGTGAGAGTGTATGGTAGACAACTGTTGGCTGATGCCTGATGGCGTGAGGCTCAAGGGAGAGAGAGGAGAACTGATGGAGGATGTGATGGGGCTGCAGGTGAAAAGATAATTGAGGAAGAGACAAGAAATAAAGTGGGAGATCGGGAATAGGGAGGCTGCTTAATGTGGGGCCCGAGAACAGGGGGTTTGGCGTGGGAGAGGGGATATCCACGTTGCCATCGGGCGCGCGTGGCTTTCTGGTGCTGCGGTCTCAATCGGCGCGGGCTGGAGCTGGCGGAGCTGGAGCTGCGGTGGGCGGAAGCTGTGGTGAAGCTTGCTGTCGGAGGCGGCGCGGGAACTGTGGTGCAGGATCGGCTGTCGGAGGTGTTGTTGGGGCAGCGGGTGGCGGAAACGGTGTGGGAGGTCGGCGTCAGCTGTAATGTCTTGTGTGTGCCCTCCCCCATCTATATAAGAGGGAGGGGTAGGAGTTTGATTTTTTTATGCTTTGAATGTATGAAGAATTTTAGGGTTGCTCCCTAAGCTCCTCCTTTTCTTTCCTCTCTTCGTCTCGCTCACCACCGCCGGCCCTTCCCCTTGCCGGATTCCTCCCGATCCCATATCTAAACAGAACATGAATGGTCTGTTGGAGTTATGAGTTTAATATTATTATGTTGGAGTCTTTAGGAGTTTAGTCTCACATCATGAGTCCAGTTTAAGTGTCTTTGTAATCCCCTATATATTACTCCTATGTGGAAGAATAAACATATCAATCTATTATCTTCTTCTTTCTTTCTTTCAACTTGGTATCAGAGGCGAGTAAAAAAATTTCTCTCGTTGTGTGACGCCCTAATCTCGTGCGTGTTCCTGCTTTTTCTCGCTTCCACCGTCTGTGTGTAGCCACGATCCCGTCGACTGTGATGCTCCCGCTCCCGTCGACGGAATCGACATCTGATTCCATCAACGGGAGCGGCTCTGGGTTCGCAAGTAGCCAGTCTTCCTCCTTCGTTGAGATCGAGCACCCTTTTTTGGTGCTTCCGTCGACGTCGACAGCGCCATCGTCGTTCACTGCTATCGTCAACGCTTGCTCCGTCATTTTTCTCTGTGTGTTATCGTCGACGACTCCTGATCGACGATCCCGACGTGCTTCTATGTGCGCATGTTCCTTTGCTCCCAGCGACCCGTCGACATCGACGACATCCCAGTTTCTGCTCCTGATTCCAGCGGCATTCTATCCCCTCGATGTGGACTCCTCTGCTCCAACCCCAGCGGCCCGTCGACATCGACGACATCCCAATTTCTGCTTCTGGTTCCGGCAGCCTTCCTCTCCCTCGTTCGACGAATCGCTGTTTTTATCGATCCCGTCAACAGAGTGTGCAACCGATCCCGTCGTCTGCTGCTGTTGCCGCTGGTGGATTCTCCCGTCGAGTCCGTCTCTTCTCATCGACGAAGGAGATCTTCCTTTCCGGCTGCTGCTTTCGTCATCTTCGACGGTGCTTCTCCTCTGCCGACGTTGTTTCTCCTCCGCTGATCTGACCATGCTTCTCTTGTTGCTGCCTCTGATGATCTTGTCGGTCGCCATGGATCCCGTTGCTCGCTTTTCTCATCGATGATGGTGATGATGGAGTGGTTTCTTTGTTTTTTAGTGTTTTTTATTTGTTTTAGTTTTATTGTGTTGTTATGCATATATGCACGTGTGTACCACGTGAGGGGGAGTGCTTGGGACGAATGCGACTCGGATGATCTTTCCCGACTTTTCGCCTTCGTTCCACACGGCCTCTAGGCTTATGTCATATGTGTCTCCCCAAGTTTTTCCTTGATGATTGGTTGGTGGTTGTCTTTTTCCCTTTCTCCCTTTTCCCCGCAGTCCCGTAGATTCGTGTGTGTGGTGTTATCCCCGCGGTCTCATAGAGACGTGTGTGTGGTGTTATCTCCGCGGTCTCGTAGATTCATGTGTGTGGTGTTATCCCCGCGGTCTCGTAGATTCGTGTGTGTGGTGTTATCCCCGCGGTCTCGTAGATTCGTGTGTGTGGTGCCCCCGCGGTCTCGTAGATTCGTGTGTGTGGTTTCCTCTCTATCTGTCTTGTCGACTTTGCCTACCACTTTTTTACCATTTCGTTTATGATGTCCAAGCTGAAGGTTCCCCCTTCAGCTTGAGGGGGAGTATTGGAGTTATGAGTTTAATATTATTACGTTGGAGTCTTTAGGAGTTTACTCTCACATTATGAGTCTGATTTAAGTGTCTTTGTAATCCCCAATATATTACCCATATGTGGAAGAATAAACATATCAATCTATTATCTTCTTATCTCTTTCTTTCAACTTGCTCTTCGGCGACAAGATACTTGGAAAATTGTTCATATTCAACAAGGGTGTCATGTTGTTAGTGTAAATCGAAATACACTGCGAAATATTTTCAGGATGGAACTCTTGATAGATATAAAGCAAGGTTGGTTACCAATGGTTTTACTCAAATTGATGGGATTGACTTTAAGGAGACATTCACTCATGTTGCTAAACTTATTTCTGTCAGAATTCTCTTATTTATTGCTACGCATATATCCTGGTAACTACACGAACTGGATGTGAAGAAAGCGTTTCTTCACGGAGAATTAAAGGAAGAAATTTATATGACTCCTCCATCTGACATACAAGTACCTAAAGGACATGAAAGTCGCCTTAAAAAGGCTTTATGTGACCTTAAACAATCTTCTCGTGCTTGGTTTGAGAAGCTAAGTATCAAACTCTTAAGCATGAACTTCTCTAGAAGTACATATTATCATTTAGCTAGCAATTTTTTTTTGCTTGCAGTCATGTAGGTAATGTGCTTATCCTTTCTGGATTAACTATCTTATAGTGCCTATCAAGCCTTTCACCCTCTTCTCTTTACCTATGCTACCATTTTCTTAATGATTTCATTTCAATTCCTGGCTTTACTCTCTGCTTTCCTCGAATCAGTTTTACTTCATCTCTTTTAATTTGTTAATCAGATTTTCAAAAAGGATATTACCAGTTATTCTGTCTTTACTGAGTCTTGGAGCAAAAGTGATAGTCTTATCACTATCTTCCTGCACAATTTTATCAGCATCCGGACACCTTCACTTCTTGATTTTATCTGGAAGAGAAGTCAAGAACTCCCTTGTGACAGGTGAGTCAGTAGAGAGTTGAGAGAGCTGAGCCACAGTGGCTGCAAGTTCAAATTTACTTTGGAGAGTCACACTGAGCAGAAAATTGTTGTTTGAGAGAAGCGATATTGGCACAAACGACTGTGAGATAGTAGGAGTTGGTGGAGATTGTGACTATGTAGGAACTGGAAGAGGAAGTTCAGATGGTTGAGGAATGTCTGCTGGTGAAGCTTCCATTTGAGACAAATCTTAATGAGCGATCCACTTGTTAAGACGAGGCGCGCGTGAGAGGCTAAGAAACGACTCAAACGATGAACATCTGCATTAATTAATAAAGGAGATACATTTTTGAGAGAGAGAGAGAGGAGAGTTCCAAGGGAGAGGGGGAAATCTAGAGGGGGGGGGGGGGGGGAGAGTCCAAACACTCAATCATCCAAAAGCCACTAATCCTTGTGCCTTTCCACCTTATATAGATGAGGGAGGACATAATACAAATACATAATAATTAATTAATACAACTAATATTGAAAATATTAATTAATATTTACTACTAATACTATATTCCGCCATGAATGTATCATGGCGGCTTCCATATGCGAGCCTCCGTGGTTCCGATGAGGGGGGTCCGCTTGGGCGAATGTGTGACCGTAACACTATACCGCCCTTGAAAATCGGTCTTGCCCCCAAGGTCGAAGCTCCAATATTTGTTGAGATCTTTAAAAATTGGGGCGGCATAGAACTCGTGTTTGAGAGGCAACAATTGCAGTGGTGAAAAGGAGGTGAAATGTGCCGAGGCAGCCAAAATGGAGGTGGGTGGGAGTTTGTGTATAATTAGGGGGTGGTGACAAGATTTAGAGGTAGCTAGAGGGGGTGAGAGGATGAGGCAAAATTTTGGTGCCAAAACAAAGGGGAAACAAAATTAAAGGCGGCTAGGGAGGGGGGAAATTTGGTTGTTTTGATGGGAAAAGGAGGGGGTTGAGGCATGTGCAACCTGATGAAAGCACAAATAGGCCATATAGACCTAGGTGGAAGAAAACAAAAATCGCAGCCCCTCTGGGGTCCACGCGGAAAGAGAAAAGAAAGAAAGAAGGGAAGAAGTAAGGGGCAGAGACGTGTGGGGCTAGGCGGCAAACAAAAAGGCGATGGTGCCTTGCGGTAAACAACAAGGCGATTAGAAAAGGTGTGGGTGAGGCTTGAGAGCAAGGGCAGCGAACTAAAGGGAGTTGCCGCTACATCGATTCGAGGGAGTTCGCTGAGCCGATCGAGTTTGACTTCGAAACGGTGCGCTATGGCGAGGATGTTGGCGAGCATATCGCTTTGCCGATCGAGGCGTTCGTGGACGGATGAGGACCACTTGTTACGAGCACGAATCTTGATGAGCGATCCACTTGTTATGACATGGCGCGCGAGAGAGGCTAATAAGCGAATCAAACGATGAACATTTGCATTAATTAATAAAGGAGATACATTCTTGAGAGATAGAGAGGAGATTTCCAAAGGAGAGGGAGAGATCTAGAGAGAGGGGGGGAGAGAGTCCAAACACCCAATCATCCAAAAGCCCCTAAACCCTTATACCTCTCTCCCTTATATAGACGAGGGAGGGCAAAATACAAATACATAATAATTAATTAATACCACTAATATTGTAAATATTAATTAATACACATTAATTAATATTTACTGATAATATTATATTTTGCCATGAATGTATCATGGCGGCTTCCATATGCGAGCATCCGTGGTTCCAATGAGGGGGTCCGCTTGGGTGAATGTGTGACCGTAACAAGATCCTACAAAATTTTTAGAACATACAAGATATGATATCAAATTTAACAAAGTTTAGCATGCTTCTTACCTTTCCTTCTACATGCATACCAGTCACATGCATGTTTGTCCACATTCCTAGCCCTACACTTTTCCTTAGTTGTACAGCGAGTACTGCGCGCATATCTTCGGCAGATAGAAAACTCATTCCCAGCTCTATAACCTATAAGAGTTCAAGATGGCTTTCAATGTTACCGCTTACAATGATCCATAGGAAGAAAAAAAATTTAATGCCACAATGAGTGTTAAGCATATAAGACAAACCAAGTGGTCGTCATCAGATGATTGACCAAGAACTCGCATCTCTGTAAACATAGGCGGGTTTCTTCCCAAGTAAAGGTGCTCAACAACAGCTTTATTCTGCGTCACAAGTAGTGCATCGAAAGTTAAATAACAACAGAAAGTATCAAAGGAAGATACGTGCTCAAGTAACTTGAAGCTAAAACTGTATAAGCAACCACATGAATGATGGAAACAATGAGAAAAGGTTTTTGTTCTCTTTGGGTTTAAATTATCAACTTGAGCATGTACAAATCTCACTACAATCATTCAATTGGCTTTACGTTAATGGTCTGAATTTCTACTGCATATCAGGAGAAGCCTAAAAGAAAAAGTCTGTAGTCCACCTAAACAACTGCAAAGAACTACGAGCATGAGCGACCCAAGAAGACTATTGGGGAAGAGGCTGATCTAGCTCTATATGATGATGTATGCAGACAAATAACAGATGCAAGTGAATAACAACCTATTAATAATGCAATGAACTTTGACATGTGATTTCATCAATTAAAGATACTTAGAACTTAAACATCAGTCATATCGCTCGCAAGCAATTCATATATAGTTCACAAGATCTAAGTGTGCACTCGACGAGAGCGCTAGAAATTAAATACAAAAAAAAATAAGCCTCGCAAGCTCTGAGATAAATATAAGAAAAAAACTAAGAACATAATCACTAATCATATAATTATCCTCATGCAATTTAGACAAATAATAAACTAAATATGAGACAACTGAGTAATCAAGACCGATGAGGAACGATATTCAGAGGCAGAGTGAGGTGGTGATCGGCTGGATGCTGAGGTGGGGTGTAGGTCTGGTAGAGAAGAGAGGAGAAATGGTGAGGTGGTGACAACGGGGCTGTAAGGCTGCTGGTAATGGAGAAAGGAGGGAGGCAGAATGGTTGTTGATGGGGATGATGGCCTGTTGGTCGGTGGAAGAAGGCAGGGTTTGGGACGATGGTAGTGGGGGAAGGAGAAGGAGGTGAAGGTAGTGAGTAGACTGGAGGGAGGAGTGGGCAGGTTGGGATGGAGGCGTCATTTAGGGCACTGAAAGGAAGCAGTGAGTTCTGGCCGGGTGGAAGTAATGGGATGGGAGGATGTTGGGTATTGTAGCCACAATTACCTTGATTTGAGAAGTGTCCCTTGAACTAAGATGAATTGATGTTGTATTTGATGTTTCTCTAGTTGTGTGTTTGCAGATTATTCCACTTTAAGTATAAACCAATGTCAGGTTTCAATGAGTCATCAAACACAGGTATATGCAATGTAATTCCTCATTGTATAGACCAAGGTGTTGACTCATGTTGAATCTCTCTATTGGGATATACTTTATATTCAAACACAAAAGGAAGAGCCAAGGAAGTAGCCGCTGATTTGAAGAATTTCATTTTCTAAGTACTAGGGATTTCGTCGAACTCCGCTCGACGAAAGGAAAAAATTTCGTCGAACGAAATTCGACGATCGCCGATCGTCGAACGAATTTCGACGACCGCCGCCTGACGAATTCTGTTCAGTAGCCATTTGTCGATCTCAGCACAGATTTCGTCGATCGCTTCGTTCGACGATTTGACTGTATTTCGTCGATCTCTTTGAACTGAAGTTAAATTGTTGCTGGAGATAGATTTGGTTAAGTCTGGTTCGGCTATTGCATTTAGTCGAGTTCGACGAATACCTTTAGTCGAATTCGACTATTGCTGTTCGGTTAATTCATTAGTCGAACTCTATTGCTGTTCGACTATTTGTATTAACCGAATTCGGCTAATTGTTTTCGACTATTCTGTTTAGCCGAATCGCTGCTCTGCGTATCTCCGGTTCAGTTCTTCCGGCCCGATCTTTTAGGGCTTCCTCTTTGGCAATACGCGTGGCGGCTTTCCCGATGCTCTCGATTATAGCCGTTAGAATGAAGAGGCTGTAAATAGCTAAGGGTTGTTTCCGTTTAACCCTAATCGTGAAATCAGAACTCTCGCACAAATCCTTTCCGTCGGCCGACTCTTCTCGCACATCCTCTCGTCTCCGACAAGGAAGATTTCCACGATTCCTCTTGAAGAAAGGAGAATACTAGATCTCTGATTTCAGATCTCTCAAGTTTCCTTCAGATCTAGTTTTCTCCTAAGTGCTCAGATCAAGATCTTCAAAGCTAGATTTCTTCTTCCTCTTTTAGATCCAGATTTCAGATTTCTATTTTCAAGGAAGAAGAAGATCTTTTATTTTCAGATCTGATTAAGTGAAATCTCAAGGAGATTGAAAGTAGATTGTTCCTCAATCTAAAGTTTTGTAAGATTCTATTACATTATTCTTGTAGGAAGCTTGCTTCCGAGTTGTAGGAGCGTTGTCTCCGAGTTTGTAGGAAGTTTTCCTTCCGAGTTTGTAGGAGAGTTTGTTCTCCGAGCTTGTAGGAGTTTTGACTCCGAGTTGTAGGATTATTCTTAATCCGAGATTAGTGAAGTAGCCTAGTCTAGCCGGTCGTGCTAGATAGGTGAGGTGGAAAGTGGACTACCCAAGATCGGGGAACCACTATAGCTCTCTGTGTTGTGCTGCGCTCTTTTGGATTCTGTGTGCTTTTACTTCTAAGTTTTTAATTCCGCAAAAAGCTTTAGAATCCACCTATTCACCCCCTTCTAGGTGATTTAGGCCGCAACTAGATACTTTCAATTGGTATCAGAGGCAAGTTGTTCGTTAAAAGGTTAACACCTTGAACAAGATCTTTAATTCTAGTTGCAAGAGCAAGTTTGTCTGATATGGAAAAATCCAAGGATTCTGCAAAGATGCTCGTCTGTTCTAAGGAGAACTTCCCCATGTGGAAGGAAAGAATGAAGTTCTATATGGAAGCCACCGACCCAAGAATTTTTCAAATAGTTGAGGAAGGTCCCCATGTTCCTATGAAGCCATCTTCAATTAATTCTGCTATTATGATTCCCAAGAAGATGCTAGAGCTAGACAAAGATGAGATTGCTCTCGTCATCTTGGACAAAAAGGCAAAGAACATTATTGCCGGTGCAGTGGACGATTCAATGCTACAAAATCTTATCCACTGCAAGTCTGCCAAGGAGATGTGGGATTCCATAGTGGTTCTTATGGAAGGTACCGAAGAAGTGAGGGATGATCGAAGATCATTGCTAAATCAAGAATACGAAGCATTCAAGCAAGATCCAAGAGACTCCATTTCTGATACTTATGAGAAGTTCTTTAAGATCGCCAATGGTCTTAAGAACTATGATCGGGAATTCACCGTTGGAGAACTGAATGACAAGTTCTTGAGATCCCTAACGAAAGAATGGGATACCAAGGCGATTGCTATCCGGGAATTCGGAAAGTTAGCTACAATGAAGCCACAAATATTGTTTGGCAAGCTCTTATCACATGAGCTCAAGCTGAGTATCAGGAAAACTGAAGAAGAGGGATGCTCCACCTCTGGAAGAGAGAAGTCCGTGGCACTAAAGGCCAAAGAATCAAGAAGACATAAAGCTACATCATCTGTCAGAAGAAAATCCTCAGATGAAGATGATGAATCAGATGCTTGCCCCTCAAGCTCTGATATGTCTGATGGAGAGTTCTCATCTCTCTCCAAGCAATTCAAGAGATTGCTCAGAAGAAGAAGCCAGAGGAAAAGTCAGTCCTCATCAGATCATAGAAGATCAAGGGGTGATGATGAACATCACAAGAAGGAACACAGCAACGACAGGTATAAATCTAAACCGAACAAACATGATTCTACTGACATTATCTGCTATTGTTGTAATAAGCCAGGACATTTAAGCACGGAATGTCCATACAAGAAGAAAGAAGGATCGAGGAAGGAAGAGAAGAAATCCTTCAAGAATAAAAGGAAAGAGGAAAAGAGCTTCTTGGCAAAGAAGACCAAGACTCTTAGCGACAGCGACTCAGGGGAGTCAAGCTCAAATGAAGAAGCCTATTTTGGGCTAATGACACACTCAGATGAGGAAGCAAGCGACTCATCATACAAAGGGAAGGTAAACTCTCAGACTTCTCTTTCCGCTTCTGAAGATGAAACTGCATCCGTAGCAAATGAAGGTTATTCTTCAGAGGAAGACTTAGATCTAATGGTTCAGTATAAAGCTATGTTGGAAGGATTTGACAAATGCCGCAAGGTAGTCAAATCTCAAGCAAAAGAGATTGAATCTCTCAAGATGGTGGAATCAGATTTGAGGAAGGAAATTGAAAAATTGACTCCTCTCAAAGATGAAGTCCAAATCTTGAAAGATGAACTTAACAGCTCCGCTGAATTATTAAATCTAAAGGAGAAATTCTTAAATGAATTAGAAGAAAAGTTAATGGTGGAAAGGAAGATAGTTGAAAGATTCTCCAAACCAAAAAACTATCCTTTCCAATCATTGATAGGTTTTCTGCTCCTGCGAAGGGTAGTTGCCCTGATCATAAGGCCGAAAGTAGTAAGGCCGCCAAGAAAAGAGCTGTTAAAGGTAAGGGCAAGGTTGACCAAAATCAAACTCGTCCCTGATGCCTCGAAACAACTGCTTTCAAGGCACCTTATGAAAAAGTAATCCCCAAGGATCATGGTTCATTTGAACATGGATCAGTTGTTAAGAAAACACCAAAATAAAATCTATTGTTGCTAAATCTCATGAAGAGAAGAAGGAGCCATGTGTATGTTGCAATCACGAGGCTTCTACTTCTAAGAATGTTGCTCCTGCTAAACTCCCCGTTCAAAAGTTAAAACAGGATAACAAGAGAAGATACAATCGATTTGATTGTTGGTGTTGTGGCAAAGTTGGTCACTTCGTCATAGATTGTTGGTTTAACCTCAGATATTATAAGACTCCACGGGTTAACAATGTAAGAATGACTCCTTACAATGCTAACACTCTGTGTGGTGTTAATCTAACCAAGAACCTAGGACCCAAATCCTTTTGGGTTCCTAAGGGTATTTAATCTGTGATTACAGGTATGTCCAAAGGCCAACCAAAACTCTAATCAGGAATTTGGGCAATGAATGTTCTTGGTACATAACCAGAACAAGAAGTATATAGCAAGGATGTTATAAGCTTAGGAAATCAGTCCAGGCACTGAAATTCTAAGGGGGGGAAAAGATTGAGGGGGAGCTGACTCAACATTTTCAAGATATACTCCCAAATGTGAACTCCTATGCAGTTGCTGAGGGGGAGCTTTGATCTCTCATACTTTTCCTTCCCTATCTGAAGTAGTCAGAAAGGGGGAGAGGAATTGTAAGGGGGAGAGAAGTTGAAAGGGAGAGAAAGTTGAAAAGCTAAGTTTGCGTACTCTCCTTATGTTTAATGTACTTCTCTGTATATTTATTTCTGTTCAATTCACCTTAGTAGATAGGGTTCTGACTTCTTCAAATAAGGGGAGATTGTTGGGTATTGTAGCCACAATTACCTTGATTTGAAGAAGTGTCCCTTGAACTAAGATGAATTGATGTTGTATTTGATGTTTCTCTAGTTGTGTGTTTGCAGATTATTCCACTCTAAGTATAAACCAATGTCAGGTTTCAATGAGTCATCAAACACAGGTATATGCAATGTAATTCCTCATTGTATAGACCAAGGTGTTGACTCATGTGGAATCTCTCTATTGGGATATACTTTATATTCAAACACAAAAGGAAGAGCCAAGGAAGTGCCAAGAAGAGCTAAGGAAGTAGCTGCTGATTTGAAGAATTTCATTTTCTAAGTGCCAGGGATTTCGTCGAACTCCGCTCGACGAAAGGATAAAATTTCGTCGAACGAAATTCGACGATCGTCGATCGTCGAACGAATTTCGACGACCGCCGCCCGACGAATTCTGTTCAGTAGCCATTTGTCGATCTCAGCACAGATTTCGTCGATCGCTTCGTTCAACGATTTGACTGTATTTCGTCGATCTCTTTGAACTGAAGTTAAATTGTTGCTGGAGATAGATTTGGTTAAGTCTGGTTCGGCTATTGCATTTAGTCGAGTTCGACAAATACCTTTAGTCGAATTCGACTATTGCTGTTCGGCTAATTCATTAGTCGAACTCTATTGCTGTTCGACTATTTTTATTAACCGAATTCGGCTAATTGTTTTCGACTATTCTGTTTAGGGAATCGCTGCTCTGCGTATCTCCAGTTCAGTTCTTCCGGCCCGATCTTTTAGGGCTTCCTCTTTGGCGATATGCGTGGCGGCTTTCCCGATGCTCTCGATTATAGCCGTTAGAATGAAGAGGCTATAAATAGCTAAGGGTTGTTTCCGTTTAACCCTAATCGTGAAATCAGAACTCTCGCACAAATCCTTTCCGTCGACCGACTCTTCTCGCACATCCTCTCGTCTCCGACAAGGAAGATTTCCACGATTCCTCTTGAAGAAAGGAGAATACTAGATCTCTGATTTCGGATCTCTCAAGTTTCCTTCAGATCTAGTTTTCTCCTAAGTGCTCAGATCAAGATCTTCAAAGCTAGATTTCTTCTTCTTCTTTTAGATCCAGATTTCAGATTTCTATTTTCAAGGAAGAAGATCTTTTATTTTCAGATCTGATTAAGTGAAATCTCAAGGAGATTGAAAGTAGATTGTTCATCAATCTAAAATTTTGTAAGATTCTATTACATTATTCTTGTAGGAAGCTTGCTTCCGAGTTGTAGGAGTTTTACTCCGAGTTGTAGGAGCGTTGTCTCCGAGTTTGTAGGAAGTTTTCCTTCCGAGTTTGTAGGAGAGTTTGTTCTCCGAGCTTGTAGGAGTTTTGACTCCGAGTTGTAGGATTATTCTTAATCCGAGATTAGTGAAGTAGCCTAGTCTAGCCGGTCGTGCTAGATAGGTGAGGTGGAAAGTGGACTACCCAAGATCGGGGAACCACTATAGCTCTCTGTGTTGTGCTGTGCTCTTTTGGATTCTGTGTGCTTTTACTTCCAAGTTTTTAATTCCGCAAAAAGTTTTAGAATCCACCTATTCACCCCCTTCTAGGTGATTTAGGCCGCAACTAGATACTTTCAGAGGAGATTAACGAGGTTGGAGCGAGGCCAAAGCGCCTGGATTAGGAGTCATAGAGGTGGGTAGATGATGAACAATCTAGGTTGTCCATTCATCGCACTTAACCGAATATAGTAAAAAATACTATTTACCAATATAGAAAAACCTTAAAAAAGCGTTGAGCGCGTTAATGGGCTCCAATCGCCTAAATGACGACCCTA
The DNA here is from genome assembly GCA_033032865.1 of Dactylorhiza incarnata. NCBI lineage: Eukaryota > Viridiplantae > Streptophyta > Magnoliopsida > Asparagales > Orchidaceae > Dactylorhiza > Dactylorhiza incarnata. The sequence goes on along the minus strand of JAWHQI010000163.1, from coordinate 4,107,603 downwards.
TAATTGTTTGTGACAAAAAACAACCATGAGTGAACCTTGATGTGCACGCTCTGATATCGGCTCCCGGTTCTGATTAACAAGCCTTATAGATAAGAGGTTCCTTGAAAGTCTAATATCATGATGGTTATTATGTGAAAACGTGCAAAATGATGATAATATGTATTTTGGGGTGTAAAATAGGAAAATACATGTAGGTAAATTAATAATATACAAGTGGATCGTACAAACAAGTTGTATGTAAAATCCCAAGATCTTATCCACCAAGATAATTCTAGCTAATAGCCTCATGATTTTGTTCTCTTGGTGCACCATGCTAATATAAGCAGACTTAAATTTAGAGTTCCAAAAAAAAACAACAAAATGTGCCTCAATATTTAAGAGTTCCACTTCACTGTATTTAACACTGATCAGGAATTCAGCAAAGATGAAAAGAAAGAAAATAAATGATTTATATTCATTTCATATGACTGAGTTGTAAGAAATAAAATATTTATATTCAAGTTGGGGAATAATATAAAATCTTCCACATGAAAAAAGTATTTTTCTTTTCTTCTCAATTTAAATTCGCAATAAAAAAATAACTGGTCACTTTCATTCAAATTCCTTTCTTTTATGAGAACTAAAATTGCTCAGCATATATAAAGATTGTTTTAGATGACATACAACTGTCCAAGGCTTGTACTTGTCCAAGAACCAAGGTATGATTGGCAAGAGGAACAGCTGAGATGCAACCTGTTCCATGCAGATAGGCCAGATTTTTTCAACTGCATGGTTCAACCACCTCACAGATTCTGAATCAGAAAGGAGCTGTGACATAAAGCATAAGATAAGACCAATAGTGAGCATCAACTTTTGATACGCACATATAGAAAATAATATTTTAGGACCTATTTGGTAAGGGTTTTTAGCTCATTTTAAATGATTTAATCCTTCAATCCTGACCAAACAGGTAGCTCAAAGCCAATTAGTGTAAATGTATACATTTGTAAATGCACAGAGAAGAAAATTGGGCGTACCCTCCTTTGGTTAGCATACTTTCTTTCTTCATACTGCAATTTCCTCCTCAGTCTTACAGTATAATTTTGATTTACCTAAAAAACAGAAAAATTGGAGTTGAAAAGTTGACAGTGCAAAAGTAATCAGAATTCAAATATCAAAAAAGGCAAAAAATAAGCATATGATAGTAATATAACTTTTTTTAAATAATTATAAATAAGCACGGATACATGATGTAGATTTGCACACATGTCGACAAGCCTGTTCCCCTCCCTATGGATGTGGAACATGATCTAGGTTTCAAGAGCTGACTGATAGCCTTATCCATGAGGGTGGTGAGGTTCCAAGCAATGTACTGAGAACATTGATGCTGAAAATTTTGTTTCCACATGATGGCTCCGACAACCAAGGCAGTGGTATTAGCAATGTTGAACCTAGTAAGAATCTCAGATTCAACGCTAAAATGGAAGTGCAGTTTGCCATTGCAAGAGGCAGCCATGATGAGGCTGTTGTGGACCCGATGAAACTTTGATCATAGAAAGAGGCAAAATACCAAAAGAAAGATTTACGTGGACGTAATCACGCAAGTAAAAAGGAAGGACAGCCACCAAAAGAAAAGCTAGGAGTAAAGAAGTTTTGATCAATAACAAGGAGTAAAGAAGTTCTGATCAATAACAAGGAGTAAAGTTCTGAGTAATAACAATTGAACTCTACTACTATTGATTGTTTATGGAAACTGCACTTCCCTTTTAAATCGGAGATGCTAATGTTATACAGCTCACTTGTTATACAGCTGACAAGTGAGTTGAAAAATCGGAGATGCTAATGTTTTCCATTTGACAAACGTATCACCTAAATTAAATAAAAATGCTGGACATATCCTACAATTTTCTAATTTGTGTTCCCCTAAATTTGGAGTTCTCATTTTTAGGTTCTCAAGTTAAAAACCCTAAAATCTAAAAGGGTATAAATAGGTTTCTCTGTATCTTTTTTTTAAATAAATAATTTTAAGTTTTCTCTGTCTGGAATCAAAGCCGGTGCCTCCATCTTGCCCTCAGCCTCACCATGTTTATTACACCTTAGCCTCACCACATTCATTACACTTTAGCCTCACCACATGCTGCGCACCTCAGCTTCTCCTCAATCCTAAATAGAGCCTTGACTCTTCCGTAACTTGATTGATAGAGGAGGAATCATCATATATTAAATGAGGGGCCTCCCTTAGTCGCATCGTCATGCCTCTGCCTTCATAGTTTCATCGCACCTTTTCACTTTTCGCACCTTGGTTCTTTACATCGTTTGATAGAGGAATCTGTGAAAAGTTCTATAGAAGCGGGAATAAAGCGCAGGAACACTTCAACCATAACCAAGCTAAGCAACCAGTAACAATAGAAGGACAAGAAATCTTGTATTAACCAATCTTCTTTACAATGCGAGACATACATGGCGAGACATAATTTATCAGAACACAAGATAGAGAAGAACATAAAAACAAACAAGGAGCTGACGGACAGAAAATTCTGTGACCGTCAGAGATCGCCCAACTGTCAGACCGCACAGCAACACTGAGACTGCGCGAACAGCACAGGTCGTCAACCTGCTATCTGTCAGACCGACACCTCAGACCGCACGAACTGCTGACTTATTGCTCTGCTGAGAAAACTACCTGTTCGCACTTCCTGATTGCCTAACCGCAAGGTCGCATAACCAAGGAAGCTGCCCGCAAACAGAAGAAGAAAACTGCACAAGCTGTCGCGTAACCGCAACTCCTAGTCGCCTGACCGCAGAGGTCCCCTGACCGCCGAGCTTGCCGCGAACAGGTGAAGAACTACCACAACCTGCCCAGACCGCCAGAACCTGAGACCGTGCAAACAGAATCAGACCGCCAATCTCAGACCGCCCGAGTTGCAGTTCTTACAGTTCTCTTCTTCAAATTTCTGCTACTCGTTTCAAAATGACGGTCCCTGCACCTCTATTTATAGGCAGACAGACGGATGTCGTCACCGCCCCAGAGAGATACAAACACCGCCCAACAAGATCGCGCGTGGTCAACCAAGACGAGACAAAACAGGTCGCGCGGTCACCATCAGGAAAACATCTTGAGCCTATCTAGCCGTTACCTAGACTAGTGCTAGAGAGAGCTCGCGCAGACCGTGCGGTCTCTGCGGTCTGACCTCCTCAGACCGCCCTCTCCACTTCTACTTCCACTTCAAAAATTCAACACTCCCCCTTGAAGTGGGAAGTGGAAGTCAGCTCAAGAAAACTTCGTAACCGACTAAATGGTCCCTTCGACAACAGCTTTGTGAAGATGTCCGCGACATTGTCCTCGCTCCGCACATACTCAATCATCAGAGATCCCTCAAGCACCATCTATCGAACGAAGTGATGCTCGATCTCAATGTGCTTAGTCCGCGCGTAACAAACTGGATTATTAACCAGTTTAAGGGCACTCTCATTGTCACCGCGTAGCAGAGTAGGACCTCGCACCTCCTCATGAATGTCCTCCTAGCTTCCTAAGCCAGATGGCTTCCTGAGCTGCCAAAGCCGAATCCTTATTTTCCGCTTCCGTAGTGGTGACAGACACTGAATCCTGCTTCTTGCTGCACCACGAGATAGCTGCAGAGCCAGTCCTAAAAACATACCCAGAAGTCGACTTTCGATCATCTGTATCTCCTCCATAATCAGCATCCGTGTAGTCATGCAGACTGAAGCTCGAGTCCCTCCCATAAAAGAGACTCATATCAGAGGTAGACTTCACGTACTTCAGAATACTCCTTGTCGCCACTAGATGGGGTTTCCACGGCTCCGCCATATATCGACTCACTCGACCCACATTATAAACAATATCCGGTCTTGTAATCGTCAGATATATAAGACTTCCAACCAAAGCCCGGAACACCAAGGGAAGAGCCCTTCTCTCATCCCGTTGAAGCTTCAAACCAACCTCCAGTGGAGTAGAGCTGCTTTTCCCCTCTCTCATGCCAAATCGCTTCACGATCCGTTCTACATAGCCCTTCTGGGAAACGAGCACACCACTCTCTTTCCTCTCCACCTCAAGTCCAAGGAAATGGTGGGGTTCACCCAGATCCTTCATCTCGAATCTAATAGCTAGCTCAGCTCGGAGCCTAGCTACCTCCTCTTCAGAGTGCCCTGTAACGATCATGTCGTCTAGGTACAACAGCACCAAGACCTGAAGCTCCCCCGACTTCTTTACAAATAGGCTCGAATCAGAATCAGAAACAAAGTAACCGCAAAATTGGAGATATTCAGCAATCTTCACATACCACACCCGAGGCACCTGCTTCAAGTCGTAAAGAGTTTTCTTGAGCTTGCAAACATGTCCTGGATGAACTTCAGAAACAAAGTCAGATTGCTGCACCATAAAGATATCCTTGTCAATCTCGCCGTAAAGGAAAGCATTCTTCACGTCGAGTTGCCAAATCTTTCATCCTTGGCAAGCTATCAATGCAATCACCACCTGTACCGAAGTCATCTTGGCAACATGACTAAACGTCTCTTCATAGTCTTCCTCATACTGTTGTGAGAACCCTCGAGCTACAAGGAGAGTCTTGTATCGCTCGATGCTGCTGTCAGCCTTCTTCTTCAGCTTGTAAACCCACTTACATGTCACAGGAGTAATACCTTCGACCTTGGGCACAAGATCCCAGGTCTGATTCTTCTTGAGGGCAGTCATCTCCTCATCCATGACATCTTCCCACTCCTTAACTCCAGTGGTGTTTTCAAAATATGACGGCTCTCGCTCATCTAGAGGGCCTGCAAAGAAGCATGAGACAAAGCTCACCAAATTCCCTTTGTATACCGAGCTGGTGGAATAATAGTCCGCTTGGACCTCCGCAGGGCTTTGTCATGATCCACCACTTTTTCTGCTTCTTCTGGACTAACTCTTCTTCCAGGCACACTTAGAGCATCGTTCCCCCTGCTTCCAGAACCAGAAGCACTTGTCCTAGAGCTAGACACAACGGGAGCACCTGGTGACACATGCAACTCCACCAGAAGTTCTTTAGCAGCTTCTCCTTGCCCTCCATCTGACCTGCTCTCTTGTAACTCCACAGATGAGCTACCCTGGTATGACGTTAGCTCGTCGAATACCACATCCCTTGAGACCACAAACCTTCGTGTCTCGGGATCCATGCACCTCCAACCCTTCTTTCGGTCATCATAACCGCCGACGAACACTAGCTTTGTTCTAAGAGCATCAGAAACATGCACGTAGCAAGTAGATCCGAACACTCGAAAGCGTTTCACACTAGGCTTCTTAAACATCAACTCATGTGGAGTCTTCATGTTGATAGGACTAAGAGGCATCTGATTGATGACGCATGTTGCACAAAACATTCCCTCTGCCCAGAAGGACCTAGGAATGCTTTTTGCATGAAACCTACACTTGCAGGTCTCTGTCAAATGACGGATCTTCCGCTCTGCAACTTCGTTGTGTTGTGGAGTATGTGCATAAGAAAGCTCCCTCCGGATGTCATGCTTTCTCAAAAGTTGAAGAACTCACTTGAGGTGAACTCCCCTCCATTGTCAGTTCTCAATTTCTTGATCCGCAGACCAAGTCGGCCCTCCACAAGCTCCTTGAACTCCACAAACTTTCCAACACCTCAGACTTCTCCTTCACAAAGTATACCCAGGTATATTTAGTGAAGTCATCAATCAAGACTAGCATATACCTGCTACCTCCAAGACTGGCAGTTATGGTGGGTCCAAATCACCATGAATACACTCCAATAGTGCTTTACATCTGGTCTATGACTTGCAAATGGAAGGCAATAAGCCTTACCAAACTGACATCCTGTACAAACATGACCATCACCTAAGGATGATAGACTAGGCAGACCATTCACCGGGCCTCTTGCCGTCATAGCCTTCAGCTTATCCATACCAACATGCCCCAGTCTCTCGTTCCAGATAGCAGCGCTGTCGTTTGCCATCATCTTATCAACATATGAGCTTGTTGATAAAACAAACAAGTCCTTCACCCTCCTTCCAACATGAGTGACATCAGCCTTCACGGTTGACACATTACGGAGAAACTTCACTTCTGTTGAGCCGAATAGAACGTGACACCCAGCATCTACAGCATTGGTCACAGAGAAGAGGTTCTTCTTCATACCCGGCACATGATACACACTCCTCAAGGTGAGTGGACTTCTATCACTGCCCAAAAAAATGACACTCTCCTTCTCGACTGCATGTATAGTATCATCAGCAGTAATAATAGCATCATTACCTGAGTAAGCCTGCAGAGAAGAAAACTTCGACTCGCCCCCGGTGAGGTGATGACCACACCCTGAGTCCACATTCCAATCATCTTGGTAGTTGATGGAAGCCAAAGCACGAACACAAGTGCCCGTCATCTTGGTAGTTGATGGAGTCTGCCTCTTCTTTTCCTGCAGCATGCCCTGGCTGAAGATTAATTTTGCAGTCCTTCTTGAAATGACCAGGTTTGTTGCACCTGTAGCGCGTTGGCCCTTCCTTCCTCTTTCCATCGTGCTTAGGAGCATAGCTCCTCTCCTGCTGATATGAAGTCGAAGGACCATCGTTAGCAGGCTTGTTGCACCACGCGGTCGGAGCTGTGCCGACATAACTTCACTATCTTCTGGGGGGTTACAATCAAATTCTTAGAATTCGAGCGCGACAGGCCGCCGCTCGTTACAAATAATAGAGAGAGAGAGAGAGAACTCTGAAGGTAACAGGCCACCTCTCGGAAAACTAAGTCTTTTTCCTTCTGAGAACTGTTGTGAGAACAAAAGTGAGAATGCCCGGTCGCCTTTCGGGAGAAGGGAAATCTCCAAGTCCACGAAGGAGATCTTCCAATGTTCGAAGGAGATCTTCAAGCGCGAAGGAGATCTTTGAGCACCGAAAGAGAACTCAAGGGAAATCTTCGACAGAACTCTCTCGGGTGCAGAAGGCAAGGTGTCTTGAAATGAAGGCTCTGGGCTCCTTTTATAGTTTTGGTCGGGGGTAACCTGGTAATTTTGCCGTCGTAACCATCGTAACCACCTGACGGGCGAATCGCGCTGATCGATTTGGAGCACACGGATCGCCATTTTTCATAAATGACCGTCTCGTCCTTCTGGCAGTTCGGGCAGCTTTGTTGAAGGTGAAAAAGGCTGCGAACGGTTCCTGCAATCTGAGAAATTAGGAAAGACAAAATGTGAGCGTGCTCGGAATGTGGAAGTGTCCTGAGCGCGCTCAGAAGCGTTCTGAGCGCGCAGGGGAAGCATTCTGAGCGCGCAAGGAGGTTGGAAACGGGAAGTCGTAACCCCAAAGAAGGGATGGGGTTTCGGCCGGTCGCTCCGCAGGACCCCCTGCAGGAGAGGGGTGCAGTTTGGCCGAACCCGCACGGGGTGCGGTCGCACCCCAAGAGGGGTGCGGCTAGGCCGCACCCCAAGGGTGGTGCGGCTAGGACGCACCCCAAGGGTGGTGCGGCTTGGCCGCACCCCAAGGGTGGTGCGGCTTGGCCGCACCCCAAGGGTGGTGCGGCTTGGCCGCACCCCAAGAGTGGTGCGACTTAGCCGCACCCCAAGGGGGGGGGCGGCTTGGCCGCACCCCAAGAGGGGTGCGGCGGCTCGGCCGCACCCCAAGGGGGGTGCGGCTCGGCCGCACCCCAAGAGGGGTGCGGTTAGGCCGCACCACTCGAGGGGGGTTTGGCGCTACCGCGCGTGCTATCGCGCGGTACCGCCACGCAGTACCGCCACGCGCATCGTGGCGGTAGCGCTTGCGGTTGCGCGCAGCACAGCCGCGCGCGGTGCTGTCGCGCACGGTTGTGTGCGGCGCACTTTGTGCGCGTCTTTGTACTAACAGTTGGCTGTGGAGATGGTGGGTTTGGCCCACTTTCCCACTCATCCCTCATCACCCTAGTGGTAGAGTGGGGATTGCGAATAACCGCCACCCGGTTTTGTATACATAGATGAGAACCCATAATATGATTGCAAGACCTTCAGACAAAAATAGAAGGTTTTTTGAGCAGCTGAGGGGTGATTGCTTTCTAAAAGCCGCTTTCTCTCGCGTTCAACTTTTATTCGAGAGTTTTTACAAAAGGCGATGCCTAATCCGCTCGGAATGTGATCTGCTTTTCGCCGCTCGCAGGTGTCACCGCACGCTCCTGCTCGACGCCTCTCCTCTCCGGTCGCCGGTGACACCGCACACTCCTTGCTGTTCGACACCTCTCTTCTCCGATCGCCGCTTCTCCTTTCCGGTGCCGTTGAACACTCGTTAGAGGTTCCAAGCTCCTCAAACTTTCACCAATCCGCCCCTGGTTGCATAAAAATGCACAACATTATTTTGTATGTTTGCGTTCAACCGAATGCATTCTAGGTATATTGTTTGGTTGCTGCGCCTGAGAAAGAATTTTTCTTTGGGTTGTTTTCTCTGTTTTGTTCTACCAGATGTTGATGCTTATTGTGGTCAAAGACTTGAGAGCAGCCAGCCCTGCATTTCATTCTCGTCGGAGTTTTGTGGTTCATGACTGTTTTGCTAACTAATAGCTATTTCAATGCGAACAAAGTTTGTTGGAATGCATGACGGTTTAGATTATTTATAAAGCTGCCTACAATAATCAGCTCCCTTTAAAAATTTAAAATGATTCAACATTTTACAAATATCCTTCTTCATCCCCCCAACCCATCAAAATTCAAAAACCAGTCACTTGCCACTTGCTCCTCACTCTCCATTAGCCTATTGAAATCCTCCATTACCTCATAAGCTCCTTCCGAACCAGAAGGCAGCGAACCACCAGCTGTGAACACATGAACCGTCTTCTTCACCTCAATCCAACTCTGCCCTGGTTTCTTTCTTATCCCTTTCTCCCTCGTCGAAACTCTCGCGTTCGAAGAATCCTCCCATCTCCCAGTTGCTGCATATATATTCGAGATCAGCATGCGGTTCCCCGAACTCTCGTCTTAAAGTTCCAAAATCCTCGCAGCAGTATTCTCCGCCACGGTTGTTTTTCCCAGGCATTCTGCAAGAGTTGAGCAAAGCTCCCCAAACACAAATATTGGGTCTCATAGGCATCTTCTCGGCGAGCTCTCTCGCTTCCCTTATCAGCCCGGCTCGGCCGAGAAGGTCTACCATGCACGAGTAAAGCTCCAACCCAGGTGTAATCCCATGATTCTGTACCATTAAATCGAAAGCATTTCTCCCCTCAACAACTCGGCCTGCGTGGCTGCAAGCAGAGAGAATCGCGACGAATGTGATCCCATCTGGCTCGAGACATACATGGCGAGACATGATTTATCAGAACACAAGATAGAGAAGAACAGAAAAACAAACAAGGAGCTGGCGGACAGAAAATTCTGTGACCGCCAGAGATCGCCCAACTGCCAGACCGCACAGCAACACTGAGACTGCGCAAACAACACAAGTCGTCAACCTGCTATCTGCCAGACCGCCACCTCAGACCGCACGAACTGTTGACTTATTGCTCTACTGAGAAAACTACTTATTCGCACTTCCTGATCGCCTGACCGCAAGGTCGCATAACCAAGGAAGTTGCACGCAAACAGAAGAAGGAAACTACACAAGTTGTCGCCTAACCGCAACTCCTAGTCGCCTGACCGCAGAGGTCGCCTGACCGCAGAGGTCGCCTGACCGCAGAGGTCGCCTGACCGCCGAGCTTGCCGCGAACAGCTGAAGAATTACCACAACCTGGCCAGACCGCCAGAACCTGAGACCGTGCGAACAGAATCAGACCGCCAATCTCAGACCGCCTGAGCTGTAGTTCTTACAGTTCTCTTCTTCAAACTTCTGCTACTCGTTTCAAAATAACGGGTCATGCACCTCTATTTATAGGCAGACAGACGGATGTCGTCACCACCCCAGAGAGATACAAACACTGCCCAACAAGATCGCGCGCGGTCAACCAGACCAAGACAAAACAGGTCACGTGGTCACCATCAGGAAAACATCTTGAGCCTATCTATCCGTTACCTAGACTAGTCGCCAGAGAGAGCTCGCGCAGACTGCACGGTCTCTATGGTCTGACCTCAGACCGCCCACTCCACTTCTACTTCCACTTCAAAAATTCAACAGAATCAACGTCGTTTGATAGAAGAATCAACATCGTTTGATAGACGAATCAACATCGTTTGATAGCGGAATCATCATCATCTACAAAGACCGTCTTTTACTCCTACAGATCTGCCTCTCTTCATCAGATGTGCCCGAATGCTTCATATTTGTCAACTAACCTCTAAGTTGATTATTTGTTGGTTTCTTCTCATACTTAGTTGAGATAGTGGCTAAATTTTTTATGTTGATTTCTTCTTGTACTTTGGTGTGGCTAGATTTGATCATTTGTCGGCTTCTTTCCGGCTCTGTTGTTCTGTTCCAAACAATATTGGAATCTGACTTTACCAAAAAAAATTCTTCACTAAAAATCACTTCGGAGTTGAAAGCATTGGAGACACGAATTCTCAAGCTTGACACGCACAACTATGCCGAGCTATCCTGGTTTGTATTACTTCTTATTGTCGGTCATTTAATGGAGAATTATCTAACTGGGAAAAAGAAGGCACCTACAAAGTATTATCCCACATATCAGAAGTGGGATCAAGAAAATGCATTGATAATAATATCTTCAATAAAGAAACGGTGTACCATTTGGGCACCACATGTAAAATTTGGGCAAAGTTGGAGAAAATATATGCATAGAAACACGCCCCATATTTTTCTTCTCAATCAAGACATTCACATACATAAGCATGAGGAGATGTCTGTAGTGGAGGAACTTGACCAAAATCTCGTCCAAAATAAGACGCAAATAAAAGGGCAGCCCGGTGCACAAAGCATCCCCGTGCAGCGAGGGTCCGGGAAAGGGTCCCACCACAAGGGTGAAATGTAGGCAAACCTTACCCTGCATTTTTGCAAGAGGCTGCTTCCAGGACTCGAACCCGTGACCTCAAGGTCACACGGCGACACCTTAACCGGTGCGCCAAGGCTCCCCTTCAATAAGGGCCCCTTCAAAATAAGACGCAAATAATGGCAGAAAATGTATAAGAAATAGGACACAAATAATGATAGGGAAAGAAGGATTTTTGAATTTCACACCAGTTTAAATCAATTGTTCAAAAGCTCAAAGAACATGAGTGCTTGATTCTACATTACTATCCCTGACTAATGTATATAAAGCAATGAGAGTTAAAGAAGACCAGAAGAAGGAGCTGAATTCATCTCTTGCCATGGACAACGTAATAGATCTTGAACTATGGGGCATCAAGTCTTCTCTAAGGGCCACGTACCCATACCGTTCTACCGGGTATGTTTCTGGTACCGGTACTTACCGGATACTCTGTAGATACATCTGCTACTCTGTGGATATGCTTATTCTACATATTGTGATAGAAGGAGTTTGTTTTTCTAAAGTAAACAAAAATTGACTCCAGGTCTTTTATAAAAGAAAAGATTGCAACCCACCAATAAATGCAACTAGCAGTGTTGGTTTATTATAGAAAATAAAATGTGCTCACGATTTAAGTTTTTTTATCGTTAGAATTACAGAGAATTTCACTTGAATTTGATTGTGTCTATTATGTATTTGAGGATTTTACGTTTTAAATTGATAGTGTTTTTGCTGATATATATACTAGAAGTGCTGCACGGGGTCCCCCCCAACACGATGGTGCACCTACCATTCGTCATTCCGGTATAATTTTTTGTCTCGTTAAATAAAAAACTTCGTGAAAATTGAAGAAATAAGGACATACTTTTTAAAAGAAAATAAAAAGGACATAAATTAAAACCAATTATAAAAAATTGTAAGAAAGAAGGGGTATTAAAATGAATGTTACACCAAAGAGAATTTTTCCCCTTATATATAGTATATATATATATATCAATTTTAATTATGTCATATACCATACGTACCCGTGTCCTTTTTTTTGTCATACCACAGCACCGAAAATGTATGTTGGCTTTGAGTGTCACTGTAAAGGGAAGGTCTATACAAAAGACTGATGCAGGAGGCAAACCATGCATATAATTGTACTCGATTAAAGATGTCTGGATACTTTTGATCATATTTCTTCCACATTAATCTTTATTTTGAATATTAATGTTCTCATTGCACTTCGTAAGACGAGAGAACGCATAAGATGCCCTCAAAGCTTGCAAATCCTTCCATTACTGATCATATTTCTGTCCATCTTACATTTTCCTTCATTTCACTAATGTTCCTTCTAGATTTTCCTATACAGTAAATGACCATAAATGGAGGGTGGCCTGGGAAGATGAGATGCAATCTTGAAGAAAAATGGTACTTGGAAGTTAGTTGATTTGCCAAAAGGAAAGACCAATGAGATGTAAATGGGTGTATGTTATCAAACATAAGGTGATTGTTGAAACGTGCAAGGAGAGATTGGTGGCCAAAAGTGTTCTACAAATATATGAAATGGAGACGTTTTGCCCTGGTTGCAATATCAATAAGATTCTTGTCCTCTTAGCTGCGAATTTGTTTGTGTTCTTCAACAATTGGATGTAAAGAATGTTTTCTTAAAAAATAAATTAAAAGAAAAGGTGTATATAACTTCCTTTTAACAGTCAATGCAAAGAGAAAGGTTTCTCCTATGGAGATAACATTATGTTAAACCAATCTTCACGAGCATGGTTGGATTGACTGATAAAATCCATATTGTGTGTTAGCTACAAAGCAAAGCAACACCACGTGACATTATTTTCATCAAGACATAAGGACAAAAGGTTACGATACACATTGTCTATGTTGATACCATTATTAAAACTAGTAAAGATTCTCAAAAGAGGTATAAAATCTGAAAAAATTCTCACAAAGGGAGTTTGAAATTAAGGATCTTGGTCTTTTAAAATACTTCCTCGATATCAAAATTGCAAGAACACAAGAAGGAATCTTTGTATGTCTACAAAACAATGCACATTCTCAAAGAAAGCGGAACGATGAATTGGGTATCTCATTATCCAATTCATCCACTTCATCATTTGAAGGTTTCTAATGGAAAGTTATTTGAAGATGCAACGCAATACCATTGTTATTGTCAGTGCTAGTAATCCAACCAAGCATGATCAAACAAAAAATATTGAGGTTGACAAACATTTAAAAAGAGAAAAGTTGGATTCTAAAGAGTTGTCTTCTTTTCATCACCCCTAACAGACAATTGGATGAATTGTTCATCAAGGGTCTCGCTGGACCCCATCTTCACTCTATGTTGCACAAACTTAGCACCAAAAATATCAACTTCAAATTTTAAAAGTAAGGTCTTCTTTGTAAAATCAATAATCCTAAATACTAAAAAGGGCATAATATGCCCCCTTTTATCTTCTCTCTTTGTTAAGAGAAATAAATGAAAAAAAAATCCCTTAATTTTCTCTTCACAACTATTTAGATGGTAAGCATCTAACTCGTGTCTTCTAAATAGTTGTAACAATACTAGAAAGAGTAATATAACCAAGGAGATTAAGGAGAGATGAAGAAGTTTAACTCGTGTCTTCTAAAATAGTTGTAACAATACTAGAAAGAGTAATATAACTAAAGAGATTAAGGAGAGTTGAAGAAGAAAGATAGACTAGAACTACAAGATGCTTAAAATTCATTCATCATGATTCCCTCTACTACACTTAAGGGTCTATTTATAAGCCCATTGCAATAGTAATATAATTATACCATTAGTCATTAACAGTCTAGCCCATTACATTCATTTGTCCCTCCAAAAATGACATCCTCGTTCGATCGTGTTGTAGGCTTCGCGCCTAGTTATCGAGTTGTATTTTATCGTCGAGTTATTATGTTTTTTATTAATTGTTGCCTTTTTATCCTTTATTAATTGTTGGTAGTTAGGTAGTTATTAGGTTGTCATTTAATTATCATGTAAGTCTATTTAAAGTCAAGTGATGTGCTAAATGAAGGGATGCCTGAATTTGAGACTCTCCTCTTGCCCATTTATAAAGAGATTATGGTGGCTCTCACTCTCTCTCTCTCTCTCTCTCTCTCTCTCTCTCTCTCTCTCTCCGAGCACACCCCGCTTATGCAACCGTGATTCCGCTCCGTAGTACCCTCCTCATTTGTCATCCCTAACTCTGGTCACTCCTTCGACGACTCTCTGACGTTCTACATGTTAGCCCATAAGAGAAAAGTAATCTCTCAAATAAGTAGATCTATCTGCCTTATGGTACTCCTCAAGATCCCACCGGGGTCAAAGCCCCAAATGATATTCGTGATGCTCATGATAGCAGAGTGATGCATTCTAAAAGGCGGATAAGCATAACACAACGAAAGCAATTTCTCTGGACCATGGAATTTGACTATTGTTGCCTCGCACCGTAACTCACAAGCGAATCAACAAAATAATTTGAATTTTAAACTATTCTCATTCCCTTGTCCCCACCACCATATGTAGGATTTATCGAAATGGGATGTCCAATCTTTTCATCTTTTGCTTAATAAATCAATATTCACAACTTCTACCTAAAGAACAATGGTTCTTTGAAGACTTCTTGTTCCTCTTCCTATATGAGAACAAGGATCACATCTTCGTACTTTTTTTAAATATGGCCTCCAATTGACGGTTTAATTCATGGATCCTTATGTTGAATTTTTGGAGACGATGACAACCAATCGATCCATCGAGTGGCTGAAGTTCATCTTGGAGACGTTGATCTTAAAGTTGAAGCATTGATTTGTTGATAAAAAATTGCCAATTCCGTTCGGCGCGCAGGAATTGGCTTTCTGGAATTGGCTTTGGTCAGAAAACCAATATCTGCAGGAATTGGTTTTGTGCAAAAAACCAATCCTGTTGTTTGGTTGCAGGATGAAATTCAGTGAACAGAATTGGAATTGATACATAAAAGTTATTCGGCTGCACATTGGCATTGATTTTTTGGAATTGAAATTTTATAAATTCATAATTCTTAAAATTGAACCATTTGATAAAAACACTAAACATTTTTGTTCTAAGAAGTGTTGTTGGAACCCAAAGCCAATTCCAATATAATTTTGTCCCGCCGAAAAGCATAATTGGCTTTCTGGAACCCAAAGCCAATTCCATAAAGTCAATTCTTGTGCGCCGAATGGACCATAAGTGTTTTTGAAATTCAATATCTAGATGAACTATTTTTTGATGAGTTTATGATAGTATGTTAAAGCATGTTTGTCTAATAATAATGAATCTGCAAATAATTGATGTTGAGGCAGACTATTTTTATACCTAAGATATATTTCCATCTGTAAAATTCAATCTATTGGATGACCATAATCAAAGCGTTGGGAACTTGATCATACTATGATGCAATTTCTACAGAGTTTGAAATGATGGTGTCGGAGTATGCGGCACCATGATGCTCAAAGATAATGTGCCCATGAGATTTAAGTTGTGCTGAATCGAAGACTGTGATTGCCCCACCTTCAAAGGTTGAAGTCTTTGAAGTACCATGAATGCAGACCATTCACCGCGGAGTTCCTTAATGCTATATTTCTTAAACGAGAACCTGGAAGGTGCAAGACCTACGATTTCTGAGGAATAATAGTGTTGGTAACAGAATTTTAGGAAGTACAGTGGCAGTAAGTCTTAGCCCTTGTTGCCCTCGTTGATACCGACAATGAAAGAACGATATTGTTGAAACCCAAAAACCGGTTCAACTGAGTTCAGACCGAGGTGGTAGCTTGAGTTACTTCTCTCGCCGTCGAATCTCAAGGAATGAGTATTTCGAGCTTAGAATTAGCTTCTAGTCGGTAGTTGCCTACAAACAGACATGCAGGCTGCAGCGAGGAGGTCCCGCCACTAACCCGGAAGTTTTCTGTCACTCCCCCTCCGAAAACCAGGAGTCGAGACAACACCTCAGATAGCACAAAAGAGAGAAACGAGAGCTGAGGGGGTCTATGCTGATCTGAGGGATTATGGGTCCTATTTATAGGCAAACTAATCTGAGGGTAAAACGGTCTATTTGGTATGCGGTTGGCTGCCTCCGCCTTAGCCAAACTACTATCTGCAGACCCAAATGGTTTGCGGACAGCTGCCTCCGCCTTTTCAATACTACTATTTACAGTCCCCGCCGGCTTGCAGATAGCCTCCCCTGTGGCTGAGATGCCAGATGCGAAGGAGAGCTCGCGAGCAGGGGCGGTTCAAACTCGCCTCGCACAGCATGGTCTGGCCGCCTGGACTCGCCATAAACTATCCGAGGGAGTGGGCGAGTACGACCAGGGTTTGGACCTATTCCCCTCCAGTTGGGCGAGTATTCAGCCTACTCGTCTAATATGGGTTGTACAGATATCCTCAACACAGTTGAATTGTTGATTTTCTAATGAAGGAATTGGTTATTCTTGAAAAGCTCAAAATCTGCCAGAGATGAGGCGAATGATCGAAATAGCTGAATGGATTTCTATAGCATTAACGCAATATGAGAAGCCTCATTTGATTTAGATTGAAGACAATTGTAAACACTACGTGTCATGAGTGATTTAAGATTTGTGTAACATCTAGATTAAAGTCCAAGTAGTATAAGAATAGATGAGCGGTCATTTCTACGACCACAATGCTTTTAATAAAGTTTACCCGTAGAACTGTCTTTTGTCACTTTCCCGTCCTCTCTCCCTCTCTCTATATATACATATATGATATATATCTATACTAATAGTCTAATATATAAATATATTTAGTTATAGTGTAACCCGGTTGACCAACAAATTCTGACCGTCCGATCAAACTGAAGAGTCGTCCTATTAAAGGCGTGGGATTACATTCAACCCTCAACCGATCTTCCATTTCGCCCTCGCCCTCACCCGCTCACCCGAAACCCATCCCCGCTCCCTCCATCGTGACGCCTTCATCCCATCTGTCGCCTATTTCCCTCTTCCCCTTCCTCCTCACAGGATCAGGACTTCCTCTCCTAGTTCCGGTGTGCCAAGCAAGAAATTTCTCTCTCGTTAATCCCGATTTCGCCAGGCCGAAGGAGCGATCAGCTAGGGTTCTTCTTCCTGAACGACCTCTTCCTCACAATCTCTCTGATTTCTACGGCTTCCCCCGACGCCTCCCGTTGCTTCTTGCTCTGACCTCACCTCCGACGTCCAGTGCTTCGCGCGACACTGTCTGCTGCTTCATTCTCCGGCCTCAAATCTGGCGTTCATGGCGGATATCCATCGCAGCCCCAAGGTTCTCTCACTCTATTTCATCAAAGGAGACCCCTTATGATTAGGGTGGTGGCTTCCGACATTGCTTCAACCATTATGGGAGAGAGGGAGAAGGTGAAACTTGGAGTGTCCGATTTGAGGGTCACCAGGCTTGGAATTGGGCCTCGGGCATGAGAGATACCACTTACTGGAATGATTTCCAATGGGATGGTAATGCTCTTCTCTCATTTCCATAACTCTGTTTGTTTTAGTGTTTTGTTCAATGTTATTGGGAAGAGGTTGTGTCATCTGAATACTTTGTTTTGGTTCAATGCTATAATGTTTAAAGCAATCTAAAAAGTCTAAGTTGTGATTGGATGCGAGTTATAGGATGTCCGGGGTATTCCTAATTGCCGCTTGATATGTCATTTATCCCAGCTATTTTGATTTTGGATTTATGAATCTTAGTTTTCACTTTTTGCACTACATAATCTATTGTGATTTTTTTACATATTATACAATACCAGTTCTGCTTTCCTGGTGTTTGCTGATGTTTTTTAGAGAACTGGACTTTAGTAATCCCATTAATTCTATCATTGTGAGTACATTGAGTATTTAGACTTGATCTAAGATTGTGAGGCTCTCTTAAGTCTTTCTTCATGAGACTTTAGTAATCACATTAATTCTGTCATCGTGAGTACATTGAAATGTTTAGACTCTTCTATGTTGGTATCTCCTAAGCTCCTTATTTGATTGATAACATTTATAGTTCTTGCAATAAAATCATGAACTGTTTCTCCTCGCTTCATAAATAAAGTGTCGAAGTTTTTCCAAAGAGCTTGATGTTTTATGGCAATCTTCAGATCCGTATACACAAGAGATCTTTCCTGGGAAAACAATGTATGCGAACAAGCACCGGAACACATCAAATGCCTCTTTTTTTGTTAACTCAATTTTGTGGTCTATGTCGGTGCAGGATGACTTAAGGGTGGCGGCATCAACACTCTACAAGGAGGTTTTACACATGAAATCGTCAATTCCTTCAATGGTAGAGTTGAAAGCTTCATCACATGACCCCCCATCCAAAAGTCTCACAAGGTATTATGAAATCCTTCCACAATCTTCTTTATGTTCATCTTGATTTCTCAATTTCACTAAATGCAGTCTACCTTGGGTGCAGGATGACTTAAGGGTGGCGGTATCAACACTCTACAATTAGGTATTGCACAGATGAACTAAGGGAGGTGGTATCAACACTCTACAAGGAGGTATTGCACATGAAATCACCAATTCCTTAATGTTTCTAACATATTAGTTTTAATCTTATCTAAGTACTGAATATCTAATAGTTTGCTCTGAATGTGTATGATATATGAAAGAATTCTAATGTCAATCTTTGTATAAATCATGTCTTAGAGCTTTTATTTACTGTCTTCTTTCAAGCTATTTCTATTGGGTTGTATAGAAATATTTGGCCATTTAGGGGCAAACACCCTGCCAATGCATTTCCCACACACATGTTGGTGTAGCCCACACGTATGCGGGTGTACCCCGCTCGGATGCAGGTGCAGCATGCTCACTGTCGGGCGTAGCCCGCCGCATGCGATAGCAATCGAACACGGCGAAGCCCGTGCGAGAGCAGTTGAGCACGTTTGCATAACCCGTGCAATTCCACCTTAGGTTCACTCGGGAGGGTGAGCGGCAAGAGAGACGTCGAGCGAAGCCCGTGCGCACGAGAAGCGGGGGTACCATCATGGACAGGGTACTTTCGCGCGGGGAACGGGGGCCCCGTGCACTATCACTCGTATATACATATATATATGTAGATATACGAGTGACAGTGCACGGGGGGACCCCCGTGCCGCGCGCAATAGTACTCACGCATACCGCGATCGGATGGGCTCCAGCCTCGATCAGGCGAGCTCTGCCCGTCTTCAGGAGGGCTCCACTCATCTCTACGCAAAAAAGACCACGTGAACTATCGCGGAAGCATTATATATTTCATTTAAATTTTGTCTAATGATTTTAGTTTATTATTTTCAGACGTATATATAATGTAGTTCAATATTGTTTAACAAAAATTAGTTTGTGTGATGATTGTCATCTGTGCTTGTCATAGTGAGGATTTGGGATCAAATCTCACCATTGACAATTTTGCGAGATTAAAAATCGGGTCATATGATCATTTCTTTTCAATAAATTTAGGGATAAAATCGTAATTTTTACGTTATAGGGTAAAGCTAGGCTAAAAATAGGCCTAAGAGTCTAAGACACTCTACCATAGTAGGTATATGAGCTCTAGTAAAAATAATCAAGGGCTAGATTGATTTAAGTGAGATCAGACGGTTTAGATTATAGCCCTAAGGGTTAGATTGCTTTAATCGAACGACAACGATAATCGTGGGCTGATCGGAAGAAGGAATTTGATGGATCGGACGGTCCATATTTGATGGTCAAACGTGTTACAACATGTCTGAAGAAACTTGCTATATATATCACCTGATAACAACATGGAGCTTGCTTCCTCCTCACCGATGACTTGAAATTGCTACAATTGGTGCTCATGTTGAACCCTCATTTTCATCCATGTGGGATGGATACACGTGTCTGAAGGAACTCAAGGTAAAGCAACAAGAACTCGATGCAAAACATAAAGATTTAAAGGTAAATGTTTACAAAGAATTTGATCAATGGCATGGAGTACATATGGATCAAAAGTAATCAACCAGCAATGATCTATAGCCTGCTAAGGATGATTTCAAACAAGAATTGGGCAGGGGAAAAAACTTATCGCACTTACAAGATTCTTTTCCTCCCTCACAATATCCACCAAAGATTTCTACCATAAGTTTCACGAACTCTGGATATGCAACAACCAGAGGCCTAGCCACAAGAAATAGAGCAACCCTGGAGAGTGGGGACGCTGGAAGCCCAATCTCATCAGTGCCCGGCATCCTCGGGTCATTTCCGGCACCAGTCCCTCACAAGCATACATACTCAGCACAGGACCAAGTTCAGCAAAATGGACATTACAGCCTCGTCAAAATCGTTTTCATAATATTGCTTATGTAAATTTTGTTCTTATTGTCCAGATGCACTTGGATAAGCCAGCATCTTGCTAGTATCAAAGATTGTTAAGGGCCGATATTTGCAAGAATGGTCAACATTCAGGGTCCGTTCGGTTCGTCGGTTTTGGGAGCCGATTTTTGGTTTTGGCTTTAATAAAGTCAATGTAGGTGTTCGGTTCACCGGTTTTGGCCCGGTTTTGATTTTGTTTGAAAACCAAAAGTTTTTCTACTTGCATAACCCCAAAAAACAAGTCCTCGGATGTTTTTTCGCTGGTTTTGGACGGCGCAAACGAAGAACCGCCTCTTCCTCCTTCCTCCCTCGTCGATCTCTGCAGCCTCCCCGTCGATCTCTGCAGCCTCGCCGCCGGTAAATTTTTGGGCTTCCTCTTCCTCGCATCTCCCTCTACGGGTTCACCTCCACTGTTTTTTACTTCGTTTTTTTCATCGATGTTCCTGATTTGAAGTGGAGAAAACCCTAGATCTGCATCTCTTTCGCCCATAGATTTAGACATGTGTAGATCTGCATCTCAATCTCCGGTTTCTGTATTTTTTTCCCACAAAACTTTTCAACCCTAGATCTGCAGAACTTTCGGCCACTGTATTCGATGATTTAGGTGAAATATTTTTTCCTCAAAACTTTCGGCCATAGATGAGTTAGGTGTATTATTTTGAAATTTTCCACTGCTTTTTGGCTGTATCATTATTTTGAAAAGCTGCAATCCAAAAATATCTGCAATAGAGTCTTCGATTTTAAGTGGTTCAGTTTTTTATTAGTTTTGGGAAACATTTCAAGTGTCATTGATTAAGTGTGGAAGAGTTTGTTGATTCTGTGGTTTGATGAGAGTAAGAACTGATGGAGATGAGACTTTACTTGGTCGCAAGTGGCGTGTGATCGTAATGTCTCATTTGAAAGTTTTTGTGAAGCAGCAGTGCACACTCCTTGCAGTGCTATGTGGGAAATCTGTGGGTAGACAGAAGTTGGAGACTGGGCTTTGGTATTACAATTTGCTGCATTTTGCTGCCATAGATTTACACATGGCTGTTTCATACCAACAATAATTTTTGTATGGTTTCATCACTAACCACCAATAATGTCTGCAATGTTTCATACAAACAATTTTTTCCATCCTTGTTCATATTAATACTGTCGCTATTATGTTGATTAGATGATTTCCATTTTGATAGGTTAGTGATGGATTTAGACTAGTTGATAGAAAAATTCAAGCGAGAATACATTTTAAAAGCGGGGTATCTCACAATACTCGGCGCTGCTTATTTAACGTTAGAATATATTCCCTTGGAGCCTGTAGATCATGAAGTTAACAATGTACTACGATCTTCATTGTTAAAGCGCATTTATGAGGGTCCGGATAGTAATTGTTTTAACTTATTGCGCATGAACAAACAACCATTCGGAGAACTATGTTATATACTGTCTGCAAGAGGATTTGTACGTGAAAGTAAATATGTGTCAGTGAAGGAAGTTGTTGCAACCTTTTTGTACATTATATCACATAATAAGAAGTTTCGTGATGTGGGTTGTACAATTATCCGATCGACAGATACTGTTAGTCGACATTTCAATATTGTGCTTAGAGCGGTGTTGAAGTTAGCTAGAGATTATATCAAGTTGCAACCTTACTAAATTATTTTTTTGCAGGCCCATCGGACGGTGAAACACTATAAAGATAAAGTTATCATTAACTGGTCAAATTTGGGCATTTTATGTGGCACTGACAAAGCTACAGGTAGTTTTGCAGCAACAGCAAACGAGACAATTAATGAGTTTGAGACAATTAATGAGTCATTTGGAGAGGAGAGCATTGCGGGAGAACCTACTTCAATAGCAGGGAGCAGTAGACAGAGGAAGAGGAAGACAAATTCCGCTGATGTAATTGCAAGTGCGATTAGTCAAATGGCAACAAGTATGGAACAGCCAGCTATCGCTATAACAAATTCAGTTGCAAAGCCTATGGATGCAAGTTTCGGTCAGGTTTACGAAGCACTAGGACAACTAACGGATCTGACAGACCTTGAATTACTGAAATCCATGGATCTCCTCGGTGATAGCTGCATTAAGTTCGACAGGTTCATCACTCTACCTGTTCACATGAGGACGGCATGGCTTCGCTTGCAATTTTATGGGGATAGATTTTGAAGTCTTCAGTTTGGGTTGTTTTTCTTACAAACATTTTGTGTTATGTTGTTATGTTAATTCGTATTGTTGATGTGTATTGGAACATTTTGATTTGCGTTGTTGTTGTGTATTGGAATATTTTGTGTCTACTATTTTGTGTAGTGTATGTCTATAAAAACACATTGTTTTATGTTGCTTTAAAAAAATGATATGCATGCAATTTTGTACTTCGAAACAGAATTTCAAATTTTCTGCAAAACCAATTCCATCCTGCATCCGAACAACAGAATTGCCAAATTCCAATTCCTGCAACCAAACAACATAATTGGAATTCAGGCAAAACCAAAACCTGTTGGTTTTGGTTTTGACTGAATTCCAATTCTTCAAAACCAAAACCTGCGAACCGAACGGACCCTCAAAGAAGTTGTACTTAAAAGATTCGGGTCGATTGACTTTGAAGAGACAATCAGTAAGTGAATGAAAAAATGCAAGTTAATTCTGTTTTGCAATATCAAGAATCTTTTGAGGATCTTGGGGTGTCAAGTTGAAGGTTTAATAGCCGATTTTTGAAAAACACTTTTATATCTAGTTTAAAACCTTACATTAAATACATTGATATCGCTCGAAGACCCAGTACAGCATACATATCTTTTGCATAGCCCGCTTATTTGAAGAACAATACCTAAAGGACCAATTCAAATCTCGGTAAACCAAACCCACCTCTAAACCCACCAGCCACCCGACCCCATTAGAAATGGACAAATTCAACAAGAACGAGTGTCAGAGGCAGAAATTCAATTGAAGTGCAAGAAGGGACTTTTCTACATGTGTGACAAACATTACACGTCAGGTTACAAGTGCAAGAATAAATCTATACTTATGTTTTTAGAAAATGTGCAAGATGAGGACATAAGATTACCAGAATCAGTCACTGGATGATAAAGCCTTTAAGGTAAGTTTTAATGCGCAAGTAGGAACATATTCAGTTGGTAAAGTCTTTAAGGTTAGAAGGGTGAGTTGCAAATACAGCAGTCCACATTTTAGTAGACAGTGGCAGTACCAACAACTATATATGTTTCCTTTATGGATTTACCTTAGTAAGATGATAAAGCCTTTCAAGGTTCATATGGGTAACATTTTGATTTAGATGGAAGATGATTGTAAGCGGCATGTGGCATAAGGAGAGTAGTCTAAGGCTTATGTGTAACTGGCTAACTGCTAGATTAAAGCTTTAGTATAAGAATAGGAGAGCAGTCATGTGTATGATATTTGCAAGAATGGTCAACATTCACTTTCTTCTTGATTATGATAAAGTTTACCAGCAGTTCTGTCTTTTTCCTCTCTTTCTCATTCACTTTCTCTATCTCTCACCCAGTAACATGATAAGGCTTTATTCCTCCTTTCCGACGGCCCAAAACTCCACAAGTTCTCTTCCTTCAGGTTCTTAAAATGTCGGAAGTTGGTCGTGTCGCCGAATTGCCCGCCGCTGGTTGACATCGTCAATCACACTAGATTGTAATTTGCTTCAATAAGGCTGGCTTGCATTCTTCAATTAATAGCAGAACCAAATTAGGCCAACAAAGAACTATCTTCTTGATTTTAAAACCCCTCTTGCTCTGCTTTGAGACCAAATTGACGCTACAAAATTGTCGATGGAGGAGACTTTTTGAAACTAACAGTGGATGATTGATTATGTTGCACATCTATCAAAGGACTGTTGGAGACAGGTGAATGACGGAACTTGGTGAGTTTTTTTTTTTGGTTAATGCAGTCGAGGAAGAAGTTCTTGATAAAATTGTCAGAATCACATGGAGATGACTGTTAGATTTTGATTGCCGGAGATTTTTTGATCAGTTAAAGAGATAGATGCAAATGTCTTCATCGGAAGGGTTCTTGATCACATCAACACCTTCAAATTGCTGCAAATCTTGGTGAAGAAAACACCTTCAAATTGTTGCAATTCTTGAAATTCATTGATGGAGGAATGAGCACAATAATGAGAGCACCAATGTAACAACACTAGAAAGACTAACCTAACTAAAGATAGGAGAGTAGAACTACAAGATACTTAAGCCCCTTTACAATATAAAATACAAATATACCAAACTTTGCCTGTCTAACCATTAGTCATTAACAATCTAATCCGTTATCAGTCATACTCTTTACAATAATTCAAAGGAAAATATCATATAAGTCAAAAAATGTTCAGAACATTTACCCAGTAATCAATTAGCATGCACGCAAAATTAAAAAACTCCTTCTCACAATAAATGATTACAACATCAAACCCAGTTCACTACAGTCCCTAATAAAATTTCAACCCGATCATCAAATAAGCCCGACATCAACCAGAAGAGGTTAATAAAAACCAATAAGTATCGCCTCTGTATGTATAGCATAGTACCTGAAGCGAGAGAAGGCTTTCAATACTTACCGCAAAGAGATAGACCAGCGCTCCGAAATAAAGCACAGTATGAGACCACCCTACGGATGCTAAAATCCAGAGCACCAAAAGAACTAAGCCGATGTGATGCACAATCGAAATCTCCGTTATGTCCATGCCAGTACAACAAAGAACAGCAATCGGACAAGCGCCAATCTCGTAAAGACGCTAAAGGAAGAAGAGAGTGGAGATGAATCGAAGAAGAAGTGGGAACAGGAGTGAATCCCAGTTGAGTCGATGGATCTGTGGGAGTCGAGACGACGCGGTAAGGTTTTCTAGAAGGGAAGAAACTATAGTTTCGGATTCGAGTGATCGGGCGGTTACTTCTTTAGAGCTCGGATATTGTGGAAGTTTTTGAGGCGTCGCCGTCCGTCCGGCACGTGATATGGTGGCGGTTGACGAAGCGACAGCCGGTTTCTTTCTCAGCCGGTTCCTTTCGGAGGAAGAAAAGGCGGTAGGATTTATGGGAGGAGGAAGATCCGGTGACGTGGCAGTCGTCGGTGAGGCAACATATAGTGGGCCCAGTTTGAAGGATATGGTTTTGGTGTCAACATGCGAATCAGTTAAGGCAAAATACTAAAAATATATCAATAGTACTTATTTAAGGTAATAACTAATAACTATATGCAGTCCGACTTTGATTATGTGCACAGGTCAAGAAATTTGAAAATAGTTATATGTAGGCTAATTTATGAACGGGTTCACAGGTTCCTATGAATTTATAGTTTAGCCTGCATATGTCATTGGACTGCATACAACTAAAACTGATCTGCATATAACATGACCTTATTTTAATGTTCATTTGCTTTCAATAGAATCTTTAATGACCATTTGGAGTTAGAACTTTGAAAGCTTGTATCTTCTTAATCACTGGATAATAGCAATCCAAAATCGGCATTGGATTGCTATCGAAGAATGCCAGAGGATAGGCTATTCAATCAAAGATTTTTGTGAAATTTTAGCGGGGTGATCATTTCACCAAATCAAATCTTTTGTTGGTGATTGCTGGAGTTCTGATACCACCACCAAACTCATGGCGATAAGATAAAGCTTTCTTAAAATTTTCATCAAGTTTTGAGTTTTTCCATTCTTCCGGCAAGGAGGTCAGCCGCCCCACTCTGGTAAACATGATCAAGCTGCTCGGATCCGTCCGAGAGCAAAGTTGTCCGACAATCAATTGGTGATCCAAGAGAAATAAACCAGACATTTATATTTGTGCTTCATATATTTAAAAGGACAAAATTCCCAAAGCATCTGCTTTGAAATCTATAAAATGAAGTTTATTCCTTTATTTGAAGGTGTCGGTAATTAGAGAAACAATGCAAATCATGCTCCATTTGTAGTGGGACATCGAAAAAAGTCCAACTAGTGCCCCCTTGCACCTTTCTGGAGCTTGCAGTAGGACTGCACCAAGCGGCGCACGACGGGAGCATAGAAGACTACGAAGAGCTCGCATATGTGATCCGAAGAGCTCAGTCGTGCACGTAGCTCCCCAGAATGCGCTCTTCCGCACAAAAGACTCACTCAATCATTGTAAAACGAGCAATGGTCTGTCACCCTCGCAAAGCAATTGTGCACTCAAATATTATCTAGTGGATTGTCTGAACTATGTCATACCACGTGATTTTGTCCCTTCTGAGTTTTTCATATAAAAATCTTGGTGTAAGTACTCTTTTAACTATTTACGCATTTGACCTACTCCCGAGCTAATTAAGATGATCTAACTCTACCGATTCGTAAGAGTAATGAAAGATCGACAGCATGATTTATTCTTCAACACATCAGAAAAATACAACTTGTTTACTTTTAAGCGCGGAATGATATTTCTTAAATAATAGGCATACTTCTTGATACATAAGTGTAAATGCATAAGTAACTTTCCATGGCCCTTGGGCATCAATGTGTAAATTTTACATATATTGAACTCAGAAATGTTCGTGAGGGTTCCAATTGAGATCTTACTTGACGAAGAGGTTGATAAAGTGATTCAAAGGAACAGCTGCTTACTTGAGATCCACTACAATAAAATAGGTCTATCGCGGCATTTTTTATGCTTTTCGCTGCATTTTTCAAGCGCCGGCGTTTGAAAAAGCGCCGCGTTAGAGACTGCCGCGAAAACTCAAAGACATTAGCGGCATTTTTTTGAAACGCCACCAAAGTTTGCGGCATTAAAAAAAACGTCGCCAAAGATTGCGGCATTTTAAACAAAATTTAATCAAAACCTAAGCTAGTCAGTTAGACTGAACTCAATGTTCTCACATGCATCAAATACATACTTTAAAAATAAAGCACCCAGTAAAAGGAAGAGAATGAGCCGAAGACGTTAACCAACTTTCATGTAGTGAAGCTTTCCCGAAGTTTGGGAGGACAGAACAGAGGCACCAATCAAATAAAATGAAATGAGTCAAAACTGAGAACACGCACTGCGAAATTTCCGCAGCATTTTTCAATAATAAACGCTGCGAATAATTTATGTTTTGTGACGTTTTTTTAAAAAAAATGTGCCGCCAAATATTTATATACTATATTGACGGCATTTGTTTAGTAAAAGCGCTGTCAAAGCAAAAAACTTATCCCTATTTTATGATTGATGTTATGTGCAAATCAGTTTTGGCTACGTGCAAACCATCAAAACTCGCGCTTTTTGAAAATATGTCTTATAGGTGCATTTTTAGGAAAAATGTTAAACACTTTTCCTAAAAATGCACCTATAAGATGTATTTTCAAAAAGCACGAGTTTTGATAGGTTGCACGTAGCCAAAATCGATTTGCACATAACATCACTCCATTCTATTATAGTGATCGAGAACACAAATGGTGATCTGGTCTACCCTTTTTTGTTGGTTTTATTTTTTATTTGCTAACTGATTTTCTGCTTGTGTAGGTAGCTAAGGTAGTTGGGGAGTAAGGCCAACTCGCAGAGGAAAGTGTAGCTGATGTTTCAGTTGATGCCAAAACTGACGTGACCGAACATCCGTACAATTGGCGCCGCCAAATAATGTTGTCATCCTAGATGATGCTCTAGCCAACGAACCAGTTGTCGATGAGGTCGCCGCCAACACGAATGAGATTGCTAATGTAGGTCACTCGTAGGCTAGCATATTGTTTACATGTGACAGTTAATTGCTCTGTTATTCTTGATTACTTCCTCCAAATGACCTGGGTGGAAATATCGTGTGTCAAAACCTCTATTGAGAAGTGATAGGAGATCGTCTCGAGTGCGCTAAAGACCACGATTCAGCGAATAAATAATCTTGATGAAGTATTATTGGTTGTTTGCTACTAGCCAAACCTTGAATTCAATGAAGAGCAAATGTGATTACTAAAAGTTGAGAGAGAGAGAGAGAGAGAGAGAGAGAGGATCGATAAGCCGCAAAGGAGACCTCTCGGCAGAATGAGAGTTCAATGGGTGATGCTCGTGAACTCTCGTGTAATTAGTTTTAGTCAACTAAACACACCTTGCCACGGTGTCTTCCAATAGTTACATGGGTGATGCTTGTGAAAGTTTCCTCTCGTCGGGCTCAACTAGTTACACCAAATAAAGAAATGAGTTTTTTTTACCTTTGTTTGAGAAAACCCTAAAAAAAGCTACTCTTTACTTAAACTCCCAATAATAACATGCCTTTCATTTTTCTTTTTCTTCATGTTGATATCTCCATCCTCACTTCTTTGTCTTCTTCATCTTCTTCTTGTTCCGCCTTCATATACTCATCTTCCTCATCTTTCTCTACTTGGATGCCCTGGTTTTCTTCCCCTTCCCGCTCTTCTTCTTTGTCCACTTTTTCCAGGCATTCAGGAGAGCGTCTGATCATCTGATATCCGACAAATGCTCCACACTCTATCCGAGGTATATTTACTAATCTAAATATGAACTTTTTTTCTTGATCCAATTTAAATCACATCATTAGAAGTCTGAGTGGTAAAATCGATACTCTCTGATGATATTTTTATTTGATCATTAGCGGTCAGCTCCACCCATATGTGAACATTGGGAATCTTCCCTATCGAATGGACCAGACCAACAGAGTCAACCAGACCGAGTTCTTGCATTGATATGAGACTATTTAGATATTGTGTGAATGTGAGATGTTTTTTTTTATTTGCGCGAATTGTCGAAACCCGTGATAATTAGACTAGACGAATTCAAATCTTAATTGTGCAAGTCTGATGTAATGCATCGTTTCCCACTTTTATTGAATTTAATGAGTGCGTGATAATTGGAATGGACTTGTGAATGCATGTAGCTACTGGAGTGTTGAAACCCGAAAACCGGTTCAACTGAGTTCGGACCGAGGGGATAGCTTGTGTTACTTATCTCACCGTCGAATCCTAAAGAATGAGTATTTCGAGTCTAGAACTAGCCCTCACTGATTAATTGGTGGTTGCCTTCAAATTGACCCACAGGCTGCAGCGAGGAGGTCCCACCACTAACCTACAAGTTTTGTATCACTTTCCCTCCCAAAGCCAGGAGTTGAGCCAACACCTCAGACATCATATAAGGACAAGAGAGCGAGAGCTCAGGCTCTTTTAGGGGGGGGGGGGATCTGTGCTGATCTGAGGGATTAAGGGTTCATTGATAGCAATTTTTTGGTGGAAAACTCAAAGAGTGGAGGGAAATCACGGGAAGAATAGAAACACCTGATCATCTATGTCCCACGGATCATCAACTTGGATTGTTGGACAACTTTGCCCCGGGGGAAGATCTGAGCAGCTTTGTCAGCCTCATCGGAGTTGGGATGCGTAGTGATGACCGTTTCGCCAAAAAATGAAAATTACAAGAGAAGGTACCTAGCACCGATCAGGATGCGGAAAAGAAAATCAATTAAAATTAAAAAAAAAATACCTTTGGATCCTTCTCCAATCGGTGTTCGCAGATCGGGGCCCGATCACGGATCGGGTCCCAAGAAAACCAAAAAATTCAACAAAAAGAAAGTTTGAACCGGATTTACGAATGGCTGCAGATTGGCCACGACCGATCCGGACATCCCACAATTGAGAATGTTCGCCGTCCGCGACAAAACGACCTTGGCACTGTACGAGCTAACTTTAATATATCAGCATAAATGAGCAAATTTTAAAAATGTTACTTTTGATTCGTGTTATTTAAATTTAAAGCCCGCTAGATAAAATATATATAGCTCCGTTGGGGGGACTTATTTTCACCGGTCAAGCAGTTACGACCGCATGAAACGGACCTTAATTAAGGTCTGGTTCATGTGATCGTAACCACTTAACTGATGAAAATAAGTCCCCCCAACGGAGCCATATGTTGGAGCCTATGTTCCGCATCTCTTGGTTTGAGAATAACAAATATCGTGTTATATTTGATCTTGTATTTTGTGTGTTTATAATGTGCAGGTTGTACATGAACTATTGCTACACATCCCTATGAGTAGTATATTGAATGAAGACGACTCTCTGGAAAGAGATCTAACGTCCCGCGTTAGTTGTTAACGCCCCGCGTTAGTTGTTAACGCCCCGCGTTAACTTTCGTCGAGAAAGAATCCGTCGAGATGAAATGTCGTCGAGAAGAGTCCGTCGAGAAGCCAGAGACAACGCCAGTGTTGACTCTTAACGCTCGCGTTGAGTCCACGAATCTTCCACGATCTAGACGGTTGCACGATCTCAACCATGATGGTGCACGTTCACTAACGCTGGCGTTAACTCTTAACGTCACGCGTTAACTCTCGTGCCTATTTAAAGAACAACCCCTCTCATTCTATGATAGATGATTCCAACATTCTGATTCTTTTGAGAGAGGCTCGTCTACAACAATTAAGAGATCTCCCTTGGGCTAACATGAAGATCTAAAGAATATTTTGAAGGAGAAGGTATACAACGCATATTCTATACAAAGGACGGACGCTTCAAGAACGCCAACTTCTACATCGCTTTCGTCTTCACCTTCAGAATTTCTTGGTGAGTTTCTCTTACTTTACTTTTATCTTGTAATCTTTTATTGTATTATTTTTGTAATTGGTGTGAAGAAATCGTTCGGGGAGAACGTCAGATTCAGGGAATGATTCCGTGGGTAAATTCGACGCGGTTGTTGGCGACTAGGTCCTTGTGCGACTTAGGGGTAATTCGCCGCCTTGTGCGTGGCGACTAGGTCAAGGGTAGATCTAGGGGTGGCTAGAGGCCTTATCTGGGGATAGATAGTCTATAGCCAATCGGTCCTTGGGAGAAGGACCAGTGAAACATCAAAAAGTGTTTTTAATATTCTCGCCTTGATTTCTAGCGTTATTGAAATCAATCATTTGTGTAATTAATTTATTATGAAATAAAATCATGTCTTTTAATGTTCTATTCAATTGATTTTATTTCATCTTCAAGAATGTGTTAAATTATATTTTCATCAAAGCATTTGTGTAATCAATCTCTTGAAATATAATATTCATTTTTATTATCTCTGATTTTCTGGAATTATATTCCATTTAAGATTTCATAAGTAAAATCACTGTGACAATCTTTTTGTGCTAAGGAAAATTTCCTAGAGAGCTAACGCCCAGCGTTAACCCTTAACGACAGGCGTTAGCAGCAGTTAACAAAAAATTATGTTTCTCTTCTTTAAAAAGGAATCGTTAATATAATCTTATCTGGAATATTTAAATATATTTTCTTATAAAATATTCTGAAACTTCAGTCACAAACTCTGATATTTTTAATTAAGATTTAAATTTCATAAAACTATTATTCACCCCTCCCCCACCCTCCCCCCCCCCCCCCCCCCCCCCCCCCCCCCCCCCCCCCCCTCTAAGGGAGCCGTAAGATCCAACACCATAGGTGTGAGCGCAAAAAATTCTTCTAAATATAGAAACGAATTTTTTTATACGTTGATGCAATTTTTCCTATTTGTCAATGCCCATACAGATAAGAAATCATATATTTACTGGTTAATTTTGGTAGATTAGGGCGCTCAAGATATTCTACACTCTTCATCAAGCTTGGAATGAGGGATATATAGTATCTCCAGCTTAGGGGCAGAGCCCTAGGTCGACACGCAACCCGTTAAGGCTTATCGTGTCGGTTCGTACACGCGGACATATTATTTAAAATACGTTAACAATCTCCTCCTATGTCTGCGGTAAACCCGACGACGATTAGGGTGATTTGTGTAAGTTCAACCAAGTCGTGAAAATTACACAGCCGTGTCCAACACCTGCAAAAAACTGATTAGATTCAAATAAAATTGTATGCACGCATAAAGATAAACAGTAAATCTCAGCTGCATCACAGAACAGTCTAAAGCACGATCATAGCACAAGTCCAACAAATATAGTGACTAGAATCAACAAGAGAGCAATAGTCTAAATAGCAAGTGTATCAAAAAGAGCTAAACAGTGCTCTAAGTAGAGATAAAACAAAAAAAACAAATAACACTCTAACTGTCGTCGGCCTCAGACGTCCAGCAAATCATCCTGCTCAGGATCTCATCCTGCCAGTGCTCCTCCATCAACAGCAACTCCTGTAATTTTCAACATAGAATGTCATTAGAAATGAATTCATACTTTGAAAATATACAAGTATCTAGTTCTACAAAAGGAACGTAGTACTTTTTAATTAAGCTTGAAGGAGTACTTAGAGTATTATAGGTTCAACCTCAGAATCTATTATCGGTTTCCAACGAGACGATTTATAAACTTCTAGACACCGCAGCTATATCCGTGTTCCAATATAGAATGTTTGGGTTACTGTTCTTCTATAGCTAAGTGGAGATCATCAAGTTTGGAATGAAAACCCCTTAACAGAAGAAGAGTCAAACCGAGTCAGATTGTGTTATCAAATTTGGAATAACACTCTCCTCCACGGTAAAAGAAGATGAATTCATGTAAAGTTATTAACATCAGATTGGGAATGAAATAACTCACCAGATTCGTACTCAGCAACCAAAACATCAACGGAGCACAACATGCTTGCTTTGACAAAGGAAATTAGGGAAAATCAAAACATCGATGTAGACTAAGGTGATCTAAATCGCATGTAGTCCTATTTTCCCCACTATTTTGATTAACCGGTCTTTGGGCATTCCTTTCGTCAGTGGATCAGCTAGATTATCTTTTGATCGCACATCGACCAAAGAGATAATTCCTTGTTCTTTTAGATAGTTTAGCAGAGCGTGTCTCAGTCGTACATGTCTCCTCTTAGTATTGTAGAGAGCATTCTTAACGACTTGGGCTGCTTCTTGGTTATCACAATACAAGCTCAGTGAGTTGACTTATAACCTAGACGAGGGAATATCTAGTATCAGATTCCTGATCCAGTCTGCCTCTTCACCAGCCGAAGCTAAGGCAAACAACTCGGCTTCCATAAAAGACAATGTTATACAGGTCTGTCTTTTGGATTTCCAAGTGATGGCAGCTCCACCCAGAGTGAATATGTATCCACTGGTAGATTTATTGTTACTGACTTCTGAACACCATGAGGCATCAGAATATCCATCCACAGTAGGTGAGTAACTAGTGTAGCACAAGACGTGATTTTTAGTACCTGATAGGTATTTCATCAGCCTGTCGAGAGCATCCTAATGTTCTTTGCTCGGACCACTGGTAAAGCGACTCAACATGCTAACAGAGAAGACAATGTCTGGTCGAGTACAGCTTGTGGCGTACATGAGACTACCAATTAGTTTGAAATATTTTACTTGATCAATGCTTGTCCCAACATTTGGGCTCAATTTTATATTATGATCGAAAGGTGTCTCTACAGGCCTACAGTTTTTGTATCCCCAGGTTGAAAGAAGTTGCTCAATATAATGAGCCTGACTTAGAGTAACTCTACCTTTATCAACTCTAACCTTCATACCTAATAGGGTATCAACTGGACCGAGGTCCTTCATATTAAATTCTTTTGCGAGTGTGGATTTGATATCCTTTACTACAACAAGATCTGACCCCAGAATCAACATGGCATCGACATATAGACATATGATGACAATTTGATTTGACATAGAGCAGTGGTAAAGGCATTTGTCTGAAATACTGGACTGAAAGCCAAAACTCTTTACCACTTGGTCAAACTTCATGTGTCACATCTTAGGCGCCTGTTTAAGCCCATAGATGGATTTGTCTAATTTGTACACTTTATCTCTTAGATCTGGATGTACATACCCTTCAGATTGTGCCATGTAGATCTCTTCATCAATCTCTCCATTTAAGAAGGCTATTTTGACATCCATCTGATGAACTATGAAGTTCTCGATAGAGGCCAAGGCAAGAAGACTTCTAATAGTGGATAGGTGACACAGTGATGAATAGACATCAACATAATCAATTCCCCATGTTGCTTATAGCCTTTAGCGACTATACGTGCTTTATATCTAGCTATAAACCCATCAATGTGCATTTTCTTCTTCAACACCCACTTGCATCCAAGGACTTTGGCTCCTTTGGGGAGGTCCACTAGATGTCAGGTGTTATTTCGTAGTAGTGAGTCCATTTCATCATCTATGGCTTCTGCCCACATCAGCGAGTCTTTAGATCGCATTGCTTCCTGGTAGGAAAATGGATCATCCTCTAAGTGGTAGGTGACAAAACTTTCACCAAAATTCTTAGGGACTCTATCTCTTGTAGATACTCTAACTAGGATAAGACTATCATCTACAGGTTGGGAAGCAGTGCCAGAAGGGCCAGCTTCAGGTGCTACAGGAGATTCAGAAATCATCTCAGTAGACCCGGAGACGGTTAAACCATGATCTTTGATAAATTTATTTTCAAAGAAAATAGCATCCCTAGATTTTATCACAGTATTGGTGGACAGATCTAGAAACCTATCTGTTGCAATATCTTCTGCACTACCTAGATATACACAAGTTGTTGTTCTAGGTCCCACCTTAGGTCTCTTAAGGTCTTGTATCCTAACATAAGCAATACATCCCCAAGTCTTTATAGTGTCAAACCTACAAGGATGACCATGTCATAGCTCATACAGAGTGGAAGTGAGCTTAGCATGAGGCAACCTATTCAGAATGTGATTTGCAGTTCGGACTGCTTCTCCACAAAAAGAATTAGGCATGCCAGCAGTAAGGAGCATAAAATTTAGCATTTCTATTAATGTTCTATTCTTTCGCTCAGCAATACTGTTTGACTGGGATGAGTAAGGAGCAGTGGTTTCTCGGATTATACCTACAGAGGTACAAAAATCTTGAAACCCTGTTGTAGTGTACTCTCCTCCTCTATCACTTCTAAAACGCTTAATCTTCAGGTTTAACTAATTTTCAACCCGAGATTTGAAGATCTTGAAGATCTTGAAAGCTTTATCTTTCGATTTCAATAGATAGACATGACAATATCTGGAATAATCGTCGATGAACGTGATGCAATACTTCCTTCCCCCACTAGTGGCATGACTCTTAAAATCACAGAGGTCTGAATGTATCAAATCAAGAAGTTGTGTACTCCTAGAAACAGACTTAAATGATTTTCTAGTGATCTTGGTTTGTGCACACACCTTACACTTATCAAATCGAATAGAAAGATCTAAGGGATGTTATGACTCTTAGCTAGATCTCGCATTTTATGTAGTTCACATGTCCTAGTCTGTTATGTAACAATTTAGGATCTATTAAGTTTGAACTCACTTGGTTTATGCTATCATTATTAAGACTAAGGCTATGCATTCTGTTGATCAGATACGCACAACCATAGTAATGGGAATTAACAGTTAAAGTTATTCTACCGCTAGAGGTTGTGAAGGACATTCCCGCTTTATCTAACAAACTCATAGAAATTAAGTTTTTCGTTAAACTAGGAAATACTCTAACATGTAATAAAGTTAAAGTTTTACCTGAAGAGAGGACCAGCTGTGCTGTCCCAGCATGCTTGACTTCAGTCTCTCCTCCATTGCAGTTTTCTACCTTGTCTCTGACCTCAGTTACATCAGTGAGAAGAGCTCTGTCATTCGTCACATGACAGGTTGCACCACTGTCCAGCCACCACTCTGAAGACGCACTGCGGTGACTGCTCCCAATCATGCCCACGAAGGACGTAGGACCAGAGATATCGACCAACATATTTGTTGCATTCTGTGGGGCTTCCTCCTTCTTCTTCGGTCCCTTGCATTCAGCGGCCCAGTGACCCCACTTGCCGCAGTTATGACACTTGCCCTTTTTCCTTTTGAGAGAGGACTTGTTGGCCGGTTGCTGTGCAGAGACTTCACTTTTGGGAGCTGCGGGCTTCCGAGGAGGCTTAATGGGTCGAGAAACGAAGTTGGCAATCTGAGAGGGTTGGCCAGCTTGTTCCAGGCTTTTACCAGCGGCGTTTTGATCTTCGATGTGGATGAACCTTTTGAGTTCATCCAATACGATCATCTCCTTCAGTCTGTGCATTTCAGTCTTGAAAGTATTCCACTCAGGAGGCAGTTTGCTCAGGATCAGACTCATGAACAGGTTATCGGACATGTCGGATTGTTCGTCCTCCAGGTTGAGACACAGGTTCTCCAGATTTATTAATTGAGCACCCTAACCTAACATTCTCAAGATATTCTACACTCCTCATCAAGTTTGGAATGAGGTATATATAGTATCTCCAGCTTATGGGCGGAGCCCTAGGTCGACACGCAACTCGTTAAGACTTATCGTGTCGATTCGGACACGTGGACATATGATTTAAAATACGTTAACAAAATTTTCACACACTTTGTATTTATATACTATTATATAAAGGGAATTGTTATAGGTAGATAGTGTTTAGCTTTATACAAATAGGATTTTTGTGTTTTTTTCAGGACTTCTAATTACTCATATTTACAAACTAGATATATATCCAAAAAAAGAGAAAATATTCACTTATTTAGGACTTCCTCTTCACTCCCGGTCCCGTCTCCTGATTCCGCCTCCTGTGTGCACGCCCAAGCTCGTCGGCGCCTAATATCGACCGAAAACTTTTCAGCGACCACTCCAGGGAGCTTCTTCAAGCCCGGCGACCAGCCCTTCGACGTTCCTATCCTCGACCGCGCCTGTCTTCCAGGTACGTTGCATCGCTCCAGCATCCTTCTGTTCGCAGCGATCGTGGCACGATCGAACGGGGCAAGGGTTTTAGGCGATGGTGGGAATGGTGCAAGCGAGATGGGCAATCAGGGTACGTAGAAGGTCTATTCAACTCAGCGAAGTCATCTAGCAATATTGCATCGAAGCTGAACAAATACGACAGTTGAGGGAGGTGCTCCTCATTCGTTACTAATAGTCTCTTCTGATTTCTTGCCCCTTCGCAATATTATGTCAACTGCATCTATCTGTTTGCCCCCCGCCTGGTTTCCGTGTTAGATGTATACCAATGGCACAATATTACAGTTGATGTGAAATAAGTATTAAGTTCCATTTTCATTCACCAAATCAACAACACTAAGCAATATACACTACAAACAAAAGTATATGAGCAATATGAGACTAAGAGGAGAGAAAAGTTAAAGATTTTGGGCCAGACAACAGACAACAATTCCGCACTTGTTTCAACATGTTGAGTGGTGTTCTGTTGTAATTTTTGAGGGCTGGTAGGATGTAGATGTTGTTGTAGTGATGAGCAAGTAATGAAAAGAGTCTGTGTCAATCTGATATCTAAATTTTATTTATTAATTGCACTTAACGAATATAATGGACGACAAAGAGGATTCGTTCAAAATTTTAAATTCAAGATTTTTTTTTTGTGAATTACATCTTTAATTACATGTTTTTGGCAATGTTTAAATAATAGTTTTCCTACTAATATAATATCAGTTGATTGCATATTAAAAAATTTTGATTTTTGTTTAATTTATACATTGATCTGCATATAACCAAATTTGATCTACTTATAACAATGCCCTATATAAAATACTTAGGCCACCAAGACTGAATAGTGTGTTAGCTACGTATATTCATTGGCCCCAAAGTAGACGATGATACTTTTGTGAATACTATCAAAATTATTAGTCATATCGGTATAAGTGATCTTGTACGGAGAGCTCCATGTGCCGCCGTGATAGTATCCCGATCATGACGGCGCAACGATACTCCTGCTGCAAGCAGCCCCTGGGCAGTCGTACGGGCAGGGGCGCAGTCACTTGTACAAAAAAATGGTAATTTTGAATTAATTTCATGAAATTAATTGAAAACTGTATCTAGCTAGCCTCTGTATGTAGGACATCATTACTTTAATTATTAATTTAAGTGGGACCATGCTCCTTAGTGCATACACCTAGAGCCCATCTGACATGTCTCCGGCCTGCGGCCGCCATTAACTCTCTCTCGGGCTTCACTGTTACCGCCATAACTCTCTCTCGGCCATGTGCCAATTCCCAGCATGCCATTACTAATTCCGGGGCCGACACTCAATAATTTTGTGTGCTTTCGCTGCCGCACATATCTATTCGTACGCAATTCAATAGACTTCGGCGCGCGGCTTTTTTTTACTCCGACGAGTTTGGACAAAAATGTCATCATCATTGATTGATTGTATGTTTGACCGTCATCAAAAAAATAAAACTAAGTTTGAACATAAAAGTGGATGAAGTTCCTTCGGTGAGGTCGGACGTTCACGAACGACGGTTCTGATCATAACCACCGCGTTCGTGACCGCCACCGCCATGCCAAACTGAGCCTTATAGATGCGCTTTGTGTTGGAACCTTAGTTTTGATTTGAGTTAGGATCCACCTTTAATGTCTAAGTTTCTATCATAACATATCTTATAACTTAGATCAAATCCCATTAAGAAAGAAGACTGAAAATAGAAATAATGAATAGGCTGAAAAATAAGAGAAAGATAAAATTTACATAAGTTCTCTGCGTTCGACGAACGGCTACCTGCGTTCGACGAACGGCGCTCTGCGCTCGATGAATGGTATTCATTCTGCGCTCGACGAAATCCAGCTAGCTCAGCGGTCGACGAAGATCACCTATCTCAGCGGTCGACGATCTCGTCTCAGCGGCCGACAATCCCATCTCAGCGGTTCAGAGGTCGACGAACAGCTCAATATTCAGCGGTCGACGATCCAGCCCGTCTCTGCGTTCGACGAAAAGTTGCGTTCGACGATCTCCAGTCTGCGTTCGATGAATATTCAGCAAATGTTCAGAACGACGAATCAAATGATCAGGTCGATGAACTTGAAGCTGAGCTCGACGAAATATCTGCAGCATTATTTTATATCATTCTCAGTTCGACTAATATGCTGTCTGATTTATTAAAGCAATATTTTATTAATTCTATTTATATATATTGCTATATATATTGCTGATTTAATATTACAGCTGTTACAAGTATTAAATGTTATAGCCGTTGGTAGAAACATTAAATGCTATAGCCGTTGCAGCAAGCTAAAGACAGCAAGTTATGTTCTCAAGGATCTGGGAAATAAAAGAGATATTATCTCTTTCCTCTTTTGTCGGCAAGGATTCAAATCAGCCGAACAGATCTCCAGAATATATACAAAAGATAAAAGCAGAGAAGAAATACATGATATAGCAGCTAGCGGCGAAACAGGAAGAAGAGAAAAAGAAGAACAGCAGCAAAAACAGAGAACAACAACATTATTCTATCTTGTCTCGTTTTTGCTAAACTATTTCTTGCAGATCATCTACAACCTGAGACACCAATCAATACTATTTGCTCAGAGATCTAAACTGCAGAAGAAGAAGAAGTAGAAGAGTGTTATTGCAATCTAGAGAAGAAGCTTCATCCACAAGCTGTCATCAATCTAAATCATACAGGGGGAGCTCTCTTCAACATCATCATCAAGAGTCTTCTTAGAAAGAGAAGAACACCTTCAACCTTTTTTTTGTTTTCTTTATTCCTTCCCATCTTGTACAGGGTTATAACTCCCTTCAAAAGTTAACTCCTTTCAAAAGTTAACTCCCGGCGACAGGGCACCTTAGCAAAAACCCGCATCTTGGTTTTGAGCACCTGATCAAAAGCTCTGTGGTGTGTGGACACCTAAACAAAAATACCTTGGTGTGAGGGCACCTGATCAACAACCTCCTAGTGGATTCCTGCCAGTGGGTAGAAGAGTAGATGTACCCAGGTTGATTGGGGAACTACTATATATCTTGTGTCATCTGGTTTGCTTGTTATTTTTATTTCTTTATATGTTTTCTTATTTGTGCTGTATTGATGTGCCTTCTAGGTGTTTGATTTTATTACTCACTCAGCACACTTATATATATATCATTATTTTGAAATAAACTTAAACAAAAGCTTTAATATTAAGAACTAAAACTCACTTTCAATTGGTATCAAAGCATATCAATTGACTTTCAATTGGTATCAGAGCAGGTTAATTTTATACACAGGCTAACACCTGAAATCACAAAGATCACTTAGTTCTTATTTTTAAAAAAAGTTTTTTTTTCTAAAAGTTAATGACACAAGCAGATTTTTCATTTTCAGATCCACCAATTTGTAATTTGGATAGATTTACTTTATGACAAGCTAGAATTAAATTATATATGAATGTCATAGATGAAGAAATTTACAATTCCATTTTGACAGGACTTCCATCTACAACTTCTTTAATAGATGATCAAGAAAAGCTGATCAGTGCTGATGTCATGGCCATGAACATATTAGCTAAATCAATGTCAAAAGACATTCTTCAAAAAGTGGCTGATTGCACTTCAGCAAAAGCCATCTGGAACTCCCTCTCAAGGATGGTAAATGAATCCTCTTCTACATCTTCAACTAATTATATGTTTGATGTAGAACCATCATCTACTTTAAGTGAAGAAGAAGAAGAAGAACAAAATGCCAGAAGATTCTGCATGTTGGCCATATATGGCTCAAACTACTACTCAGATGCAGAATCTGAATCTGAACCAGAAAAGGTAACTGAGGTAACTTCAATTCCTAATTTTACCTCTGATCCTTTCAAATCTGTTCTCAAATCACCATATACAGAATTAATAAAATCTGAAAATAGAATCAGAAAAGAGCTAACAATAAACAAATTAACTTATGATAAAATTAAAGAAAATTTGAAAATATCTGAAGAACAAATTCATTCTTTAAAAAATAAGTTAATTAAGGCTGAAAAGTTTAAACAATCTTTTAAAAAGAAAATTTTTCATGTTCAGCAAAATCAAAATAAATTTTCAAATTTCTATTTCAATGAGATAAAAAGGCCAATATATCTAATTACAAGGCATTTGTGTTTATCTATTTTAAAACCTCTATAATTAAACAGCAGTTATATGATTCTTTTGAATTTTCTATCTTAAAACAAAGTCAGATAAACTTCACATTCTTACAGATTTTCTCCAAAATCAAGTTGAGCATTCTACTCAGATTGCATAGATCAGAAATGATCAGAGCACTAAGTGTGAGTCTCTTCTGATTAAGGGGATTCTATAGAAGGAAGCTATCAGGCAATGTCTTTTTGATTTTAAAATTCTTAGAATCCAATAACAGCTAGCAATTCACATCATTAAAATCATATTTAAATCAAAATCTAAGAAATCAGAAATTGCTTGGTTTTAAAAAGAAATTTAGAAATAATCTCTGACCCTTAAGCTTCAAAGACTTTTTATGCTTAGGTATCCTAAACCAAATAGGGGGAGATTGTTAGAACCTAGTCTTAATTTGGATTAGGATCCCAACTCAAATAGGGGGAGATTGTTGGAACCTTAGTTTTGATTTGAGTTAGGATCCACCTTTAATGTCTAAGTTTCTATCATAACATATCTTATAACTTATATCAAATCTCATTAAGAAAGAAGGCTGAAAATAGACATAATTAATAGGCTGAAAAATAAGAGAAAGATAAAATTTACATAAGTTCTCTGTGTTCGAAGAATGGCTACCTGCGTTCGACGAACGGCGCTCTGCGCTCGACGAATGGTATTCATTCTGCGCTCGACGAAATCCAGCTAGCTCAGCGGTCGACGAAGATCACCTATCTCAGCGGCCGACGATCTCGTCTCAGCGGTCGACGATCCCGTCTCAGCGGTTCAGAGGTCGACGAACAGATTGGTTCAGCGGTCGACGAACAGACCCCGTCTCAGCAGTCGACTAAAAGCTGCGTTTGACAAACTCAAGTCTGCGTTCGACGAACAGCTCAATATTCAGCGGTCGACGATTTAGCCTGTCTCTGCGTTCGATGAAAAGTTGCGTTCGACGATCTCCAGTCTGCGTTCGACGAATATTCAGCAAATGTTCAGAACGACGAATCAAATGATCAGGTCGACGAACTTGAAGCTGAGCTTGACGAAATATCTGCAGCATTATTTTATATCATTCTCAGTTCGACTAATATGCTGTCAGATTTATTAAAGCAATATTTTATTAATTCTATTTATATATATTGTTGATTTAACATTACAGCTGTTGCAAGCATTAAATGTTATAGCCGTTGGCAGAAGCATTAAATGCTATATCCGTTGCAGCAAGCTAAAGACGGCAAGTTATGTTCTCAAGGATCTGGGAAATAAAAGAGATATTATCTCTTTCCTCTTTTGTCGGCAAGGATTCAAATCAGCCGAACAGATCTCCAGAATATATACAAAAGAGAAAAGCAGAGAAGAAATACATGATATAGCAGCTAGCGGCGAAACGGGAAGAAGAGAAAAAGAAGAACAGCAGCAAAAACAGAGAACAACAACATTATTCTATCTTGTCTCGTTTTTGCTAAACTCTTTCTTGCAGATCATCTACAACCTGAGACACCAATCAATACTATTTGCTTAGGGATCTAAACTGCAGAAGAAGAAGAAGCAGAAAAGTGTTATTGCAATCTAGAGAAGAAGCTCCATCCACAAGCTGTCATCAATCTAAATCAGACAGGGGGACCTCTCTTCAACATCATCATCAAGAGTCTTCTTAGAAAGAGAAGAACACCTTCAACCTTTTTTTGTTTTCTTTATTCCTTCCCATCTTGTACAGGGTTATAACTCCCTTCAAAAGTTAACTCCCGATGATAGGGCACCTTAGCAAAAACCAGCATCTTGGTTTTGAGCACCTGATCAAAAGCTCTGTGGTGTGTGGACACCTAAACAAAAACACCTTGGTGTGAGGGCACCTGATCAACAACCTCATATTGGATTCCTACCAGTGGGTAGAAGAGTAGATGTACCCAGGTTGATTGGGGAATTACTATATATCTTGTGTCATCTGGTTTGCTTGTTATTTTTATTTCTTTATATGCTTTCTTATTTGTGATTTGTTGTTGTGCCTTCTAGTTGTTTGATTTTATTACTCACTCAGCACACTTATATATATCATTATCTTGAAATAAACTTAAACAAGAGCTTTAATATTAAGAACTAAAACTCACTTTCAATTGGTATCAAAGCATATCAATTGACTCACTTTCAATTGGTATCAAATCATATCAATTGACTCACTTTGTTTGTCCCTCTGAATATCTCCATCGAAAAAGTGTTCTCTTTTGATGCCCGAGTTAATAATTTCTCTGAACCACTCTCATGGCATTTTAGTTTTTTGAGTGAATGGGAAGTTGCTATATATTGTTAAGGTATATTTATATATGGTATAGTATTCATAACGGGTCGTCGGGAATTTATAGTTTCGTCCTATAAATATCCCTGACAGGGGCAACATGTATCGTCGGGAATTTAGGGTTTCGTCTTATAAATACCCCTAATGTGGGCAACGTGTAAACCGTTCCAAACTAGACGGTCCCACGGGATGCTTCGAGCATACTAACATTCTTGAAATTTTTTCGTTGGTGTGCCCTAGCCCCCGCTCCCGTGAGAAGTTGCCGCCTTGTCTTCGTCACCCGATCGTTGCTCCAGGCGGGATCTTCCCGTTGCTCTTCGTCGTCGATCGAGAAGAATCCTGACGCCGCTAACGCGATCGAGAAGAAGTCGCCGTTGCTGCCGACCGACGTCGTCATTCCATCTAGGTCTCGATCCTGGATAGCTTCAGCAGGTTTTCTCTCCCATTGATCGTCGTCGCCCACCCTTTCTCTCCCGCGATCGAGAAGAAGGCGCTGCCCCTCTCACCTTCGGCGTTCCCTAGCAGCGATCCCAACGCCATCTTTAGAGATTGCGCCCTGTCGTCGGAGATCCATATCGTCGCCAAGGTCTTCGTTGCCGATCAAGAGGAGGGAGCAGCACACGATCCAGTCGTATATACTATCGGATAACTAGCCGTGTATACGATCAAATCTAGTCGTATACACGATCAGATCTATCCGTATATACGATCCCGTTTGTGCGTGCCGCCACCGCTCCAGATTTGTTGTTGCGGCCACCGTCGTGCCGTTCCAGGTCAGATCTCCTCTTGTAGAGAAAAGTTTGTTGCCGACCACAAGGAGCCAGTTTTTGCAAAGGATCTGGAAAGACGTTACATAATGTCGAAGGGAAACAGTCTCTCTTCCCCTGTGCCGATGATCAAGTTGGAAAAATTCTCCAATTCAGAGTTCAATGTCTCAAAGTGGAACACCCAGTTCGGTATGAAGTATTTGAATATTTTCTATACACTGCAATCTGATTTTGCAAACTTTGAAGGAGGAAAAGATGAGGCTCATAGTATCAACGACGAAGATTTTTGTCGTGATTACTGATACGGTGAAAATGAGTGTTACGCAAGTGCACGTGACGATTCAAGTAATAAAGTGTAAGTAAGATCGTCTTCACAGGGAAGTGTTAATTTAACGCTCACAAGTACTAA
The DNA here is from genome assembly GCA_033032865.1 of Dactylorhiza incarnata. Classification (NCBI taxonomy): domain Eukaryota; kingdom Viridiplantae; phylum Streptophyta; class Magnoliopsida; order Asparagales; family Orchidaceae; genus Dactylorhiza; species Dactylorhiza incarnata. The sequence continues at coordinate 4,063,273 of JAWHQI010000163.1, read as the reverse complement.
TATTATCCTTTTCTTTGAATCCAAGTAAATAATTTAAAAGTTGGTTGCGTGAAGAGAAATTAAAATAGGAAAATAACTTTAATTAATTAATTCAATGAGTTTTTATTTTTATTTTTGAGAAATACCAATTTTTAGAGAAGGCTTTGCATGTGGATTTCCTAAGTTTATGTGATATGAAATTTCAAAAGATTTAGTTAAATATTTGTACAATTATTCTCCTGATGCAAATTAAATGTAGGACTCATTACCTCTCGGTCTCCAAAATCCGTACACAACGACTAATCATGAAGAAAGTGAAATCTCTTTCTACTTCCAATGATTAAATTAGAATATGCGAATTACTTTCGTCACTCCTCTCTCGAATTTCGCGACGCAGTATTTGGATGAAAACTTTTTGGTTAAAGATTTATGTGGTTCCTCTCTCGATTTATTCCACATAAGAAAATGGTTTGTATAACCTTGCGTGCAACTCCTCTCTCGATTTATGAATACACTCCAAAGAGATATACAAAGCTTGACACAAAATCTTCAAAATGTAATCGCACACTTAAAACGGACAAAGAATTGAAGCAAATAATTTAACAGAATTGTGTTCTAATACATATCACAAAAGACAAAGTATTTTTCCACACACAAAGCTACAGATTTTAGTTCATGCTAATTGGACTAAAATAACAAATAAGAACATCCTTACAAGACATGCTCAAAGACATGGTTGAAGAAGGTAAGTTTTTCACTCCAAAGTTGCAATATCTCTCTCCCGGATTGGAATGGTTCGGCTCTCCAAGTAGGAAGAATTCTCCTTGTCGAAAATATCTTTTCTTTTCTCCTCAATTTCGTTCTCTCTCATTGCTCTCCCTTCCCTCTATTTTATAATTCAAATTAAGTAACTTCCCGGTTTTCAATTCTTGTAACCGACATCTTCTATATTTAATTCTCCTCTTTAGAATCACATAATCAGCCTTCTAATTCCGTCTCCAGCCAGCTGTCCGCCTGTGCATAACTGCTGCCACCTCATCATATAGTTTTAAATAGTTGCGCCTTTTATGCCATGTTGGCAACCCCCGCTTGTTGTAACCTTGTTGTAACCTTGTTGCGACAAATCCGTCTGCATTAATTATTCCTCCATTTCTTTTCTTTCCATCCTGAACACTGATTTAATTCCTGCATATTAAACTCGAATTTAAGTAGAATCTCCATGAAATAATTACTTTGTAATTTATAATTAATTAAGTTTATTATATCTAAGTTTCATATTAATATTCATCATTTCATAGTGCAAAATGTGTTATTTATAGACTAAATAACTTCTATTTTGGGAAGTTATCACACCCCCACACTTAGCTTTTTGCTAGCCCCTAGCAAAACTACATACAAAATTTTTGATTCATATGAGCTTGCATGCTCAAGATTTATAATATAAGGAGGCTAAGCAAGCAACAACATTGTATAATTTGCCAAATAAACATATTTTAGTAAGCTAGGGAAATAGTGGGAATAATGTTCAAATGAGACTTCACATAGTGTGTGTGTGCGATTCTCTTTTAAATCAATCGTTCCTATCCAAATTAATACATTTAAACATCTATAAAAAAAATTTCTGAGTAGAACAATGCTAATAACCATGATTAGTCCATTACAACAATAATTTAGTAAAAACAAGGAATGGAAATGATTCTCAACAATATGATCTTTTATAACAAATGAGAAAGGATTTTCAAAAAGCAACAATCCCCTAGTGCTTAGGTCATGAAGGCACTCATATATTACTTTTTTATGTACTCATGATAGGGATCTTTCCAAATATTTGAGTGCTTACTTAGGCCACGTATCACTATGGTACTAATTTTTTTTTCTTTTTATATATATATCATCATAATAGGGATCATTCCAAACATATGCATGTTTAGGCCACATATCATTATGAGACGTTTTTTTTAACATACATTCACATAGCAGGGATCATTCCAAGTAAGCAAGCAAATATCCAGGCCACATATGACCATAAGCAAATTTGATTTTTTATCATTTTTTTTATGATTTAACACACTAGCATGGATGTCACTTGAGAAAATCCACAAGATTAATATTCAAGAATGAAGTTGATTTTCCAAGATGATAGCAAGTGATGGTTCGATAAATGATATTTACTAGTTCATTATTGCTTTGGACTAAACAATGCTTATTAGGCTCTTGACTACTTTTGAATTTAATTTTTATAGAAATTTAAAATATATACAACTTGTTTTAGAGCTCATGAAATAAAGAGAAGTAGTGTTCAACGAATTTTTCAAAAGAATACTACCATTATTCCCTAACTTTGGAAAATAAATATACATTCATTTGGCAAAATAATTATCCTTGCTACTTATGAAAATAATAGGGTGGTAAAATTTTATAATGACAAAAGTTATCAAATATAACCAACCCACCCCCACACTTTAGAATCTAACTTCCCTCAAGTTAAAACAGATGTATTCATATAACGGTATAAATTGAACAAAATACTCCCCTTCCAAACATAGGAGTATGTTGGATCCATTCAACTAGCTCCAAGCTCCATGTAGTAGAAGACCTTGGGCTCGGCATGTCTCATTTTCCTACAACATAAACTTACCAAAAACAATACATGCATAGCAATATCCCAATAAAATATAATATTCAGCAGCATAATGATCAACCACAAGTAGCCACATGTGGGTCCTAGCTTCCACAACAATATTCTTTCAGAAAAACATAACCAACCCAGCAGAATAGTGTAGAAATTAACAATCAAAACACATATATGGTTCAAGCAAAAAGCAGTAATTATGCAAAGAAATTATATTAAAAATTAAAAACAGCTTCCTATTCTACATTTTATTAGGTTGCCTCTCATCCAGCGCCTAATTTAAAGTCCCGACAGGACCTAATGATAGTGTTTATGCTAATATGGTTACCACCGCCTCACATTACTCATTTTGTTGGAAATATATCTTAAGGCGTTGTCCATTGACTTTAAATTCAGATTTGTTTTTCTCATTTTGTATGGTCACAACCCCATATGGGTGTACCTTTGTTACACGAAATGGTCCCGACCACCTAGATTTTAGTTTACCCGGGAATAATCTCAACCTTGAATTATATAATAATACTAATTGTCCTTCCCGGAATTCCTTAGGTGAAATCCTAGCGGCATGCCATTTCTTCGTCCTTTCTTTATAGAGCTTATGATTCTCATATGCATGAAATCATATTTCATCGAGTTCGTTTATTTGGGCTAAACGATTTTTATCTGCATTATTAAAATCAAAATTCAATTTCTTAATTGCCCAAAAAGCTCTATGCTCTAGCTCAACCGGTAAGTGACATGCCTTACCAAATATCATCAGATATGGAGTCAACCCTATAGGTGTTTTGAATGCAGTCCTATAAGCCCAAAGTGAATCATTCAACTTGTGTGACCAATCCTTACGGGTTGTACTCATTGTCTTTTCTAAGATTGATTTAATTTCTCTATTTGAAACTTCGGCCAAACCATTGGTTTGTGGGTGGTAAGATAAGGCAACTTTATGTGTTATCCCATATTTATTTAGCAAGGATTTAAAATGATAATTGCAAAAGTGTGCCCCCTCCCCATCACTAATGATAGCCCTTGGTGTGTCGAACCTACTAAAAATACGTGACTTTAGAAATTTTAGTACGGATTTTGCATCACACTTTTGAGTTGAAATTGCCTCCACCCATTTGCTAACATAATCAACCGCTAGTAGAATGTAAAGATGTCCATTTGAATTCACAAATGGACCCATAAAATCTAACCCCCAAACATCAAATATCTCAACTTCTATGATGTTATTAAGGGGCATACTCGCTCCTTTATTCATATTACCGGTGCGTTGGCACCTATCACATTGTTTTACAAATTCATGGGAGTCCCTAAATAAATTTGGCCAATAGAATCCAGCTTCTAAGACCTTCATAACCGTCCTAAGTCCTTGAAAATGTCCTCCATAAGGAGATGCATGACATTTGTGAAGGATACTTGGGACTTCTATTTCGGGGACACATCTACGAATCATTTGATCGGCATAAATTTTAAATAAATGTGGTGCATCCCATAAATAAGATTTCACTAAATGAAGGTGTACAATCCTGAATTCGCCGAGTGTTTTTCCAAGACCCAGGAGTCCCTTAGAACATTGTGTGGTAACATAGGCCCAGGCAGGAAGAGTAGGGGCAGAGGGGGCGAGCAGGGTGGGATCCAGCCCCTAGCTCGCCCCGGAGCCCTTAGGGGGCGAGCCAGGAGGGGGCCAGGCCCCTGGCTCGCCCCAGAGCCCTTAGGGGCGATCCGGGAGGGGGCCAAGCCCCTGGCTCGCCCCAGATCCCTTAGGGGGCGAGCCGGGAGGGGGCCAATCCCCTGGCTCGCCCCAGATCCCTTAGGGGGCGAGCCGGGAGGGGGGCCAGCCCCCTGGCTCACCCCAGAGCCCTTAGGAGGCGAGCCGAGAGGGGGCCAAGCCCTTGGCTCGCCCCAGATCCCTTAGGGGGCGAGCCGGGAGGGGGCCAAGCCCCTGGCTCGCCCCAGAGCCCTTAGGGGGCGAGCCGGGAGGGGGCCCAAGCCCCTGGCTCGCCCCAGAGCCCTTAGGAGGCGAGCCGGGAGGGGGCCAAGCCCTTGGCTCGCCCAAGAGCCCTTAGGGGGCGAGTCGGGAGGGGGCCAAGCCCTGGCTCACCCCAGAGCCCTTTAGGGCTGAGCCGGGAGGGGGGCCAGCCCCCTGGCTCGCCCCAGAGCCTTTAGGGGGCAAGCCGGGAGGGGGGCCAGCCCCCTGGATCGCCCCAGAGCCCTTAGGGGGTGAGCTAGGAGGGGGCCAGGCCCTTGGCTCACCCCAGAGCCCTTAGGGGGCGAGCCGGGAGGGGGCCAAGCCCCTGGCTCGCCCCAGAACCCTTAGGGGGCGAGCCGGGAGGGGGGGCCAGCCCCCTGGCTCGCCCCAGCTCCGAAGTAGGAGGCGGTCTGCGTTTAGCGTCTCAGAACAGCGGGACTTGGCTATCCGCAACCACTTCTGGGGGTATGTTGGTATTTTCAGGGACCGGTTTTTGGTTATTTGCAGCCCAACTTTAGAAATCCTATAAATAGGATCAAGGGAGCATCATTTGGAGGCAGGGTCATTCTAGGCTAGCTCTCTCCCTCTCTTTCCCTCCCCAAGTCTCTCTAGTGGATGAGGAGAGCCTCCAATGGTGCCCAAGCTTAGTAGTGGCTTGGGAGGGGAAGTTCCTAAGGGGCTTCCGGGTATGTGGCGGGACCTCCCCACTAAGCCCTTGGTCCAGTCCATAGTTCCTCAACCTTCAACCTAGAGCTCTCCCTTGGGGGGAGTAAGGGTTGGTCGCCCCTCATCTCGGTGGGGGCCCCGAACTCCACAGAGGCCGAGAAATCGGTTTCAACATTTTGGTACTGTGAGGTGGAGGATCCGACCCAGGTCGCTCGCAGCCCCCGGTGGCAGGGGTGACGTTGGAGATGTTCGAAAATTTCAAGCAAGAGGTCTCACAGACCTTCCAGGTTGCTTTCGCCATGATAGGCGAAGGCAAAAGAAGAGATGGTCCAGGGGTCCCGCCCCGGCAGATGGGCGAGGGAACTCTCGACCAACAGTCCAGGGAAGAGGTACCGGTAGGAGAAGAGGGGGTAGGTGCCATACCCCCACTCGCCCATCCCCTTCAAGGGGGCGAGATCAGGAGGGAGGCGCCCTCCCAGCTCGCCCCGCCCCTTCAGGGGGGCGAGCTCAGGAGGGAGGCGCCCTCCCAGCTCGCCCCGTCCTTTCAAAGGGGCGAGCTCAGGAGGGAGGCGCCCTCCCAGCTCGCCCCGCCCCTTCAGGGGGGCGAGCTCAGGAGGGAGGCGCCCTCCCGGCTCGCCCCGCCCCTTCAAAGGGGCGATCTCATGAGGGAGGCGCCCTCCCAGCTCGCCCCGCCCCTTCAAGGGGGCGAGCTCAGGAGGGAGGCGCCCTCCCAGCTCGCCCCGCCCCTTCAAGGGGGCGAGCTCAGGAGGGACGCGCCCTCCCAGCTCGCCCCGCCCCTTCAAGGGGGCGAGCTTTGGAGGGAGGCGCCCTCCCAGCTCGCCTCGCCCCTTCAAGGGGCGAGCTCAGGAGGGGGCGCCCTCCCAGCTTGCCCCGCCCCTTCAAGGGGGCGAGCTCAGGAGGGAGCGCCCTCCCAGCTCGCCCCGCCCCTTCTAGCCCAGTCCCAAAAGGGGGCGAGCAGGGAGGCATCCGACCCCCATTCGCTCCACCCCAAAAGGAGTCGAGTGAATGTTGATGGTCGAGACCACCCCGGGTGGAGGCTATCCAATAGCCCGGCGAGCGCAGAGGCCAGCAAGTCGACTCCGCGAGAGCAAGGAAAGGGGAACTTCAAAAGGAAAAGATTGAACTACCCAAGGTGGAGGCAGGGACCAAGGGCACCCCCTCCACCGCCTCCGCAAACTATGGCGATTGGCGGGGGAAGAAGGAGGAGAGCCAGGAAAGCAGAAAGAAGAGGAAGAGGAGGGGGTAGGGTGGAGTTATCCTACTGTGACTTCCACCAGGAAGAAGGTCACGCGACATTCACCTGCCCCGAGTTTTTGGAAATAAGGGAGGCAATGGGTCCGATGCAACAACGACACTAGCCAAAGGGGATCGAGGAGGACAGGACCTAGGATGTTGGAGACGAAGAAAGGATATCCCGAGCTAAGTGGTGGCGACCAAAAATGCTTGTACCAGTAAATCCACGTAGTGCGATGCTTTGTTTTCATACTTAGTTCCTTTTTCTTGCATACAATATTATGACTAGCAAGGTGGTATATGTTTGGTTCTAGAATGCCCCAGATCGATTCCGCTCCCGGGCTCTCACTAGATGGGGGGTTCAGGTTGATCTCTGGAGAGGCTGGCAAGGTGGTATATGTTTGGTGCTGGAATGCCCCAGATCGATTCTGCTCCCGGGCTCTCACTAGACGGGGGGTTCAGGTTGATCTCTGGAGAGGCTGGCAAGGTGGTATATGTTTGGTGCTGGAATACCCCAGATCGATTCCGCTCCCGGGCTCTCACTAGACGGGGGGTTCAGGTTGATCTCTGGAGAGGCTGGCAAGGTGGTATATATTTGGTGCTGGAATGCCCCAGATCGATTCCGCTCCCGGGCTCTCACTAGACGGGGGGTTCAGGTTGATCTCTAGAGAGGCTGGCAAGGTGGTATATGTTTGGTGCTGGAATGCCCCAGATCGATTCCGCTCCCGGGATCTCACTAGACGGGGGGTTCAGGTTGATCTCTGGAGAGGCTGGCAAGGTGGTATATGTTTGGTGCTGGAATGCCCCAGGTCGATTCCGCTCCCGGGCTCTCACTAGACGGGGGGTTCAGGTTGATCTCTAGAGAGGCTGGCAAGGTGGTATATGTTTGGGGCTGGAATGCCCCAGATCGATTCCGCTCTCGGGCTCTCACTAGACGGGGGGTTCAGGTTGATCTCTGGAGAGGCTGGCAAGGTGGTATATGTTTGGTGCTAGAATGCCCCAGATCGATTCTGCTCCCGGGCTCTCACTAGACGGGGGGTTCAGGTTGATCTCTGAAGAGGCTGGCAAGGTAGTATATGTTTGGTGCTGGAATGTGATAACTTCCCAAAAGGAAGTTATTTCATTACTTATTTTATTCTAATTTCCATTAAAAAGAGGAAATTAATCCCCAATTATAGAAAATATGTTTAAATATCTTATTAATCAATATTGGACTGATTTTGGTCATTTTCCATGGTTTTCTATCTAAGATTGGTCAAAGGATTCAAGTTGAGGAAGCAATGGATCATTTATTGCTGATGCAGAAAATAGGTTGCAACGCCAAAAATTAGCAGGTTGCAACGTGACGACGAAATTCAGATTTTGAATTTTAAAAAGAGGCGCCTACGTGTATTTCCAAAGGAGGCATCCCTTCAGATTTGGAATGGAAGTTAAGAGCACGAAATTACTGGAGAAAAGGGAAGATTATTCTTGGGGAGAACGAGAGGGAAAAGAGAAGGGAGAACTTGGAGGTCTTCTTCCTCTGGAAGAATTCGGCTAGGGCTTGGAGCAAGGGGGCTTGAACCATCACTAAGGAGATAGATCTGAATCTAAAAACGTTCCTACATCATTTTGATTTCCTGAATCATGTCTAGTAAGATCTACTTTGATTTGTGGTTTCTCTCTTCCTTCATGAACTAAATTCTTAAGTCTTGCATGTGTGAAGTACCTTAGTTGTGATGATGACTTGATTTTCATTTATAATTTGTGAATGTGTTGATGTTGATCTTTATTAAATTTATGATCTATTCTTGGGGTTTTGGTTTAAGTATCATCTTTAAAGTGCTTGGCAAAAATTCGAGAGATGAGTCGGGCTAAATGAACGTTTGTTTGCACAGCGATATTCGAGAGAGGAGTCATGTAATTTTTAACCAAAACTTCTGTATTTATACTTCATCGCGAGATTCGAGAGAGGAGCGTTGAAAGTGTATCATAAATCTTAATATAATTCCAAGAGAGAGAGAGATCTCCTCTTAAATTAGCAACTGTGATTCTAGCACTTTATGTTATTCTAATTTCATCTAAGTTGGAGACGACTAGAGGATTTGGGATAAATGGATAATGGAGATCGAGAGATAAAGTTATCTAATTTAGAATCGTTGCAAGAGAATCATTGATACTTCATGAATTATCACTTTTATTTGTTGTCATCATAGCAAGGGAAAATCACATGTGAGACTATCTTTCCAAGTGAAGTAAAAGTATTTTAAGTAACCGTAATTAGAGTTGTAATTGTTGCTTTTGAATTATTAAGTTTTATCCACCAATCATTACTACTTGCTTGAATTTAGAGAAAAGACAGAATTAATATTTGTGAGTGCTAAGTTAAGCACTTCCTCGTGGGAACGATCACTTTCTCATCATTTTATTACTTGTACGACACGTGCACTTGCGTATTTATATACACCTTTTGCGGGCGTATCAAGTTTTTGGCGCCGTTGCCGGGGAAGCGCGCTAATTTAGTGTTTTATTTCTCACAATATTTGTGAAACCTTAGTACTTAGAGATCAAGCATTTGTTTGTTCGTGTTATTTGTTTTAATTTATTTGTCTATTTGAGTACTGGTCGGTGTATGTCCAGATATAGGCAAGTAGAACTATTACCTTTGAACTCTGAAATTGAGCGTACCTGTAGACAAAACAGGAGAGACTTTAGAGCTGTCAATATTATTCATCCCGCGATGGATATCCCTGCACCAAATAATGCTAATAATAATAATGATGGTCAGGCGGATCAAAATGTCCAACCGCCAGCACCACCACGTATCACTTGTCACGAGTATAACACACCTCTAAGGGGAGGTTTGCACTTCAGCATTGCTCGAGCAGCAATTGCTGCTAACAATTTTAAAATGGACCCACTAATTATGCAACAAGTGCAAAACAATAAGTTTGGGGGTCTAGGTCATGAAGATGCAAATTCCCACTTACGAACCTTCTTAGCAATTTGCGATATGTTTAAGTTCAATGGAGCATCAGAAGACGCAATCCTGTTGAGAGCATTTCCGTTCTCCTTAGAAGGTAGAGCTAAGGATTGGTTAGACTCGTTACCACATGAGTGTATCACCACATGGGACGAACTAGTCGATAGGTTCTTGAACAAATATTTTCCACCCTCTAAGACTGCAAAACTGAAAAGGGATATTACAACATTTTTACAAGGTAACGGGGAAACTCTTTACGACGCATGGGAGCGTTTTAAAGAGCTGTTGAGAAAATGTCCTCATCATGGGTTGTACCAACACCAACAGGTGTCCACATTTTACAATGGGCTGCAAACTGCAACCATGATTTTAGTCGATGGAGCCGCTGGGGGCTCATTAATGAAGAAGTATCCTGAAGACGCGTATGCTATTTTAGAAGACTTAACATCCAATAATTATCAAGCATACGAGAGACAAACTAATAGCAATCCAGCAGGAGTCCATCAGGTGGACCAAATCACTTCTTTGGCCGCTCAGATGGCGTCGCAGTTCAATTTAATTAACAAAAGATTAGATTCACTCTCAACCCCTACAACTAGTGCCCCGCTCACAGTTGAACAACTAAATCAAATAACTGAAGAAGCAAATTATGTGGGAGGCCAACCAAGACAAATTCCGCCAGGATTTGCCAATCATTATCACCCCGAGTGGCGAAATCATCCAAATTTTTCCTGGAAGAATAATCAAGGGATGAGTCAACCACAAGGTTTTAATCAAAATATGAATCAACTACCTATCAATAACAACTCTCAACCCCAACAAGTAAACTAAAGGAAGATGACTGATGAGTTTATCTTAGGCATGTTTCAAAAGTATGACTCAAAAATGGTAGGAATAGAATCATCGTTAAGATCACTAGAAACTACTATGGGTCAACTTGCAAATTCATTAAGTCAAAGGCCCATTGGAACTCTACCTTCTGATACCACACCCAATCCAACAAAAGATAATCATAATAATCATTGCAAAGCTATTGCACTAAGGAATGGTGTAGAGATCCCAAGTGGGGAGGGGTTGCTTGAGAGAGTTAGGGACGAAGAGACGAGTAAGAAGCCAAGTGAGTCGAGCATATTAGAGAAGGACGAGTTGGGTGAGAAAAATGAGGTGGGAGAGAAACAAAAAGAGAAATTAAATCAAAAGAAAGAAGTAGTCTATCCACCACCCCCATTTCCGTCTAGACTTGCTAAATCCAAACTTGACACACAATTCCAAAAGTTTATGGAGATTTTCAAAAAGTTAACTATAAATATCCCATTTGCTGAGGCTCTTGAGCAAATGTCAAGTTATGCCAAGTTTATGAAGGATATCTTGGCAAAGAAAAGAAAATTTGTTGATAAAGAGATAGTGGCGTTGACTGAGGAGTGTAGTGCTATATTGCAGAAGAAGATGCCACCCAAGCTTAAGGACCCGGGTAGCTTCACAATTCCTTGTTCTATCGGTTTAAACTTTGTTGGGAGAGCCCTATGTGACCTTGGGGCGAGCATCAACCTGATGCCATTATCTATCTATAAGAAGTTTGGTTTAGGGGAGATCACACCTACATCTCTGACTCTACAGTTGGCCGATAGGTCTCTAGCATTTCCCAAGGGAATTGTAGAGGACGTGTTGGTTAAGGTGGATAAATTCATCTTCCCCGCCGATTTTGTGGTACTCGATATGGATGAGGATAAGGATGTCCCCATCATTCTTGGTAGACCATTCTTGGCCACCGGACGAACACTCATTGACGTCCAAAAGGGTGAGCTTACGATGAGAGTTAATGATGAGAATGTGACATTCAACATCCTCAAAGCTATGAAATTTCCGGATGATAAGGGGGAGTGTTTCTCCATTGAGGAAGTGAATGCACCTACACGTATGATGTATGATGAGAATGATTGGGAGCATAAAATCCTGAATGTGTTAACAAATGAAGAAATAGAAGAGGAACCAGATTTAACGGAAACTGTAGAAGCTTTAAGTATTTATGAGCATATACCAAATGTTAACATGTTTGAGTTAATAAGTAGACCAAGTGAGTCTAAGGTCATGAAGCCTTCTATCTTAGAGCCACCTACGCTTGAATTGAAACCGCTACCCGAAAACTTAAAGTATGTTTTTCTAGGTGAGGATAACACACTACCGGTTATTATCGATGCATCTTTAGTTAAGGAAAATGAAGAGAAATTGCTTGAGGTTCTTCATGAGTATAAGGGGGCAATGGGTTGGACCATTGCAGATATTAGAGGGATAAGTCCCTCAATTTGTATGCACAAAATTCTTTTAGAGGAAGAAGCAAAAGAGTCAGTTGAACCCCAACGAAGACTTAGCCCACCAATGAAAGAAGTGGTCAAGAAGGAGATAATCAAATGGTTGGATGCGGGTATTATTTATCCTATCTCCGACAGCCGGTGGGTAAGTCCTGTTCAATGTGTGCCAAAGAAGGGGGGCATTACGGTAGTTAAGAATGAGAGCAACGAGTTGATCCCCACTAGAACGGTAACTGGATGGCGATTTGTATGGATTATCGAAAGTTGAATAAAGCGACTAGGAAAGATCATTTCCCACTTCCATTCCTCGATCAGGTTCTTGATAGGTTAGCAGAAAATGAGTATTTCTGTTTCTTAGATGGTTACTCGGGGTATAATCAAATCATGGTAGCTCCCGAGGATCAGGAGAAGACTACCTTCACCTGTCCTTTTGGGACATTTGCATTTAGGAAAATGCCCTTTGGATTGTGTAACGCTCCTGGCACATTCCAGCGCTGCATGATCGCTATTTTTACTGATCTGATTGATGCGGGCATCGAGGTCTTTATGGATGATTTTTCAGTATTTGGGAGATCGTTTGATGAATGTCTGAAAGTGTTGAAGAAAGCTTTGGATAGGTGCATTCAAACCAATTTGATCCTAAATTGGGAAAAATGTCACTTTATGGTCAAAGAAGGAATTGTTTTAGGACACAATGTGTCAAAGAAGGGATTGGAAGTAGATCGGGCAAAGACAGAGGTTATAGAGAAATTGCCCCCACCAACTAATGTTAAGGGAGTGCGAAGTTTTTTAGGACACGCCGGCTTCTACCATCATTTCATTAAGGATTTTTCTAAAATCTCTAAGCCACTGAGTCATTTATTAGAAAAAGATTCACATTTTAACTTTGATGAGGAATGTCTAGCCGCCTTTCATTCTTTGAAGCAAAGTCTGATTTCTTCACCCATTATTATTTCACCCGATTGGTCTTTACCATTCACCATTATGTGTGATGCTAGCAACTTTGCTGTGTGCGCGGTTTTAGGACAAGTGCGTGACAAGGTCTTTCATACAATCTACTATGCTAGCAAGACGTTGATTGATGCGCAAATCAATTACACAACTACCGAGAAGAAGTTATTAGCAGACGTTTTCGCTTTTGACAAATTTCGTTCCTACTTGGTAGCTTCTAAGGTAATTGCGTATACGGACCATGCAGTGATTCGATTCTTAGTGGAGAAAAAAAAACGCTAAACCTAGACTGATTAGGTGGGTTCTCCTCTTGCAAGAGTTCGACTTAGAGATTAAGGATCGTAAGGGAGCGGAGAATCCGGTATCAGACCACCTATCACGTCTGGAGTATGAGTGTGAGAAAGATGTGGACATAGAGATTAGAGAGAATTTTCCGGATTAGAGGTTGCTGGCAATATCTGAGGCGAGTATGTCATGGTATGCAGACATTGTGAACTACATAGTGGGCAATGTATTTCCCCCAGACATGGACTATCAACGAAGAAAAAGGTTTCTCCACCAGGTGAAATCTTACATCTGGGATGATCCGTGTCTGTTTAAGATTTGTGCTGATCAAGTGATCCGCAGATGCATCCCCGAGGTAGAAGTACAAGGTATCCTAGCGAAATGTCATGCTTCACCTTATGGTGGACACTTTATGGGAGAGAGAACGGCAATAAAAGTCCTAGAGGCTGGTTTCTATTGGCCAACACTATTTAAGGACGCTCATAGATTCGCAAAATGTTGTGATAGATGTCAAAGAACTGGTAACATCAATCGAGGGGATATCATGACAATGACTAATATTCTAGAGGTGGAGGTCTTCGATGTGTGGGGACTAGATTTCATGGGCCCATTTGTAAACTCAAATGGAAATCTTTATATACTTTTAGCTGTGGCTTACGTCTCGAAGTGGATAGAAGCTATAGCCACACCGAAGAATGATGCTAAGGTTGTACTAAAATTTCTTAAGGCTAGTATTTTTTCTAGATTCGGTACACCCAGAGCCATAATAAGTGACGGCGGGGCACATTTTTGTAATACTTAATTTAAATCGCTCTTAAAAAAATATGGAGTCACACACAAAGTCGCCCTTGCGTACCACCCTCAAACAAATGGTTTGGCTGAAGTTTCTAATAGAGAGATAAAATCAATCCTAGAAAAAACGGTAAGCGCAACTCGTAAGGATTGGTCACAAAAACTAAATGAGGCATTATGGGCATATAGGACGGCATTTAAAACCTCGATAGGCCTAACCCCGTATAAAATGATCTATGGAAAATCATGTCATCTTCCAGTCGAATTAGAGCACAAAACATATTGAGCAATAAAAAGGTTGAATATCGATCTCCAAGAAGCGGGCAAGAACAGACTCTTTCATTTGAACGAACTGGAGGAAATCAGGTCTAACGCGTATGAAAATGCTAGGTTGTACAAGGAAAGGACGAAGAAATGGCATGATTTGAGGTTGCGAAGAAAGGAGTTCAAAAAAGGGCAGCTCGTCCTCCTGTATAACTCACGACTGAGATTATTCCCGGGAAAATTAAAGTCACGATGGTCTGGACCTTTTCGGGCGGAGGAGGTACATCCGTTTGGAGTAATCACGATTTGTAATGAGAGAGACGGATCCAAGTTTAAAGTAAATGGACAAAGGTTGAAAGAGTATTATGAAGGTAGTGACCAGCGCGAGGCGATGGTATTAACCTTCAGATGAAAATGAAATAGGGAAAGCGTCCGGCCGGGACGTTTTAAACGAGGCGCTAGGTGGAAGGCAACCCACCATCTCTATTATTTTTCTATCGTTTTTAGTTCGGTTTGTATGTTTTTTTTTATCAATTGGAGGAAAATAGGTGATGGAAGAGATTGCAAAGTAGATCTTGGTAGAAAATAATTTTAGAAAGAAATTTTCCAGAATTTAGGTTGCAACGCAATAATTTTGCGCGTTATAACAAGCCAGGCTCGGCGGTAGCTTTAATTTCTGGCTGTTTGGATTCTGCGTTGCTACACAAAAATTTTGCGCGTTACAACATGCTGGGCTCGGTGATAGCTTTAATTTCTGGCAGTTTGGATTCCGCATTGCAACGCAGGGAAATCACGCGTTGCAACCAGCTAACCTCGGTGGGAGCAATTGAAATGAAAAGGCGGCCGGTTTATTTGAACCGGTTGCCTGTTTCCATTTCCTTTAAAAATGAAAGGCGGGTGCCGGTCTAGTTGAACCGGCCTCCGATTGCTACACTATAATAAAACCCCAACCCCGATATTGCTTTAGGGCACGCGGACACTACACAGCGGAGACTTGGCGGAAGCGAACACTGCACAGCGGAGGGACGTCGTCGCGAGCGGCTATCACAATGATCGACGGCATACCGGCATCGACTTCCTCCACTAACCTCGGGGGCTGCACTTGTTCTCTCATTCCCGCATCTCGATTACGAATCATTAGGTAACACATGGAGCACCTTCCGTTTCCTGTACCGAATACCATTTTGCTATGCTTTTTGCGATGGTGTTTGCGATTTGTTAGGGCTTGTATTTATTTTCGTTTTTTTCTCTTGTGGGTGAAGAAATGTCATCTAAGGGAAAGGTGAAGAAAGGGAAAGGGAAAATCGTGGCTCACATGGGTGATGCAAAATTTGTGAACAATGAGGCGAAACAGTTTTGTGAAACCATCCAATCCATACCGTTTATACATGAACGGGGCTTCAAAATGGAGTTCAGAGGTTGGAGAATTGCTTATGAAGACTAATCCACCAATTAGGTTGGGAGAGTTTATGCCACCCAAGAGGAGAGGCAGTTTATCAGTGGGTTTATGAGTTCTATGCTAACGCTAGGTTCACTGAGGGAGACAATGTTTTAGTTCGAGGCCGCATGATCAACTTTTCCCCAAAGGCTATCAATGACATGTTCGACTTGCACGACAATGAGCTTAATCCGTATGAAGTAGTGCAGCCCATGACCACACTGGAAGAAATAACTGCAGTAGTTTGTTATGGTAAGAAGTCGGATTGGGTATTAAAATCAAAGAAGGCATTGAGGTCCCAATGTTTATCTCGTGAAGCGAAAGTGTGGCTACTATTTATTAATACAGGTATCTTGCCAACAAGGCACGCGAACGTTGTATCCTTCGAACGTATTTCCCTCATCTATGGTATCCTAAAGGGCATAAAGTTTAATGTTGGCCAATTAGTGCATGATAGCATCCGGAAGAAAGTAGGAGAAGAAAAAGCAAAACACCTATGGTTCCCCACATTGATTACCGAGCTATGTAAGAGTGTAGGTGTTGAGGTAAGGGGAGGAGATGCAGTTGCACAGGTGGGCCATCATATCACGGTGACGGTGATAGAGAAGAACATTAAGGTCGCGGATGAGTCCCCGAAGAAGCAAAATGAAAGAATGAAATCAGTTCTCCTGGGGCAATACACAAGACCACCTCCCGGATCCCTGGAGTCGATCACTCTAAATGAAGGCAACCCAGATCAGGCTAGCATTCTATTTATGCAGGATATGGAGTACATGAAGACGTACCAACGGCTTGAGCATTGTTATTTTGATGCCCAACAAGATTACGTGTGTAATGTGCTTGCTCAGCTCATGTACAAGGCTAAACTCCCCATGCCGGTCCCAAGTTATCCCTACGCCAATAACTTTGACAAGAGGGGCTATCTCATGACTAAAGGTCGGGAAAGGTTGGATACTGCCTATGCTGAGGATGACAGTGATGATGTCGTGTCTCATACTGACGATGACGATGACGAAGAGCCTGACGAGGAGGATGAGCCCGAGGAGGATGAGGACGAGATGGAGGAAGATGAAAGCGAGTAGGTGGTAGCTGATTAGTTTTAATTTGAACTGGAAGGGAACATTTTGTTTCATTTTGAATGATTTTTGTTTAATTATGTTTGTGGACAATACTTCTTTAACACTCCTGCTACAATATTGCGTGTTTTATATTCCCTGTTTGCATTATAACATGCATTCCCTTAAATTCGTTGATCAAAGTGATTGGCTACTACATGTTGACTCAGTCAAGTGTCCAGGGCTAATGTTTAGTACTGTCCATACAATGCTCCCTTATTATGATTATGCTTGTGTTTGGTTTCGTGATGTTCTTTGCAGATTTACAAACCCAGTTATACTGGATTGGGCATAAGTCGGACGACGAACTTATGGACTATGACTTCTTTGGAAGCTTGTTATGGAACACGCAGAAAGATATGAGGAGAGTATTTGCTTTCACATTGTTCTTCCTTCTAGTACCGTTAAATTGTCATTTACTTTTCTCCTCTACTTTTTCATTAATATAGTTGCTAAGGACTAGCACTGGTTTAAGTGTGGGGGTGGGTAGAGTTCAACCCCTACTGCTTGGATAAGGACTTATTTATTTATATATGCGAACTCAATAACTCCGTCTTTGTTTTTGCAATTTAACCTATAGGACATTCTTGTTATCCAATGATAATCGAGTGGTATGGTCGGTTAATCAAACGATTTCAGTCACATAATTTGAAATTAGTGAGAATTTTTTTTGGTAAAACGCTCTTAAGTCTGATTTAGGCACAATTTTCCTTGAAATAGTTTACTTCAAAACCTAGCTTTTGATATGGCTTTCTAAAATATTATGGGAATGAGTGAGTAAGAACTGAGTTAGCGATGTTGGCTGAAGCATGGGTTTATGTAGTTAAACCATTTTAACCCTCAACTACAATCTTTGTGCTTGAACTCTTTTCTTGATGATACGTATTATTCCATGCTCACTTTCTCAATATTCTTACTAGTTACGTCTTAGTATATTAGCCATTTTATGGGTGTTTAATTTCAAAAAAAAATGGTTGAGATTCATAGTGATATGGGCCTAAGTATATGTATACATACCTGGAATGATCCCTACTATGCTAGTAAATAAAAAAAATATATCTAAAAAAATGCATCATAGTGATATGTGGCCTAGGTATATACACTTATACTTGGAATGATCTCTACTATGAATAAAAAAAAGTGAAAATGTCAATAAACCCCATGATTTGGTGAATTATTATGATTACGAACTAAGGGAATGTCTTTCTGCTATCAACATCAGTCTTGAACGCTTATCCAAGTCAATTCTACTCTCATTTGAACTACTGATCTTTGTGTAGGCTCAATCAATAATTTAGCTATTCTTATCCTTCCCTATGTTGCGGAGATCCAATGTTAAAAGATGTTTAGGAGTAACTAATTTTAAGAAAAAGCACACACAACACTTATGACTTTATTTGAGCTTTACCTTTCATTCGAGCTAATGAATTTGTGAATGATTGAATTCATATTGATTTATTGGCTTATCAGTTGAGTAAAGCGGATTTCATTAATATGCCTTAGTTAATTTGTTGTTAAGGATGTGCGATTATCTGAGTTTGCACAATTTCATCAGTTCTTTATTCAAGTTTTGAATTGATTATTTTGTTGCTAGGGACTAGCAACTGACTAAGTGTGGTGGGGTGATAACTTCCCAAAAGGAAGTTATTTCACTACTTATTTTATTCTAATTTTCATTAAAAAGAGGAAAATAATCCCCAATTATAAAAAATATGTTTAAATATCTTATTAATCAATATTGGACTGATTTCGGTCATTTTCCATGGTTTTCTATCTAAGATTGGTCAAAGGATTCAAGTTGGGGAAGCAATGGATCATTTATTGCTGATGCAGAAAATAGGTTGCAATGCCAAAAATTAGCAGGTTGCAACGTGGCGACGAAATTCAGATTTTGAATTTTAAAAAGAGGCGCCTACGTGTATTTCCAAAGGAGGCATCCCTTCAGATTTGGAATGAAAGTTAAGAGCACGAAATTACTGGAGAAAAGGGGTGATTATTCTTGGGGAGAACGAGAGGGAAAAGAGAAGGGAGAACTTGGAGGTCTTCTTCCTCTGGAAGAATTCGGCTAGGGCTTGGAGCAAGGGGGCTTGAACCATCACTAAGGAGATAGATCTGAATCTAAAAACGTTCCTACATCATTTTGATTTCATGAATCATGTCTAGTAAGATCTACTTTGATTTGTGGTTTCTCTCTTCCTTCATAAACTAAATTCTTAAGTCTTCCATGTGTGAAGTGTTGGAGTTGCCATTGTGATCTAGAAGTGGTCAAACATGTAATCTCACTGCCAACGCGATATGAGCCTGCAGGGTCGCACATAAGAGCATGTGGAGAAGTTGGAAGATTGACTGTGTTGGTAAAGGTTACCAATCACCATATATATAGAATGGGGAAGTCCAGCAAATGTTGCTGTCTGAATTCGTCGGATATGATTCGTCGGATTCGTCGGGTTTACACGGATTGGATTCGTCGGATATGATTCGTCGGATTCGTCGGGTTTACACGGATTGGATTCGTCGGATTTGTCGGGATTCGTCGGGTCATTCCGTGGAAACTCGACGAACTGTGACAGAGATCCTCCACTCGACAAAGTGTTGTCGTCTGTCTGGATTCGTCGGAATTCGTCGGGATTCGTCGGGTCATTCCGTGGAATCTCGACGAATTATCACAGAGAGCCTTGACTAGGCAATTGTTGCCGTCTGTTGTGATTCGTCGGAATTCGTCGGATTGTCCCGTGAAGACTCGACGAATTGTTACAGAGATCATTTTCTTGGCAAATGTTGCCGTCTGATCTGATTCGTCGGATTCGTCGGATTCGTCGGATTGTCCCGTGAAATCTCGACGAATGATCTTCCGTGGAATTCCGACGAATTGTAACAGAAGCCCTTATTCTGATGTGTGGTCTGCGGATAGCGATTCTTCTAGAAGCCTGTTTATGCTTTGAGTATAAATAGATCTTCTTTAGGGTTCTTATTAACACATGAAGAGAAAGGCCGACGGAAGTGTTCCGCTCTCGCCCGAACCCTAGACGGAAGGAGTTCCGTTGCTCGTTCGCCTCCGCCGACCTCCTCTCCGTCGATTGTCGCCGGCATTGTTCTTCCTGAAGCGGATCTAGCAATTCGTGGAAGTGCAAGGTGCAGCCTTTCTTCCTTCCGAGTTGCGTGCGACGTGACTTGGCGTTCTCCCGGCTCGTGTGGACTTCTGTAGAGACGTAGACATAATTCTACGTGAGAACTCTTCTTGCCACCGACAGGAATCAACTCTTGGAGCATCTTGGTTGGATTTGATCCAACCCCATTGAGGTAATTTTTACCTAGTATTTTATTAACTTCTTGATTCAACATTCATGACCGATCCAAGCATTTTTGGGTTGTTTCTGTTTATTTCCGCTGCGCCTACATCTGATGTATGGTTCTAGAAAAACCCAACAGTGGTATCAGAGCCAGGTTCTGGTCTTGGATGTTGTTTCAGAAGTTTGGTTATTCCAGTACGTGCAAATCTAGGTATTTAGAAGCGTTCTAAATGTCAAGATTTCTTCCTGGAACATCAAATGTTGATGATTTTAAAAGGGGGTCTTGGAACCCCGCCAGGAACGTCTGGGATTTCGTGGTAATTTCTAATTGTTAGAAATTATTGTCTCCTTAGCAGTAACCGTCCCTCAAGTGGTTAATGAACCCTTGTTCTGTTTTGGATTTTGAATCCAACAATGAGAGACGAGCTTGTCTACTGCTTTAAGTCGAGTTGTCTTTGCCTTTGTCCGATGCATGTAAATCTGAAGATTTGGAAGAGTTCTAAATGTCCAGATTTAGCCCTTTCGTCTATCAAAGGTTGATAGTCTTATGTTGTGCACATAAGGGATGCATGTGGATTTAAGAAAGCTTGTTTTTCTGTGGATGTGCACTTTGATCAAATGTTGATCATGGTTAAGTGTTAACCTATTATTAAAATTAAAATCCCTTCATCAAATATTAAGTGTTCGGATGCCTTCCGATGGATGACACTCTTCCTGCCTCGATCGATGAAGTGTGGGCTTGCCAAAGCAAGGTGCATTAATCTATCTTGGTAAGGGTGCGAGCGGATAATTGTGATATCCCACTGTCGACATCGGGTCTAACTTAACTAGGTGACCTCAAAGGTTGAGTGCCTAGAGGCATAGGGTTGGCATGCTCCATATGATGGATGCGAATAAGGAGTTATTCACCAGCCACACAAGAATTGCATGAGGATGCAATTGGCAAGCGTTGCCTACCTAAATAACCGCATTATGAGAGGAACGCCAAAGCGGACTCGTGGTGTTGGTGAAATACGGATCTTGTCCACTAAGAGAGTAGCTCGCATGGACTCTCCGAATTGATAGTGAGGGCTATCATTTTGAATAAAATAGTGGGAGTATTTAATTAAAGTCCAAATTAAAATAAATTGTATTTTGAAATTTTGGTACTAATTAGATTCTGCATGAATTCTTGTAGAATTTCATGGCAAGTGGTTCACATTCCACCTTGTCCCTGAGAGCTATCCTTGAGAAGGACAAGCTTAGTGGGACGAACTATATGGACTGGTATAGGAACCTGAGAATTGTTCTCAGGCAAGAGCGAAAGCTCTACGTCTTGGAAGAAGAAGCCCCCGAGGTGCCGACCGGGAACTCGTCCCGTGTTGATAAGGATGCTTATAAGAAGTATACCGATGACGCCTTAGACGTCGAGTGCCTTATGCTTGCCACCATGAACTCTGAGCTTCAGAAGCAACACGAGAACATGGGGTGCAGGGAGATTGACGAGCACCTAAAGAAAATGTTTCAAGGGCAAGCTCGTCAAGAGAGGTTCGATGTCACGAATGCCTTATTTCAGTGCAAAATGGGAGCTCGAGACTCAGTTGGTACTCACGTACTCAAGATGATTGGGTATATAGAGAACCTGGAGAGACTGGGTTTTCCTCTGGGTCAAGAGTTGGCCACAGATCTTATCCTGCAATCGTTGCCGGATAATTATGAGCAGTTTGTCTTGAACTACAACATGAATGAAATAGACAAGACACTGCCCGAGCTCCTAGGCATGTTGCGAACTGCCGAAATAAACATGAAGAAGGCCAAGCCTGCTAGTCCCATATTGATGGTACATAAAGGCAAGGGTAAGGCCAAGGGCTTCAAGAAGACGAAGGTGGGACCTAAGTCACATCTTGAGCCCAAATCTTCTGTGCTGAAAAAGAAGAGCACCGTGAAGGAAGGGAAATGCCACCACTGTGGCAAGGCTGGTCATTGGAGGAGGAATTGTCCTTCGTACATTGAGGGTCTGCAGAAAATGAAGGGAGGTATGACTTCCGCTTCGGATATTTACGTTATAGAGATAAACCTTTCTGCTCCTTCATCTTGGGTATTGGATACCGGATGTGGTTCTCACATTTGTACAAATGTGCAGGAACTAGGAAGGAGGAGATTGCTGAGTAAAGGAGAGGTGGACCTACGTGTCGGCAATGGAGCAAGAGTTGCTGCTGTAGCCGTAGGGGTTTACCGTCTTTCTTTGCCCAGTGGGCTTGTAATAGAACTTAATAATTGTTATTTTGTTCCGGCCATAACTAGAAACATTATATCCATTTCATGCTTGGACATGATTGGATTTTCTTTTATAATTAAGAACAATTGTTGTTCTATATTTAAGAATGATGTTTGTTATGCTGTAGCTCAATTGTTTAATGGTCTTTATGTTTTGAACCTGGACCATCCGATCTATAATGTAGATAATAATAAAAGACTAAGAACAAATGACTCAAATCCTACATATCTCTGGCATTGTCGTTTGGGCCATATAAATGAGAAGCGCATATCCAAGCTCCATAAAGATGGACTATTGGACTCATTTGATTATGAATCATTTGAGCGATGTGAGTCTTGTTTATTAGGCAAGATGACTAAAGCCACTTTCACTGGTTATACTGAGAGGGCTGAGGATCTCTTGGGTGTTGTACATAGTGATGTATGCGGACCCATGAGTTCTATGGCTAGAGGTGGGTATTTCTACTTCGTTACATTTACTGATGATTTTAGTAGATACGGATACGTGTATCTTATGAAGTGCAAATCCGAAACCTTTGAAAAGTTCAAAGAGTTTAAGAATGAAGTGGAGAACCAATTGGGTAAAAAGGTTAAAGCACTCCGATCTGATCGAGGTGGCGAATACCTGAGTCATGAGTTCCGTGATCATCTGAAAGAGTGTGGTATTGTATCACAGCTCACTCCACCTAGGACACCGCAGCATAATGGTGTGTCTGAGAGGAGAAATCGTACTCTGTTAGACATGGTACGGTCGATGATGAGTCATGCAGACTTGCCTGTTTCCTTTTGGGGTTTTGCTTTAGAGACTGCTGCAATGTCACTGAATCGCGCTCCGACGAAAACGGTTCTAAAGACACCATATGAGATATGGACTGGGAAGCGTCCTAGTATGTCGTTCATTAAAATTTGGGGCTGTGAGGCATACGTACGACGTCAAATGCCTGACAAGCTGGATCCCAAATCAGATAAGTGTTATCTGGTGGGATATCCTAAGGAAACGAAGGGATATTACTTTTACCTACCGTCTGAGGGCAAAGTGTTTGTCGCAAGGACGGGTGTCTTCTTGGAGAAAGAGTTCTTATCAAGAAAGACGCAAAAGGTAGAACTTGAAGAAGTTCAAGAACCACAAATAGTGAATGAACCAGAGTTGGATTCTGAGCCAGGACTACAAGATGTTGTAGCTAGAGAACCTGCTCACGAAACACAAGTCCTACGTAGATCTGGTAGACCAAGATTTGAGCCTGAGAGATATGGATTTCTCGTGTCTCAAATAGGTAATGTGTTGCTTATGGATCATGATGATGAACCAGCAACCTACCAAGAGGCTATGAATGGACCGGACTCCGACAAATGGCTTGAGGCTATGAAATCCGAAATGGACTCCATGTATATAAACCAAGTTTGGAACTTGGTGGAACCACCTGAAGGGGTACGACCCATAGGGTGCAAGTGGGTCTTCAAGAAGAAGACCGACATGGATGGGAATGTACAGACATTCAAAGGGCGACTGGTGGCTAAGGGTTTCAAGCAAATTCATGGTGTTGACTATGATGAGACCTTTTCCCCTGTTGCCATGGTAAAGTCCATTAGGATATTGCTTGCTATTGCTGCGTATTATGACTACGAGATCTGGCAGATGGATGTCAAAACGGCTTTCCTAAATGGAAACCTCCTTGAGGAAGTGTACATGACACAACCCGAGGGTTTTGTATCCCCAAATGAAGCCACTAAAATATGCAAGCTGAATAAGTCCATCTATGGATTGAAACAGGCCTCTAGAAGTTGGAATCTTCGTTTTGATGAGAAGATCAAAGAGTTTGGTTTTGTCAAGAATGAAGATGAACCGTGTGTTTACAAGCGAATCAGTGGGAGCATTGTTGTCTTCCTGATATTGTATGTAGATGACATACTGCTGATCGGGAATGACATACCTACCCTGAAAGTTGTTAAGAACAACCTAGGGAACTGCTTTTCTATGAAGGACTTGGGTGAAGCGACTTACATACTCGGTATTAAGATCTATAGAGATAGATCGAAGAAGTTGCTGGGTTTGACCCAGAGTACGTACATTGACAAGGTGTTGAAGCGGTTCAACATGCTTGAGTCCAAGAAAGGATTTTTGCCCATGTCTCATGGTGTGAATCTCTCTAAGGACCAGTGTCCAAAATCTTGTGAAGATAAGGACCGCATGAAGTCGATTCCATATGCTTCGGCAATTGGGTCAATCATGTATGCAATGTTATGTACTCGACCCGATGTCTCTTTTGCTTTGAGCATGACTAGCAGGTATCAGTCTGATCCCGGTGAATGTCACTGGATAGCCGTAAAGAATATCCTGAAGTACTTGAGAAGGACTAAGGATGTATTCTTGGTGTATGGTGGAAAGGAAGAGCTCGTTGTAAGTGGTTACACGGATGCCAGCTTCCAAACTGATAGGGATGATTCAAAGTCTCAGTCAGGGTTTGTGTTTTGCCTGAATGGAGGAGCTGTGAGCTGGAAGAGTTCCAAGCAAGAGACAGTTGCTGATTCTACAACTGAGGCCGAGTATATCGCTGCAGCTAATGCAGCGAAGGAGGCTGTATGGATTAGGAAATTCATCGGCGAGCTAGATGTAGTTCCTAGCATTGTTGGTCCCGTAGTTCTCTACTGTGATAACAATGGTGCAATTGCACAATCTAAGGAACCTAGATCCCATCAGCGCTCCAAGCACATACTTCGGCGGTTCCATCTTATTCGTGAGATTGTCGAACGAGGAGATGTGAACATTTGCAGAGTGCCGACTGAGGAGAATATTGCAGATCCACTGACAAAGCCTCTCGCACAGAGAAAGCATGATGGTCATACTAGATCCATGGGTATACGATACCTGAGTGATCAACTCTAGTGGGAGTCTTGTGGGTTGCATGTAAAATAAATATTCTGTTGGCTGTTTAAAATTTATTCATATGATGAATTGTGTACCAATTATTTCTTTTTACAATTAATGGCAAGTTCTTTTATTACGATATACTGTTTCTATATGATAGAATAAAATTCGTGATAAATACCCTTAGAATGTTCGCTTCCATAGGACATCAAGTACGAGACTTGAATGTGAGAGCCTATGATTTCGAAGCTTCATTCTTAAAAGGTCCCTGGTCGAGGTATCATCGTAGAAGCTAAGGGTGATGATGATACATTAAGACTAGCATGTGTGTTGACTGATGACCGGTTCTCACAGGTCATGATATTGTGATATCAAGTCATCACGTGAGTACTTGTTAGTGAACAAGTTGTACTGGACAGACCCAACCTGAGACTACTTTGTGGATTGTTACTTAAAAGTGTCACAAGTAGGTCTCATTTGACAATGGTGTTGTGGTCCTTTGACCTGAAGTCACAGCATTCACCGAGTGAGGAAGAGCGTGCTTTGATGTCATCTAAAGTCTTCCTTGAAGAAGGTTGATGATAAGGGTGGTCGTTGGGTACGTTACGAATCATTTGGGTGTTTGGGTGTGAGCAGATATGGGATTTGTCCTCCTATATAACAGGAGTTGCATCCATGGGCCCCTTGATGGAATTGGACTGAGAAATGCATGGCCATGCTTGGTAGAGTCAATATGTGATATTGAGCTCACCATTCTCTGGAAGTCCGTTCTAGATCAAGAAACTTGGATTGAGCTATTATGAGGGTGACACGGTCCATACCTCTAGTTCTTTCCGGATGTAAGGGACAAAGGGACAAAGACAACGCTGGAACATTGGTCATAAAGGCTTATGAGTTATGAACTCTTATTGCTTGGGGAGCAATGATGCATTGCTAGATGCCGCTCATTGTTTGTGAGGTTTTTGGTTTGATACTTTCAAGATCAAGTGGGAGACTGTTGGAGTTGCCATTGTGATCTAGAAGTGGTCAAACATGTAATCTCACTGCCAACGCGATATGAGCCTGCAGGGTCGCACATAAGAGCATGTGGAGAAGTTGGAAGATTGACTGTGTTGGTAAAGGTTACCAATCACCATATATATAGAATGGGGAAGTCCAGCAAATGTTGCTGTCTGAATTCGTCGGATATGATTCGTCGGATTCGTCGGGTTTACACGGATTGGATTCGTCGGATATGATTCGTCGGATTCGTCGGGTTTACACGGATTGGATTCGTCGGATTCGTCGGGATTCGTCGGGTCATTCCGTGGAAACTCGACGAACTGTGACAGAGATCCTCCACTCGACAAAGTGTTGTCGTCTGTCTGGATTCGTCGGAATTCGTCGGGATTCGTCGGGTCATTCCGTGGAATCTCGACGAATTATCACAGAGAGCCTTGACTAGGCAATTGTTGCCGTCTGTTGTGATTCGTCGGAATTCATCGGATTCTCCCGTGAAGACTCGACGAATTGTTACAGAGATCATTTTCTTGGCAAATGTTGCCGTCTGATCTGATTCGTCGGATTCGTCGGATTCGTCGGATTGTCCCGTGAAATCTCGACGAATGATCTTCCGTGGAATTCCGACGAATTGTAACAGAAGCCCTTATTCTGATGTGTGGTCTGCGGATAGCGATTCTTCTAGAAGCCTGTTTATGCTTTGAGTATAAATAGATCTTCTTTAGGGTTCTTATTAACACATGAAGAGAAAGGCCGACGGAAGTGTTCCGCTCTCGCCCGAACCCTAGACGGAAGGAGTTCCGTCGCTCGTTCGCCTCCGCCGACCTCCTCTCCGTCGATTGTCGCCGGCATTGTTCTTCCTGAAGCGGATCTAGCAATTCGTGGAAGTGCAAGGTGCAGCCTTTCTTCCTTCCGAGTTGCGTGCGACGTGACTTGGCGTTCTCCCGGCTCGTGTGGACTTCTGTAGAGACGTAGACATAATTCTACGTGAGAACTCTTCTTGCCACCGACAGGAATCAACTCTTGGAGCATCTTGGTTGGATTTGATCCAACCCCATTGAGGTAATTTTTACCTAGTATTTTATTAACTTCTTGATTCAACATTCATGACCGATCCAAGCATTTTTGGGTTGTTTCTGTTTATTTCCGCTGCGCCTACATCTGATGTATGGTTCTAGAAAAACCCAACATGAAGTACCTAAGTTGTGATGATGACTTAATTTTCATTTATAATTTGTGAATGTGTTGATGTTGATCTTTATTAAATTTATGATCTATTCTTGGGATTTTGGTTTAAGTTTCATCTTTAAAGTGCTTGGTAAAAATTCGAGAGATGAGTCGGGCTAGATGAACGTTTGTTTGCACGGCGATATTCGAGAGAGGAGTCGTGTAGTTTTTAACCAAAACTTCCATTTTTATACTTCATCGCGAGATTCGAGAGAGGAGCGTTGAAAGTGTATCATAAATCTTAATATAATTCTAAGAGAGAGAGAGATTTTCTCTTAAATTAGCAACTGTGATTCTAGCACTTTATGTTATTCTAATTTCATCTAAGTTGGAGACGACTAGAGGATTTGGGATAAACGGATAATGGAGATCGAGAGATAAAGTTATCTAATTTAGAATCGTTGCAAGAGAATCATTGATACTTCATGAATTATCACTTTTATTGGTTGTCATCATAGCAAGGGAAAATCACATGTGAGACTATCTTTCCAAGTGAAGTAAAAGTATTTTAAGTAACCGTAATTAGAGTTGTAATTGTTGCTTTTGAATTATTAAGTTTTATCCACCAATCATTATTACTTGCTTGAATTTAGAGAAAAGGCAGAATTAATATTTGTGAGTGCTAAGTTAAGCACTTCCTCGTGGAAACGATCACTTTCTCATCATTTTATTACTTGTACGGCACGTGCACTTGCGTATTTATATACACCTTTTGCGGGCGTATCAAAATGCCCCAGATCGATTCCGCTCCTGGGCTCTCACTAGACGGGGGGTTCAGGTTGATCTCTGGAGAGGCTGGCAAGGTGGTATATGTTTGGTGTTGGAATGCCCCACATCGATTCCGCTCCCGGGCTCTCACTAGACGGGGGGTTCAGGTTGATCTCTGGAGAGGCTGGCAAGGTGGTATATATTTGGTGCTGGAATGCCCCAGATCGATTCCGCTCCCGGGCTCTCACTAGACGGGGGGTTCAGGTTGATCTATGGAGAGGCTGGCAAGGTGGTATATGTTTGGTGCTGGAATGCCCCAAATCGATTCCGCTCCCGGGCTCTCACTAGACGGGGGGTTCAGGTTGATCTCTGGAGAGGCTTGCAAGGTGGTATATGTTTGGTGATGGAATGCCCCAGATTGATTCCGCTCCCGGGCTCTCACTAGACGGGGGGTTCAGGTTGCTCTCTGGAGAGGCTGGCAAGGTGGTATATGTTTGGTGCTGGAATGCCCCAGATCGATTCCGCTCCCAGGCTCTCACTAGACGGGGGGTTCAGGTTGATCTCTGGAGAGGCTTGCAAGGTGGTATATGTTTGGTGCTGGAATGCCCCAGATCTATTCCGCTCTCGGGCTCTCACTAGACGGGGGGTTTAGGTTGATCTCTGGAGAGGCTGGCAAGGTGATAAGTCTTTGGTGTTGCAGTTCCCCTCGGATGGTTCCGCTGACCGGGCTCTCACTAGCCGGCAGGTGCAGGTTGACCTCCCAGGGAGGCTATGTTCTTTTCTCCCGAGGTGGTCTCGCTAGCCGGGCTCTCGCTAGCCGGCAGGGTTGGAAAACCACTCAGGGTGGCTGTATGTTTTTCTCCCGAGGTGGTCTCGTTAGCCGGGCTCTCACTAGCCGGCGGGGTTGGAAGACCACTCGGGGTGGCTGTATGTTTTTCTCCCGAGGTGGTCTCGCTAGCCGGGCTCTCACTAGCCGGCAGAGTTGGAAGACCTCTCGTGGAGGCTAGGTATTTTTCCCGAGGTGGTCTCGCTAGTCGGGCTCTCACTTGCCGGCAGAGTTGGAAGACCTCTCGGGGAGGCTATGTATTTTTCCCCGAGGTGGTCTCGCTAGCCGGGCTTTCACTAGCCGGCAGGGTTGGAAGACCTCTCAGGGAGGCTAGGTATTTTTCTCGAGGTGGTCTCGCTAGCCGGGCTCTCACTAGCCGGCAGGGATGGAAGACAACTCGGGGAGGCTATGTATTTTTCCCCCGAGGTGGTCTCGCTAGCCGGGCTCTCACTAGCCGGCAGGGTTGGAAGACCTCTCGGGGAGGCTATATATTTTCCCCCGAGGTGGTCTCGCTAGCCGGGCTCTCACTAGCCGGCAGAGTTGGAAGACCTCTCGGGGAGGCTATGTATTTTTCCCCGAGGTGGTCTCGCTAGCCGGGCTCTCACTAGCCGGCAGGGTTGGAAGACCTCTCGGGGAGGCTATGTATTTTTCCCCCAAGGTGGTCTCGCTAGCCGGGCCTCACTAGCCGGCAGAGTTGGAAGACCTCTCGGGGAGGCTATGTATTTTCCCCCGGGGTGGTCTCGCTAGCCGGGCTCTCACTAGCCGGCAGAGTTGGAAGACCTCTCGGGGAGGCTATGTATTTTTCCCCGAGGTGGTCTCGCTAGCCGGGCTCTCACTAGCCGGCATGGTTGGAAGACCTCTCGGGGAGGCTATGTATTTGTCCCCGGAGGTAGTCTCGCTAGCCGGGCTCTCACTAGCCGGCAGAGTTGGAAGACCTCTCGGGGAGGCTATGTATTTTCCCCTGAGGTGGTCTCGCTAGCCGGGCTCTCACTAGCCGGCAGAGTTGGAAGACCTCTCGGGGAGGCTATGTATTTTTCCCCGAGGTGGTCTCGCTAGGCGGGCTCTCACTAGCCGGCAGGGTTGGAAGACCTCTCGGGGAGGCTATGTATTTTCCCCCGAGGTGGTCTCGCTAGCCGGGCTCTCACTAGCTGGTAGAGTTGAAAGACCTCTCGGGGAGGCTATGTATTTTTCCCCGAGGTGGTCTCGCTAGCCGGCAGGGTTGGAAGACCTCTCGGGGAGGCTATGTATTTTTCCCCCGAGGTGGTCTCGCTAGCCGGGCTCTCACTAGCCGACAGGGTTGGAAGACCTCTCGGGGAGGCTATGTATTTTCCCCCGAGGTGGTCTCGCTAGCCGGGCTCTCACTAGCCGGCAGAGTTGGAAGACCTCTCGGGGAGGCTATGTATTTTTCCCCGAGGTGGTCTCGCTAGCCAGGCTCTCACTAACCGGCAGGGTTGGAAGACCTCTCGGGGAGGCTATGTATTTTTCCCCCGAGGTGGTCTCGCTAGCCGGGCTCTCACTAGCCGGCAGAGTTGGAAGACCTCTCGGGGAGGCTATGTATTTTCCCCCGAGGTGGTCTCGCTAGTCGGGCTCTCACTAGCCGGCAGGGTTGGAAGACCTCTCGGGGAGGCTATGTATTTTCCCCCGAGGTGGTCTCGCTAGTCGGGCTCTCACTAGCCGGCAGAGTTGGAAGACCTCTCGGGGAGGCTATGTATTTTTCCCCGAGGTGGTCTCGCTAGCCGGGCTCTCACTAGCCGGCAGAGTTGGAAGGCCTCTCGGGGAGGCTATGTATTTTTCCCCCAAGGTGGTCCCGCTAGCCGAGCTCTCACTAGCCGGCAGGGATGGAGGACCTCTCGAGGAGGCTTTATGTTTTCTCTCAAAGTAGCTCCGTTAGCCGGATTCCCAGCGACGCTCGTCGAATATGCAGGGTTGGATGTTTCTTTCCGAGCGCGTACCTCGCTCGAAAAGAGTGGGGATTGTGTACAACCCTGAATTCGCCGAGTGTTTTATCGAGACCCAGGAGTCCTTTAGAACATTGTGTGGTAACATAGGCCCAGGCAGGAAGAGTAGGGGCAGAGGGGGGCGAGCAGGGTGGGAGCCAGCCCCCTGGCTCGCCCCAGAGCCCTTAAGGGGCGAGCCGGGAGGGGGCCAGGCCCCTGGCTCGCCCCAGAGCCCTTAGGGGGCGAGCCGGGAGGGGGCCCAGTCCCCTGGCTCGCCCCAGAGCCCTTAGGGGCCGAGTCGGGAGGGGGGCCAGCCCCCTGGCTCGCCCCAGAACCCTTAGTGGGCGAGCCGGGAGGGGGTCAAGCCCCTGGCTCGCCCCAGAGCCCTTAGGGGGCGAGCCGGGAGGGGGCCAAGCCCCTGGCTCTCCCCAGAGCCCTTAGGGGGCGAGCCGGGAGGGGGCCCAAGCCCCTGGCTCGCCCCAGATCCCTTAGGGGGCGAGCCGAGAGGGGGCCAAGCCCCTGGCTCGCCCCAGAGCCCTTAGGGGGCGAGCCGGGAGGGGGCCAGGCCCCTGGCTCGCCCCAGATCCCTTAGGGGGCGAGCCGGGAGGGGGCTGTCACAACCCGCATTTTTCCCAAAAATATAATACGTAATATCAGAGCAAGGGAAAAATATGTGTCCTGATGTCACGCCTGCAGGAGACGACTACAGACGCTCAGGCAAACACTCTTTACGATAATTTTATAAAAGACATATATGTGATTGGATTAAAAGATAAATTTTCATTTTTATCATAGGACCGCGTCCCTCGGTCTGGTGGATCATCTAGTCCACAAGTAGAAAACTATACATACGCAGCGGAAAATAGGTTTGTTTCTTTTAGGTGTTCTGTCTTTGGAATGCCTCAGGTTCAGGGCAGTAGTTGGTAGCGGAGTTAGAGCAGGTGCTTTCGGTGTTGCAACAGTAGCTGCGGCTGTTTCTCCTCACCGCTGTGAGGTAGTTTTATTGCTTTACTGGTTTAGTTCAGACATACACTTGTGTTTTGTGGGTTCGTGTCAGGCTGTTGACGCCCACAGTAGTTGTTGTTTTTAGACACTTTGCTAGCTGCTAGTAGTTTTTCTACTATGTTTGAGTAGTTTCTTGCTCTCTGGGACGTTTTATGCTAGGATGCATGTTAGATATTTTGAAGTATAAAAGCCTATTATTATTACTTCATAACATCTCTTTTAAAACAAACCTCATCTTACTTTAAATGTTATAAAAGCTCTTTTGTACTTATACTAAAATATAGAGGTCTGCATATCATGTTTATTATATGATTACCATGTTCTTATAGGACACAAAATGAATAAAATTAAGTACTTTCCGCTGCATAGTTTTCTATTTACACTGTTATACGTGGATTAGTTAATCCACTGAACCGAGGGACACGGTTAACAAACCTAACAAAAATCATGTTTTAAACTATAATTCATGAATTTTCATGATAAATAGTAGGAGTAGAATTTGCCTGAGCACGTGCAGTTGTCTCCTGCACGGCGTGGCATCACGATGTGTGTTTTCTCTTACTCTAAGATATATTTAATATATTGAGAAAATGCGGGTTGTGACAGGGGCCAAGCCCCTAGCTCACCCCAGAGCCCTTTAGGGGGCGAGCTGGGAGGGGGGCCAGCCCCCTGGCTCGCCCCAGAGCCTTTAGGGGGCGAGCCGGGAGGGGGGCCAGCCCCCTGGCTCACCCCAGAGCCCTTAGGGGGTGAGCCGGGAGGGGGTCAGGCCCCTGGCTCACCCCAGAGCCCTTAGGGGGCGAGCCGGGAGGGGGCCAAGCCCTGGCTCGCCCCAGAACCCTTAGGGGGCGAGCCGGGAGGGGGGGCTAGCCCCCTGGCTCGCCCCAGCTCCGAAGTAGGAGGCAGTCTGCGTTTAGCGTCTCAGAACAGCGGGACTTAGCTATTCGCAGCCACTTCCGGGGGTATGTTGGTATTTTCAGGGACCGGTTTTTGGTTATTTGTAGCCCAACTTCAGAAATCCTATAAATAGGACCAAGGGGGCATCATTTAGAGGCAGGGTCATTCTAGCTAGCTCTCTCCCTCTCTCTCCCTCCCCAAGTCTCTAGTGGGTGAGGAGATCCTCCAATGGTGCCCAAGCTTAGTAGTGGCTTGGGAGGGGAAGTTCCTAAGGGGCTTCCGGGTATGTGGCGGGACCTCCCCACTAAGCCCTTGGTCCAGTTCATAGTTCCTCAACCTTCAACCTAGAGCTCTCCCTTGGGGGGAGTAAGGGTTGGTCGCCCCTCATCTCGGTGGGGGCCCCGAACTCCACAGAGGCCGAGAAATCGGTTTCAACATTTTGGTACTGTGAGGTGGAGGATCCGACCCAGGTCGCTCGCAGCCCCCGGTGGCAGGGGTGACGTTGGAGATGTTCGAAAATTTCAAGCAAGAGGTCTCACAGACCTTCCAGGTTGCTTTCGCCATGATAGGCGAAGGCAAAAGAAGAGATGGTCCAGGGGCCCCGAACTCCACAGAGGCCGAGAAATCGGTTTCAACAGAAGGAATCTATTCTTTTGTTGAAAATTTAAATCCGGTGGTAAAATATTACTAACAATATAATTTACAAAATCTGCATACCATGGAGTATTATCACTAGTAATTGCAAGAATATACTCATCCGGGAAGTTTTCCTTAATCTCTACTTAGCTATTCTTTTCACATTCTTGTTCTAGCCCTGATAGGTAGTCGGCCACTTGATTTTCAGCCCCCTTACGGTCCTTAATTTTTATATCAAACTCTTGTAATAGTAGCACCCACCTAATAAGACGGGGTTTAGCATCTTTTTTCTCTACCAAGTATTTGATAGCCAAGTGGTCCGTATAAACTATCACTTTAGAATTTATTAAATAAGAACGGAACTTATCAAATGCAAACATTACGGCTAAGAGTTCCTTCTCGGTTGTAGTGTAGTTTATTTGTGCATCATTAAGTGTTTTGTTAGCATAATATATAGTATGAAAAATTCTATCCCGGATTTGTCCTAAAACAACTCCTATGACATAATCACTAGCATCACACATAAGAACAAAAGGTGACGACCAATCCGGTGTTGTGACAATTGGTGAAGAAACTAACTTGTGTTTTAATGTGTCAAAAGCGTGCAAACAGTGGTCATCAAATATAAAGGGAGTGTCTTTTTCTAACAAGTTACATAAAGGTTTTGATACTTTAGAGAAATCTTTAATAAACCTCCTATAGAACCCCGCATGACCAAAAAAGCTACGAATGCCCTTGACATTCTTAGGAGGAGGAAGCTTTTCAATAACTTCTATTTTAGCCTGATCTACCTCCAAACCCTTGCTTGATACTTTATGGCCTAAGACAATTCCCTCTCTCACCATGAAATGACACTTCTCCCAATTTAGCACTAAATTTTTCTCAACACATCTTGTTAATACCTTCCTAAGAACTTCCAAACAACAATCAAATGACTTCCCAAACACAGAAAAATCATCCATAAACACCTCTATTCCTTCATCCATTAAATCAGTAAAAATAGATATCATGCACCTTTGAAAAGTGGCGGGTGCATTACATAATCCAAATGGCATTTTGCGAAATGCAAACGTACCATAAGGACATGTAAATGTGGTCTTTTCTTGATCTTCCGGAGCAACCATAATCTGATTATAACCGGAATATCCGTCCAAGAAACAAAAATAATCATTACCCGCCAACTTGTCAAGTACTTGATCAATAAAAGGTAGTGGAAAAGGATCCTTCCGAGTTGATTTATTTAGTTTCCTATAATCCATACATATTCTCCAACCTGTAACCGTCCTAGTTAGTATCAACTCGTTGTTATCATTTTTCACCACCGTAATTCCTCCCTTCTTCGGTACACATTGTACCGGACTCACCCACTTGCTATCCGAAATAGGGTAAATAATTCCTGCATCTAACCATTTTATTATCTCATTCATAACTACTTCTTTCATGGGTGGACTAAGCCTATGTTGATGTTCAATTGACCCTTTAGCCTCATCTTCTAATATTATTTTATGCATACAAATCGAGGGGTTAATGCTACTAATGTCTGTTATAGTCCATCTCATGACCTTCTTAAATTCTTTCAAAACAAGAAGTAGTTTTTCTTAATCTTCAAATTTTAATGATGCATCAATTATTACCGGAAGAGTATTTTCTTCTCCAAGAAAAGCATATTTAAGATGTTCCGGAAGAGGTTTCAAATCTAAAGTTGGAGGTTCAATAATTGAGGGTTTCATAATTTTTGGTTCGCTTGACCTAGTTATAGATTCAAAACTCCTAAAGATATGCAATTTATAATGGGATTCTAAGACCTTCACACATTCATCCAATTCTAAATCATCATCCCACTCTTCATTTGTCAGAATTGTGAGAAGCCTTTGTTCTAGATCATCTTCATTACCCTTAATTAATTGATTTTTAAACTCCACTTCTTCAATAGAGTAACAATCTTCTTTTTCATTTGGAAATTTCATAGCTTTTAGGATATTGAATGTTATTTCCTCTTCATTAACTCTCATTGTTAACTCCCATTTTTGTACGTCAATTAAAGTTCTTCCGGTTGCTAAAAATGGTCTCCCTAAGATTATGGGCTCATCCTTATCCTCTTCCATGTCCAACACTACAAAATCGGCCGGAAAAATAAATTTCTCCACCTTAACCAATACATCCTCAACTATTCCCTTAGGGAATGCTAAAGTCCTATCGGCTAATTGGAGAGTAAGAGTTGTTGGAGCTATCTCTCCTAGACCTAACTTTGTATAAATAGATAAGGGCATTAAATTGATGCTCGCACCTAAATCACATAATGCTCTCCCGACAAATTTCACTCCTATGAAACAAGGTATGGTAAAACTACCGGGGTCCTTAAGTTTTTGAGGCAATTTCTTTTGCAAAATTGCACTACACTCTTCCGTTAATGCAACTATTTCTCTATCTAGAAATTTTCTTTTATTAGATAAAATGTCTTTCATAAACTTGACATAAATAGGCATTTGCTCTAATGCCTCGGCAAATGGAATATTAATTGTAAGCTTTTTAAAATTTTCATAAATTTTTGAAATTGTTTGTCAAGTTTTATTTTATTTAATCTAGAAGGAAAAGGTGGAGGAGGGTAAATAATTTTTTCTTTTTATTATTTTGTGGATCTACTTCCACTTCCTCCGGCTCCTTAACTTCTATAGACTCATCTCTCCTAATCGTATTTTCTCTTGCCTCTTCCTCCCTTAACTTCTCTAGCAATCCATCCCAACTTGAGATCTCTACCCCACTCCTTAATGCAATAGCTTTACAATGATTATTTGGCTCTTCTCTTGTTGGATTAAGTGTGGTGTCAGATGGTAGCGATCCTATTGTTCTTTGATTTAAAGCATTGGCCAATTGTGGATTCTAAAGATCGGAGTGAAGACTCAATACCACTCATCCTAGAGTCATTCTTTTGAAACAAACCTACAATATACTCATCAATCAATTTCCTATTATTGGTTTGTTGATTATGCATATGGGTTGGTATAGAATTAATGTTTTGATTGAAACCTGGTGGTTGAATTGCATTTAGTGAATTTTTCCAAGAAAATTTGGGATGATTTCGCCACTCTGGATTATAATGATTTCGGAAATTTGAAGGTCCTTGCCTTTGTTGGCCTCCAAGATAATGTACTTCTTCAGTTACTTGGTTTAATTGTTCCACTGTCATTGGGACACTTGTTGAAGGGGTAGATAAAGAATCTAACCTCTTATTTATTAAATTAAATTGCGTGGCCATTTGAGCTGCTAACGAAGTGATTTGATCTACTTGATGAATACCGACTGGATGGTTATTACCTTGCCTTTCGAATTCTTGGTAATTGTTAGAAGTAAGATCTTCTAAAATTTCAAAAGCATCTTCTGGATATTTCTTTAATAAAGACCCTCCCGCAGCTCCGTCAACTAGGATCATCGTAGTGGTTTGTAACCCGTTATAAAAAATTGTGACTTGTTGGTGTTGAGCCATCCCGTGATGTGGACACTTCCTAAGCATTTCTTTAAACCTTTCCCACGCTTCATAAAGTGTTTCGCCATGATTTTGGACAAAAGTGGTGATGTCTCTAACCAGCTTAGCTGTTTTAGAAGGTGCGAAATATTTATTTAGGAATTTCTCTTCCAATTGATCCCACGTAGTGATGAAACCAGGAGGTAGAGAGTTAAGCCAATCTTTAGCTCGACCCTCCAAAGAAAATGGGAATAACCTCAATTGAATAGCTTCATCCGAAGCCCCGTTTACCTTGTACATATCACCGATTTCTAAGAATGTTCTTAAATGAGCGTTTGCATTTTTCATGATTAAGACCCCCAAACTTGTTATGTTGTACTAGTTGCATTGTGGTAGAGTCTATTTTAAAATTATTAGCGGCGATTGTGGGTCGCGCTATACTAAATTGCAAACCTCCTCTTAACGGTGCGTTATAGTCTCGACAAGTCATTCGCGGTGTAGCGTTTTGAACATTATGACTATTGTGTTCGACTTGACCATTAGGATCCACCTGACCCCCATGATCATGACCATCATGACCATTCCTATTCCCGTTATTTAAACCGTTTGGGTTCATAGTAGGATGACTAGAATGCTCTAAGCGAAAAGCTCTTCTATTTTGCCTACACTCACGCTCAATTTCTAAATTTAGCGGGAATAATTCAATAGGCCGAAATCTGGACATAAACTAAAGTAATGCAATTAAAATAAGTAAAACAGACAAAACAATGAAATAAAACAAAATAGTACTTGAGCTCCAATTACTAAGGATTTACTAATATTGCAAGAAAACGCTAAATTAGTACACCTCCCCGGCAACGGCGCCAAAAACTTAGTACGGTGAAAATGAGTACTACGCAAGTGCACGTGTCGATTCAAGTAATAAAGTGTAAGTAAGATCGTATCCACAGGGAAGTGTTAATTTAACGCTCACAAGTACTAATATTATCCTTTTCTTTGAATCCAAGTAAATAATTCAAAAGTTGGTTGCGTGAAGAAAAATTAAAATAGGAAAATAACTTTAATTAAGTAATTCAATGAGTTTTTATTTTTGAGAAATACCAATTTTTAGAGAAGGCTTTGCATGTGGATTTCCTAAGTCTATGTGATATGAAATTTCAAAAGATTTAGTTAAATATTTGTAAAATTATTCTCCTGACGCAAATTAAATGTAGGACTCATTACCTCTCGGTCTCCGAAATCCATACACAGCGACTAATCATGAAGAAAGTGAAATCTCTTTCTACTTCCAATGATTAAATTAGAATATGCGAATTACTTTCGTCACTCCTCTCTCGAATTTCGCGACGTAGTATTTGGATAAAGAATTTTTGGTTAAAGATTTATGTGGTTCCTCTCTCGATTTATTGCACATAAGAAAATGGTTTGTATAACCTTGCGTGCAACTCCTCTCTCGATTTATGAATACACTCCAAAGAGATATACAAAGCTTGACACAAAATCTTCAAAATGTAATCGCACACTTAAAACGGAAAAAGAATTGAAGCAAATAATTTAACAGAATTGTGTTCTAATACATATCACAAAAGACAAAGTAATTTTCCACACACAAAGCTACAAATTTTAGTTCATGCTAATTGGACTAAAATAACAAATAAGAACATCCTTACAAGACAGACTCAAAGACATGGTTGAAGAAGGTAAGTTTTTCACTCCAAAGTTGCAATATCTCTCTCCCGGATTGGAATGGTTCGGCTCTCCAAGTAGGAAGAATTCTCCTTGCCGAAAATATCTTTTCTTTTCTCCTCAATTTCG
This sequence comes from Dactylorhiza incarnata, assembly GCA_033032865.1. Lineage (NCBI taxonomy): Eukaryota > Viridiplantae > Streptophyta > Magnoliopsida > Asparagales > Orchidaceae > Dactylorhiza > Dactylorhiza incarnata. The sequence goes on along the minus strand of JAWHQI010000163.1, from coordinate 4,024,738 downwards.
TTCCCTCTCATTGCTCTCCCTTCCCTCTATTTTATAATTCAAATTAAGTAACTTCCCGGTTTTCAATTCTTGTAACCGACATCTTCTATATTTAATTCTCCTCTTTAGAATCACATAATCAGCCTTCTAATTTCGTCTCCAGCCAGCTGTCCGCCTGTGCATAACTGTTGTCACCTCATCATATGGTTTTAAATAGTCGCGCCTTTTATGCCATGTTGGCAGCCCCCGCTTGTTGTAACCTTGTTGCGACAAATCCGCCTGCATTAATTATTCCTCCATTTCTTTTCTTTCCATCATGAACACTCATTTAATTACTGCATATTAAACTCGAATTTAAGCAGAATCTCATGAAATAATTACTTTGTAATTTATAATTAATTAAGTTTATTATATCCAAGTTTCATATTAATATTCATCATTTCATAGTGCAAAATGTGTTATTCATAGACTAAATAACTTCTATTTTGGGAAGTTATCAATTACCACATCAACTGTCTCTACAATACACTGGCAGAGACCTATGTCAAACTGAAGACTGCAGAAGAGATTTGGGTCGCTCTGGAAGAACAGTTCAAGGAAGAAGAGAACATGTCCAAGACACACCTGGTGGACAAATTCATGGCGTTCACCTTCTCTGAAGATAGACAGATTCTGCCACAGGTTGCAAATCTTGAGAATTTGGTGGCAAAGCTCAACAGTGAGAATGTCCCTCTTCTAGATGGGTTCATTGTCGGAGACATTATTTTCAAGCTCCTCTATGTATGGTATTCATTCAAGACTAAGATGTATAGGAAGAAATCTCAGGTCAGCCTCAAAGACCTGAAGCGGTTCATCTGCATTGAGGACGAGAACCGGACTAGGCATGCCTTAGAGACAAATAGTAAGCAGAACTCTGCTGCCAACATGGTCACGCATCCTAAGGGCAAGCCTTAGCCTAGGAAGTCTAAACCGCAGACCAGTGAACCCGAAGTTGTGAACACCAACAAAAAGATCAAAAAATTCAAAGGCAAGTGCTACAACTACAATAAGTGGGGTCACTGTGCCTTTGAGAGCAGACAACCTAAGAAAAGAGAATCCAGCACACCCAGGACTGAAAACAAAGCAAATATACTTCATCAGACTGCGCCTACCCACTTTGTTGTTATGGTGGGGAAAGGTCAGGCCAGTACAGAGTGGTGGCTAGATTCAGGTGTGACATGCCATGTCTGCAACAATTCGGCTCTTCTGAAGGTACTCAAGATTGGGACTGTGGATTTGCTACTCTCTTCAGGTACGCATTTAATTTTGAAGAATGTTAAATTTATACCTACATCTGTTGCTAATTTAGTTTCAATTAGCATGTTATGCGATGCTGGTATGTCTTTTAACATTAGTGGTGATATAGTAACTTTAATGGTTAACTCGAATTACTTTGGTTGTGCATATGTCTTAAACGAGATGTATATATTGAGTCTATCAAACAAAGTAGTTCATGCAGTTAGTTCAAATATGATAGATCCTAAGACTTTACAAGCAAGACTAGGACATGTAAACTATAGAAAAATTACTCATGCTAGCTAAAACTCATAATATTCCCTTAGACACAAAAATAAAATTTGATAAATGTGAGATTTGTGCTCAAACCAAGATAACTAGAGCACATTTTAGTCAGGTTTCTAGGAGCGCACAGTCACTAGAGTTAATGCATTCTGATATTTGTGATTACAAAAGTTTTGTCACAAGAGGAGGTCAGAAGTATCTGATAACTTTTATCGACGATTACTCTAGATTTCTTCACATTTATCTCCTTAAATTCAAAGATGAAGCTTTTGAAAAAATTCATATTTTCAAAAATAAGGTAAAAAATTAACTTGGCATGAAAATTAAAATGCTAAGAAGTGATAGAGGAGAAGAATACTTATCAGGTGAATTTAGACATTTTCTTGTCAGCAATGACATTATTTCTGAAACTACCGCTCCGTATTCACCCAAATCCAACGGTATCGCTGAGCGAAAAAATAGAAATTTAACAGAAATGTTCAATTCCATGTTGTTGACTGCTGACATGCTTGCAGCTTATTGGGGTGAAGTTGTCCTCACCTCAAATCACATTCTTAATAAAGTTCCTCATGCAAAGTTGAAACAAACTTCTTATGAGCTTCGGTTTAAGAGACCTCCTAGATTTGATCATCTTAAAACTTGGGGATGTATCGCTTATGTTAAGATACCTGATCCTAGGAGATCCAAGATTGGACCTAGAACGAATACATATGTCTATCTAGGATGTGCAGCGGATAGTGCTGCAGATATATTTCTAGATGTCTCAACCAATACTGTCATAGAATCTAGAGATGTTATTTTCTTTGAGTACAAATTTTTTAAAGATAAAAACCTAACTCTTCCAGGTATGCCAGCCACAAGTACTAAAACTTTTGTTGAGACTGAACCAAGAATCTCTGACACTGCGTCGATAAACACTAGGGTTTTGGAGCCAACAAGGTTATCTAATAGAGAAAAAATGTCTAAAAGCTTCGGCACAGACTTTGTGACTTACCAAGTTGAAACTGATCTATCTACCTACAACCATAGGAAACAAGTGGGTTCTCTATTATGAGATGAACTCTCTCATGGAAAATCACACTTGGACTTTAGTTGACCTGCCCAAAGGGGCTAGAACCATAGGGAACAAGTGGGTTCTGAAGAAGAAACTCAATCCTGATGAGAGTATCGCTAAATACAAATCACATCTAGTTGTCAAAGGCTACACTCAAGTGAGTGGCATATACTACTTGATATATACTCACATATTTGTCACATGGCGACAATTAGAATACTTCTCGATATAACATCTATTGAACATCTTACATTTCATCAAATTAATGTCAAGAATGCATTTCTAAATGGAGATCTAACTGAGGAGATCTGCATGCGCCAACCTGAAGGGTTTGTCATATAAGGTCTAAAAAATAAGGTCTATAAGTTAATTAAGTTACTATACGAATTGAAGCAAGCACCAAAGTTGTTGAAGCCAGGAAAATCCCGACTCTCAAATTCGGATCAATGCAGTCGGAGGCTACTCGCCCAGCGGTCCGACAAGATGACTTGACTGGCGATGATGAAGGAACTAAAAAGATAACAAACATAACTCCATGTGTTGCAATAGAGAGGTCGCACCACGTACCCAGAAGCTCAGAAGAGACTTCCCCTCCACAACCAAAGATGGTCGAGCAGGGTATGATGAAGGCACCGACTTGGCTAATATCGAGAGTAACGACCAAGGATGACGGGTCCGAGAGTTCGAAAATGAGATTCCAGAAGCTCAAGATAAGGTGTCAATCCAAGTACCCATGGTGTCCTATTTATAGGCAAACCAAAGAGAGAGGGGTCTTATTTATACTCCACCCAACTTGGCGACTAGGCGACATTGAGGTGATCGATCTCATTCAGAAAGAGGTGAGTATCACCCATGGTCGCCCACATTTTGGCGAGTAGCGGGGCTACTCGCGTGAGCTGGCCCATACTCGCCCAGGCCTCCTTCTGCTTCTGCTGGCTGAGCTATCTTGTATCTTGGACTGCTGGCCTCTGTGCTGATCTTTTGACCTTGACTTCCGCCTATGTGGCTTTGAATGGGCCCACCATCGAAGAATAAGGGTTGTACAAAAGTTGTGGCACGAGAAATTTGTCACTTGTGTTAAAGACATTGGTTTTCAATCAATCATATCAGATAAATGTCTATATATAAGAACGAGTTCAAATGCAGTGGTCATTATATAATTGTACGTTGATGACATGTTAATTTTAGGTACTGATTGGTATGAGGTGGAAGACATAAAAGTTAACTTGAATGAACAATTTAGCATGACAGACTTAGGCGTGATGAAAACTATCCTAGGAATGGAAGTGAACTTCACTGAGAAGGGTATTAACCTAAGAGTCACTATATCAGAAATCTACTGGAAAAGTGGGGTCATGATAAAAGCAAAAAATTGAGACTCCATACGATTATAATAATAAACTGAAACCTAATGACGGTTCACCTATCAAATAGTTGGATTACTCCAAACTTATAGAAAGTCTCATGTATATCACTACCTGCACTAGACCTGACATAGCCTTTACGGTCGGCATGTTAAGTAGATTCACTAGTAACCCTGGAAAGGATCATTAGGATGCCTTAGAAAAGCTAATGAGATACCTAAAGTTCACTAAAAGTAGGATTTATGTTATAGTGGATATCATCCTGTGCTTGATGGGTATTATGACGCCTCCTGGTGCTCAGACATTGACGATAGTATATCCACTAGTGGTTTTGTGTTTACATTAGGAGGAGTTATCGTAGCTTGGAAGTCTAAGAGACGGGCGTGCATTGCACTATCCTCTATGGAATCAGAACTATATGCTTTAACTTCAGCTGTAGAAGAAGCAGAGTAGATTAGAGATCTGATAATGGACATTCCAACGAGTCTGAAAATGAACTCTATATCGATATTTTGTGATAATCAATTCATAAAAACCATTGCAACTAATACACTTTTCAATGTAAAGCGGAGACAACTACGGATGAAACAAGCTTAATTGACTTATCTCACTAGTCAGAGAATAATTTCTCTACTAAATGTGAGATCGAAAGATAATATAGCAGATGTCCTTACTAAAGGCTTATGTAAGATTCTTACATCTAAGACATCGGGGGAAATGAGATTAAAATTATCTAGTAGGACTTAATACATATTTTATGTTTAAGATTTTAGAACCAAAATTTGCATACATTCAAGCATCTAGATTGAGTATGCTAAAGTATTTCAGATGCTACCTGATGAAAGCCTGAGATTGAATAATTGTCAGTCATTCCAAATTGATGATTTACACAATTATTTCTATTCAAATGTTGAATTTGGTATCATTCCAAAAAGGAATACTGAAGTTCCTGGTTTGTGTCCTGATATTAGATTATTAATCATATCATTCCAAACTTAATGATATAGTAGTCACAACTTGTAGCATCATTTCAAACTTGATGATATAATATAATTATGAAATGGTTAATAATAATTCTAATAATCGAAGGAACATAGTTTTGATTTTATAAAATCAAATATTCTAATTTTGTGTAAATTAGATAGAGATGCTGATTTATTATTCTTTCTTCCTGGTTAGAGTATTACGTTCTTATCTGTTAGAACACTTTACTTTGATAGCAAATGTTTGAATTCATATAGTTTAATCTCATGACATTCTTATTGTAATTGCTTGCAGATCAAAAGGAGTATGAAGGAGAGAAAGTTGATTTCGACCCGGACAATGACGATTTGATGTTTGAATAGACTGAAGATTAGTTATCCGTTTTTAGTTTTTTCAGTTCTTTTCTTTCATGTTTGGAACTCTGGTTTGAGTTTATATTTTTCTAAAACTCATATTTATGTTTATGAAAAACTCAATTTTATCGTTATCTGCTCATTTAAGTTTAACATGTTATGTGATACCTTTCATATAAATACATGAGGAGAATGTTAAGGTATATTTATATATGGTATAGGATCCATAACGGGTCATCGGAGATTTAGGGTTTCGTTCTATAAATACTCCTACTGGGGGCAACGTGTAGACTGTTCCAAACTAGACGGTCACACGAGATGCTTCGAGCACTATAACATATACTTCCGGGTGTGTGGAGGGACCACCTCACTGCAGCAAGCGAGTCTTGTTTGTTGGCAGTTCAGAGCTGTTGTTTGCGTTCTCTAGTCTCTTCTCGCCGTGTCTTATACGGGTCGACCCCTAAATCAGTAGTCTTTAATTTGTTCACCCACAGATCCGAATATTTTGAGCTAGGATTTTCTTAATTTCAACACCCCGGGTGGTTCGTTGATAAAGAGGACCGTAAACTTGGACCGGACAAGCTAGGGTTCGGGTGCACCATCCGGTCCGGTTTTCAAAAACCTTATTTAGATTATTGAGTTATTGCTTAGAGCATCGCCAAACTCCAAAAATGCCGCCCATTTTGCCTCCAATCCATCGCCATTTCCATCCGTAAAAATAGATATCTTCTCTCTCCCCCTCTAAATTTAGAGGGGGGGAGAGAAAATAGAGGGGGACGAATATTATTTTTAATGTGTTTTTAATTTTTTTTAAATGAGGTATTTATAAAATTCATCGATTTCAATATATTCCTCGTAATCGTCAATATATTTTTTCAAATATGACATATAATATATCAATAAATTCATTTTTTCGAGACTTACAAAATGAGACTAATATTGAATATTTTTTAATTATTATTGATCATACAAAGAGAAGACGTTTTACTGAATAAACTTGCACATAAATCAAAATACATTCAAATTAATATGCGTACAATTTTCAAAATTGCATTGCTTCATTACCATGTCGTGCCCACAAATGTTCAATCGAGGCACCTCAGTTCGTAGGGGACCAGCATGGAGGAAGCCAATATGGAGGAAGCGACTATGACATACTAGAGTATGGAGGAGAACAACACGGGAAAAGAGCGCGAGGAAGTCGTAGCGAACCAAGTGATGACATACCAGAATTTTAATTTTAATTCTAAATGTAATATTTTGATTTTAAATTATGCAATGCTTATTTTATTTTAGTTTTGTAATCAAATTAAAAAAAATAATACAGTACAATTTATCATTATTGATATGCATAATGCATTCATTTATGGGCTCTCATCTATGTATACAAGGTCGGGTAGCAGTTACTCACAAATCCCACTCCACCACTAAGGTGATGAGGGATGAGTGGGAAAGTCGGTCAAACCCACCATCTCCACAGCCAACCGCCAGTGCAAAGATGCGCGCAGAGCACGCCGCAGGGCCACACACAACTGCGCGCGGCTCGCGGCTGTCGTGTGAGGCTCTAACGCGCGCACCACAAGCGCTACTGCGCGCGGTAGCCAGCGCGCTACCGCCACGATGCGCGTGGCGGTACCGCGCGGCGCTACCGCGCGATAGCACGCACGGTAGCGCCAAACCCCCCTCGAGGGGGTTGCGGCTAGGTCGCACCCCCCTTGGGGTGCGGCCAAGCCGCACCCCTCTCCTACAGGGGGACCTGCGGAACGTCCAGCCGAAACCCTATCCCTTCTTTTGGGGTACGACTTCCCATTTCCAACCTCCTTGCGCTCTCAGAATGCTTCCCCGTTCGTTGCGCGCTCAGAATGCTTCTGAGCGCGCTCAGAACACTTCCGTTTCCGGGCACGCTCACATTTTGTCTTTCCTAATTTCTCAGATTGCAGAATTCTCTTGTCGTCTTTCTTGCCTTCAACGAAGCTGCCTGAACTGCCCGAAGGGCGAGACTGCCATTTACGAAAAATTGTGATCCATGTGCTCCAAATAGACCAGCGTGATTCGCTCGTCAGGTGGTTACGGTGGTTACGATGACAAAATTATCGGGCTACCCCCGACCAAAGCTATAAAAGAAGCCCAGAGCCTTCATTTCAGGACACCCTGTCTTATGCACCCGAGAGAGTTCTGTCGAAGATTTCCCTTGAGTTCTCCTTCGGTGCTCGAAGATCTCCTTCGCGCTTCGAAGATCTCCTTCGTGGACTTGGAGATTTCCCTTCTCCCAAAAGGCGACTGGACATTCTCACTTTTGTTCTCACCACAGTTCTCAGAAGAAAAAAGACTTAATTTTTCGAGGGGTGGCCTGTCACCTTCATAGTTCTCTCTCTCTCTCTATTATTGTAACGAGCGGCGGCCTGTCGTGCTCGAATTCTAAGTATCTGATTGTAACCCCCCAAGAGATAGTGGAGTTTGATCGGCACAGCTCCGACCGTGTGGTTTCTTACACTTTTCGGGGTTTTCACGTTAAAAAGTCCCAGTGTACTTAACGATTCTCTAATTAACTATTAGCGCGCTTGGCTCGCTTCAGAGCTAAGACGGTTCTAGTCGACCGGTCTACCAAGAGCTCCCAAGCGAACCGCAACAGTTATCATTGTAATTATAATAATAATTATTATTATAATTATTATTATATATATTTATATAATAATATTTATATTTATAATATTTATATTTTGTTTTTGATATAATTTCTAACTACAGTACTATTTATCATTATAATTATTATTATATATATTTATGTATACATTTTTAGCAAAATGCTTATTTCAGTACCAAACGTTTATTCACTTTAATATTTCAGTCCCTAGCTAACATTTTGTTTTAAACAAATCAGTCCCTAACTATATCGTAACTTTAAATTTCAGTCCTAAATTAACAGCCGAATATGTCAAACCATTAAAGTAACGGAAAAGTTAGGGATGCCTATCAAAAACAGTGAAAATGGCGTTGGAATATCAACTGTTATATATGTTAATTATGACAACCCAATGGGTCAAACCATTAAACTACCAGTGAAAATTAACTATTCGAGAGTGGATGACCATTAAACTAATAGGCAAAATCCGTCCAGCAAAATTAAATTTCAGTCATGTTACTAATATTTGCAAAAACAGTCCAGCAAAAACTAATATTTGCCAAAAATCTGAAACTATCAATAATCAGCACAAATATTAGGAACTGATCTGGAACAAAATTATACAGTATTTTAACAGTTCAAAACCATCTAATAACTGAATTCCTACACCTAGAACTAAAAAAACTGCATCAATGGTTTGACCAAATTTCAGAACTCGCCTAGAGTAAAAATGCACCCAAAACTCAAAAAAACTCACCAATGGTTTGCCACGAGTGAAAATGGCGTTGCGAAGACTCGTGACAAACTCATGGATTTAAAAAAACTCAGAACTCAAAAAACTGTAGAAACCTAAATCAAAATGTTGTAGAACTTCAATCACTCGTGGTATCACTTGGAGTCGTCAACGGAGAGGAGTCGTCACCGAGTACTCGCCTGGAGTCATCGCCGGAGAAGACGCATGAATTCGTTGTTGTCACGGTGGAGTTGTCGCCTGTGAGAGGGAGAGGAAAAGGCTTTGCTTCGGTCAAGAAATATTAATGATTTGACTAATTTTTCAGTCATAATTAATCTAAGAGCTGATATTCCCAGCGTCGTTTCCACTATTTTTGACAGACATCCCTAACTTTTCAGTTAATTTAATGATTTGGCTTATTTGGCTGTTAATTTAGGACCGAAATTTAAAGTTATGATAAAGTTGGGGACTGATTTTATTAAAGGCGATTGTTAACCGTAACCCGATTTCAGCTCTTCGCACCCCATTGTTAACCGCAACCCAAAAAATTAACCGCAACCCAATTTTTGGCTTGCCACACCCCTTTTTTTGGTATTAAATCCAATGAGAGAAATCCTGTGGAAAGACAAACAAATAGAAAAACTTAACCTAAGAGTTGGAGTCAGTACCTTGAAATACATGAGTTGTTGAAGGAAGATGAATGGAAAATAAATGAAGGCAGAGTCAGTACCTTGAAATGGAAGACGCATAGCATAGATGCCGGAAGTGTGATAGAAGCCTCCGCCGGAAGAGGGAGGCAGTGTGGAGATTTCTGCTCCGGATCCGTAGAAGAAGTGCAGCAACGGCTCTGTTGAAAGTAGGAGAAATCGTTCTGAAGCTTTGGAAGGAGGAAGACGACCCCGGCGGTTGTTGAAGGTGGAAGACGATCCCGCCGGTCATTGAAGGAGGAAGACGACCCCGACTGGTCGCTCTGCTTCAGGAGAGGGGAAGGAGGCGCGGGTTAAGCGGAGAGGAAGGAGGCGCGGCTGCGACGGGAAGAAGACACGGGAGCGACAGATTGGGGGGGGGGGGGGGGGGGGGGGGGGGGGGGGGGGGGGGTTAGGGTTGCGAGTAAATTAAAATTAGGGTTGCCGTTAACAATCGCCTTATTAAAATTAAACTAGGGTTGCCGTTAACAATCGCCTTATTAAAATTAAATGTTAAAAGACTGAAATATTAAAGAGACTAAACATTTGAGACTGAAACGATCGTTTTGCCAATAATTTTTATTTGCAGAGGCTACTCTGGAACTCCTCAGATTCCAAATGTAGTGATTATAAAGTCTTTCCTTTTCCTCTGATGCAGGCAAAAGACTACCTGCAGTATAGTAAGCTCGGTAACCGGAGAGATTCCAAAATCCAAAGAAAGTTTCTCCTCTCTCTCTCTCTCTCTCTCTCTTAAATTTGGTGTCCTAGTATTGGCTGTGGCTAGCAGGCTGTCCGATCAACAGCATTGCACTGTAGAGTAGAGCCCGCAGCTACTTGCAATCCTTTTCCAGCTGTCTTTTGCAATATCTATCTCCACTCTCCACTAACAGAGCAGGCTGCAGAGTCTGCAGCACAAAGCTTTCCAACCAAAAAAATTTCCACACAAAAAAACCAACCTTTCCTTGATAAAACCGAATCACTTATTGTGACGATTGAATGTATTTACGAGATCGCCGGCGTTGTAAATGAAAAAATGTTACGAGAAGAATGTCCGTAGGAGGACAGACCGGAGGAGAGAGACGCATCAACGGGAAGAGACGAAGTGAACTTAGACGAATGCTAGAGTAGATGGCCAGAGGAGAGACGATGTTAGACAAGTAGAGAAGAATTGAGAGAGCTACTCTAAAGACCAAGAATACCAGATTACTACATTTCTTACATAATCTCTTTACAATCATTAGACTATGTTTATAGCCTTTAAACATAACAAAAGACTCAATTATTATTTAATTACAATTATACCACAACATACTAATCTACTCCGATTACACGCTGCCATCAGCTCCGATTCACCTGACGACCACAATGGACACCACACGTGTCCAACACCACCACCGGCGCATTCGTCCCCCACACCAACTTGCTTGGCAGCTCCTACGGAACGGCAGCCGGAGTAGCCCCCTCTTGCCCACCTCGCCATGTACAAAGTCTGCGATAAATATTTCTGCACAAAGGACACCATGCTTGTTGGTATTGATCACGCCGCCATTACCAACGATAGCACCACCAACTGAAATATTATAGCCACCATGAAGCTCGGCAGTGGAGAAGAACTGAAAGGAAAGTTAACTTGTGCTAACAAAGTTATCTTTTGGGACTTGAATCAAAAGAAGTAGAAAGTTAAAATCTTCAAAAGCAAAAGTTTGGGACTGAATTCATTATTTTCCCTAATTTCTATAATGTAAACAAGGCAACCACTTCTATAATGTAAAGAGGCTAATAATAATCATGCCAAGAGATTGCACACATGGAAATCAGGTAGAATCCAAATCCAACAACTTCAAACACCACATCAACTATCATACAAATCGAAAAACACATCATTTTATGTAATTTTTCTCATAATCTCCTGCTGATTCTCAGAGCCGATGATGCTCTGTTCATCTTCAATGTAGTAGGGAGACATCATCCCGTCTTTGGGCAATGGCTTGGGCTTGGGCTCGCTGCTCAGTTCGTGCATCATCTTCACCACTCTTCTCATGGAGGGGCGGTTGATGGGAAGAGAACTCGTGCAGAGGAGACCGACGCGGAGGACCTTCGCAATCTCCTCCCTGTACCGGATATCAAGCATCGTGTCTATCACGTGTTCCTCTCCTTTCTGCTGTATTGTGCCGCACACCCACTTCACCAAATCCTTCTCCCCGAACTCGGGATCCACTGGAAGTTTTCCTGTGACCAACTCGAGGATGACGACTCCAAAGCTGTAGATGTCGCTCTTCTCGTTCACACGAAGAGTGTATGCGTACTCTGCAGTCGTTTCAGACGTGTTAGATCCGCTATACAGTCTGTATAATAAACTACGAGCCGCAGGACAAGTTAAGAAAAGATGGAAGATGAGATACAGTAAATCAACATGGGAAGCTAGATTGAAGATGATGACAAGCTTTCATGTTCTAGATTAACCTGAACGGAAAATGCGAACTGTGTTGAGTATACATACCAGGAGCAATGTATCCACAGGAACCAGCAATGACCGACATAGATCTCGGCCCCTTGTCAAAATTCTCCACCACCTTCGCCACCCCAAAGTCCGCAACTTTGGCCCCGAGCCCCGCATCCAACAGAATGTTGTTGGATTTGATATCTCTGTGAACGATTGGAGGGACGCAGTCATGGTGAAGATAGCAGAGCCCCTCCGCCGCGTCCACGGCAATTCTATACCTCGCCGGCCAATCCAAGACACTCGCCTTCTTACTGTGCAGCAGGTCCCCTAAACTCCCATTTATCATGTACTCATAAACCAGGAGCTTGCAATCCTTGTGAGCGCAACAACACCACAGCTTCACTATGTTCTTATGCCTAATCTTCCCCAAAGTCGCGACCTCTGCTTCAAAAGCATCATCGACAGCTTGTTCGTGGCTCCCGGCGTTCCTCTTCGAAGACCTCCACAGCTTCTTCACCGCCACGGCTTCGCCGCTGCTGAGCACCACCTTGTATACTTTCCCGGAAGCCCCGCTTCCTATCACATTATCTTCGTCCAGTAAATCCATTATTTCATACTCACTGAATCCGAGCTTGTGGAATGAAGTGAGAGTCCACTTGCTCGATTTTTCCTGCTCCTTGTTGGCTTTCTTAAGCTTCATGTACTTACGATAGAACAGAGCAATTCCGGCGATTAATATTAAAGCTGTGAGGACGAAGATGACTCGAATAAGCCATACCGATTTGGTTCGTTTCCAGCTGCTGTTGCTTGTGGAGATTTGGCAGCGCCCGGACAGATCTGTGCACAGGGCAGGGTTCCCCAAAAAGCTAGTCTTGTAAGCCTCGTTGTGCAACATGGGGGGGATGGAGCCGGAGAGCTGGTTGTTGGAAAGGTTGAACTGATTCAGCTTCAAGTTCTGTAGTTGGGGTGGAATCTCTCCGGTGAAGTCATTGCCGGACAGGTCAAGGTAGTTCAGAACAGGGAGGCTGCCAAGATCCGCGAGAATACTTCCGGTGAGATGGTTGTTCGCGAGGTTCAAGAGAGTAAGCTTGCTCCAAGATTGTATTACAGTCGGCAGATCACCGGAGAGTAAGTTGTTGTGGAGGTCCAGCTGTCCGAGCTCAGTCAACTTTCCAAGGGAGTCCGGCAGGGAGCCGGTGAGCCGGTTGTCGCTGGCTGAGAATTCGTAGAGCTTGGAGAGTGAGCCCACCTCGGTCGGTATATTTCCAGTGAAGTGGTTCATGCTGATGAGCAACTTGGAGAGGTTGCCGGCGCCGGCAATGTCAGGGGTGATTATACCACTGAATGAGTTGTTACTGAGCTCAAGAAGGAAGACATGGGGAAGACCCCAAACGCCCGCGGGCACGTCGCCAGAAAACAGGTTGTTACGGAGCCGCACACGATTAAGATTGCGGCAATCACTGAGGCCCGGTGGAAGGGTTCCGGAGAAGAAGTTATCTATCAGGAGAAGTTCCTGCAGTACGCCGCCGTCGCAGATTCCTCTCGGTATCTCGCCGGATAACTGGTTATCCGATAGGTCTAGAAACATGAGCGGCGAGTGGGCTCCGAGGCTGTCCGGGAGAGGACCCGAGAGCTGGTTCCCAAAAAGACGGAGGTCGGAGAGGTGGCGCGCCGCGGCGGCTGTGCCGGGAACAGAACCGATCAGTTGATTTTGGTAAAGGTGGAGGTTTTCTAGATTGGGAATGGAGAAAATGTCATCGGGGATGGAACCGGTGAGGTGGTTCATGGAGGCATCAATGCGGCGAAGAGCGGTGAGGTTAGATAAGCCGGCAGGGAAGCTTCCGTTGAGAGAGTTGCTATAAAGCTCGATTTGAATAACAGAGGCAAGGCCGGTGAGCGTTCCGGGGATGCTGCCGATGAGAAAGTTCCCAGAAAGGTCAAGATTTGTGAGCTTGGCTAGACTACCCAGAGAGGGTGGGATGTCGCCGACGAGACCGCAACCGGCGAGCCAGAGAGTTTCGAGGTTGGTGAGGTTGGCTAGGGAGGGAGGTATTGTGCCGGGGGCGAAAGGGTTATAAGAAAGATTCAGCTGACGAAGAGAGGAAAGATTGCCGAGGAATGGGGGAATGGTGGCGTTGAGAAGATTGGCGGTCAGTGAGAGAACCTGGAGGGAGGGGAAGAGGGCGAAGGAAGGGGGTATGGAGCCGGAGAAGTTGTTGCCGGAGAGGTCGAGGTATCGGAGCATGGGAAGAGAAGGTAAAGAGGAGGGGAGGAGTCCAACGAGGAGGTTCTGGGAGAGATCGAGGTGAGTGAGGGAGGTGCAGGGAAGGAGAGACGAGAAGGGAAGTGAGGAGTTGATATAGTTGAAGGAGAGGGAGAGGAAGGAGAGGTTCGGAAGCCTGCAGAGGTCGGAAGGGAAGGGGCCGGCAATATTGAGGTTGGCTAGGTTGATAGAGTTGACGGAGGAGGAGGAACAGAGGACGCCGGTCCAGTTACAGGGGGTGTTGTCCCGGGGATTCCAGTCGGCGAGGGCGTTGTCGGGGTCGAACAGGCCGCGCTTGGCTTGGAGAAGGTAGAGACCTTCTTGGCTGAGGGAAGAAGCTATGGGACATAGCTGAAGTGAGAGCAGGGCAGCTGCTATCAGAATAGGAAGAAGAAGCATCTTTCTGCTGTTGTTATCTTCTCTCTCGTCTTCTCCTGCCCTTTATTGAGATTTTTAGGGGAGGAGGAGGAGGAGATGCTGGGATGGCGGCTCTGGCCTTACTTTTAATAAATCCTAAACCTCATCTTATTTACTTTTTTGACCATTTTAAAGGAGTTTATTATCATCAAATCAAAATTAGCTATTCTTAATCCCAAAGCCCCCAATATTTAGGCGATATTGTTACCGGGCACATTCACCTTTGGCTTTTTAAGGCTTTGGGAAAAGATAACCGCACTCACTCGCCCCTCCTTTCCGCAATTCGCACGGCATCCCGCATCTTGCCGCTGGTTCGATTTTTCCGCTCAAAACTACCGCCATAGGTTCGAATTCGCCGCTCAATACGACCGGAATCTCTTCTCATCGGGCTACTACGTACGTCTCCGACGGTGAAGTTCACCTACTCGTCCACCACAATAACCAGCGTCGGCTCCAACGACCTCAAAACCTTCGTGAACGTCGATCGAGATGGAGACGTCATCGTGGTTCTGGCTGTTTCGTCTGGGATTCGGTGCGGCATCAGGTTGCAGTTTATTACCTACACTTCTATGGAGAGGTGGTGAGCTTGGAGGCGGTTGAGGAGGGAGTCGAATTCGTCGGACGGCCGGACGGGGCAGAGGGAACGACATGGAACTCCATCCCGATGTTACGGGATTGAGCGGAGTTGACGAGGAGGGTGTCGAGCTCGAGGAGGGAGATGTCTAGGGTTGGCGGCACATGGGAGGAGGTGGGGAGGGTGAGGCGGAGGAAGGGTGGCCCATTGGGATAGCGGGAGGCAAGACAGTCGATGAGAGGGTGGCCTGGGAGCTGCATGCAGTGGGTGGCGATGGTGGCGTAGTTAGTTTAGATGGGGTGGGCGCAGTGAACCGACAGCCTTGGTCCGTTCACTCTCCGACATGGAGGAAGCTCCTTATGCTTGGAGCGGAGCGCACGGAGGCGCGCCTGGAGCGGAGCGCACAAAGGAAGAACTTCGAAGGATCTTCACGGCGCTCGAAGATTTTCAAAGGAGTCTTCGAAGGTGAGGGAGATCTTCAAAGGAGGCTGAAGATCTCTAAGCCGTCGTCGAAGTGCTTGAAGAATCTTCAATGGCGGCTTCGAAGATGAAGGAGATCTTCCAGAGCTCTCTCTCTTGAACTTAGGAGGAATGAGGAGGAGAAAGCTAGTTAATTTTATTTAGAATTTTTGGAGACTTTTATTCCTTCAGATTTAATTTGGGATTATTTAGGGCACCTCCTTACTAAAAGTAATTACATGTTCATATAACCTAGGATGATCATGAAACTTTATCAGTTATCTTGTGTTAGTGTTAATGGTCCCTGATAATTTTGTTGAGATTTTTGAGATGATCTATATGGTACTTCTTTCACAAACCATTTATGTGAACTATTTGTGAGAAAAATTAATTAAGGGCTTATTATTCTCTAGAAAATTCTGAAACTTGGTAATAGAACATTTTAGGGCATTGGAAAGATCTGTGAATTTTTGTATGATTTTTGAAAGTAGTTATCAGTAGGTTACTTCACAATGTGCCATAGTTTGGATTTTCTTGAAATATTTATTTATGTGACTAAATTGTTTTGAACAATTATGAAACTCAGTCAGTAAACTTTTATAATCATTATAGAGATCTGGTAATTTTATCATAATTTTTGGACAAGTATTTATGGTGGTTCCTTCATTGGACTCCAATTTTGGATAATTATTCAATATTATAATTAGAGGCCAATATTTTACTGTAAAATTGTGATATTCTGTATTTGCTGTTATTTGGATATCATAGATTTTCCATAAATTTGTGTATGCTATATCATAAGAAGATCTTACACTTCATGTTCAATTTCATACTTGGCCAATTTTGGAGAAATTATAGTAAATGCCAAATAAATAAGAAAAATTGTGACCTTCTGGATTTAGTCTTAAAATTTCATGATAGACTCTCAGTAATAATCTTGGGTCATTCAAATGATTATTTGGATTACCTCCTCTCATGCAACTCATTTAGCTTATTTGATCTGCGTATAGTAAAATTATAAAACTTGAATACCTTGTGGACCATTAGGTGGGAATGAGAGATAGATGGTGTACTTGGTCTGGTTGAGGAGATTTGAGGATGCCAACATGAGTCTATATGTTGAGTGTGCCTGATAAGCTAAGGGGCAAGGTTGTGCTTGAGATCGACGAAAGATCGTCTTTCCCTTTAGAGGGTCATAAAATACTTAGGGTAATCCAAGTGTAATGATAAGAGGGGTATTCTTATGGGTAGTTATCAATAACATTAAGTGTCTTGGAAAGGGCGGTTTGGGCTATCATCTCATCGCACCTCCTAGTACCGCTGTGAGCCCCTCACAGGGTAGACCTCTGGAAGTCCAAGATTAACCCTACACACACATCTCGTGGTTACGGGAGGTTAGTTTGTTTGGCCTTACGAGCGGTAGGCTCGGTGGTTGAAGGTGCGGACGGGTTGACCGGCGAGCCGGTGGCTCGGAAGGTTATGGTGACAGGCGGGTTAGCCCAGGGAGCTTATGACTCGGAGATAGATGGTAATCATAATTGCATGTGCATAAAGTTGGTGGGTCTTCGGTATTGACGATTGTTCACACCGACGTCGATATGTTGACTCAACAAGTGTGGATTTGCACTTAGCCATGAAAAGTTTGGTGGTCCAGCCAGTAAGAGTGCGCAGGCGCCCCGCGGTTTTGCGTTGAGGAGTACTATAGGTATAGGTTAGGTAGTGTGAATACCAACCTAGAGGTGGGTGAGGCCCAACCCACCGCTTCCATTTGCCACAATGGGGGTATCCTGGGAGTCTTGCTAGCTCCAAAAAGGGGGAACTAACGGTCTGTGCGCATAGAGTCGAAGTGTGTGAGTTGCACTTGTATGAACATATCATAACTGCATAGCTCTGCATGTCATGGCATAAGCATTGCATTTCAACCCTTACCCCTATCGTATAAATTGGTTATGAGACTTTTTCTACGATAGGCCCTACTAAACGACCATTTGGTCTTTAGGTTTGTATGGGCATTCCTATAAATCAATGGTTATTTCTGTATTTTATACTTGCTCTTTACCATACTTTACTTACTATGCTTTACTTACTGCTTCATTTATATATATATATACACATGTGTAGTGGTAGTTATCTTGTAGCTAGGTCATGTTACTTGCTTTGTTTTATACCCCTTGTTGTCCTCCGCTTCTGTAACAGTCCTGGCCCAAGCCCATCCCCAGGTCACTGGCGCCCCAGGAACTGCCGGCACCGACGGCCCAGCCCCATTCTGGGAGCGGCCTGACCAAGCCCATCCCGGGTCACTGGCCCCGTCCTAGGACACTGGCACCATCGGTTCAGCCTGACCACAACTGGTCAACAACAAGCCTGCAGGTTGTACACCCCAACCCCTCTCTGGCCCACCACAGGGCCCAGCGGGTTGTTGGAGACATACAGTCTCCCTTCGGTGAGAAGTGATCCAGTTAAACGCCTCTACGGGGACTTCCCAGGAGGTCACCCATCCCGGAATTGCTCCAGCCCGTGCACGCTTAACTATATAGTTATTTCACTTCTCATCACCAACTGAGCTGCAGCTCAGTTGGTGATGAGAATTGAAAGAACTCCGTAGTTAAGCGTGCTCGGGCTGGAGTAGTCACGGGATGGGTGACCTCCTGGGAAGTCCATGCGCTGCCGCTTAACTGGCTCAATTCTCATCAAAGGGAGGGCGTGGGTTCGTGCCCCCCTCCAACAACCCGCTGTGCCCTGTGGCAGGCCAGAGAGGGGTTGGAGTGTACGGCCTGCAGGCTTGTTGTTGACCAGTTGTGGTCAGGCTGAACCGGTGGGGCGCCAGTGTCCTAGGACGGGGTCAGTGACCCGGGATGGGCTTGGTCAGGTCGATCCCAGAATGGGCCTGGGCCGCCGGTGTCGGCAGTTCCTGGGGCGGCAAGCCCTGGTGAGGCTTGGGCCAGGACTGTTATAGCTTCATCCTTCCTGCTCGGTGCCTAGGAGCCATTGGGGGAGGGGTGAGGAACATAAGACTTAGTCTTTTTTACTAACGGTCGGTGGATCATATCATTTAAGGGGTTTGAGGAAACGCAGCTGAACTAGAGGCCGGTGCAGATGGAGGCGGGCCAGTTTAGTATAGGAGCACCAATTTCAAGATCAGTGAGTGATTAATAGTTTGCTTCCGCGAGTGACCATGTAGTGAGTACATGATGTACATGGCATGAGCCCTTGTTACTGTTATCTTTTTATTGCAACCCTTATTATTTCAGTTATATCATGTGGACATATATATAACATGTGATTTGTGGACTTGAGCTTTTATATGTTCAAATATGTTTTTCTTCTTTTGTGATCGATATGGCCGGCAGGATCGGTGTTTTGTAGTGACGACCTTCCCGAGTGTTAGGGTCACCGCAAAGCGGCGGTTCTGGGCATAAGACCCAGTTTTGTAGCGAAAAAATGGGGTCTTACATTTTGCTCCAGGGTATGTAGAGAATTTGATGTGATGATATCTGCTGCTGCAGTGACCTGGCAAGCGCAAGATAGCGAGCGAGTTGCTCATTTCTTGCTTCATAGTCTCCCTTGATTTGCAAGACTACTAACTGGGAATCAGTTGTTGAAATCAGAGAACCAGTCACGACGTTCGCAACGGGTATGCAGCTGACCCTTACTTGACCTGAGCTAGAACACTTGACTAGTTGCTGAGAACCAAAGGACTTTGCACTGAAGAATACCAGGAACTTGAAACAGACCCCTTGAGCTGCAGCGAAGAGGTCTCACCAGAAACCCGGAAGTTCAATGAGAGCTTCCCCTCCCAAGCCAATGCTGAGCCTAGGCACCTTGAAGGGCACTAAGGATCACCTCACCGTCAACATTCAGTGACAGGGGGTGGAGTGCTTGCTCTCAAGTCATACACGAGGGAGATGGGAGACCAGCCTTTCCCAAGGTGCCCATGGAGGTCTATTTATAGACTTCCCAAAATTGGGCTGCGTATAGCCAAGATTCTGTTATTCGCAGCTCAACTACGAACTTGAACGACTAGAACGAAAGGGGGGAGGGGCGAGCGGGAGATGAGATGTCCACTCCCCCCCTTATCGGGGGTCGGGTGAGTGGACCAAGGTCCACCACCCGAACTGGGCGAGTGGACCTCATGGTCCACTCAGCTAACCGGGCGAGTGGACCATAGGTACAGTCGCCCAGTTGCCCGGGGCGAGTGGACCATAGGTCCACTCGCCCACGTGCCTGGGGAGAGTGGACCATACCCCACTTTGGGCGAGTGGACCTATGCCCCCCCCCCCCCCCCCCCCCTCGGGCGAGTGGCCTGGGGCCTTGGGCGAGTGGACCCAAGGTCCACTCGTCCAAGTGAGGAAGTTTGCCCCTCGGGCCTTCTCTTTTCGGTCTTGGTGACCTCCAACTGGTCGATCTACTGCGTCACGACTATTTTCTCTATGGCAATCTTAACTGTGTCGGGTCACACCAGCTCGGCAAATATGAGGGTTGTACACAATCCCCGCTCTTTTCGAGCTTGTCTCAAGCTTGGAAAGAAAATCCAACTCACCTATTTGATAAATATGTCGCGACTAATTTTTAATATTATATGTCCTACAAAAAATAATTCGATTGGTTATAATTTGATGTCCTTAATAATTTTATGAGTCGTACTCATAAATCACTTAAGACCAAAATCTACAATCCTTGATGGACGGGCTAGAGATTATTAGTTTAATAGGACAGTCCCACCTCTTTATTCTGTATAATTATTACTCTTGAAGTTAATATAAATAGATGGAGGACAATGTTCACAATTATCTTAAAATTAAGAAAAGTTAGAAAACTTAATTACGGACCAAGTGAATTTTAGTCTATCAAATATAATTTTTAACAATCGTCTCGTTGTAAAAATCTTAAAAACTTAGTGAAAATTTATCTAGAGACTTGTTGCGGGTCATTCGATGCTCTGGTAGACTGATCAAATTTATCCACCTTAACTCACGAGCGAGTCGAGCGCGCAAACAGTCAATGAAAGAGTTAATAAATATCACGAACACTTTTTATCGTGAAAAACCCGAAAAGGGTAAAAAACCACTCGGTCATAGTTGTGCCGACCAAATTCTACTATCTTCTGGTTCTTTACAAATGAAAGCTAAGAACTCGAGCGCGACAGAACGCTGCTCGTTACAATGGTTAAAAGAGTAAACCTCGAGGGGTAGCATGTCACCTCTCAAGAGACTGAGTATTTTCCCGGGAACGAAAGTGAGATTCTCGAGTCGCCTTTCGTAATCTTCTAAGGCTCGAAGGAGATTTTCGAAGATTCGAAGGAGATCTTTAAGCGCCGAAGGAGAATTCTAAGGGATACTTCAAAGGAGCTCTCTCGCGCGTAGAAGGCAAGGTGTCTTGAAATGAAGGCTCTGAGCTCCATTTATAGCCTTGGGCAGGGGCAACACGGTAATTTTGTCATTGTAACCACCGTAACTACCCCCACAGACGAATCACGCTAGTCGATTTGGAGCACACAGATCGCCATTTTTTGGATATTCTCGTCTTGCCCCCCGAGCAATTCGGTCAGCTTGGGCAGTTCGGGTAGCTTCGTTAACGGCGTTGACGGAAGTGAACTGGACATGCAATCTAGGAAATTAGGAAAGGTTAACTGTCGCGCGCGTTACGAACGCGGAAGCGTTCTGAGCGCGCAACAAACACATGAGTGTTTTGAGCACACAACAAACAAGGGAGCATTCTGAGCGTGCAGCGAACACGGGAATAGTCATAGCGTGCAACGAACATGGAAGTGCTCAGAGCACGCTTAACTCATTTTGCGGGTGGAGGGCCAAAATGTGATCGCACACACCTAATTAAAGCCCGCGCCTCCAAGGCGTGCCCGGTCGCCCCCCGAGAGAGACACGGTGTCGGCCGCACCACTAAGGGGGGTGTGGGGCCGACCACACCCAAAAGGTGGGTGCGGTGCCGACCACACCCTAAAGGAGGGTGCGGTGTCGGCGGCGCCGGAGGCACCCCAAAGGGAGGCGGCGCCGGCCGAGCCCCAAAGGAAGTGCGGCGCGGCCGCACCCCAAGGGGGTGCGGAGCCGGCCGCACCCCCTCGTCGGGTGCGGCGCCGGCTCCGACTGCACCCCAAGGGTGTGCCAACCGCATCCCACCATGTGGGGCGCGGTTTCGTCGCCACATGAGCGGGCTCCGATCATTGTGACGGTTCATTCCCCACTATCATTGTCGCGAGACTTGGCATGTCTCTACTATCCCCACTTACTCATGGTGCGGCTTTGGCTAAATGCGCCCCTTAATTCCGCGAATAAGTGCACATCAAAACTTATTTCAAACTTAAGTACTTAACATAAAACTTTTCAGCCAAAATGAGAAAAAGAAAAGCTAAGAGACCTGTATGCAAACCACTTTGGTCTATTTGCACACCAACACATCCATATTATATTTAAGTAATCAAGGAATCTTATAATACTAAGAAAATCTCGGCCAAAAACAAAACTCAGGCATAATAAAAAAAACTTATTCAATAATGTTTTAATAAAAATATAAAAGTAATAATTTAATAAAGATTGTGAGGTTAGAAATTGCTATCAGAGTGTTTTACAAACAATATTTGCCATGAATAAATTTTATGAAAAAATTTATTAATGCAATTGAATGTACCACTCCTAACAGTAGGAGAAAGAGGGGCTCTTTGGTCATTTTATTTTGACAAAATCTATTATTTTAATTTCAAAATTAATTCGGGACTCTCCCGAGAGAGGAGAGTGGTCCACTCATCTGTGACCGTAGTGCGCGCGTCTCTGTCATCAGGCCTGCAACCTCTGCACTTTATTAAATTCGGTGTATATATTTTTATATTTATTACAAACCTGATAAAGATTGGAATCGTGCTGTCATTATCTATTTTATTATTGGCATTACTCTAGAAATTCTAATTATTATTAATCTGTAATTATTAATTTGGCGGGAATATGTATTAGTGCGAAGTAGGGTGTGTGCAAAGAATTGTGAACCGGACCGAAATAGAACCGGACGGTTCAAGTTGGGTCGGTTCTCATGCGTCTAGGTTAAGATTTGTATCCAAAAATAGTAGAACCGACAGTTCTGTTCGATTTTCGATTCGTATAGTCAGGTACCCGAGAACCGATTTGAACCGATAATTAAAATTTTAAATTTTAATATCAGGCATGGGGCTGTAGGAGGTTTGGTTAGATGGTTCCACGCTTATGATATTCTATATTTCTATTATATTCTTATTTTTTTCGTAGGCAATAGCTGCAAATCGCAATGCTGCAAAACGCTTTCATTCCCAACCCTAGCCTCCCACGCAGTCGTGCTCATTCCCTGCTTCCCGTCTTCGAGAAGGCGAGAACGAACCATCTTTCTGAGACTAATTTGAACGAATTTTGACCCTTTTATAAAATGAAGCTGTTTTATGGCTTCCCAGGTAGTAACAGGAAAGTTGTTATAAAATGAAGCAATTATTTATCAGCATATTCACTAACTTTTTTGTTTTTTTATAGTATGTGTAGAACTGAGGATCGAATCGGAACCGAGCCGAGCTTTCCGAATCGGTTCCGGTTGTATACCGTGGGTACATGAGTTAGTTCTGGTTTCAAGAAGCCAGAACAAAATCTATATTGATCGATTTTTTATTCTGAGTGAAACCGATCTGAACTGACCCAAATTACACACGTAGCGCGTAGCATGTGATCAATGTTGATTTTATCCTAATCATTATAGGTATTTTACTCTCATTTAGGCAACATTATGTTTACTCTTATTCAAAAATATTTCTGTCCATTTTTAGATTTTCTTATTTAATTTTATGATTTTCGCATCTAAAATTTTCTAATAATATTATTTCATTTTTTTTGTTTTATTTTTTTTGTTTAATTTTCAATAAATTTACTATGTATTTGTAGCACCTCAAATTATAGTCATGCTTAGAAATTCAGGTAGGTCTTAATTTCGTGTTGATCTTCAATATAGTAGTCAGGTCAGCTTAAATATATCTATACTATATTAAAAGAAAAAAAAATCATTTTGGTGAAACAATTATAATGTTAATATTATCCTTGAACCTCCTGATCTCTCCCTAAACCCTAAACCTTAAACCCCTTCCCCTCCCTCAATCTCCCGCTTGTGTGAAGAAGCCTCGCCCGCTCCAACTCCGCCAACTGCGGCTCTCCCGAAGCCTCTCCTCGCTCCGACAATTTCCCCCGACGATTGCCCCACCCTAACAGTCTCTCTCGATGGCATCTCTAACGTCTCCCTCACTCGGGCTACATGTGTATATGTTGCCCCTCCTTATAGTTTTAACCAACAATGTGGTTTCCAGCCCCGCATCGCCATCTTATACTTGTCCCTCGCTCGATCTCCAGCTACTTCCTACGGCCGGAAATTTTATATTACCCATGTGTCGGCCTCTTATTGATGGGTAAGATCTATCTGAAGAAACGTTCAAGGCCTCTCTCAACTTTCTTTGGGATGACGATAACCAGGCACTCATCAGTGCGGTTTGGTTCTTTTGAGAGCCGGCCAAAGGAGACACTTATGAGGTAATTAATTCCACTATTGTATGCTTCCGTTTACTCCATCACTAAGATCTGATGACTTGAAGTCAATCCGCTCGTAGAATGGAGGATTGAGACATTCATCTGTACTTGTTTAATATATAATTACGCCATTGGAGCAGATTGTGGGACTGACTAGGGCAATGTTCAATTGTTGCAGGAAAGCGGAGCTAGGGATTGGGGACACTCTTCAGATTGTAGGGAACACCTTAATATAACATATGTAGATTATGTTTGGAATGACTATGGTTGCAAGAAAATAGTGGTGGGAAACCATTGGTTAGGTTAGAGTTGTCAGAAGAGTAGTGATAATAAAAGTTGTAGAAGAAAAAGATGAATGTTGACCTACATAAAAAGATGCATGAAAATGCGAAAAGTTACTTATAGCATTTCTGAAAGTGATATGATTCACAGTTTTTAAAAAAACACTACTTTGGCACCATCACTTTTTCCACCAACTGAAAACAAAATGCTTCCAAAATAGCGGTGACAGTGAGAATATAACTTTTCCCACCGCCACCAACATCCCAAACAGAGCCTAATAGTTTCCTTACACTCCAATGCTCCCTCTTTCAATTTAATTTAGAGCATTGTGAAGCCTATGAAGATGTTTATACTTGTTATTTCCTCTTTCAGTTTAATATCGTGTAGTTGAATCAAAATTAGGAAAAGAAAGCTCGGGACATTAATTAATGGCTCTGATGAAATTTGCATTTCATCTATAGAGTGGCGGATCCAGAAAATTATAAATGGTAGTGCACAAAAAAATTCTAAACACAATAGTACATAAGCTGTTAGCGGAGTGAGTAGGCAGGTAGTTGGTCACAGATTGAAAATTAATTTTGAGGATGCACATAGCTGAACTACTTGGTATGTGAATAGTCAAATTTTGACCTGCTTATAACAAATCACACAAAAAAAGAGTATCAGTGTCCCTTTAGCCCCCCTCTAAATCCGTCCCTACCTCTGTATTGTGCTCCTTTTGTTAGGGTTAGAGAGGCGCTCAAGATATTCTACAATACAACATCGAGTTTGGAATGCGTATTTATAGTATCTCCAGCTTAGGGCGGAGCCCTAGGTCGACACGCAACCCGTTAAGACATATCGTGTCGGTTCGGACACGCGGACATAATAGTTAATGCGTTAACAATCTCCTCCTATGTCCGCGGTAAACCCGACGACGATGAGGGTGGTTTGTGTAAGTTCAACCGGATCGTGAACAGTACACAACCGTGTCCAACACCTGCAAAAACTGATTAGACTCAAAGAAAATTGTATGCACGCATAAAGATAAATAATAAATCTCAGCTGCACTACAAAACAGTCTAGAGTACGATCATAACACAAGTCCAACAAACGTAGTGACTAGAATCAACACAAAGAGCAAAAGTCTAAAAAAGCAAGTGTATCAAAGAGAGCTAAACAGTGCTCTAAGCAGAGATAAAACAAAAGAAAGCAAATAACACTCTAGCTGCCGTCGGCCTCAGACGTCCAACAAATCATTCTGCTCAGGATCCCATCCTGCCAGTGCTCCTCCATTAACAGCAACTCCTGTAATTTCCAACATGGAATGTCATTAGAAATGAATTCATGCTTTGAAAATGTACAAGTATCTAGTTCAACAAAGGGAACGTAGTACTTAATAATTAAGTTTGAAGGAGTATTTAGAGTATTATAGGTTCAACCTCAGAATCTAATATCGGTTTCCAACGAGACGATTTATAGACTTCTGGACACCGTAGTGATATCTGTGTTCCAATGTGGAATGTCCGGGTTACTGTTCTTCTAAAGCTAAGTGGAGATCATCAAGTTTGGAATGAAGACCCCTTAACAGAAGAAGAGTCAAACCGAGTCAGATTGTGTTATCAAATTTGGAATAACACTCTCCTCTAAGGTAAGAGAAGACGAATCCAGGTAAAGTTATTAACATCAGATTTGGAATGAAATAACTTACCAGATTCGTGCTCAGCAACCAAAACATCAACGGAGCACAACATGCTTGCTTTGACAAAGGAAATCAGGGAAAAATCAAAACATCGATGTAGGCTAAGGTGATCTAAATCGCCTGTAGTCCCATTTCCCCCACTGTTTTGATTAACCGGTCTTTGGGCATTCCTTTGGTCAATGGATCAGCTAGATTATCTTTTGATCGCACGTCGACCAAAGAGATAATTCCTTGTTCTTTCAGATAGTTTAGCAGAGCGTGTCTCAGTCGTACATGTCTCCTCTTAGTATTGTAGAGGGCATTTTTAACAACTTGGGATGCTGCTTGGTTATCGCAATACAAGCTCAGTGAGTTGACTTGTAACCTAGACAAGGGAATATCTAGTATCAGATTCCTGATCCAGTCTGCCTCTTCACCAGCCGGAGCTAAGGCAAACAACTCGGCTTCCATAGAAGACAATGTTATACAGGTCTGTCTCTTGGATTTCCAAGTGATGGCAGCTCCACCTAGAGTGAATATGTATCCACTGGTAGATTTGCTGTTACTGATTTCTGAACACCACGAGGCATCAGAATATCCATCCACAGTAGGTGGGTAACCAGTGTAGCACAGGGCGTGATTCTTAGTACCTGTTGACGCCAGGAAAATCCTGACCTCAAAATTCGGACCGATGCAGCCGGAGGCTACTCGCCCAGCAGCCCGACGAGATGGCTTGGCTGGCAACGACGAAGAAGCTAGAAGAGCAACAAACAGGACCCCAGGTGCTGCGGCAGGGAGGTCCCACCACGTACCCGGAAGCTCGAAGGAGTCTTCCCCTCCACAACCAAGAATGGCCGAGCAAGGTACGAGGAAGGCACCGACTTGGCTAGCAAGCAGGGGTGACGGGTTCAAGAATTCGGAAATGGGGTTCCAGAAGCTCAAGCACAGGTGCCAATCCAAGTACCCCTGGGGTCTTATTTATAGGCAACCAAGGGGTAGGGGGGGGTTTTTATAGCCCAGCCCTGACCTGGCGACATATGGGATACTCGGCGAGCATCTTCGACCATAGTCGCCCATCTGGCGAGTATCTGCTGCTGCTCGCTCAGGTCTTCTGTGGTTGCCGGACACTTTGGGACGACATACGGGATACTCGGCACGTATCTTCGACCATAGTCGCCCTTCTGGCGAGTATTTAACCAATACTCGCCAACCTTCTTTTGCTCCTGCTGGCTGATTTGTCTTGCCTCTTTGACTTTGACCTGCCTACGTGGCCTTGAGTGGGTCCTACCCTCGGAGAATAAGGGTTGTACACAATCCCCGCTCTTTGCGAGTAACGGAGTTGCTCGGAAAGAAACATCCAACCGTTATTCGACGAGCTTCTGTCTTGGCGAGTATAGGAAGATACTCGGATCTTGACTGTCCGACGCCTGGACTCTATATAAAGGAGGGGGGGGGGGGTCCCTGATGGAACCACCGTTCTGTACTCGCTCACAATGTCGCTAGCTTTTGCTGAGGCTGCCAAAAAGGCCAAGGCCGACCTTGCGAATCTGATCGGCGTGCCCCTTCCTCCTCCTCGCATGGACGCCGAGGTAGACGCCTTCCTCGCGAACAAGAAGAGGAAGAGGGCGGCGAAGAAGAAGAAGAGAGAGAGAGAAAAGGAGGCGACTAAGGAGAACGTCGCCGATCCTCTGAGTGAGCAGCGTCAGCAGCTGCTGGAGGATTTGGGCCTCGAAGGGCTCTCGCCTGCTCCCCCCCTGCTCCTCTCTCGGCAGAGGTCGCCCCGGAGGCGAGTAGGGATGAAATCCAAACTCAAACCCAACCGGACCCTCCCCCTGCCCGAGGTGAGCTCCTTGCTCGCCCTTTTTTGATCTATGCTGTCTTCCGGCGACATTCTGACGTCTCTGTTGCTATCTGTAGATCCGCCGAATACTGAGGCTCGGGAGGAGCCTTTGACTGCAATACCGCTGCGATCATCCCCGATGATCTCGCCTGAGGGTGGGTCTCGGAGTGGTCGCGCGGTAAGGATTCTCCACAGCTCCTCTGTGGAGAAGAGGCCGATGAGCGAGCATGGGGCTCCTCTGGCGAACATCGTTCCTCCTCCGCCTCCTCCTCCACCTAACTCGCGACCAGAGCCGGCGAGCAACACACAGCTACCTGTGACCGCGCTGCCGCCTCCTCCTCCTGGACTCCCGCCGCCAGGGAATCCTCCAGGCGATCAACGTCCTTCTACCTCAACTGCTCCCTCTTCCCACCAGGGGGAATCCTCGCGCAGGGGCGGGACTGGAGGGTCTTCGACCTTCTTCGCTCCAAGGGGTGGAGGGCGACCAGGAGATGGTCGCGGTCGAGGGGACCTGCCCTCCAACCGGGATCATTCCGGCAACTACTCGACTCGCCGAGATGGCGTCCATTCTCCCTCCCCACACCGAGGAAGGTCTTCTCCTCGCCGACGATCTCGCAGCCCTCCTCGCCGACGATCCCGTAGTCCTCGGCCAGGTATTTGATCGCTGCCTTCGGATAGTCGCCACTGTTTTCTGAACTCTGCTGAAGTTCTGGCCCTTTTTGCCTTTTTTCGCAGGTCGCGCGCATACTCCGGTGGGAGCTCTGATCGATGCCGTTGGGCTCCCTCCTCGCGAGTACCAGGAAAAGGCTACTCGCGCTATCTTGGACTTGGAATCCAGGATAGAGCGGCTATCGATCTGCGAACCTCATCGCCGCTTGACTGAGGTGGAGTCGCGGGTTGAGCGCTTGGCGGCTAGTGACCCTCATCGCCGCCTAACTGACTTGGAGGTACGAGTATCCCGGCTGGAGGAGTTTGATACTCGCCTGTCGGGTACTGAAGCTCGCCTCCAGTCTGTCAGCGACTTGGAGCGCAGGGTGGCGAGGATCGAGCATCGGCAACAGCTGCATCATGACGAGCTGGTCGGGATGCGCGCGAGCATGGGCTCGGTGGGGAGGCTGGCGAGGATCGAAGACCAGCTGCGACAAGGCGAGGACGCGATGTCCCTGGCCTCCGAGCATTTCAAGCGTGCTCGCAGCATGGGCTGGGCCGGTCGACAACCTCAGATCCCGGATCCCCAGGCGAACATCCAGGCGCAACCCTAGCTGCTGCTCTTCTTCATCTTTATCTTCCATGTAGCTTTGTAGCTCCTCGCGAGCATTATTTGAATCTTTTGAACGATTTATTTGAAGCAGTGTAGATTTGCCGAGTAATCGAATACTCGCCCTTCAATCTTGTCTTTGTTTTACTTGATCCTCTTTTGTTTTGCTTTTTCTTCTATCTCCTTTTTGCCGAATATCTGTTTGAATGTCGCCTATATTTTGGCGAGCTTCTTCGTGTTTCTATGATGTAGGTATTCGCTAGATGAAGGTCGGCGGTTGGCGCGCTCTGAACTTTGGGCGACTTTTCTTAGATACTCGCCACCCCTAGTCGTGCTCGTGGCGTCGTGTTCGATAAGCCAGACTGACCGACTAGTATAAATAGGGGGGGTGAGTGAGTCTTAAATACGCCTTTAGCGATCTCGAGCTTCCTTGAGCGAGCATCTTCCAGGCTTCCAATCCTCGCCCTTCTACGATACTCGCTCTCTTCCCTTTCTTCCCAAGATGACCGACGAGGCGGCCATCAGGCGAGCTAACCATGCGAAGAACTTCGATGAGAGCTCGTTCAAGAAGCCGATCACGAATCAGAAAGACTTGGACGAGTTCAACTCCAAGTTCGCGACTCCAGGATATGTCGCCAGGCTTCCTCGCCCGTCTGAGCGACTAAACACCTCCTCGCAGATGGCGATGATCTTCCCAATCCGACACTTCGAGGTCGGCCTGCGACTTCCCATATGGCCCGAGTTTCGGAAGATACTCGTGTTCTATGGGATAGTGCCCGCCCAGATCAATCCCAACGGAGTGGCGATGATCATGGGGTTCCTGTGCTACCTTCGGGAGCAGAACATCGTCTTCGACCTTTCGGTCTTTAGGCGAATATTCACCATCATGGCGACCGGCGAGGGCGTCATCTTCTTGTGCAGTCACGTCTGTACACTGGCGGGGACTTCAAATAAGAACCATCGCTGGGTCGAGCGGATAGTCGCCGTTGAGGGCGACTTCGCGGGCATCTCCAGCTCGCCCATTCAACCTTCAGAGAATGTCTTCACGGTTCCCTGGCTCACCGAGGACCAGGTGAAGCTGCTCGCCTGCTTCAGGAATCGTCGCTTCGACGTGATACTTTGGAGGAGGCGAGTAGACGAGCTTACGGAAGTTCGCCCAGGGGAAGGTATCCTTCGTGCGAGCATCAGACATACTCGCCCTAAGGCTTCGTTCTGGCGACTAATCTTCGATCTTCTTACATGCGTGCAGGCTCTTCCGCATGATGCTCTTCCCCTCGCGGCGAAGGCGACCACTGTCGCCCAAGGGGGTGCGAGAACCTCGGCGCGCGAGGTTGGGGACTCCTCCCCAATCGACTTGTCGCCAGGAGGCGACGATCTGGATGTCGCCAGAACTTCGAAGAGGCGAATAGTAAAGGGCAAGGTTCCCGAGCCCAAGAGAAGGAAGAAGGAGACTGCCCATAAGGATTTGGGACAGAAGGCGGATCCCTCGGAGGCTGGCGAGCCGAGCAACCATCCTTTCTTCAACGAGGGCACCCGTGGCGAGGACGACTTTGGTCGCCCATTGGTGACCTGGTCTGATCGCGCTCACGAGGTGACCCTGAGCTCGAACCTCCCCGTTTGGTCCGAGGACTGGGAGGACAAGGGGGAGGCCTTCGATGTGCTTCATGCGATCTATAGTCGTACTGACGCCGAGCTGCTGCAGGAGGCCTCTGCCGAGCATCTTGCTCATCAAACCTCGCGCTCAATCCTGCGGACGGCCGAGCTCGCACATTCAACGGCGAAACGGCTGCTGATGTACGAGGAGGCGATCAAGGTGCAGGGGCCGAAAATGATCGCCATGGCGGAGAGGATCAATGGGTTCGAGGTACTTCGTCTTTGCGACTTTTCGCGCTTTCTGGAATACTCGCCTCTTTATACGATGTCAAGCTTTACCTTCTTTCTTTTTGTCTTCTATAGGCTGCCGAGCTGGAATCGGCGAAGAGACTGTCCCAGGCCGAGAAGGAGCTGGAGGATACTCGCTCGGCCTTGGAGGCCGCCCAAATCCGCATCGCCGAGTTAGAAACTCGGCCTGCCGAGCAACAGCCGGCGGGGTCGGGCCCTCATCGGTTCGTCAAGCAGGTCAGGATGCACGGCGACGACATGCCCCATATTCGCCGGGAGATCGCGCGAGCAACAGGAGAGGTCATCCTAAATCAGCTGAAGGCAGATGATCTTTTGAAGCCGGAGGCTATGGGATTGACGGTGGGAGACCTTATCCCGGCCATACTCGCCGAGGAGTCCACCTCCCCCCTGCGAGCATCATCGCCGCGACTTAGCGATGCCGAGGACGACGATGATGAGGTTGATGATGATGATGATGATGACGGCGACGATGACGGCGACGATGGCGACGAGTCAGATGCAGATATTTGATGGCGAGGATGTCGCCTAGTCGCCCGGGCTCCTTTTTTGCTCGCCCGACGACCTTTTTGTACACCTGCAGCATGTACAGATTTTTTGTAAAAATGAAAAGGAATTTTGACAAGTTTCTTACTCGCCTATTCCTTCCTTTTGTGCTTTTACTTCCTTGCTTATATGTGGCTTTAGGCTCCTAGGTTCGAGGCGAGGTTGAATGCTCGCTAGGCTCCTAGGATTTCGGCGAGTATGGATACTCGCACCATCATACTCGCACCTGCAGACTTCATCTTGAGGCCTTGATCTGTACCTAGTGACGAATGTTATTAGGATTTAGGCAATAATCAACGGAGCTCCTCAAGGGAAGGAAGAAGTAGGGTTTAGCAATCGGGGAGGCCCGGGGGGACATCATCCTGAGGCCTCCCTCCTACTCTAAAACCTGATGTCGACGGAGAATGACGCCAAGTAAGGAATGGCAGCCGGGCAGGTCTCGCGGGGACACAACTCCCAGGGCCTTCATCCTATAACTTGGATGCTTGCTACCTTCAAAGGCCGACGTCAAGTAAGGAAAGGCCGCCGGGTCGATCCCACAGGGGCACAACACCCAGGAGCCTTCATCCTATCACTTGGATGCTTGGATGCCTTTGTCTTTTGGTCGATCGAGTCGGTCTCCTCCTCGTCTCAAGTCGGAGTATCGGCTTCCAGACTTTACCCTAGTAATTTCTACAGCCGGACGAGAAATGCAGTCGGTGGGAACCGCGGCCAACATGCAAGGGGGGAGCTGATCTCGGCCGTCATTGCAGAGGCTTGGTCTTAAGGGAACGCACACCCGAGGTACTGTCCCATCATCCGCTCTGAGTTTTTACAAGGGTCAAGTCGGAGGCTCGTCTTCTAACCTGCGGCGGCGAATGTCGATGTAGGACGACGTCAAGCAGGGAGTGGCAGTCGGGGAGATCCAAGGGGATACAACATCCCGAGGCCTCCCTCCTACTTGGATGCTGGATGTGGATCGGACCTGCTTCCTGTTGCTCAACGAGTTTAGCAGGGAGTTAAGCACACTTTAGGCACAACAACTCATATGATCTAACACAATAATTTAGAAAATGAAATGCTTTGCTGCGAGCTTTTCAGCTTTCAAGGGTACACGACGCCTTTTTTCAAGGGTCCCCTGAGCTAGTGAAATCGATCATTCATTCGCCGAATCGGAAGGTCGGCGTCCAGACTTCTTCCCGGTAATCTCTACAGTCGGACGAGAAATGCAGTCGGTGGGAACCGCGGCCAACATGCAAGGGGGGAGCTGATCTCGGCCGTCATTGCAGAGGCTTGGTCTTAAGGGAACGCACACCCGAGGCACTGTCCCATCATCCGTTCTGAGTTTTTACGAGGGTTAAGTCGGAGGCTCATTTTCCAACCTAGCGTGGAGATTGACTTCACCTGATTTCTTCATTATGAAAACTTTGTTGATGCGAAAGAAGTTGCCTTCTCCCATGTTCAGGGAGGTGTAGATTTTATTCAAAGAAATGAATTTACAAGGATGGGGTATACATGTTCCCCCTCAGGGATAAAACCTTTTCAGGTCATCGCCGCTCCAGGTGCTCCCTAGCAGCTCGCCTTCCTGGTTCTGCAAGTGGTATCCTCCTATTATGAGTGCTTCCTGGATGATGAAAGGTCCTTCCCAGTTCGGGTTGAGCTTCCCGACGGCCGCAGACCTTCCTGCTGCGTCCACCTTTTTCAGGACCAGATCACCTGCTTGGAATTGTTTGAGGCGAACATTTTTGTCAAAATGCTTTGCCATCCGGCGCTTGATCTCCTCTTGCCTGGCTGAAGCTAAATCTCGGAGTTCCTCGATGTAGTCGAGAGATAACTTTTGAACCTCTTCATTCTCTAGTCGCCATTCTTCGCTTCCGACCTCCGCAGCTATCACCCGTGGGCTTCTGACTTCGAACTCTACTGGAATGAGAGCTTCCGACCCGTGAGAGAGTTTGAACGGCGTTTCCCCTGTGGCTGAGCTGGGAGTGGTCCTCAGAGCCCACAGGACCGAGGGGAGCTGGTCCGCCCAGTTACCTCTTAGGTTCTCCACCTTCTTCTTTAGTAGGTTGATGATCAATTTGTTGGCGGCCTCCACTTGGCCATTGCTCCTTGGGTGATGTACGGAGGCGAACCGAAGGTCGGTTCCTAGCTGCCTGCAAAAGTCTTCCAGTTCCAAGCTGGCGAACTGGGGACCATTGTCGGTGATGATGGCGAGAGGGATCCCGAATCTGCAGATGATCTCTCCCCAAATGAAGTTCTTCACGACTTGAGAGGTGGTCTTGGCCAAGGCTTTGGCCTCGATCCACTTGGAGAAGTAGTCGATCATGACGAGAATGAACTTTCGTTGTCCACTGGCTTGAGGGAAAGGGCCGATCAAGTCCATCCCCCAGATGGCGAACGGCCATGGGGAGATGATCGATCGGAGCAATTGGGCCGGCTGCAACTGAAGGGGGGCGAAGAGCTGGCACTTCTGGCACTTCTTCGAGAAGATCTCAGCATCCTTCCGGATAGTAGGCCAGAAGTAACCATGCCTCAAGACCCTCTGCTCCAAAGTGCGAGTCCCAGAATGACTTCCACACTCTCCCGAATGGATCTCCTCCAACACTCGGGGTACTTGGTCTTCGGAAACACACCTGGCCAGGGGGCCCGAGATGGTCTTGCGGTACAGCTCCCCATCTTGCAGGAGGTAGTATGCCGCCTTGTACCGAAATCCTCGCTGATCCCCTCCGTTCGCCGGAAGTTGGCCATTGGTCAGGAAGGTTACAAAGGGATCCATCCACGAGGGGCGTTGCTCGATCTCCATTATCTCTCCCTCTTCAATGGATGGGTGGAAAAGCTCTGTGGTAGTTCCTCCAGCCCTCGGCCCGTACTTGGCGAGGCGATCTGCTGCCGAGTTCTCCTCTCTTGGCACATGTTCGACGAAGAAAGACTGGAAGCCTCCAACCAGTCCTTTTACTTTTACCAGGTACTTCTGCAGGATGGTGTCGCGCACCTCGAACTCGCCTCGAATCTGCGACGCGACCACCATTGAGTCCGTGAAAGCCCGGACATCACGGATCCCCAGCTCCTTGGCAAGGCATAAGCCTGCCACTATGGCCTCATACTCTGCCTGGTTGTTTGTGACGGGGAAGAGGATCTCGACGGCTTGCTCGATCCTTGTTCCCTGTGGGCTGACGAGCACGATGCCCACCCCCACAGAGCTTTTGCCCGAAGCTCCATCAACAAACAGCTTCCAAGGAATTGGATTGAGCACCTCTTCTCCTGGCTCCGCTTCCACCGAGAAGTCAGCCAAGAAGTATGCTACTGCCTGGGCCTTGATCGCTACTCGGGGAGAGAAGGAAATGTCGAACTCGCTGAGTTCTACCGACCATTTCGCCAACCTCCCTGAATGCTCCACTCCCTCTAAGACACCGCGGAGAGGATGATCAGTCACCACTCTGATGGAGTGAGCCTGAAAATAAGGCCGGAGCTTTCGTGCCGACACCACCAAGGCGAAGGCAAGCTTCTCCAGGATTGGGTACTTCAGCTCCGCCTTTTTTAGCACCCGGCTGACGTAGTAGACGGGTAACTGCTTCCTTCCTTCCTCTCGGACCAAGATGGAGCTAACTGCTTCCGCTCCTACTCCGAGGTAGATGAGCAGGTCCTCGCCCTCCTTCGGGCTCTGAAGGAGAGGTGTCTGGGTCAACTGCTCCTTCAGCCTTCCGAATGCCATCTCACAGTCTTCGGTCCACTCGAAGCTTTCTGTTTTGCGGAGCGTTTTGAAGAATGGAGAGCACTTCTCTCCGGCTTTAGAGAGGAAGCGGCTAAGACCCGCCAGCCTTCCTGTCAACCTTTGGACTTCCTTCATCGTCTTTGGGGATGGCATCTCCAGGATCGCCCTAACCTTGTCGGGGTTTGGCTCCACTCCCCTTGGAGTAAGAAGATGTCCCAGGAACTTCCCCCTGCCCGCTCCGAAGACGCACTTCGTCGGATTGAGTCTCATCTTGAATCTTCTTAGCGTCGCGAAGGTCTCTACCAGATCGGCTATGTGTTCCTGGACACTCTTGCTTTTGATCAAGAGGTCGTCCACATATACTTCCAGGTTCCTCCCCTTTTGCTCCTTGAAAATGTGGTCCATCATCCGCTGATAGGTGGCTCCCGCGTTCTTCAAACCGAAGGGCATCATCTTGAAGCTATAGCAGCCATCATCGGTGATGAAGGAGACATCGCGGCAATCGGGGGGATGCATCCGGATCTGGTGATATCCTGAAAACGCATCAAGGAAACTCATCACAGAAAAACCGACGGCCGAATCAACCAGCGCGTCGATTCGAGGCAAGGGATAACAATCCTTCGGGCAGCTTTTATTCATTAAGGAAAAATCCACACACATTCTCCAGCTTCCCCCCGCCTTTGCCACCATTACAACATTGGAGACCCAGCATGGATACTGGATCTCTGACACAAACCCTGCATCGAGCAGTTTTTTAACCTCCTCCCTAATTGGCTTGGCGAGGATGGTGGCGGTTCTCCTTTTCTTCTGGCGGACGGGCTGGACAGTGGGATCCAGGTTGAGGCGATGACACGCAACCTCAGGGTCGACTCCTAGCATCTCGGCTGCACTCCAAGCAAAGATGTCGACGTTCTTCTGCAGACACGTCGCCATCTCGATCTTCTCTTCGGTCTTCAGCGACCCGCCAATCTTTAGCAGCCCCGGCACTCCTGCTGCGGAGAGTACCTCGATCTCCTCGACCTCTTCAGCCACTTCCAGCCTGGCCGGGCTCTCCAGCACTCTTCCGAACTCTTCCGCGTCAGCCATCCAGCTGATGGTACTGACGGCGCTAAGATAGCACTCCCTAGCGGCTCTTGGATCGCTCCTGATCCTCACCTGGACGTCTCCCTTACAGTACTTCAAGCACTGATGGTAGGAGGATGGGACGGCTTTGAAGGCGTTGAGAAGCGGCCTCCCAAAGATAGCCCTGTAGCAGCTCGGGGCGTCGACGATAACAAATCGACAGCTGATGGAGGTGCCGCCGAGTGTTACCAGGAGGTCAGCTCCTCCCTCCACTTCCTTCTTCTCTCCGGAGAAGCCGAAGAGGGGACCATCTGATGCTCGAACTCTGGCAGCTTCGACTCCCAGTCCGTCAAACGTCCCCTTGAAGATGACGTTTACAGAGCTACCGTTGTCGACCAGAATTCGATCAACGGTGAAGTCCTCCACCGCGGCTTGAATCACGAGGGCATCATGGAAGGGATTCGCGTTCCCTAGCATGTCCTCCTCGGAAAAGGTAATCTCCTCCATCGGGGGCGGTGCTTGTGAGGTCGAGGCGACACTCCTGCGGTAGATCTGGTGAAGGCTTCCCTTGCGGGAAGCTTCCAGCCCTGCTCCCCCATGGATTACTCCAACTCGACCCCCCTGGCCCAGGTCTCCCCGACCTCCCTGGTCGATCCGATCCTCGTTCCTCCTGCGAACGACTGCAGCCTGCCCTGCCTGTGGCTCGGCAGGGGCCTCCATCCTCCTCTGCTCTCCTCCAGCTTCTCCTGCTGCCAACCTCCTCCGGGCTTCCCAAAAGTCTAGGCAGGCAGCCATGGCATGTCCCCCCACCTGGTGGAAGTCGCAGTAGAGAGGAACCTCTTCTGCTTGACGCCTCCTAGGCTTCGGCTTCTTCCTTCCTTGACGGCGGCCTCGCCCGGCTACCGCCATTGCTTCATCTCTCCTCCTCTCCTGACGCCTCTCTGGTTGGCGAAAGAGCCTTCTTTCTGGGGATCTCCCCCTTTGGTCCTGACGCTGGTGCCGTCCAGCCGGCCTCCAAGGTGGCCGATTGACGGGGACCTGGTAGCGTCTTCCCTCCTCGTGACGCTCAGGGGACTCGACGGGCCTTCTCTCCACGATCCTCCCGGTTTCTTTCTTCCTGAGCTCCTCCTCCTTCTTCTCCTCTTGCCGCTCCGGCCACTTCCTTTCCTCCCTTCGGGGCTCCTCCCTCTTCCTTTTTCCAGGGATCTCATCCCTCTCTCCACGATCGCCTCTGGTCACCCGCGCCAACCTTGCCAAGAAGTCGGGGTTGGAGGCTTCTCCCCGGACAAATTTATTGGCCCTCTGAATGAGGTTGTCGTAGGA
Source organism: Dactylorhiza incarnata (assembly GCA_033032865.1). NCBI lineage: Eukaryota > Viridiplantae > Streptophyta > Magnoliopsida > Asparagales > Orchidaceae > Dactylorhiza > Dactylorhiza incarnata. The sequence continues at coordinate 3,987,145 of JAWHQI010000163.1, read as the reverse complement.
GTAGGGAGGGTTCTCGCTGAGCTCCAACTTGAAGAGGCCTTGACTGATGCCGAATGTCAGGGCCAGCAACAGGATGTTGCTATCCACCTCCTGGATTTGCAGAACCTCCTCCTGGAAGCGCTCGATATAAGGGCCCAGTGCCTCATCTGGCTTTTGCACGAGGTAGAACAGGGCCGTGGCCTCCTTCTTTAGCTTCCGTGCCGTGTCGAACCGGGTCGTCAGCCCACGACACAGGTCTTCGAAGCAGTAGATTGAGCCTGCGGGCAACTGATGGAACCAGTCCCAGGCCTTTGCGCGGAAGGTAATGGCAAACAACCTGCACTTGAAGGCGTCCGACATGGTTCGGATAGAGACTATATCCTCGAACCATTGGATGTGCCTGACGGGGTCCTCCTTCCCTGAATAGTAGTTCAAGGCAGGGTCCCTGAACCCCTCTGGCACTGGCGCGGCGAGAATCTCCTCGCAGAAGGGGCTCCTCCCTCCTGCCCGGCGACGATCCTCCACTTGGCGAGTATCACCACCATACTCGCCATATGGGCGAGTATCCGGGTATCTCCCCTGCTCGCACGGCTCGCGGAAGCGAATACCTTGCGAGGTTGGCTGGTAGAATTGCGACCTCCTTGGTCGCTCGGCTTCGTCTTCCATGTGCTCCTTTCCTGCTCGCCGAGGGGGACTCCTTCCCTCGGACGGAACTGGGCGATGCGGCGAGGTCGCAGTGACCTCGGCGCGCGGCTGAAGCGCTGCTCGCATGGCTCCCTCCATGCGCTGCGCGAAGGCTTCGAAAACCTCCAGCATCACGAACCTGCCAGTTCCCGTCGAGTTGCCGACCTCCTCCTCATGGTCGCCACCTACGACCATCTCGCCTTCTTGCCGAACTTTCTTCCAACGACTACGGTCCACGCTCACCGCACCAAAGTGTTGACGCCAGGAAAATCCTGACCTCAAAATTCGGACCGATGCAGCCGGAGGCTACTCGCCCAGCAGCCCGACGAGATGGCTTGGCTGGCAACGACGAAGAAGCTAGAAGAGCAATAAACAGGACCCCAGGTGCTGCGGTAGGGAGGTCCCACCACGTACCCGGAAGCTCGAAGGAGTCTTCCCCTCCACAACCAAGAATGGCCGAGCAAGGTACGAGGAAGGCACCGACTTGGCTAGCAAGCAGGGGTGACGGGTTCAAGAATTCGGAAATGGGGTTCCAGAAGCTCAAGCACAGGTGCCAATCCAAGTACCCCTGGGGTCCTATTTATAGGCAACCAAGGGGTAGGGGGGTTTTTATAGCCCAGCCCTGACCTGGCGACATATGGGATACTCGGCGAGCATCTTCGACCATAGTCGCCCATCTGGCGAGTATCTGCTGCTGCTCGCTCAGGTCTTCTGTGGTTGCCGGACACTTTGGGACGACATACGGGATACTCGGCACGTATCTTCGACCATAGTCGCCCTTCTGGCGAGTATTTAACCAATACTCGCCAACCTTCTTTTGCTCCTGCTGGCTGATTTGTCTTGCCTCTTTGACTTTGACCTGCCTACGTGGCCTTGAGTGGGTCCTACCCTCGGAGAATAAGGGTTGTACAGTACCTGACAGGTATTTCATCAGCCTATCGAGAGCATCCCAATGCTCTTTGCTCGGACTACTGGTAAAGCGACTCAGCATGTTAACAGAGAAGGCAATGTTTGGTCAAGTACAGCTTGTGGCGTACATGAGACTACCAATAATTTTGGAATATTTGACTTGATCAATGTTTGTTCCAACATTTGGACTCAATTTTACATTGTGATCGAAAGATGTCTCTACAGGCCTACAGTTTTCATATCCCCAGGTCGAAAGAAGTTGCTCAATGTAATGAGCCTGACTAAGAGTAACTCTACCCTTATCAACTCTAACCTTCATACCTAACAGGGTATCGACTGGACCGAGGTCCTTCATATCAAATTCTTTTGCGAGTGTGGATTTGATATCCTTTACTGCAACAAGATCTGAACCCGGGATCAACATGTCATCCACATATAGACATATGATGACTGTTTTATTTGACATAGAGCGGTGGTAAAGACATTTGTCTGAAAGACTAGACTGAAAGCAAAAACTTTTTACCACTTGGTCAAACTTCATGTGCCACATCTTGGGTGCTTGTTTAAGCCCATAGATGGATTTGTCTAATTTGCACACTTTGTCTTTTAGATCTGGATGGACATAACCTTCAGGTTGTGCCATGTAGATCTCTTCATCGAGCTCTCCATTCAAGAAGGCTGTCTTGACATCCATCTGATGAACTATGAAGTTCTCGATAGAGACCAAGGCGAGAAGAATTCTAATCGTGGATAGGTGACACACAGGTGAATAGACGTCAAAGTAGTCAATTCCCCCTTGTTGCTTATAGCCTTTAGCGACTAGACGCGCTTTGTATCTCGCTATAAACCCATCACTGTGCAATTTCTTCTTCAGCACACACTTGCATCCAAGTACTTTGGCTCCTTTAGGAAGGTCCACTAGATGCCAGGTGTTATTCCGTAGCAGCGAGTCCATTTCATCATCTATGGCTTCTGCACACATTAAAGAATCTCTAGATCGCATTGCTTCCTGGTAAGAAAATGGATCATCCTCTAAGTGGTAGGTGACAAAATTTTCACCAAAATTCTTAGGGACTCTATCTCTTGTAGATACTCTTACAAGGATAAGATTATCCTCTAAAGGTTGGGAAGCAGTGCCAGAGGGGCCAGCTTCAGGTGCTACAGGAGATTTGGAAATCATCTCAGTAGACCCGGAGACGGTTAAACCATGATCTTTGATAAATTTATTTTCAAAGAAAATAACATCCCTAGATTCTATCACAGTATTGGTGGACAGATCTAGAAACCTATCTGCTGCACTATCTTCTGCACTACCTAGATATACACAAGTTGTTGTTCTAGGTCCCACCTTAGGTCTCTTAAGATCTTGTATCCTAACATAGGCAATACAGCCCCAAGTCTTTAGAGTGTCAAATCTACAAGGATGACCATGCCACAGCTCATACGGAGTGGAGGTGAGCTTAGCATGAGGCAATCTATTCAGAATGTGATTAGCAGTTCGGACTGCTTCTCCCCAAAAAGAATTAGGCATGCCAGCAGTAAGGAGCATAGAATTCAGCATTTCTGTTAATGTTCTATTCTTTCGCTCAGCAATACCGTTAGACTGGGGTGAGTAAGGAGCAGTGGTTTCTAAGATTATACCCGCAGAGGCACAAAAGTCTTGAAACCCTGTTGCAGTGTACTCTCCTCCTCGATCACTTCTAAAACGCTTAATCTTCAGGTTTAATTGATTTTCAACCCGGGATTTGAAGATCTTGAAGATCTCAAAAGCTTCATCTTTCGATTTCAATAAATAGACATGACAGTATCTGGAATAATCGTCGATGAACTGATGAGATACTTCTTTCCCCCTCTAGTGGCGTGACTCTTAAAATCACATAGGTCTGAATGTATCAAATCAAGAAGTTGTGTACTCCTAGAAACAGACTTAAACGGTTTTCTAGTGATCTTGGTTTGTGCACACACCTCACATTTATCAAATCGAATAGAAAGATCTAAGGGGATGTTATGACTGTTAGCTAAATCTCGCATTTTCCTGTAGTTCACATGTCCTAGTCTGTTATGTAACAATTTAGGATCTATTAAGTTTGAACTCACTTGGTTTATGCTATCATTATTAAGCTAAGTCTATACATTCCGTTGATCAAGTAAGCACAACCATAGTAATGAGAATTAACAGTTAAAGTTATTCTACCGCTAGAGGTTGTGAAGGATATTCCTGTTTTATCTAACAAACTAATGGAAATTAAGTTTTTAGTTAAACTAGGAACTACTCTAACATGTAATAAAGTTAAAGTTTTACCTGAAGAGAGGACTAGATGTGCTGTCCCAGCATGCTTGACTTCAGTCTCTCCTCCATTGCAGTTTTCTACTTTATCTCTGACCTCAGTAACGTCAGTGAGAAGAGCTCTGTCATTCGTCACATGACAGGTTGCACCATTGTTCAGCCACCACTCTGAAGACGAACTGCGATGACTACTTCCAATCATGGCCACGAAGGACGAAGGACCGGAGATGTCAACCAGCATGTTTGTATCATTCTATGGGGCTTCCTCCTTCTTCTTCTTCGGTCCTTTGCATTCAGCTGCCCAGTGACCCCACTTGCCGCAGTTATGGCACTTGCCTCTTTTCCTTTTGAGAGATGGCTTTTTGGCCTGTACCTGTGCAGAGGCTTCACTTTTGGGAGCTGCGGGCTTCCGAGGAGGCTTGCTGGGTCGAGAAACGAAGTTGGCAACCTGTGAGGGTTGACCAACTTGCTCCAGGCTTTTACCAGCAACGTTTTGATCTTCGATGTGGATGAACCTTTTGAGTTCATCCAATGCGATCCTCTCCTTCAGTCTGTGCATTTCAGTCTTGAAAGTATTCCATTCAGGAGGCAGTTTGCTCAGGATCAAACTGACGAATAAGTTATCGGACATGTCAGACTGTTCGTCTTCCAGCTTGAGACGCAGATTCTCCAGATCGATCAATTGGGAGGTGATTGACGAGTTTGCATTGAACTTGAAGTTGAAAAACTTCTCGCCAAGGAGTGTCTTCGACAGTCCCTCTTCTTTCTGAAATTGTGCGTTCAGGCGATCCCAGATTTCCTTCGCAGTTTTGTATGCACTGTAGGTCATCGCGAGGCGAGGGTTTAGAGAATTCAGGAGATAGTCCCTGCAGAAGTCCTCGTCTTTGCTCCACTGGTACTCGTCCACGTCTTCGCGCGTCGTAGCGATGTCACTGAGGACGGTATAGAAAATTTCGCGCTCTTTCATGCCCAATTAGACATGGATTTTCCAAACATGGAAATCTGTAGCGTCGAAAGACTGCAACTTCACAATATCGTAGGAACTACGCTTCGACATATTTTCACGCAGAAAATTAAATAAATCAGAAAGCTGTCGCCTGATCCGTGCGAAGACTACCGGTAAACTTCAGATCCAATCCAGAAACTGATAGCTCCTCTCCGACTGAACTAAGTCGCTGAAGACTAGATCTAATTCGGCAAACTCTCTCTTCCAGTCCACAGTGAGAGTTGCACCTTAAGAGCTCCACTGAGAATGACAAATCAGTGAAGGATTTGACTGGAAAAATTTGATTGGACCTTGCCAAATAAATGACTTCCACTGGATCTTGGCAATCAAAGTTTCTGTAGGGAAACAAACTCCACTTGGGCGACAAGGACCACTTGCAGCAAACTAATCAACGTCCAGAGGCAGCGCAAACCAAAGAAGAAGGCTGCAGAAACTTCCAACGATCCGAAACTGAGAGACAAACCTTCTAGCGGCGAGATCCTGGTTCTAGCGAGGAGAGCCAGCGAAATCGGGCACTAAAGGGGCGACGATCGGCTCGATCCCATTGGCAGAAGAAATCAACGACAACACTTTCGTTTCTTCCTCCTCCTTGATCGGCAACAGGGCCAGCAGTTCCGCCTCCTAGATCAGGAAATCGGGATCTTGTGCGTGAAACGCAAGCAAAATAAACCTCTTCTTCTCCGATTGGCTACAGGCGCACAAACGGAGACGCTAGCATCAGCGGCGACAACGTAGAGTAGGCGGATCTCATGTGACACGGCGATGGACTGCGCTTGCTTCACGATCCTCGACGGGAACGCACAGGAGAAGGGACAGCGGAAGAAGAATCGCGACTAAAAGCTTTGGCACTTCCTCCACGATCTCCTGTGAAAGCTTGGCGACTGAAAAATTTCTGAGCGGGATTCGCTAACGAGAGCGACGGCGGAAGAAAATGAGAACGTACGCGAAACTCTAACCGACGTATCTTGAGAATGTTAGGGTTAGAGAGACGCTCAAGATATTCTACAATACAGCATCGAGTTTGGAATGCGTATTTATAGTATCTTCAGCTTAGGGTGGAGTCCTAGGTCGACACGCAACCCGTTAAGACATATCGTGTCGGTTCGAACACGCGGACATAATAGTTAATGCGTTAACACCTTTAACTTGAGAGCTAATGAATTACTCATGCTCTTGATCTTATTTTGGAATTTGAATCTTTTCATGCTAAGAGCATTGTTTATTTCATAGATCAAAATTACTTCAAATTGATAAAATTCCTTAGAAAATGCTAATTATTTTTATTTTTAAAAACTAATTTAAAAAACCTATTATTTAGTGCAGAGCATCGGAGCATACATTAATTTGAAATATGTTTCAAAAATAAATAAAATTTCTATAGTACAATAATCATTGATTGGACACTTTATACGTGGTGATGTTTGGCGCCGCCCTCACTAACGCAAAATGCTAGTGGGACCCTAGTCATAATTCACTAAAAAAAAGACCAGAAAGGATCGCTGAAAGCGATCAAATCTAATTAAAGATTCCACCGAATTAAGAAGCAATTAAAAGGTGGGTGAAAGCCCACGATCAGTTGGTTGTGCTTCAAAAAGCGGTTCAATAATTGAGATGGCAGCATTTTGAGTCGGCTCATAAACCGGGCCTACCAAACACTCACTCGTACAGGTGCTCCGTGCAGAAAATTTCGGTAAATTTAGGGAGTTGTTAAAGGCAAATCAGAAATGGCTATTGGCAAACCAATTTCTATGAGTTATTACGCGGCTTTTGAAAATACGCTTTGTACATGCATTTTTAGGAAAAGTGTTCAACACGAAAATTGTAGATCTCGTCGAGATCTACAACATTTGTGTTGAACACTTTTCCTAAAAATGCATGTACAAGACGTATTTTCTTGTTATTTTCAAAAATTCACTATAGTAACGATCAATTTGATTTTAGGGCCTTGTGCGTGCATTTTTAGGAAAAGTGTTCAACACGAAAGTTGTAGATCTCGACGAGATCTACAATTTTCGTGTTGAACACTTTTCCTAAAAATGCATGTACAAAGCTTATTTTCAAAAAACCGCGTAATAACTCATAGAAATTGGTTTGTCAATATCCAATTCTGGTTTGCCTTTAACAATGCCCTAAATTTATTTTAGGGAGCTTATAATTGCAGGTCTAAAATGGATAGTTGCAGCCCTTAAAATAACCATAACTATTACAATATAACCTAAAAAAAATCTCTATTTGCCGCCCCCTTCGTTTCTTCCGTCTCCCAGCTTTCACGATACCTCCGCCCCCTTTCTCGCGTTTTTGTGCTCGCGAGAGCTTTCGGCCGCCAGTCGCCGACCATCTCGCCGTCCATCGCCGTCAGTTTCGCCGGCCGTCGACTACGACATTCCAGGTCGGCATTTCGCCCATTTCGCCGGGATTTCGCCCGTTTCAGTTTTCGGTGGCGACCTCCAAAATACAGTCGGGATTTCGTCGTTAGAGGTAGCCGGGATTTCGCCACTTACGTCTGTCATTGCCGGCTTTAGCTCCAGAAAACAGTCCTTCGCCGGGATTTCCTGTGCCTGCGACCTCCAGAAAACAGTCATTCGACCGCCAGTTTCGCCAGTTAGCTTCTATTCTAGAACGAGATTTCGTCTGTTTCTCCAGAAAACATCTATTATCCACAATGTGAGTATTCTTTATGAAAGAAAATCAATTTAACACAATTAATTTTATCTTTGTTCATTATTTCATGCATGTTGGTGTACTTTTTGGACGTTAGCTCAATGTTGGCTTTAAAACTAAATTTATTAGTCTAATGTAAACTAACTTTCTAAATTTACTAGTCTAATGTCAACTGACTTTCTAAGTGAATAAGTAAAAAAATATAAAATTTACATTTTTTAAGTGGGTTGCAAATATCATGTTGGACTACAAATATCGATATAAGGGCTGCAATTATCATGAGCTGCAAATATCAGTTTGAGGCCTGCAAATATAATTTCCCTTATTTATTATAAACATTCAAAACTGTCAGATATACATATATCTTTATTATTTTAATATAATGACTTAACATATATCATGGTTGATATTAAAAAAAAAAATACAATGTTCATTCAAGTCGGTGCACAATTAAACTCGCCAAATTAAAATTAATGATAAAAATCATAAAATCAAAAATAATTTAGTGGAGCTCCTGTACAATTAAACTCATCAACTTTAATGACATATGCATAAAGATGAATTTTTTTTAACAAAAATCTAAAATTGGTGTATAATTAATTTTCGCACGAATTAATTGATAGTGCGTTTATTTTAAGCTGCATTAATTAATTGATAGAGGCAGAGCCCAATGCTTGTCGCGGTTGGTCGTAGGCGTGGAGCCCTGTGCCTGTCACTTCTATATAATAAGTGTTGCGTACCCATAAAGGCCTTGGGGTGCGTCTAGAGAAAACCCCGTTAAAAATAGGAGGGGGAACCAGCCAAACCCCGGATCGCGGAAGTAGATGACCCGCCGCGCAAGTTCGACGCGCTAGAAACAGCGTCAGGTAAGCACAAAACCGCAACCCACTACCGGGGTACGGTTAGCCCGCGCCCCGCTAAGTAGGGGGCGGTTAGCCCGCACCCCACCCGCATGGGGTGCGCCCGGGTCGGCCAAACCGCACCCTCCCACCATAGGGGGGTGCGGCCAAACCGCACCCTCCCACCATAGGGGGGTGCGGCCAAACCGCACCCCCCATGGGGGGTGCGGCCAAACCGCACCCCCCCATGGGGGGTGCGGCCAAACCGCACCCCCCCATGGGGGGTGCGGCCAAACCGCACCCCCCTTGGGGGGTGGGTGCGGCCCAACCGCACCCCCCATAGGGGGGTGCGGCCAAACCGCACCCCCCATAGGGGAGTGCGGCCGTAGGAGGGTACGGCCAAACCGCACCCTCCCATGTAAGGTGCGGCCCAGCCCCCCTCCGCGGAGGACACCGCGTCCCCGCGTCGGAAAGTGCCGAAGTCCGCTTTTCCTGGCTTCGCTCACTTTTACGCCTCGCCTCGCTCACATTTCAGCCTCGCTCACTTTTCCGCCTCGGCTTGCTCACTTTTTATCTTTTCAGTTTCTCACTTTTCAGGAACGACTTGTCGCCTTTCCTCAAAGGGCAAGATGGTCATTTACGAAAAATGGTGATCCGGGTACCCCGAATCGGGAAACGTGATTCGTCCGCCAAGGTAGTTATGGTGGTTACAATGGCGAAATTACCGGGCTACCCCCGGCCAAAGCTATAAAAAGGCCCCCAAGGCTTCATTTAAAAGATCTCGCCTTCATGACCAGAGAGAGCTCCTTGAAGATTTCCACGGATTTCTCCTTCGGTGCTTGAAGATCTTCTTCGTGGACTTAGAGATTTCCTTTTTCGCGAAAGCGGACAAGGCTCCCGCTTTCGTTCTCAGAAAAGCGGACAAGGTTCCCGTTTTCGTTCTCAGGGAAGCGGACAAGGCTGTCTCGCTTCCGTTCTCAGGAAAGCGGACAAGGCAGTCTCACTTCTGCCTTCTCAAAAGCGGACAAGGCAGTCTCACTTCTGCCTTCTCAAAAGCAGACAGGGCAGTCTCACCTCTGTCCTCTGGGAAGCGGACACGGTCTTCTCACTTTCGTTCACCACTGCACTCATAGGAAAAGTACTTAGTTTTTCCGAGAGGTGACCTGTCACCCTCGGAGTGCTCTCTCTCTCTCTCTCTCTCTCTCTCTCTCTCTCTCTCCCTCTACTATTGTAACGAGCAGCGGCCTGTCGCGCTCTATCTCTAAGCATCCAGTTGTAACCTCTCAGGAGATAGTGAAATTTGGACGGCACAGCTCCGGCCACGTGGTTTTTTACCCTTTCCGGGTTTTCCACGCTAAAAAATCCCAGTGTACTCAGCAAATTACAAATTGACTGTTTGCACGCTTAGATCGCTCCCGAGCTAAGGCGGTTCAGTTGAACCGGTCTACCAAGAGCCCTAAGCGACCCGCAACAGTTTGACGCCGTCTGTGGGAACCAGTTCCCAAAACTCACTGAAGGCCAACTGCAATGGCAAGAAGGAGTGCTCGCACTACCGAAGGATCAGTGCCAGAGGGGCGCGTCGACCCAGCCCCCTCCCACTCGCTTATCAATGCGCCTCCCGGGGAGGAGGCAGTACCTGCCCCCATAGCTGGGATGGAAGTACGCATGCAGCATATTGAAGAACACCAAGCCGAGATGTTGGCTCTCGTAAGGAATCTCGGGGCGCCTCAAGTCCCGATCCAACCGCCGGCCCTGAACGCACCGCCACCCCCAGTTCCGAATCACGCCCCAAACGAGGAGGTCGTTCGGGAGGACGAAGCCTCGGATGGATTCTCCAACACAGCAAGCTCCGCTCACCTCGCCCCGCCATCTAGGGGCCCAGAAGCTGACCACCCTCGCAATCACCCGAGAAGAGATGCCCCTGATCGAGCAACAGGAAGAACCACGCGAGAAGAAATACGCGACATGATAAAAGAGGAGTACGTCCGAGCAGGGCAACGCGCAGTTCTCACCCGTCGTCCCGCGCACCACGGCTCCCCACTGTCACCGCAAGTCCTGGCCCATCCAATCCCGAACGGCTTCAAGCTTCCCAGCATCGAGACATTTGACGGAACGGATGATCCGTTAGAGCATGTCAATCACTTCACCACCGTCATGAGGATTTATAGCGCCCCTGATCAGCTCCTCTGTCAAGTGTTCCCGGCAACCTTGAAGGGACAAGCACGCACTTGGTTCCACTCCCTACCGAATGGGGCCATCAGCAACTTCACGGAACTGGCACAGCAGTTCACGGACCAATTCATCGCCAACCGCAGAATCGTCCGAGATCCCTCCCACCTCTCAGGGATCCGCCAAAATGACGGTGAAACACTCAAAGATTTCTTCAGACGCTTCACTACGGAGGCTCGTCAAATCTTAGGGGTGGACCCTGAGCTCCTGCGGGGAGTCTTCCTTGGAGGACTCCGCCCAAGCGGCTTCTACTCAGCTCTCATGAGAGAAACCGTGCCAAGTTATCCTGACCTCGTTCATCGGGTTGAAGCACAGATAGCTGCAGATGAGGCTATCGAAGCGCACCGTCGGCAATTCGAAGGAAGCCGGGGAAGGAAGAGGGGATCAGATCAAGCCCCACGCGAACGAGAAGAACGTCGCGGCGAGGAGCGTCGCGGCGATGAACGTCGGCGTAACCACCAGAGGGATCTGGGACCACAGCCGCCCAGGACCTACACCCCGTTGAACACCACCAGGACGAACGTGCTCTACGCCATCCAGAACAACCCAGAGCTTCGCATGCCCCGGGCGCAACCCCTGAATCTGAGGGGTGACCAATCCAAGTACTGCGAATTCCATCGTGGGACCGGGCATACCACCGAGGAATGCACCAGACTTAAAGACGAGATCGAGCGCCTCATCCGCCAGGGACTCCTGGGCAGGTTCCTGCAAGGCCAGATCCCTAATCAGCACCAGCAGCCTAGGGAGGCAAGGGAGCAACCTCCCGCTCCCCGAGGCGCAGGAGGAGGAAGACCGATGGTGGGAGAGATCGAGACGATCGCCGGACCCTCCGTCTCAGCGTCACAAATCCTCTCAATTGCCCGGTCCGGGAGGGACCACGAAGACAAGAAGCTCAAGCAAGACGTCACGATCGCTTTCGGAGAAGAAGATCTGCAGGGGTTGCGGCTCCTACACCAGGATCCGCTCGTAATAAGTGCAGGGATAGGAGATCCTTGCTTCAAGGTAAAGAGAATACTGGTCGACAATGGAAGCTCGGTGGACGTTCTGTTCCTCTCCACTCTGCAAAATATGAAACTCACAAAAGATCATCTCAGCCCTGCAGCCGGGCCCGTCTACGGCTTCGATAACAGACCTGTCCCGGTGCTAGGGATGATCACTCTCCCCGTCACGTTGGGCGAGTTTCCAAGGCAGTCCACATATAGCATCCAGTTCGTGGTGGTGGAGTCTACCTCCGCCTATAATGCCATCTTCGGGAGGCCGCTCCAATCAATCTTCGGAGCAGTCCCATCCATTCCGCATCTGGCTATGAAGTTCCCAACTGCCGCCGGCATAGGAATCGTAAGAGGAGACCAAGAAGCAGCCCGGACCTGTTACTTAAAGCAGGCTCAGCCGGTAAAGGCGACCGCTCTCAACATCAATAACTTCGACCTCCGAGACGAAGCCACTTTACAGCGCGGAGCACCTGTTGAGGGGCTAATAGAAGTACCACTCTCCCAGCAAGACCCGGCTCGAACTGTTCAAGTCGGGTCGCTTTTATCGAAAGAAGAACGAGAGGAGCTTACGGCCTTCTTACAAAGAAATGGGGATGAAAGACTTAAATTAAGGGTAGCTAATCACCTAGAGGGGGGGGGGGGGGGGGGGGGGTGAATAGGTTATTTAAATTTATTGCAGTTCTTGAATATAACCTAGATAAATCTGATCAGAGCTTTCAAGAAAAATAACACTACAGAAAAGAACACACAGATTTTTATAGTGGTTCCCCTTATCTTGGGTAATCCACTTTCCCCCTTCTACCCTTCTAGCAGTGTACTAGATAGGGTTTATAACTCCTCCAGATCTCAAACCACAAACAGGTCTTACAGCTCAGATCGCCAAAGGATCTTACAATCTCAGATCACACAGATCCTACCTCAGCCTTTATAACTAGGCTTACAACTCAGATTCACCCCTGAATCCTACAACTCAGATCACACCTGATCTTACAACTCAGATCTTTGACAGATCCTACACTCAGATCTGACAACTCAGATCCTACAGAAATTTAGAAAGAAAGTAACAAATACTTAGACTCAGATTTGCAATTGTTGAGCCTTCTTGATCTCCCTGAATGATCAGACAGAGACCTTCAATAGAATAGCAGCAGCAAATGATCTTCTTGATTCGACAGGCTGTGAAGACTGTTCTTCTTCTTAGGAAGACAGATTCTTCCTTCTTGACCTCCTCCTTTCAGAAAAAGATATCAGCACCAGATTGCTGAATGAATTCTTCAAATCAGATTAGTTCTGAAAGGGAAGACGACTTCTCAGAAATCTTTCTCAAACTTTTTCTCGAAAACGATAATGGCTTTTAAAACTTTTCTTCACTGCTTTAATACTTCGCTACATAACCCATAGGTTATGCCTTCTATTTATAGCCCGCCATCTGCAATTACAGTTACGATCCTCCACGTCAGCATGACGTTATGTTTTCAACGGTCTTTATCAGAAACAAAAGCTCAGCCAGCTGTAGAAGAAATTCCTCAGTTCAGACTATCTGTAGAAGAGGTGTTGAGCGCTTACTGTCTTTGTCAACACTTTCTCAATTAGGCGTCGAGCAATATTTAAACACTCGACGCACACTCCTTAGACTGAAGCTCTCGGCTCCTCCTTCTCAGGCGTTGAGTAATCATCACTCAGTCGACGCCTTTTAACTCTGTCTTCATATCTCTACACTTCTGGATGGCACTGGGCTGATAGGAGTTAAGTCAACACTTCTCATTCCAAGGCGTCGAGCAATATAACTTGGCTCGACGCTTTCTAACTTGAACTCAGAACTTCAGGTTGGCGCTGACTATTTGAGTAGTAGACATGAGTCAACGCTTCTGGGTCACAGGCGTCGAGCGATGTATGATGTCTCAACACTTCTGAACTTGAATGAATTCCATGAACATTTTGCCTGACCTGATCTCCTGCACATTGATTCTAGAGAGTATATCAAATACATTCTGAGATATATCTTTGACTTAGAAATGGACTTCTCCAAATCTAGGACATTGTGAGCAATGATCCCAACAGGGGATATCTTCGCCTAGAGACCGGAAGACATGCCAGGGGTAGACCCTGGAGTCATCTACCACTCTTTAAACATCAACCCCGCCTGCCGGCCTGTAATTCAAAAGAAGAGAAATTTTGCTCCCGAACGGTTGAAGGCGATCGAGGAGGAAGTAGCCAAACTTCTGGATGCAGGATTCATACGAGAAGCAGAGTACCCCACGTGACTGGCTAACGTAGTCATGGTAAAGAAGGCCTCGGGAAAATGGCAAATGTGCGTCGACTATAGCAACCTGAACCAGGCATGCCCAAAAGACAGCTTCCCCCTCCCAAGGATCGACCAACTCGTTGACGCGACAGCCGGCCACGAGCTACTTAGCTTCATGGACGCTTACTCAGGTTACAACCAGATAAGGATGAACCCGGCGGACGAAGAGCATACCGCCTTCCGCACCGACAGAGGAGTCTATTGCTACAAGGTAATTACCTTCGGCCTTAAAAACGCTGGAGCCACCTATCAAAGGCTAATGAACAAGGTCTTCAAGAACCTCATCGGAGAGACGATGGAGGTTTACGTGGACGATATGCTAGTAAAGAGCGTACACCGTTGCGACCACTTGAAAGACTTGGGAAAGTGCTTTCAGCTTCTTCGTCGCTTCCAAATGCGGCTCAATCCCAGCAAATGCGCATTCGGTGTGACGGCGGGAAAATTCTTGGGTTTCATGGTAACCCATCGAGGAATTGAGGCAAACCCCGAAAAGATCAAGGCGATAGAAGATATGTCGCCACCTCGTTCAATTAAGGAAGTGCAACGTCTGAACGGGAGGATCGCTGCGTTATCCCGTTTCCTATCACGGACAGGAGACAAATACCTCCCTTTCTTCAAAATCCTCCGGGGAGCGCGTCACTCCGGTTTCCAGTGGACTGACGAATGTCAGGTGGCCTTCGAGCTCCTCAAGCAATACCTGGCCTCGCCGCCGCTTTTGTCAAAACCCACCCCGGGAGAGACCCTGTTCTTGTATCTAGCGATATCACCTACAGCTCTCAGCTCGGTACTCGTAAAGGATGAAGGAGGGGTACAACGACCGATTTACTACATCAGCAAAGTCCTCACTGACACCGAAACCAGATACCCCGCGGCAGACAAGACGGCCTTGGCTCTTGTCTTCTCAGCCAGAAAGCTTCGGCCCTACTTCCAGGCTCATACCGTGAAAGTGTTGACACAACTCCCGCTACGGGCAATCCTCCAGAAACCAGAAGTCTCGGGGAGGCTAGTAAAGTGGGCCGTAGAGCTCGGCGAATTTGACATTAAATTCTTACCTCGACCTGACATCAAGTCGCAAGTACTCTCCGACTTCGTTGTGGAATACACCATTCCACCAGAAACAAATCTAGCCAAAGACGCCCCTAGCCCCCGGTGGACTCTCTATGTCGACGGTGCCTCAGGAGCAGAAGGGGCAGGAGCAGGAATACTCCTCATAAGCCTCGATGAGATCACCTTGGATTACGGGCTCCGGTTAAAGTTCCCCGCAACAAATAATGTTGCAGAATACGAGGCGCTGATTGCCGGTATCCGGCTCGCCATCGATTGCAAGGCAGAAAATCTGACGATCTACGCCGACTCCCAGCTCGTTGTCTCGCAAGTCGAAGGAGACTATGAGGCCAAAAGCGACCAGATGACAAAATACCTCGCACTCGCAAAGTTGCTCCTTCAGAAAATCTCGACACATCAAATCTTGCACATCCCCTGAGAGCAGAATTCCAGGGCGGATGCCCTGTCCAAGCTCGCCACTTCGCCCTCCAGCTACCAGTCTCGAAGACGCCGGATTGAAGAGATCGTGGTCCCAAGCATCCAGGGGCCATGGGAGATCGCAGCCATCCAACAAGAAGGGTTATCCTGGATGACTCCATTGCGAGCTTTCCTTGAACACGGGCGCCTCCCTGAAGATAACTTAGAGGCACGGAGGCTACGGATGCGGGCGACATCATTCACCGTTATAGACGGAGAACTTTACAAACGGGCATTTTCGGGCCCATATCTAAAGTGCCTACCGACAGACGAGGCAGACTACGCCCTCCGAGAAGTACACCCGGGAGTCTGCGGAGAACACCAAGGCGGAAAAGCGTTGGCGCGAAAAGTACTACGCCAAGGTTTCTATTGGCCAACAATGAAAAGGGACGCAATCGAGCTAGTTCAAAAATGCAGGAGCTGTCAACTGCATGCCAACATACCCCATCAGCCCCCGGTCTCACTTTCCGCACTCCAAAGTGCGTGGCCATTCGCACAATGGGGAATCGACCTTCTCGGCCCACTGCCTCTAGCGTCCGGGCAAAGGAAGTTCATCATCCTAGACATCGATTACTTCACCAAGTGGGTAGAGGCAGAGCCTCTGGCCAAAATCACGGAAGAAAACGCTAAACAATTCGTCTGGAAGAACATCGTCTGTCGCTTCGACATCCCAGCAACAATCATTGCCGATAACGGCACCCAGTTCACCGGGAAATCCTTCACCAAAATGTGCGAAGACCTAAAGATCAACCTCCGTCATACCGCAGTAGCACATCCACAAACCAACGGACAAGTAGAAGTCACGAATCGCACCATCCTCAAAGGATTAAAGACGCGCTTAGAAGAAGCTGTGGGACAATGGGTGGATGCACTCCCAAACGTACTGTGGGCGTACCGCACAACAGAGCGGACTCCCACGGGAGAGACGCCTTACAATCTCTGTTATGACACTGAAGCTATCATCCCCGTCGACGTCGGCGTTCCAACCACTCGGGTGCTAACCTTCGATCCCCGCGAAAATGACGGGCTGCTTCGGGAAAACCTCGACCTAATTCCCGAGGTTCGGGATAGCGCTGCCCAACGCGCCGCATCCTACCAAAGGCGCATAGCCCGAGGCTATGACATGAGGGTGAAACCCAGGCCAATCAACGTAGGAGATCTCGTCCTACGCAACATCGAAGCAGCCGACAAAGGCCCCCAAGGAGATAAGCTCTCACCAGCCTGGGAAGGCCCATACGTTGTCACTACGGTCGTAAAGCCCGGAACGTACAGACTCAGAACGGCAGAAGGAAAGACTCTACCGCGCACCTGGAACGCCCAGAACCTGCGCCGCTTTTACCAATGACACAGTCGTCTATCATCAACTAAGCCGCGAGCCCCGACTCGTGCAAACTTATCTTACAGTATATTATGTAAAAGCCGCGAGCTCAGGCTCGTGCACCTATCTTATGTTATGTACTAAGCCGCGAGCTCAGACTCGTGCAAACTGGTCTTATGGTAGAAAAACTATGTTTAAAAAAGACATCTTACTATAAAAGTAGGCGCATACCTCGCCACCTATATTTAATAAAGGAAAAATCTTTACTTTGGGGCCCTGCCTCGGGGACTTTGCACCGCCGTCGATTGAAGGTCCGCCCTTCTACTCCTCCGTCAAGTCCTAGCGTCGTAGGGGCCTGCCCCCCTTACGTTCGCCCCCAGTTTGAATACACCCGCTATTCACCGGCCACTTCGGGGCCCTGCCCCGGGGACTTTGCACCGTCGTCGATTGAAGGTCCGCCCTTCTCCTCCGCCGTCAAGTCCCGGTGTCGTAGGGGCCTGCCCCCTTACGTTCACCCTCAGTTTGAATACAAACGCTATTCACCGGCCAAGCCGCGAGCCAGACTCGTGCAGAAAAGCAGCGAGCCAGACTCGTGCAAAAAAGCCGCGAGCCAGACTCGTGCAAAAAAGCCGCAAGCCCAGACTTGTGCAAGCTAACTTTCTGTTATATAAAATCGCGGGCTCAGAACCGTGCGAAGTTTTGCAGGAAACCCTCAAGCTGTTCAGATATAAAAGCCGCCACAAGAGAATCAAAACCTCCGAACTCCTCGCAACAAGATTCGGACTCCGGAAGTTTGGGGGGCATATGTTGCGTACCCATAAAGGCCTTGGGGTGCGTCTAGAGAAAACCCCGTTAAAGATAGGAGGGGGAACCAGCCAAACCCCAGATCGCGGAAGTAGAGGACCCGCCGCGCAAGTTCGACGCGCTAGAAACAGCGTCAGGTAAGCACAAAACCGCACCCCACTACCGGGGTACGGTTAGCCCGCGCCCCGCTAAGTAGGGGGCGGTTAGCCCGCACCCCACCCGCATGGGGTGCGCCCGGGTCGGCCAAACCGCACCCTCCCACCATAGGGGGGTGCGGCCAAGCCGCACCCCACCATGGGGGAGCGGCCAAGCCGCACCCCCCATGGGGGGCGCGGCCAAGCCGCCCCCCCCCCCCCCCCCCCCCATGGGGGGCGCGGCCAAGCCGCACCCCCCATGGGGGGCGCGGCCAAGCCGCACCCCCCCATGGGTGGCGCGGCCAAGCCGCACCCCCCATGTAAGGTGCGGCCAAACCGCACCCCCCCTATGGGGGGGGGGGGGGGTGCGGCCAAACCGCACCCCCCATAGGGGAGTGCGGCCGTAGGAGGGTACGGCCAAACCGCACCCTCCCATGTAAGGTGCGGCCCAGCCCCCCTCCACGGAGGACACCGCGTCCCCGCGTCGGAAAGTGCCGAAGTCCGCTTTTCCTGGCTTCGCTCACTTTTACGCCTCGCCTCGCTCACATTTCAGCCTCGCTCACTTTTCCGCCTCGGCTTGCTCACTTTTTATCTTTTCAGTTTCTCACTTTTCAGGAACGGCTTGTCGTCTTTCCTCAAAGGGCAAGATGGTCATTTACGAAAAATGGTGATCCGGGTACCCCGAATCGGGAAACGTGATTCGTCCGCCAAGGTAGTTATGGTGGTTACAATGGCGAAATTACCGGGATACCCCCTGTACAACCCGTATTCGCCGAGTGGGCCCCTCAAGCCAAGTGGCGAGACCTGGGTCAGCCCGATCATTCGCCCCGGCTAGGAGGTGGAAGTACCCCCGGTTTGGTGGGGGTAAGGTGCAGAAGAGAAGGAGCTAGGCGAGTGGTGCTCTCACGAACCATTCGCCCGGGAGCGTGGGCACTCGCCCAGCTAGGCGGGTGCCCAGCGAGTGGTGCCCTCACGGACCACTCGCCCAGGATGATTTGAGGGGGAAATGACCCTAATACCCCTGGTGGGCTGCAAATAGCCTCTCGGAACAGCGGAGATAGGCGGTTAGCAGACCAGTTTGGGGTGCTGTTAGTAAAATTAAAAGGCGGATTCATGTTATTTGCAGACCAGCCTAGAAAAATCTATAAATAGACCCTTAAGGGCACCTTGGAGTAGATCCGATTTTAGAGAATCCTCTCCTCCAGGCTAGTTTTTGGTCGGCTGCTAGTGCCCTCCAAGGTGCCCGGTTGAGCTCTGGTTTGGGAGGGGAAGCTCTCTAAGATCTTCCGGGTGTGTGGCGGGACCTCCTCGCTTCAGCCTTGGGTCTATTCATATTCTCACATCCACCGTCAAGAGAGTCTAGTGAGGGAGAAGTAAGCATCGGCTACACCCCCAGTGGGTCCGAACTCAAGAGACCTGTTGCAGGTTTCAACATTTTTGGTGCGGTGAGCGTGGACCGTAGCCGGTGAAGGAAAATCTTGAATTAGGTTTGATGACAGGAGATGGCGGGAATGGTTCTGACTCAGGCCACTCGCAGCCACCCGCGACAGGGGAGTGGCTGGAGATGTTTGAGAAGTTCAAGCGAGAGGTCCTGCAGACAGTTCTCGCAGCAAGGAGCGAGTGCGAGACCCCGGCGGTCCCTGTGGTTCCACCCCAGCAGATCGGCGAGAACCCACCGGGGCAGCAGCCGGGGAAGGAGGTGCCAGCAGAAGGAAGTGTGCGAGATCTCCCGGGATGGCAGCTGTTCGGCAGTCCGGCGAGTGCTGAGGTGTGCGAGTTGGGTCCACGCGAGAAGACCATTCGCCGAGCAGGGGAAGGGAGCCCCTTTTGCGAGATGTTCCTCTCGGCCCCAGTGCCAGAGGGGTTTCGTGGGCCGGAGATGTCCTACTATACCGGAAAGGAGGATCCAGTCGTGCACCTGCAGTGGTTTGAGGACATGACCTCGATCCTTCCCATGTCGGATGCTTTTCAATGCCGACTCTTCGCAACCACCCTGAAGGAGAAAGCAAGGGACTGGTTCCACTAGCTTTCCGCAGGTTCCATCTACACGTTTGATGATCTGCGCCGAGGCTTTCGGCTACGCTTCTCGACGTCAAAAAAGAGGAAGAAGGATGCGGAGGCTCTCTTCAAGATCAGGCAGAGGGAGGGAGAGTCCCTGGCACATTACGTAGATAGGTTCCAGGAGGAGATACACCTCGTGCAGGAGGTGCCGGGATTCGCCCTCCAGATGGCGTTCATCGTAGGGTTGCGAGACGGGTTCTTCAAGATGGACCTGAAAAGAAGACCTCCTTCATCCTTTGAAGAATTGATGGAGCGAGCAGTAGAAGAGATTGAAGGGGAGGCGGCCAACCCAGAGTTCTACAGGAGATTGGCAAAAATGAGCGAGCCCGAGGTGAGGCAGCAAGAAGGAAGAAGGCGGGATGAACCCAGGGGTCACGGGTTCGAAAGACCGCCTCGGAATTGGAGGAATCAGGAGCCCAACAACAGTTTGGGCTGGAGGCACCAGGAAGGACCGGCGAGAGGTCAGGAAGAGGGGTACCAAGGAAGAGAAGCGGGAGGAATGAATCCGGGGTGGAGGCAGGGTCCCAGATCCCCTCACCCCCCAAGGGAGCAAGCTATGACAGTAGGCCGGGGAAGAGGAGGCAGAGGAGCAAGAGGAGGAAGAGGAAGAGCAGGGAGAGGGGGCAGGGTGGCGTTGCCTTATTGTGACTTTCATCAGGAAGAAGGTCACGCGACCGCCACCTGCCCAGAGTTCTTGGAGATGAGAGAGAGAGGTCAGCCACGGCGGCAGCAGGCAAGGATCGAGGAAATGCTCCCGGAGGCGGAAGAAGACCGATGCGAGGACAGGGTAGATACAGGAACCAGGGGAGGAATCAGGGTGATTCATGGAGGGGTTGGGATAGAGGCCTCTCGCAAGAGGAGCTTCCAGGCGATGTTCCGAAGGGACGTCGCGTCGACTTCCCAGACCCCACCCCTCTCGGAGAAGCTCACCTTCTCCTCGGAAGACATGCCAGATTATGAGGATCCATTCTGCGACGCCCTGGTGATTCAGACAGCAATTGAAAATTTCACGGTCTCCCGGATCCTGGTAGATAACGGGAGCTCAGTGAATGTGATCTTCAAGAAGGCCTTCGACGCAATGGAGGTGGAAAAGAAGAGGGTGCAGGCCTCCAACGGACCGCTGTTTGGTTTCTCAGGAGAGCGGAAGGAGGTCGAGGGAGGTGTTGGTCTCCAGGTGACGCTAGGAGGAGTCCCAAGAAACTGCCGGTTCGCCATTGTGGACGCTCCGAGCAGCTATAACGCCATCTTCGGACGACCCCTCATCAGCGCCTTCCGGTGCGTGCCCTCATCGTACCATCAGTGCTTAAAGCTCCATAGTGGCGGAGTCCAGGTCCGCGTCCGAGGAGATACTAAGGTGGCGAGGCAGTGCTATGTGACTGCCGTCAACACCATTTCTTGGATGGCGGATGCCGAGAAGATGGATGAAGAGATGGCGAGGCCGGAGGGGCAAGGAGAAGAAGTGGAGAAGGGAGAAGCAGGGGGAGAGGGCGATGCCCGAGAGGAGAATATGGAGGTCGGTCGGGAGGAGCAGGAGGTCGCTCAGGAGGAGCAGGAAGTCGAGCCGGTGGAGGCGGAAGGAGTCGCAGAGGAAGAGGCCCGGATAGAAGGGCGAAAAGCAAAGGGCCAATGGGAAGAGCCAGCCCGACTCGAGGGGGCAGAAGAGGTGGTGGAGATGGAGGTCCTCACCCAGGAGGGAAGGGTGAAAGAGGTGCGAATCAGCAGGGGTCTCGGCCCGGAGGACAGGGTGAAGATGCTGGAATGCATCCAGAAGAACGTGGATGTCTTCGCATGGAGCGCAGCTGATATGCCAGGCATCGAGGCAGACGTGGCTTGCCACCGTCTCAACCTCGATCCGGAAGCCCGTCCCATCCGGCAAAAGAGAAGGACCTTCGCCAGCAAGCTCGAAGGACCCATCCACGAGGAGGTGGCAAAACTCCTCGAAGCAGGTTTTGTATCGGAGATCCAGTATCCAGGCTGGGTCTCCAATGTCGTAATGGTAAAAAAGGTCGATGGCCGCTGGCGCATGTGTGTGGATTTTTCATTATTAAATAAGGCCTGCCCTAAGGATTGCTATCCCTTGCCTCGGATCGACGCGCTGGTTGACTCAGCCGTCGGTTTTTCTGTGATGAATTTTTTGGATGCTTTTTCAGGTTATCACCAGATCAGGATGCACCCCCCAGACGTCAAAGACGTCTCGTTCATCACCAGGGAGGGATGCTACTGCTACAAGGTGATGCCCTTCGGGTTGAAAAACGCAGGAGCAACCTACCAGAAGATGATGGACCGGGTGTTTAGGTAGCAAAGGGGAAGGAACCTGGAGGTCTACGTGGATGACCTTATGGTGAAGAGCAAGTGCGTGAACTCTCACATCCAGGACCTCAAGGAGACCTTCGCCACCCTACGCAAGTACAAGATGCGCTTGAACCCCCTGAAGTGTGTGTTCAGGGCCAGTAAGGGGAAATTCCTGGGGCACCTTCTCACCCCTTGGGGGGTAGAACCTAACCCGGACAAGGTTAAGGCCATAATGGAGCTGGGGTCGCCGCGGAACGCCAAGGAAGTTCAGCGCTTGACCGGAAGACTCGCAGGGCTGAGCAGGTTTCTCTCCCGAGCCAGGGAGAAATGCTCCCCCTTCTTCAAAACATTACGAGGTAACCAGAAGTTTGAATGGACAAAAGAATGTGAGGAGGCCTTCCAGGCCTTGAAGAGCCAACTCACCAAGGCTCCACTGCTTCAAGGTCCCAAGGAGGGGGAGGATCTATATCTATATCTCGGGGTCGGGACAGAGGCCGTAAGCTCCGTCCTGGTTCGGGAGGAAGGCAAGAAGCAGCTGCCCGTCTACTACGTGAGCAGGGTCCTGAGGGAAGCAGAGCTCAGATACCCGATTTTGGAGAAGTTGGCCTTTGCTCTGGTCGTCGCAGTAAGGAAGCTCAGGCCATACTTCCAGGCCCATTCAATTCAAGTGGTGACGGACCACCCTCTCCGCCAGATCTTCGAAGGAGTGGAACACTCGGGAAGGCTCGCGAAATGGTCGATAGAGCTAAGTGAATTCAACATTGTCTTCGTCCCTCGACTATCCATGAAGGCACAGGTGGTGGCTGATTTCATGGCAGATTATGTGGCCGAGATGAAGGAAGATGGAGCCCCTCGTCACGTTCCGTGGAAGCTGCTGGTGGACGGGGCTACGGGCAAGAATTCACTCGGAGGAGGGGTGGTGCTGGAGAGTCCCCAAGGGGTAAAGATCGAGCAGACACTTGTGATACACTTCCCAATCACCAACAACCAGGCGGAGTATGAGCCGGTGATCGCCGGTCTACGGTTGGCCCAGGAGCTCGGTGTCCATGACGTGGAAGTCCTCACCGACTCAATGGTAATAGCCTCTCAGATCAAGGGAGAGTTCGAGAAGAGGGAGCCTGCGCTCATAAGGTACTTGGCCAAAGTGAGAGGTCTCGTGGGAACGTTCAAAACTTTCTCCATCCAGCACGTCCCGCGGGAGGAGAGCACCCCGGCGGATCGGTTGGCCAAATCCGGTCCTCGGGCCGGGGGAACCCTGACGGATCTATTCCGCCCTTCGATTGAAGAGGGAGAACTCATGAAAGTAGAGCAACGGCCCTCCTGGAAGGATCCCTTCGTCACCTTCCTTGCAACAGGAAAGTTTCCAGAGGAGGTCCCGGACCAGAGGCGCTTCCGATATAAGTCCGCCTACTACGTACTCCACGAGGGGGACTTGTATCGGAAGACCCTCTCGGGCCTCCTGGCCCGATGCGTTTCAGAGGAGGAGGTCCCAAGGATCTTGGAAGAAGTCCACTCCGGCGAGTGTGGCAGCCACTCGGGGAGCAGGATGTTGGAAGCAAGAATAATGAGGCAGGGGTACTTCTGGCCAACCCTAAGTAAAGACGTGGCAGCCTTCGCCAAGAGGTGCCAGAAGTGCCAAATGTTCGCCCCGCTCCAGCTCATGCCAGCTCAGAGGCTAAAGAGTATCACGGCGCCCTGGCCATTCGCCATATGGGGGATGGACCTGGTAGGACCCTTCCCCCAGGCTAGTGGGCAGAGGAGGTTTCTCCTAGTCATGATTGACTACTTCTCAAAGTGGTTGGAGGTCAAGGCGTTGGCTAAGGTTACCTCCCAGGTAATCCGCAACTTCGTATGGGGGGAGATCATTTGTCGACATGGACTTCCACAGGCCATAGTCACGGACAACGGTCCGCAGTTCGCAAGCGAGGAATTCATCAGCTTCTGTGGCCAGCTGGGGATAGACCTCAGGTTTGCATCCGTTCACCATCCCCGGAGCAACGAGCAAGTGGAGGCGGCAAACAAGGTCATCGTGAACCTGCTCAAGAAGAAGGTGGAAAATCTGAAGGGCAATTGGGTGGAACAGCTTCCATCGGTCTTGTGGGCCCTAAGAACTACCCCCACCACCACCGCGGGAGAGACCCCTTTCAAGCTCTCTCACGGCTGCGAGGCCGTCATCCCCATAGAGTTCGAGGTTATGACACCACGGGTGAAGGCCGCCGCAAGTGGGGAAGAAGATTGGAGAGCCGAGAACGAGGAGGAGTTGCGGCTCTCCCTCGACCTCATCGAAGAAGCTCGGGACCTGGCAGCCATTCGCCAAGAAGAGGTCAAGCGGCGGATGACCAGGTATTTCGACAAGCACGTCAGGTTCAAGCAGTTCGAGAAGGGAGATCTGGTGCTCAAGAAGGTCGACGCGGCTGAAAGGTCCGCCGCAGTGGGAAAACTTAACCCCAACTGGGAAGGCCCCTATGTCGTGGAAGAGGCACTAAAGTCTGGGGGGTATCGCCTTCAGAATGTGGAGGGCCAACCTCTCAGCCACACATGGAGTGGTGACGATCTTAAACGTTTCTATCCCTGAAACTATGTAATGAAAATGTTTTTGAAATAAAAATATTTTGTTTAACATGTGTTTGAGATTGATACTGCAGCTTGTAGGAAAAACTCCGAAAGCTCCCAAAATAGCCCCGAGCAGACCCGCTGTCCAGGCTCTCATCTAGCTGGCAGGTCCGAAGGCTCACTCGGTGGCAGGTTCCAAGGTGTTGAGAAAATGGCCCCGAGCAGACCCGCTGTCCAGGCTCTCATCTAGCTGGCAGGTCCGAAGGCTCACTCGGTGGCAGGTTCTAAGGTGATGAAGGAAATGGCCCCGAGCAGACCCGCTGTCCAGGCTCTCATCTAGCTGGCAGGTCCGAAGGCTCACTCGGTGGCAGGTTCTAAGGTGATGAAGGAAATGGCCCCGAGCAGACCCGCTGTCCAGGCTCTCATCTAGCTGGCAGGTCCGAAGGCTCACTCGGTGGCAGGTTCTAAGGTGATGAAGGAAATGGCGAATGGTAAGGAAGTGCGAGTGGGGGAGGCAGCGGGAAGCAAAGGGGAGAGACACGCCCAGGTCACCCTCGAGCATTCGCTGGGTGGCCGGGACAGTTGCACCACAGTTTAAACGTCCTAATGAGCCTAGCGAGATATAGCGGCGAATGAGAAAGAATTAACGTCCTAGCGAGCCTAGCGAGACATAACAGCAAATGAGAAAAAAGTGGAGATAGCACAAAAATGGAGAGCACAAAAATCGTGATCAATATACATATCTTTCAGAAATAAAAGTTCAGCATCCGCGCTACAGAAAGCAGAAAAATTACAAGAAGGGCGAATAAAGACTGGCTCAATACTCCTCCCAGACCCACCGACCTCGCTTTCGCGACCCAGTTTCCAGGGGCATTCACGGGCGGTAATATGCGAGTATGTTGGTGATCTCATGGGAAGCCAGTTGGAGTTGGTCCCGGGCTCGCGCGGCGTGTGTTTCGGGAGACAACTCCCCTCCTTCACCCCCCAGGCGCTCCACCGTTGTGAGAATGCGCGAGTAGTCCCGATGGAGGTCCTTTAACTCACGCGCGACTCTCAGCCGCACGTCGTCCACCTGGCCGGCGACGTTCCGGTGGATGTGGATGAGCTTCCCCAAGACCTCCGTGATCCGCTCCTTCAGGGTCGCGTGATCTGAGGAGTCGCCCAGAAAGTCAGCGAGATCCCCAGGGGAAGGGAGAGGCGAGAGCATCCCCTCTTCCCCCTCGTTGTAGGAATCAAAGGGGGAGGCTTCCCGATAGCCTGCGAAAGCACAACTAGGTCAGTAGCGGTAAAATATGCGAGTACAATAGGGGCAGGTGAGTGAACTGACCTGGGGTGGGGTCCTTATGACCTGAAGGACGAGACGAATGAGGGTGCGTTCCAAACAGCCAGGCGGGAGGTAAGACCTTTCCCTTTCCAGGACGGTAGGGCTGTGAGGTAGGAGCTGGAGCATCCGCAGGATCATCTGCGCGGCCCTGCTGACCGGATCCCTTCTGGGGAGATAGCCTCGGCTCATCCGCAAGAACGGAGGGGTTCCGCAGCGGAAGGTTGGGGTCGAGGGCTACAAAAAATAGTGGTCAGCAGCGAGCAGCATGAAGGGTGAATCTAAAAGGGGTTACAACTTACCGGACTGCAATGATGTCTCGCCCGGAGGAGGTGGAGGAGCAAGGTCCCGATCTGGAGGCCTCTCGTCCGGGGGAGGTGGCACCGCGACACTGCTCGAGACGGCCCCGTGGCCGGTCTCGGGCATCGAAATCCCCTGCGAATGGTCAGAGCAGAGGCAAGGTAAGGGGAGGAACTAAACAGAGGGACGAGAGGAATCCTCATACCTGCGTCCCGGGGTCCGGAGGATTCCTCGCCGGAAGAGTATCCGCCGGCGGACTGTTCGCCGGTGGAGTACCCGCAGGAGATTCCGAGGCAGTCTCGCCTCTCTGACGATTCAGGCGAATCGCCTTGGCTCGACACGAGACGTAGGGGGCATTCAGATCCCGTTTAGACAAAAGCCAGGGAGCAAATTTGGCTGCCTTGGGGGCAGTTACAGCTTGGGCCGCGGCCAGACGCTCGATCATCTCCAGCGAGAGGGGTCTCGCGGAAGGCTTGTGAGAAGACATTGATCTCGGTGAAGGGCTACGGGAGGGAAGAAGCTCCGAATCGAGGGTTGTCAACGCTCCAGGAAGTTCTGACATGAAGAGATATATATAGGACAACGGTGGGACCCACAGAATCTTGTGAGTCCAGTCAGCAAGCACTCACCGAATACAGGGTTGGACTGTTCTTTCCGAGCGTAGTAACCACTCGCAAAGAGCGGGGATTGTGTACAACACGTATTCGCCGAGTGGGCCCCTCAAGCCAAGTGGCGAGACCTGGGTCAGCCCGATCATTCGCCCCGGCTAGGAGGTGGAAGTACCCCCGGTTTGGTGGGGGTAAGGTGCAGAAGAGAAGGAGCTAGGCGAGTGGTGCTCTCACGAACCATTCGCCCGGGAGCGTGGGCACTCGCCCAGCTAGGCGGGTGCCCAGCGAGTGGTGCCCTCACGGACCACTCGCCCAGGATGATTTGAGGGGGAAATGACCCTAATACCCCTGGTGGGCTGCAAATAGCCCCTCGGAACAGCGGAGATAGGCTGTTAGCAGACCAGTTTGGGGTGCTGTTAGTAAAATTAAAAGGCGGATTCATGTTATTTGCAGACCAGCCTAGAAAAATCTATAAATAGACCCTTAAGGGCACCTTGGAGGAGATCCGATTTTAGAGAATCCTCTCCTCCAGGCTAGTTTTTGGTCGGCTGCTAGTGCCCTCCAAGGTGCCCGGTTGAGCTCTGGTTTGGGAGGGGAAGCTCTCTAAGATCTTCCGGGTGTGTGGCGGGACCTCCTCGCTTCAGCCTTGGGTCTATTCATATTCTCACATCCACCGTCAAAAGAGTCTAGTGAGGGAGAAGTAAGCATCGGCTACACCCCTAGTGGGTCCGAACTCAAGAGACCTGTTGCAGGTTTCAACACCCCCGGCCAAAGCTATAAAAAGGCCCCCAAGGCTTCATTTAAAGGATCCCGCCTTCATGACCAGAGAGAGCTCCTTGAAGATTTCCACGGATTTCTCCTTCGGTGCTTGAAGATCTTCTTCGTGGACTTAGAGATTTCCTTCTTCGCGAAAGCGGACAAGGCTCCCGCTTTCGTTCTCAGAAAAGCGGACAAGGTTCCCGTTTTCGTTCTCAGGGAAGCGGACAAGGCTGTCTCGCTTCCGTTCTCAGGAAAGCGGACAAGGCAGTCTCACTTCTGCCTTCTCAAAAGCGGACAAGGCAGTCTCACTTCTGCCTTCTCAAAAGCAGACAGGGCAGTCTCACCTCTGTCCTCTGGGAAGCGGACACGGTCTTCTCACTTTCGTTCACCACTGTACTCATAGGAAAAGTACTTAGTTTTTCCGAGAGGTGGCCTGTCACCCTCGGAGTGCTCTCTCTCTCTCTCTCTCTCTCTCCCTCTACTATTGTAACGAGCAGCGGTCTGTCGCGCTCTATCTCTAAGCATCCAGTTGTAACCTCTCAGGAGATAGTGAAATTTGGACGGCACAGCTCCGGCCACGTGGTTTTTTACCCTTTCCGGGTTTTCCACGCTAAAAAATCCCAGTGTACTCAGCAAATTACAAATTGACTGTTTGCACGCTTAGATCGCTCCCGAGCTAAGGCGGTTCAGTTGAACCGGTCTACCAAGAGCCCTAAGCGACCCACAACAATAAGTATATTTTATGTCTAAGATAACCATCAGATAATTAGGGGCAGATCCAAAAATTTTAACAAGGGGATCAGACATCGTCATCCTCAAACCAAAAAAAATTTGAACGTCTCGACTTTACCACAATTGTTTCTGTCTCATCCGACTACGATTTTTGACGTGTCAGTAGTCGAAATTCATTGTCTCGATGAGAAAAATCTGAATACACCGTCCATTTTGCACAAATTCTAGGGCAGGGCCGGGCACGCTGAAAAATATGCAATATATCTCCGTGGTACGAGAATATAATACGGATATTGGGTAGTTCTCATTGTATTATGAAGCAGTTACATACTTACATTGATTTGTAGTGTCATGAATGTGCTTCACACGAGATTTTTTGCATTCTCCATCTTATTATTGCTAATGAGTAATGATACGAATTGTTTCTTTTCATTATTCTTAATGTAACAATAAAGTAAAATATTGCGAGCGGATATTCTCAACGAATATATAAATATAAAAAGAGAAAAAAAATGGCTTGCCATTTGTTGGTTACTATGGGTTCCTCGAAAAGGTCCGAAAATGTGATGTTCATTTTGACCTTGAAACTATAGCTGTATATAAGAAAGTATAGCTATTTGGTACCACCACCATTAAACATAATTTAGATGTTCATTAAAGTATATTTTTAATGAATCATTTTTTGTTAGATTTGTAACAAAATAAAATAAAATTAAGAAAAAAAAACATAAGGGGAGCAAGAAAATATAATAAATGTAAACAAATGAAGGTAAATAGAACAAAATAGACTATACAAATATATATATGCAAAAGAAAATAAAGTTCACATGATAAAAAGTTATAAGGCTATTGAATATAATTTTGAAGTTGATATTACAGTGCGTGGAGAACAATTGAGACGACTGAAGTACCAACATCATCAATTGGATATTGTGCGTGTTAGAGATATGAAGTTTGATCGTACTGGAGATTCTCATCCACTGCATTGTTTGGGCAGAGATGTTTATGCATTAATTTCATTATTACGGCTGCCCTAGACTTCAAATATAAAAGGACTTATTTGCATCTCGCTTCTGTAACTGAAAAGAAACAGTGAAAACCCTAGCAAAGTTGTCGAACCACGCAAATGTGTGTTTTCTACATTGATTTCTTGTTCTTTCTTCGTTATTTTCGATCTTCGTTCCTAAGAGTGCATGCGAGACCCGTTACTTCTAGGTTAACATTGATTCACATTTTTGTTTATTTCATAAATTTTCTCTCCCTTTGCCTTGAGTGTGCACTCTTCTTAGAAGCATTCATTCTCTTATTTAAAAGACTTGTGTTAAATCTGAGTTAATTGCTTGATGAATGTGCTTAATTTGTTAAAAAATACAAGTGTGATAACATCACCTTAAGCTTTCTTTAAAAGTTGAATTTTTTCCTTTTCCACAAATAGACAAAATATAGCGCCTAATATTTTATATTATTTTGGTAAAGTCTAATTTAGAGGTAAGAAAACAACAAGGTCAACCCACTAAGTAGGACAAAAATCATCAACCACATCAATTTGGTCAGCACCTAATAATTGTATGGCATATAATGTTAATTTTATTTAATTTCAATGTAATAGTTAGATTAAAATTTAATTTCACAGTTGATCAAAATGTGCTAAAAATATTACTAATGTACTGAATCGTTTAGCTCCTTAATTAATTACGTGAGGCACATGATCACAAGATTTAGGCTTTGTTTGACACTTCGGTGGTGATCGTGAATGCGTTGGTTATGAACTGACGTTCGTGAATGTCCGACCTCACCTAAGGAATTAACTGCATCCATTTTATGTTCAAAACTAGTTTTCTTTTCTTGGTGGCGGCCGTCGTACCCGGTGTCATGCCAAACATACATTATATGGTCGTGGTGTTTTTGTCCCAACTCACCGGAGCAAAAACGTCACGCTAAATAGAGCCTTAGGCTTCGTTTGGCACAGTGGTGGCGGTCGTGAACGCCGTGGTCATGAACCGTCGTTCGTGAATGCCCGATCTCACCTACAAAAATTCATACATTTTACGCTTAAAACTAGTTTATTTTCTTTACAGCGGTAATAACCTTTGTCTTGCCAAACATCATTTTATGATAATGATATTTCTGACCAAACTCACCGCAGCAAATAAGCCGCGCCAAACGAAGCCTTAGTCTCTCATATTAGATATGTGAAATATATGTTAGTATAAAAAATACTAAATGATTGACCCTCATCCTTAAAATTAGGCCTTTGGCCCATTTGGCCGGGTTGTTAGGATTGCATTATTTCATAATTTATTTAAAAAAAACCCGCTTAGCATTACAAGTGTCTCTTAACAAGATTATGGACTCCGAATAAATTTTTTTTTTCAAAAATTCCTAAATAATTAGTAAAAATAACGATAAAAAGCGACAACGAGTTAGAAAAAGACCGAAGATACTAAAGTTGTAGATCTCTATGAGATCTACAATTTTCGTGTTGAACACTTTTCCTAAATATGCATGTATAATGCATATTTTCAAAAGCGCGTTATAACTCATAGAAATTGGTGTGCCAATAGCCAAATAGGGGCTGCCAATATAAAGACCCTAAAAAACGTCCTTAATTACAATACTTTTTTAGAAACCCATAAAATAGGTTTTCTCGTAATTGTGTAAAGATTTTAACACAACATCTAGATAATCATACCCTGCCTTCTTCATCAAGGATTGTAGCATTCACGAAGAATGCTACAATCAGTCCATATTATTCTCATTGTTTCGTGCGCCCGACGCACCGCGTGCTTGAGAGATCCCGAGAGTTGATCTGTTGTTCTTTTTCACCTTTTAAAGTTTTTTTTTTGTTAAAATCCCGCTTTTTAAGAATCTGTGGATAAGACGGATTACGTGCACTATGCACATGAGCTATGTGCGAACGCGCACCTAATTATTTCTGTGATATTCTTGGGCCCTTATTTTCTTTCCATTTGTATTACAATTTACAAATCATATAGTAATAAATACATTAATGATCACAATCATCATTGTAATATTCATATACATCATTATTAACTAACATTTCACAGTCGACAGTACTTTTTAATAGCTAGATTAAAGCTGGGAAAGGACAAGGATATTGCTTTTCATTAAATATTATTTGACTATATTTGAAAGTGATGTGGATATGAAATATTATAATTCTTTTTAATGTGTGTTTTACAATTCACTGTGTATTATTGTATATACATATATATAGAAAAATGATGTGTTTGTGTACTAAACAAAATTTTAAATATATTCAATGAATAAAAATATGGTATAATTAAATGAGGATTAATATTAAAAAAAAAATAAGTAGACCTATTATATATATACATTCATCTTTTGTTCTCATTAGGGAATCTTTCCACATAACAATAGAAGCGCTCTTGCACAATAACAAGTATATATAGCTAGCACACATGAGCAATACAATTCGTCGCCGGATATATATGCATGCACCATGATAATCTCCAACGAGTATGGCACCCACTCCCTGATATTTCTCGCATGTCATCGCGAGCATCCACGCAATCAATCATATGATCCACAGAATAACCGTTGACGAGTCTCCATGTATGTCCAAACGTTCCACGCGCACCGCTTCCCACACTACTCACAACTGGAATCGAACAACACTTGTCATAAGAACCAAGCCGCATTGTTTCCGAACTAATCAACTCGCTCCAATCTAGGTTGAACTGCGTTTGACAATCCCATCAAAGTTGAACTTGACCCAACAATCCCGGCCGCAAGGGTTCCCAAACCGAGTCAATGATTGTGAGATGGTGAATAATGGGCCGCCCTGAAGAATGGTGGAATAAGGCACATCCTCCATGTCAATTTATGAAAAGTCCATTATATTTTGTTTCAATTACAACAACGGTCCTTAAACTCGGGAACTTAAAAATTATGAGGGTCATTTGTCACTCCCAAGTTACAAGTCTTCAGAGATGTTCTGTTGTTACTTTATGCTTTTACTCCGACATTACTTTATATAGAGAGAAAGACACACACACACGCGCACACACACGATCGTCAACCTCCTGATCTTCTTGTCACCCATATTGTGTGGTGGTCATCTATGTGAACTGCATGATCTTCCGGTCACACATATTGCACGGACTTCATCGTTATGCATATTTCATTTCCGCTGCGTGTATGCATGCTCTTGTGCGGCTGAAATGTGTTAGATTGTGGAGCCTGGTTCACTGACTATTTTTGGAAGCACTGGACATTCATCACAACTTTCTCCTTGGGTATATTAGGCATGTTTTCGGCATAGGATTTTATCGGTGTAAGAAAAACGAGAGAGTGAAGAGGCGTATCCAGTGTATGTGTATTACTTGTATTATGGACATTCTTCATAGTGGATTTCGTGACACAGGTGGCTTGTGGTTTTTTCCCGGATTTGAGTTTTTCCACGTTAAAATCTTTCTGTTCTTGTCTTTCATTGTGCGATTCTTATGTTTTTGTTTTGCTTCGTGAGTATTTCCTAACAACTGATATTAGAGCTAGGTTTTTGGAGAGAAATAGGAGACGATGCAAAATACAAGATTGAGAAATTTGATGGAACAAATTTTGCATTATGGAAGATGCAGATTGAAGATTTGTTGTATCAAAAGAAATTGTTCCTACTGCTGGGTGGAATCGAGAAGAAACCCGAAGCAATGAAAGATGAGGAATGTGACGTTCTAAATATAACAACCATAGGTACTATCCGACTCTCACTAGTCTCTTCTATTGCGTTCAACATTATAAATGAGAAGACCACAGTAGATCTCATGGCCGCTTCGTCAAGAATGTCTGAGAAGCCCTCAGCTTCAAACAAAGTTTTTCTGATGAAAAGACTATTCAACATGAAGATGTTGGATGGCGTTTCGGTGACTGAGCATTTGAACAGTTTCAACACTGTAACAAATCTGTTAAGTCATGTCGACATCAAGTCTTATGATGAAGTTAGAGCTTTACTACTGCTTTCTTTATTAATTATCAGATAGTTGGAATGGTTTAGTAACTGCAGTTAGCAACTCCTCTGAAAACTCAAAGTTGAAATTCGTCGACATCGTCAGACTGATGTTAAACGAAGAAGTTCGTAAAAGGTCAAATGACGGAACTTCAACCTCAGCCCTCAATGTTGAGAGCAGATGAATGAACTTTGAAAGGAACTCTAAAAGATGACGTTCCAAGTCAACACGGGGAAAATCTAAGCTGCTGAAGGAAGAGTTTGAGTGCTGGAATTGTGGGAAGAAGGGTCATCTCAAGAAGGATTGCACTGCTCCAAAGAAGTCTTACAGTGTGAATCTAGAGAAAAACTCTTCGACAAACGTTACTGTTGACGACCTACATGATGCACAAATTCTATCCTTAGCCAGCACTGAGTCATGGGTGATTGATTCAGGTGCTTCTTTTCATGCATGTTCAAACAAGAGTATCTTTAATATATAATAACTTTATTGAAGATGACTTGGGAAAGGTTTATTTAGGTGATGATAGACCCTACAGTATCTAATCGATCCATACGGAATCTTACAGACGAGAGGTATATACCATGTTTAAAGAGAAATGTTATTTCTGTCGGCCAACTTGCACGTTCAAGTTTTATGTGTAACGTCCCAAGGCCCCGACCTTACAATCGGAACAACGTCCACCGACTGCCTCTCCTGGCGACCGTTATCGGTCTGCAGCCCAAGCACCCCAACCCCTCTCCAGCCCACAGGCGGGTTATTGGTGGCCACAGCCTCCCTTTGGTGAGAAGTGATCCAGTTAAGTGCCTCTACGGGGACTTCCCAGGAGGCTCAATTGGTGATGAGAAGTGAAAGAACTATATAGTTAAGTGTGCTCGGGCTGGAGTAGTACTGTGATGGGTGACCTCCTGGGAAGGCCCCGTAGAGGCACTTAATTGGATCACTTCTCACCAAAGGGAGGCTGTGGACGCCAACAACCCGCCTGTGGGCTGGAGAGGAGTTGGGGTGCTTGGGCTGCAGCCCGGTAACGGTCGCCAGGCGAGACAGTCGGTGGACGTTGTCCCGATGGTAAATCCAGGGCCTTGAGACGTTACATTATGACTGCCTTCAATGAAGATTCTTGGAAGGTCACTAAGAGTGCAATGATTGTAGGTCGAGGGTAGTCCTGAACATAATGCCCGATCGGGCTGGCCTGGACCGGGCCCGATCGGGCTTTTTCCTGTATCGGGCCGGGCCGGCCCGGTCCACCCCTGGAATCGGGTCGGCCTGGGCCGGGCAGGCAGCACATAAGTGATGCCTGCTCCGGCCCTTCAGGCCGGGCCGGGCAGGATCGGGCCGTTCTCGGGCCCGATCCGGGCCGGCCCGATTTTATTATTATTTTAAATATAAAAATAAATTTTTTAATTTTAATTTTTATAAATTATTAAATATTGAACAAATGAAACATTTGGAACAAAAAAATTTATTAATATTAAAAATTTGGAACAAAATACAAAATTGAAAATACAAAGTTACAAACGCGTCCATTTCGTACAAAATTGAAAATACAAAATTGAAAATACAAAATTGAAAATACAAAATTTAAGTCGTACAAAATACAAAATTGAAAATACAATTGCTTGATTTAATCATCTTGTACTTGTAGATTCAACGCGTCCATTTCGTCTTCTATCTCCTCCGAGCTATCCTCCAATGCTGTCATGTGTTGCTTCCTCTTTACACTGTCCAAGTAGTCCTTGTAGCATATGCAAACCTCCAGCGAATCTTCGTTAAGCCGGCTCCTCCGCTCGTTCAAAACCCTGCCACTAAGAGAAAAAGCGGACTCCGAAGCTACTGTACTAGCTTGGACAGTTAATAAATCACGGGCCATATATGCCAAAACAAGATAGGTATTAGCTTTACCTTTCCACCAATTTAAGATATCGAAGTTTTCGATCTCTTCCGAACTCATAAAATTGCTAAATTGAGTTTTTGTGTATAATCCTAATTCATCTAAACTACTAGATGTGCGCGCTTTTTTCCTAGAAGCTAAATCTAAAATTTTATTTTTAAGACTATCCTTCGTTTTGGGTTGCGTTATTTCTTCGCGGGGTCGTGACCCGTATAAGTTATTGTAATAATTATAACTTTGCGTAAAAAAATTAGTAAAACTTGAAGCACTAACGGGGTCATCCGCATCATCATAATTTATATTTAAGGTTAGATTAGTATTGATTTCGTCGATCAAATTTTCTACGCCTTCTACGTTAAGTAGCGGATTTAAAGTGGCGGCGCACGAAAACATAGACGGTATTTCTCTATAATATTTTAAAAAAATTTCTTCCATTACTTTAATTAAAGGAGCCCAACCTTGGTGTTTCCTATAATAACTAAATTTTTCTGTGATACGTACGAAATGTTCAATTACTAATGCGCTCGTTGGATAATATACTCCAGATAAAGAAACAGTGGTCCTATAAAAACACTTTAGTAAATCTACATAATATTCTATTATGGTCCAATCAGTTTCACCTAAACCGTGTTCAATATTAAGCAAACTATAATATTCCATTAGAAGTGCTTTTTGTTGAAGGGCTCTTTTTAACATTTTATAGGTTGAGTTCCATCTAATAGGCATATCGATTGAGGTTTCAAATATTTTTGATTTTGTGCTTTACAAAATTTTCTAAAATCTTGAGCTCGTTGTTTAGTACAATAAATTGTTTTTAACATGTCGCGAATTTTATTAATATATGTTGACATTGTCTTTAAACTATCCTGTACCACTAAATTTAGGACGTGAGAAACACATCTAGTATGAAAAAACGCGCCGTTGAGAAATGGTTTTAAATCTCGTTTTAACAATTCAATTGCGGCACCATTATTGGAGGCGTTATCAAGAGAAAAACTAAGTATTTTATCGTTAATTTTAAATTCCCGCGCACATTTCATAATAACCTTATATAAAGCTATAGCCGTGTGCGGAAATTCAAAACCCGTAAAACATATTACGCGTTTATTTAGCTCCCACGAAATGGGATCAATCCAATGACAAGTGATGCAAAGATAAGCTAATCCTAAATTTAAATTACTCGTCCAAACGTCGCTCGTTAGACTCACACGTCCTTTGAAATTTTCAAAATACGTAATTAATTCTTGTTTTGCTTCTAAATATAACCTAATCGTGTCGCGTCTTAAAGTAATTCTACTAACCTTTTGGTATTTGGGTTGAAGCCCCCTATGTATGTACTCTGTGCCGTCGTCATTGTCGAAGACGCTGAATGGCAGCCCACGTTTGATGACGAACTTCGCCTGCATCTCTCGCTGTCGCATTTGATCGTACGTCCAAATCTGTCCTGCTCCAGAAATTTGAGCTTGACTTGACTCGGGAGGAGCTTGTTTCGACTCGCAAGATTTTTGGTGTCTAACGAGCGTCGAGTTGCCGCTGATGGATAGCAACTTCGAGCACATCTTACAGCGCGCTTTTTTTTCGGAGCCGACTTGGACCATGTCGAAATGCTCCCAAATACCCGCTCTACGGTTGTGCTCCACCACCGAAGCCGCACTTTGAGAAGACGACGCTGGAGTTGTGGAGGACGACGCCATTGGGAGAGCTAAGAGAGAGAGAGAGAGAGAGAGAGAGAGAGAGAGAGAGGTGAGGTGTGAGAAAAGAGAGAGGGGAGGGGGGGCATTTATAGGTTTTTTGGTTTTTTTTTTAATTAAAAAAATAATAAAAATAAAAATAATAATAATAATATATTATATATAATAATAAAAGGCAGCCAACGGCTCTAATAAGAGCCGTTGGCTGCCTCTCATGGCAGCATGGCTGCCACATGGCAGCCATGCTGCCATGATGAGCTCATGAGCCTAACGGCTCTAATAAGAGTCATTAGGCTCAATCGGGCCTAGCCTGAGATCGGATCGGGCTTTGCCCGGCCCGATCTCGGGCTAGCCCGATTATCGGGCTCTACCCGGCCCGGACCGGGCCGGGTAGTGCGGCCAAATCGGGGCCCTTTCAGGGCCCCCGGTAGGGGCTCGGCCCGGTTCGGGCCTGAACCGGGCCGGGCTCGGGCCGGCCCGTCAGGCCCAATTTTTTTGTTCAAGACTAGTCGAGGGACATAAATAATATATTGCAATGTGAGAGCTTACAATATATATAATAATATATAATGACAAAGAACATATGCATAAATTGTGTTCACATGTGATTTCTGTGAGAGCTTACATCTCTCTATGATTATTGGCATCAGATACTTTATTTATATAGTTCTAAATTAAATGCTAGTTACCCATATATATATACTAATAATTTCAGCTAAAAATAATATTTTGAATCATCAAATTCTTAGATATTAATTGCTCCAGGCTATAATTAACTTGCAGTTTAAGTTAACATGCATATATCACCTAGACTAGACTAGTATATTATCTTTACAATATTAAAAAGAAAAAGTTGTCAAATATAGTTTTATTGTTTATATCTAATGAATTAACATGTATTATAATTTATTTCAAAAAAATTAAAATATAATGCTCATTCAAGCAGTTACAGTACTATATACACAAATTAAAAGTAATGATGAAAATTTATAAAATCGAAAAATGATTCTAGTATAGCTCATATAGCTACTACGGTAGGCTGTCATTAGACATATCAGCGGTGTTTTCGATGACCTATTATTAAACTTATCAATTTTATTAAAATTAATTTAACATGCACGATAACATATGCATAAAGATGAAGATTTTTTTTTAACAAAAATCAAAAATTGGTGTGCAACTACTTTTCGATTAATTGATAAAGGAGAACCCCGGCCCGTACCTATCGCTGCCAAATTAAGTATTATCACGGTTGGCCGTAGGGCTCGTATTATATAAATAAAAATAATAATAAATATTATAAAAATGCTATATATAATAAAAACAGTATTTATCTATCTATAATAAAAATATGATATCTATAAGAAAAACACATGTTATTAATTAGAAATACTTTCTGTTTTCAAAACATGTCACAGACAGTGACATAAGGTATAAAATTATTTGTAGCACTACTTGGCATGTAGTCAATAAAGTTTATTTTAAGGCCAGTGGTTTTAATTTTAATTTTTTTTATTCGGTTAATTTGTTGCAAGATAGAATTAATTATAGACCCTTTATTTGGACATGAAGCATCTCTTCTGGCTTATCTGTTGCTGAAACTTCACAATAATTTAAAATTAAATAATTTTTTTAATAATCTTGAAGAGAAATAGGGTTTTCAAATACAAAATGTTTTAATTGTTGGATATCATGGACAAGTTAGTTGCATTATGTTATTGTTTTGATAATTTATTTATTTATTTTGTCGTCTCCAACGCAATCTGCTATATGAACTAGAGTCTGTCTGACACGGCGGTGACGGTGCTATCAAGTCACGCTATTCTTTGACATTAACCGAGCTCGTGCTTCTCTCTGTCTATTCTCAAATGTCATGATCTCTCTTCCGTCCAGTGCTAAAATATGCCCGGGCCTAAGAGCAGGGCATTAGTTTCGCTTTTTTCTTCACATACAAGCTAGAGTGTCATCGGTATGCGATTGAATGAAGATGTGAGAGAAGTAAGAAGCAGTGCGATCTTTTTTCTTCCTTTAATTTCGTGCCAACTGTGCCCGTGTAATTGACTCAAAAGTCTATTAAACACATTGAAGTATTCTCGTCACTTGTCACCTTCCTCCACTCTAATTTCATACAATTGTTGCTTCATTAGCAATCTCGCAGTACTCATTGACTTCACCATGTACAATCGTTGTAGCTTCTCCCAAAGCCCGACTGCAATCTTCATAAACACGTCATTGAAGAGCAAGTTGTCAACATTAATAAACATCCTGATGGAGCTAGTGACACGCCCGTCCATGTCCAAGCAGTCTTCATCCTTCAGCCATGCATGCGAACTAGGCCGTCCACGCAATTAATACTCACAGCGCAAGCCATGTCGCGCCATAAGGTCCTCGGCCCATATATATATATATATATATGTATGTCACGAACCAAAATTACCTATGTCGTTAAATTTCTCCACTGAATACATATCCAAGTCCGTGTTCTTCTTTGCAGCCAATGATCTTCAGAACCTACATGTGATTAGAGAAATTCATGATCAGATCTGGGAATATAAAGTACTGCAGATTCAAATTCATGAACATCAAATTAGTCGTCTATCAAAACCCCGTTGTTACCCTAAGAACCAGCGTGCATAGAACTGCTACATTTATTCGCCGACGGTTAAGAAAAAGAACAATACCCGCAAAACAAGCAGAATGAACAAGAACGCGTAACAAACCGTCGCGCGAACACAATACCCATAGAACCAGCCAGCATAGATCTGCGGATAACAATAGCCTTATAAAATATCATATAAATATAAGATATATTTTATTATTAGCGGCGACGTACATATCAATTTATTTGTTGTTTTTTGGCAAAGCGATTGCAAACGGTCGCTTAGGACCGGTGGATATAGCTGAGCTTTTCGTGGGTTTGCTATGCATGTGTTTTTAATACATCTTGATTTTGTTTTATCTGCGATTTATTGTATTGAAGCACTCCACATTCTTAACTGTGATATGTTCAAATTTATT
Source organism: Dactylorhiza incarnata (assembly GCA_033032865.1). Taxonomy (NCBI): domain Eukaryota; kingdom Viridiplantae; phylum Streptophyta; class Magnoliopsida; order Asparagales; family Orchidaceae; genus Dactylorhiza; species Dactylorhiza incarnata. Next base: position 3,947,263 of record JAWHQI010000163.1, on the reverse strand, counting down.
ATTATATACAATTATAAGTTATAAATAAAAACTTCTGTTAAATAAGAGGCAGACACGTATTAAGATACCTTCGTCATCATAAATCATTATATACTAGATATTAAATGACAATTATAAATTTATCATTGGTGATATTAACGGTCTGTTTGGGAGGGCTTTTAAGAAAAGAGAATGAGTGGTGGCAAAAAGATGGTAGGAAAAGGTGTTTTTCGAAAATGTCTGTTGCAAAAGAAAATATGTATGAGTGAATTCCTTTTGCAGAGATTTTCAAAAATGAGAAACACTTATAAACTGTTTAACAAATCTCCGTTGCGGTGACTTTTTATTAAAAATGCAAGCCCGAACAGAAAAATGCGCGCCCGGGGGAAAATGAGCACCCGAGCGCGTATATTTTGCCCGGGCGCGCATTTTTTGCCAGGACGCGTATTTTTTCATCCAGGCGCGCATTTTCCCCCGGGCGCGAATTTTTCGCCCGGGCGCGCATTTTCACCCGAACGCGCTTTTTCGCCAGGGAGAAAAATGCGCACCCGGGAGAAAAAAGAGCGTCGGGGCGAAAAAATGTGCGCCCAGGCGAAAACTTCTCGCCCAGACGAAAAATACGCGCTCATGCGAAAATGAGCGTCCTGGCAAAAAATGCGCGCCCAGACGAAAAATACGCGCCCGGGCGAAAAATGCGCGCCCGGGCAAAAAAAATGCGAGCACGGGCGAAAAATGGGCGTTCGGGCGAAAAATGTGCGTCCGGGCGAAAAATGCGCACCCGAGCGAAAAATGCGCACCCGGCCGAAAAAATGCAAGCCCGGGCGAAAAATGGGCGTTCATGCGAAAACTGCGAGCCCGGGCGAAAAATGTGCGTCCGGGCAAAAAATGCGAGCCCGCGCGAAAAATGCGCACCCGGGCGAAAATTTGCTAGCCCGGGAGAAAAGTGGGTGTTTGGGCGAAAACTGCGCGCCCTGGCGAAAAATGGGCGTCCGGGAGAAAAATGTGCGCCCGAGCGAAAAATGAGCGCCCGAGCGAAAAAAATGGGCCGTTGGGCGAAGAAAATGCGCTGTCGGTGAAAAATGCATGCTCGGACAAAAACTGCGCTCGCGAACGAAAAAAGCGCGCCCGAAAGAAAAATGCGCGCACCGGCGAAAAATGATAGCACGGGCGAAAAATGCGTGCCCGGGGCAAAAAATGCGCGCTCTGGGCGAAAAATGTGCATCAGGCGAAAAATGTGCGCCCGGGCAAAAAATGCGTGCCCGCGCGAAAAATGTACCTCGCGCGAAAAATGCGTGCCCGGGCAAAAAATGCGCCCGGGCAAGAAACGAGAGTCCGTGCAAAACAATGTGCGACCGGAAAAAAAATCGCGACCGAGCGAAAAATTCACGTTTGGGCCTAAAATGCGCCATCGGCGAAGAAATGCTCGCCCGAGCAGAAAAATGTTCGCACGGGAGAAATATTTGCGTTCGTGCGGAAAATAAGTTAACCTTGTATCGGGATGAGGAAGTGCTTTTCGAAAAGGATGAAAAGTAGGGCCAAGTGACTTTTCAAAAAGAGGAGAAATGAGTTTTCCGCAGTAGCTTTTCCCACCGATAGACAATCCAAACTGTTTTGTAGGTGCGGTGGCGTTTTTCAGAAAATGAAAAGTAGCTAAAAAGCCTTCCCAAACAGGCCCTAAAGTTATTCAAAAAACTGTTTTGAAAAAGCTGTAATTAAAGAATATTTATCTCTCCGTCCTAATACTATTTAAAAAAAAAGCACAAATTATATAATCTATTTTTTAAGCTACTTAAAGCCTTGAATATTGATGTGTCGTTCACGGACGGGATGACAGCTACTGAACTCCTTACAATTATCTTAAACTATTTATATATAATAGTAACCTATAAATGTTAATTAAATTAAAACATTATTAATTAAAATGTTAATAGTAATCTACAAACGTTAAATAAATCAAAACGTTATCAATTAAAATCATATTAATTAAAATTAAATCATTATTAGTTCCAAAAATATACTATTTCGTCATAAATCTTTATTACTTCCTTATTTTAGGGATTATTACTCAGTTTATACAATATAATTACAAGAGAGAGAGTGCATAGAGATTCCAGTGCTTCGGCGACAATAACCCGATCATTTCAATAACACTCCTGCTACTCGTAGCCACCGAGCACATTAGATTAATATTATTCCCTCATGCGTGGTGGAAAAGGACCGGGCCCATCAGGTCGGCCTGGGCCCGGCCCGGTAAAAGACCGAAAGGCCTGGGCCTGAAAAAGCCCGATCCAGGCCCGGGCCGGGCTTTGGGGGGCCTAACAAGGCCCCCATTCTAGTTAATTGCCCGGCCTGGTGCCCAGCCCAGGCAAAGCCCGGGCAAAGCCCAGGCCCTAGGCCCGGCCTGAGACCAGGCCGGGCAAAGCCCGGGCCAGGCCTGGAAAAGCCTGGCCCGACTTTGTTCCGTTGATCAACGGCCTAGGCGTAGGCTGCCAAAAAATTGGCAGCCTACGCCTAGGCTATTATTACTTTTTTTTATTTTTTTAATTAAAAAAAATTATAAACCCCCCCTTCTCCCTTGCCGATCCCTTCCCAGCTCCCTCTCTCTCTCTCATACTCTCTCTCCTCTTTATCCCTCACTCTCTCTCATTCTCTCTCTCCTCTTTATCTCTCACTCTCTCTCTCATTCTCTCTCTAAATTATTGAGAAGATGACGTCTTCCTCCTCTATGCCTTCGTCCTCCACATCGACTGCGCAGGAAATTGTGGAGCATAAGCACACAGCTCCAGTCTGGGAGCACTTTGAGAAAGTGCGGATTGGCACTGAATTTAAGGCGAAGTGCAAACATTGTTCGAAGCTGCTAACCGTTAGCGGAAATTCAACGCTCGCCCGACATATCAAATCATGTCTGGCTAAGAAAGCCCCGGAGGCCACTGAAGCGCAAATTTCTGCAGGCGGGCAAATCTGGACGTATGATCAGATGCGTCAACGAGAGCTTCAAATGAGGAACGTCATTAGACGTGGATTGCCGCTCGGGCGCTACGACCATAAGGAGGAAACTGTATACATACACGAAGGGCTTCAACCAAAATATCAACAGGTAAGTAGATCAACACTTAAGCGTGATGCATTTAAATCTTATATGCAAGCGAAATAGGACTTAATAAATTATTTAGAAACTTACGACGGTAGAGTTAGTTTGACGAGTGACGTTTGGAGTAGCAATATAAAAGCAGGAGTATCGTATATATGTATTACTTGTCATTGGATCGATTCCGATTCATGGAACTTAAATAAACTTATTATATGTTTTGAGTATTTCAAACATCCACATATTGGTTAAGCTATTTATCAAGTAATTTCAAAATGTATTCGCGAATTTAAAATTAAAGATAAAATATTAAGTATTTCTTTCGATAACGCTAGCAATAATACGGTCGCAATCGATTATTTAAAACGTGATTTGAGACCAATATTAAGTGGGATATTTTTTTCATGCACGATGCGTATGCCACGTTTTAAATTTAATTGTGCAGGATAGTTTATCGTATATGGAACCCTATATTAATAAAATGCGTATTATGTTAAAATATATTTATACTTCTAAAAAACGTAAACAAGATTTTACAAAATTTGTAAATGCACAAGGGCTTAAATTTTTAAAACCTCAATTTGATATGCCTATAAGATGGAATTCAGCATATAAAATGATAAAAAGAGCAGTGCGACAAAAAACACAACTAATGGAATTTTATAGTATGTCCGAAGTTCATGATTTTCATGATTCTGATTGAGATGTAATTGAAAATTATATGAAATTATTAGAAGTTTTTTATAGATCGACAACTATTTTATCTAGCGTTTATTATCCTACTAGTTCACTCGTTATCGAAAATTTTGTATTAATTACAGAAAAATTTAATGTTTATAAAAAATATGAAGGTTGGCGTCCATTAATTCAAATAATGGAAGAAAAAAATTTAAAATATTATAAAGAAATGTCAGCTATGTTTTCATGCGCCACAGCTTTAAATCCTTTAATTGACGTAGATGGCGTAAAAAATCTTATAGAAGAAATAAATAATAATTTAAACTTATCTATAACCTATCAATTTTTTGATCAAGTAAGTGTTTCAAAATTTAATACTGATTTTACAGAATTTTATAATTATTACGATCATTTATATGGATCGCGACCTAGAGAAGAAAGCACCCAACCAAAAACAAAAGATATTCAAAAAAACAAGATTTTACAGTTAGCCGCCCGGAAAAAACAACGAACTTCTAGTACTTTAAATGAATTAGGATTATATACGAAAACACAATTTCAAGATTTTATGAGTTCAAATGAGATAGAAAATTTTGATATTTTAGAATGGTGAAAAATAAAATTAATATATATCTTGTTATGGCCTTTATGGCCAGAGATTTACTAACAATTTAAGCTAGTACTATAGCTTCGGAGTCTGCATTTTCTTTGAGTGACAGGATTCTGACTGACCGAAGGAGCCGCCTAAGCGACGACTCTTTGGAAATGTGCATATGCTACAAGGACCACTTGGATGCTATGAAGAGGAGGCAGCATGTCGCATCGATCGAAGATAGCTCATCCGAAGTTGAAGATGAGCTAGGCGGCCTAAATTTGGGCACAGAAGATCAAGCTTGAACGTCATTTCCGAGTGCTCAAATCAAGACTAATATTGTATTATTCTAGATTTTTTTATAGTCAAATATTTGTACTCGTTTTTTTTTTAATATTTTCATAATAATAAAATCTATGTACTTAATTTTTATGGTCGCATATTTTTGTAATTAATATTTTTATCAATAATAAAAAAAAATCATTATCATTTTGTCACATTTTTTTGTATTGCACTTAATTTTTTCATTAATATATATCATATTATTATTATTATATTTATATAATTTTATATTTTAAAAAAATATATATTTTAAATATGTCGGGCCAAACCCAGGCCCGGCCTGCAAGGCCTTGGTAGGCCTCCTCCTCAAGAGGAGGCCTGGGCCTGGCAAAAACCAGGCCCAAGCCCGAGCTTTTTCCAAAAAGCCCATGCCCGGGCCCAGCCTGGGCCTGGTAGGCTTTTTGCCCAGGGGTACATGGTGCAAATGTGCAATTGTGGCCGTCGTATATATATAAGAAATTAAGAAGAAGAAAAAATTGTTTTGATTGTTTGGATTCCATGTGTATTAATATTTTAACTTGGTAATAATAACATAATTATTTTATTTTATGATTGATCAAATATTCTTTTGAAATAATATTTATTTGACTAGTCATCTTTTTTTTATCAGATAACTTCAGTAGACGGTCTACGCTCTACTAAAAATACACGCGGTCGTCGTATGATGGGCTCTAATTAAAGATATGATGGACGGCTATGTTACACCGACACCGACACGTGACACGACGCGACACGCGACTCGTCAATTCTAAAAAAATATCATATTCTGACACGCTGAGACACATATATTAAATATTTATTTTTTATAATTATGAAGGAGTACGTACTCCAATTCCTCTCGGCACATGATGAAAACGATGGTTGTGCAAGAAGCTTTATGGCTAACTTTGTAGCATAGGTGCACTTGCAGTCTTGCACCATGAATAACCCACCAAGCCTTAGGATCCATCGAAAATCGACTGTGAACTGAATAAAATTCTCTACATTCTTCATTTATATAAGCAAAATTTGCGTACTCTAAATTCACCTTGGTGCGATCCTCAATGTTAGGAAATTACTTCTTAAAACATTTTTTGGTTTCTTGAATGATTTCACTATCCTTGTATGGAGAAATTCTAGAAGAATCTTTATTGAGTCATTATTCATTATAGTGCCTAAATTTTAAAAATAAAACATCATACATAGTGGCATTTATAGTGTTCTGAAGTGTCGGAGAGTCGGATGAGTGTCGGAGAGTCCGACACCGACACGCTGGGCATTTTGAAGTGTAGGTGCAACATAGATGGACGGACAAGCGTGGTAAAATACCTCTGATGGACAGCATTGTGGAAGCCCACCCCGAAACAATTACTAGTAACCGCCGATCCCCCGCCTCTTGCGGACTAGAAACAGCATTCTGCAATGTCTATCTTCGACGCAGGCGCGGAGATGGGCTTCAAACTTCAGCTTGTAGGATTCTGCAATTTGGAATGCGGCTGCTAGAGAGCTGAGAGAGAACAGCTGAGTGTGATATAGGGTCGTTTGGTTGGGTGGTTGAGGTTGAAGATGGAGTCGTTGAAGATGGAAATAAAATATCGCTCTTGAGGACGAAACTGAAGAATTGGAAAATTCAAGCAGGCTATATTTTCACCATCTAAGAGATGCAAGTCATGCAACAATTTCACCTCCACACACACAAGCATCTTTGAAAAACTAAAAGCGCGCATTCAAAAGAAGCGGAAAAGCGAGAAGAATTTCTTTTTCAAAAAACTCTCGAAGACTATTAATACAGTTGAATCATTCAAAAACTTGTGGGAAAAAAAAACGAATACATCAAGCGGGGGAACCAAATAAACTGAACTCATGGCCTCCGATCTCTATGGGCCAGCCACTGCATTTTAAGTTACTCATTGAGTTTTTTTGGAGGGGAACAGCACAGCAGCTGAGATCAATACGTACTCAAGAAAATATGATTATTGGAAATATTCACAAGGCTGTAGAAACTCACCTGCGGCTTTTCTTCCTCCTCATGGAGCAAACAACTTCTTGATTCCGGCTTTCTGTTCGAGAGTCAATCTATTTGGGAACTTGATGTTGAACTTGATCCTCAAATTGCCTTTCTTGGATGGATCTTTGGGTATGGGCATGCCTTCTCTAGGCACTACCTCCTCGTAGTTGGGATGGATCACCGAGTTTATGGGAATTGTGAGGATTCGGCCATCCAAGGTCGTTATATGGGCGGTGTATCCGGTCAGAGCCTCAACCAGTGAGACTTTTAGGGTCACGATTAGATCATTCCCCTCTCTAGCGAACAAATCATGAGGTTTCTCGTCGATGATGAACACTATGTCCGCAGGAATTAAGTTTGGGGCCTCATTTCCTTTCTCTGGGAATGTGATCTTTGTTCCTTTCTTCCATCCAGGCTTGATGTTTATAGTAAGAATTTCCTCCACAGTTGTTGTTCTCCTGATCAGAACAGCACAAAATCATCCGTGAAAAGGAAAAAAAAGGTTCAAAGCATTTGAAAAATAATCTGAACAGTTATTACATAATATGGTGGCTGTCGTTAAAGAACCGTATACAAGTTCAAGTTAGCAACTGCATCTATACATGAATACATACAAAATAATCTATTCTAAAACCGAATAAACTAGCATATGATGAATCTACATACAAAAACAATAAACTTGTGTGTCTGTATCTAAGAGTAACATTCTTGTAGCAATTGCATCTATATACCTACCAAAATGATCTACTCTATAGACAAAGCCGAGCGAACTTATATATGCATCCATAAGAGTAACATATGATGACTTCACATACAAAACACAATAAATTTACATCTGCATTCATAAGAGTAATATTCTTATATCATATGATGACTATACATACAGAACACAATAAATTTAGGCTTCGTTTGGCGGGGCGGATCCGCTGCGGTTGCGAGGACGGCACCGCCTGGCTGCGACCGCGTACCGTTTGGCGGGGCCGCGTCGGGGCGGTGGGGATCTGCCCCGCCTTTGAAATCTGGGGATTTCAGCCGCACGTAGGCGTAATTATTTGGGCTGTACGGAGGACAGAACCCCACTAGCCAAACATGCTTGAATGGGTGGACGGTCTCTCCACAATAAGCCCATCAAAAAAGTACTTTGATCCCAACATTTAGGCTCCGTTTGGCACGGCGGTAGCGGACGTGAACGTGGTGGTTATGAACCGTCGTTCGTGCACGCCCGACCTCACCTAAGGAACTTCGTTCACTTTTACCTTCGGAACTTAGTTTTCTTTTCTTGATGGCGATCATAATTGTTGTCATGCTAAACATACATTCCTATGGCGGTGGCGTTTTTGTCCAAACTCACTAGAGCAAAAACGTTGTGCCAAACGGACACTTAGGCTCCATTTGGCACGGCAATGGCGGACATGAACGCGGTGGTTATGAACCGTCGTTCGTGAACGCCCGACCTCACCTAAGGAATTTCATCCACTTTTATGTTCAAAACTAGTTTTATTTTCTTGATGGTGGTCGTAACCGTTATCATGTCAAACATACATTCTATGACGGTGGTGTTTTTGTCAAAACTCACCGGAGCAAAAACACCACGCAAAACGGAGCCTTAGGCTTTAGCAGCTGGTCCCTAAACCTCTGCCAAAAGCTGGGTTAAGGCCAAGCAGCGTGAATATATTCTGGAGAAGCTAGTTTTCCACATTATCTCCAATAACCAAAGTAGCAAATTATATAGCTAAAATAATTCATTTACAATGAGCACCCACCTCCGTCCTGGGCTCCCGAATAAGAAAGCAGTGGTGGTGTAGGAACTTAATAGTGGTCTAGGATGGATAAAAACACCTGAATCAAGAAACTCGGTTAGATTTTTTAATGGATCGATAAGCTCAAAATCAGTTCCAGTACAGATTTCAACTGTACATTATCCATGGTTACCCATTTGAGCACAGAAGAGTACATGGTAATGATGCGGTGTAGAAAACACAATGGGCGAGTCAGAAAGTAAAAGAACAACAAGGGCACAAACCGAAACTCTTCACACAAGAAACAGCACAACCAACTCTTAGATTTAATTAGCACCCTCAATTCAACTTGTTCCCCTATTTATGCTACACGAGCAGGTCCACGGTGGAAGTGTTCTGCTGTTACAATCTAGGTTCGTAATGCTTGTAGGGAAGGCGATGGATGAAACCGGAGAAATCAAGGAGGCAGGAGTCACTGGTCTCAAGGGGCACATAAATACAACTCACAGACAAATGGCGGAACAGTCTAACCATGCTGACAAATTATTAAAAAAATACTCAAATGCAAACTAAAAGATTAAATGTGGCAACAATTCAGACAAAATAAACACATACTAAGAAAACCCATAAATTATGATTATAATAATGCACCCTCATTCCAATCTAATCCATCATGCTCAAAGAAAGAGTAGACACCAAGGAGCGATCAAATGTCTTATTCAAACTTGGCATAGTGGGGAACCATATTTCCATCATATCGCATGTCGCTCGTTGTTTTCAAACACCCTATGCAGTTCAGCGTGCCGAAACTATTGCCTACTTGACCACGGCGCTGATCACGCTTTCTGTTACGATCGCGCATGCCGACGACACACCGGGAGAGTCTACTCTCGGAGGAAGGCGACGGCCCCTAGCCCACCTAGATTGGAAGAGTCCGCGGGAACCATCTTCTTTTATATATACGTTTGAATGTTATTTCTGTTTCTGCTATGCGCACAACGGAACTCTAGCTATCCGTACCCCATTGTTATAAAGGGTGTTGTATGTCTCATTAGAGTTTTCATGCTTGGATGAATGTGTTTTAGGGTTGCTCCCTAAATTCTCCTCTTTTCTTCCTCCCTCACCCACCATCGACCCTCCCCTTGCTGGATTCTTCTATTAGAGTTGGTATTATTTGGTCCGACCTGCCTCACCACCAGCCATTCAGTCGCCGATGCACGCGACAGATTTGTCCCCAACAGTCGTTTCTAAGCCAGATCCCGCTCCCGTCCCCGACGCTTGCCTGAGCCCTGCGGGTGTCGTTTCCGCCAAATCCGCTCATCCGCGCCTTCTGATTCCGCCTGGATCGCAACGCACCAAGCTGATACGCCTGCATTGTCAATCGATCCCGCTTGAATCACAACCCGCCAAGCCATTTCCGCCGACCTGGTCTCTCGTTTCCGCCTGCATCGACGCCGCACGGCCTCCACCAACTGCAACGGTCGACCCTGCCCAGATCCATCGGCATAAACCTTTGTTCCCTTGTTCGGCGCCAAGATCCGTCGGGGCAGACTTCGTTCGGCCGTCCGACGCCCAGATTCACCGGCTCCCGTCCAGATCCGCCTCCACCGGCCGCCATCCGCCTTCATCCACCTCCATCCGCCTCCTCCAGCCTGGCTCCCAACGCACACTCCTCCGGTGACCCCACACCCGATACAGCCTCTGACGCCCTCAACCGCCGCGTCGAGGCTCAAGATCAGCTTATTGCCTCAAAGCATGACTCGCTCCTCGCTCTCCATTCCAAGATTGACTCCTTACAGGCACCACCACCCCCTCCGGCTCCGGCTCGGCCGCAGACGGGGGCTCCCTCCTCGGCACAATACCAGTGCGACCACCCGAGCCGCAAATCCACCCGGCTCCAGGCCGGTCCGCCCTCTCACTCGACATTCCGTCCTTCGTCGGCATCCACCCGTGGGTTGGATAGCTTAGGAGGAACAATACTTCGACCTCAACTTCACGCCGAAAAAGGACAAGGTATCCACCGTTCTTGTTGGCTTGGACGACTCTGCACTCCATTGGGCCTGGTGGCTCCACTAATCGAACCAATCCCTCTCCTGGCTCGAGCTCAAGCACGAGATGATTCGGCAGTATGACGCCCGCTACTCCGACTCCTCAGTTATCGAGCGCCTTGACGACTATATTGATGAGTTTGTCGCCTTGGTCACCCACGTTCCCGGCCTGCCTCAAGACCATTATCTGAGCTTCTAAATGCAGGGCATGATGCCACATATCCGCTCTTATCTTCACACGCACCACCCCCGGACGGTCTCTGACGCCCTGGACATGGCGCATCTAGTGGAGGCCGACCTCTCCCCTCGGCCACCTGCTCGTGCAGCTGGCCTCCACCAGCCTCAGCCACCTTGGCGACCACCCGCCACGGCTACTCTGCCATGCCCGCCTCCTGAGGGTCACCGGTCGGGCCGTCCACCGACCCCTCATCGCCTATTGAACAGTGATTACAATGAGCTTCGCAGCAAGGGCCTACGTTTTCGGGGTCGCCAGCCCTACTCTCTCAACCATGTGTTACCGACTTGCAACCGGAGGAGCCGCCGTGGCAAGTCTGCACGAGGAGGGCGCGCGCGCACATGGCGGGAAGCGAACCGGAGGCACGAACCGCACGGCCTGAGTCCAGTCCGGCTACGGAATAGGCCGACCGGTTATTTATAAATTAATTCCTATGTTATGTTGGTCTAATTTATCCTTGCGTTACTTTGTTATGTGGTGGGGCCTTCCTTCTATATAAAGGGGTCTTGTTTGATGTAAGAACTATCTTTGGATCAAGTATTTTGTGTGAGGGCTGATCCCTCTTCTTCCTCTCCCCAAACCCTAGCTCTTTCTCTCAAGCTCCTCATCCCCCTTCCTCTCTTGCTCTTCGGAATCCCTAGAGGTAACATTTGGTCCGACCTGCAGCTCCGCCCGCCCCTTTGGCCGCCGGATAACCACTACATGGCTCGCGGCTCGACATCCCGCCCCGCCGACTCCGGATCCGCCCAGGACGACATCGCCTAACGCATAAATGCACAGGACGCGCATCTCTCCGCGCTGCAGAACGCCGTCGCAGCCCTCACCGCCGGCCAGGACGTGCTCACGTCCGGCCAGGCTTCCTTCGCAGCCGGCCAGGCCTCCCTGGCGGCCGGCCAGGCGGAACTCCTCGCCCGCCTTGCCGCCTGGGCGCCGGAACGGGCTAGCCAGACGCACGGCAGCCCCGTTCCGCCCCTCCGCCCGGAGCACATCCGGCCGGATCCTCTCCTCCGGCCGCCTGCCGCGGCCGGCATCACCTTCAGCTGTGTTCCCCTGCCCCCGGTTCCAACCCCGACCCCGGCATTCTCTACGGAGACCGTCTCCGCCCTCGGCATGCCCCCCTCGGCTTCACCGCCGACCGCTCCGCCCTCGCACTCGACATCCCTTCCTTCTCCGGCACGGACCCCCTCGAATGGATTGCTCGTGCGGAGCAATATTTCGATCTCCACGGGACGTCGCCAATGGACAAAGTTAGCACGACCGTAGTCGGCCTCGAAGGCTCGGCCCTCCATTGGGCCCGTTGGCTTCGGCAAATCCAACCCGCCATTTCGTGGACGGAGTTCAAACACGAAATGGTTAGCCGCTACGACGCTCGTTACGCCGGCTCCGCCATCGAGCGGCTTTGCACGACCCGTCAGTCCACCACGGTGGATGCTTACATCGACGAGTTCGTTGCGCTGGTCACTCAAGTGTCGGGCCTCCCTCCCGACCATTACCTCGGCTTCTTCCTCCAAGGCCTCCGTCCCAACATCCGCTCCCGTCTTCGCACGCATCACCCGCGCACGGTGTCCGAGGCCCTCGACCTTGCTCGGGCCGTCAAGGCGAACCTCGGCCCTCGACCGGCCGCTCCATTCAGCTTTCGGCCACCTCCGTCGTCGGCCCCCGCTCAGCGCTTCCCGCCTCCGGGTGTCGGCCGGCCTCCCCGACCAGAAGGCCCGCAACGCGTCGACTACAACGACCTCCGCCGACGTGGGCTCTGCTTCCGTTGCCGCCAACCCTACTCCCCGCAACACGTCTGTCCCGTTAAGGAGTTTCATGCCCTTTTCGTGGACGGCGACAGCCCCGACGGATTAGAGGACCCTTCGTTGGAGGAGGCGCCACTGGATCCTTTTGTCGGAGAGCAAGAGACTGCACCGCTCAACGTCCTGGAGCTTCCCTTTTACTCAGTGGGGGGCTTACGGGGCCACGAACGATGAAGCTGTCCGGGGTGCTCCACGACCGGCCCGTCATTGTGATGATTGACAGTGGGGCGAGCCACAATTTCATGTCGGCCCCCCTCGCACGCAACCTGGGGTTACGGACCGATCCTCCCCCCGACTTCTCCGTCTGTCTGGGAGACGGCCTGACCGGCTACTACCGACGCTTTATCCAGGATTACGGGGGGGTGGCCCGCCCTCTCACTCAGCTGCTGAAGGCCCCAGCCGATGGTCCCTTCTCGTGGCCGCCAGTCGCCATGGCCGCCTTCGCCGCCTTGCAGTCCGCCTTGATCCGTGGACCGGTTTTGGCCATGCCGGATTTTCGACAGCCGTTCATCGTGGAATGCGACGGCTCCGGCGTCGGCGCGGTCCTGATGCAGGTCGGCCGCCCGATCGCTTATTTTAGCCGCGCCTTCTCGTCGGTCGTACGCAGCAGGTCGGCATACGAGAACGAGCTGATGGCCTTGGTGTTGGTCGTGCAGCATTGGCGGCCGTATCTGTTGGGCCGACCTTTCATCGTCTGCACTGATCATCACAGCCTCCGGTATCTGCTGCAGCAGAAGATCGCCACACCGACACAGCAGCTGTGGGTTGCCAAGCTTCTGGGATATGATTTTTCGATCGAGTTCCGGTCTGGGAAGACCAACCGAGCGGCGGATGCGCTGTTACGTCACCCTCAGGCTTCGGAGTTAGCCGCTATTTCCCGTCCGGTTTGGGACGACGCCACCATCTTACAGCAGGAGGCGGAGGCCGACCCCCGCTTGCTTGCGATCCGCACGGCCTTGCTCGCCGACCCCGCGGCACGACCACCGTACTCCTTGATCGGGGGACGGCTATTTCATCGGGGCCGCCTTGTTCTCTCCGCCTCTTCGACCCGCATCCCGCTCCTTCTCGCAGAGTTTCATTCGACGCCCTCGGGCGGTCACGCCGGCGCGTTCCGGACCTACCGGCGGCTAGCCGCCTCCTTATACTGGACCCACATGCTACGCCAGGTGAAGGCCTACGTGGCGGCCTGCTTACCTTGCCAGAAGGCCAAGTACGAGACACTGTTTCCGAGCGGCCTGCTACAGCCTCTGTCGATTCCCGAGCGTGTCTGGGAGGACATAGCGATGGACTTTATCACACGGCTACCGCGGTCGAACGGGTTTGACTGCATTCTCGTAGTCGATGACCGGTTGACGAAGTATAGCCATTTCATTCCGCTGCGCCACCCCTATACGGCAGCAACCGTGGCCGATAGTTTCATCTCCGAGATCGTCCGCCTTCACGGTTTTCCTCGCTCCATTGTGAGCAACCGGGACCCGCTCTTCCTCAGCAGTTTCTGGACATCTCTTTTCCGTCTTCAGGGCACACGGCTCCGGATGAGCACCGCATACCACCCACAGTCGGACGGGCAGTCCGAAGTGCTCAACCGCTGTTTGGAGACTTACCTCAGATGCTTCATTGGTGAGAGGTCTGGCTCATTGGCGAAGTGGCTCTGCTGGGCGGAGTATTCCTACAACACCTCGTACCACCATTCGGCCAACACTTCGTCGTTCGAAACAGTTTATGGCCGGCCCCCTCCCTCGATACTACGACATCTTCCGGGCGAATGCCCCGTGGCCAGCCTGGTCGACCACCTTCATGATTGAGATACCATTTTGGATAGCCTGAAGCACCACCTTCGTCGGGCTCAGGCCAAGATGATCTCGTTTGCCAACCGGAAGCGTCGGGACCTTTCCTTCTAGGTGGGCGAGCGAGTTTTCATCAATCTTCACCCCTACCGCCAGTTGACAGTCGCCCGCCGCACCTGCCCCAAGCTGGCCCCACATTTTTTTGGCCCCTTTGAGATCATCAGCCGCATCGGCGCCGTGGCCTATCGCCTGCGCCTACCAGACCAGAGCCGGATCCATCCGGTTTTCCACGTTTCTCAGCTCCGCCGAGTCATCGGCGACCACCCCGTTACTGATCACATCCCAGCAGACATCGAGCACTCCGACTCCCCACCGCTGTACCCGGCCTCGATCGTGGATCGGCGCCATCATACTCCAGGGGATCCTCTTCCAGACGAGATTCGAGTCGCATGGCGCGACCGACCACTCAGCTCCGCGACTTGGCTTCTGCGGGACGACTTCCGGCGCCAGTTTCCGGATTATTGCCTTGAGGACAAGGCAAATTTTCCAGACGGGGGTATTGTTACCGACTTGCAACCGGAGGAGCCGCCGTGGCAAGTCTACTCGAGGAGGGCGCGCGCGCACACGGCGGGAAGCGAACCGGAGGCACGAACCGCACGGCCCGAGTCCGGTCCGGCTACGAAATAGGCCGACCGGTTATTTATAAATTAATTCCTATGTTATGTTGGTCTAATTTCAGCTTGTGTTACTTTGTTATGTGGTGGGGCCTTCCTTCTATATAAGGGGGTCTTGTTTGGTGTAAGAACTATCTTTTGATCAAGTATTTTGTGTGAGGGTTGATCCCTCTTCTTCCTCTCCCAAAACCCTAGCTCTTTCTCTCAAGCTCCTCATCCCCCTTCCTCTCTTGCTCTTCGGAATCCCTAGAGGTAACACCATGAGTGCGCCATGAAGGAGTTCCACACCATCATTGGCGACGTCGAACCTGAGGTTACCCTGGTTGACTTGGAGGCCATGGAGCTTTCAACGGAGGATACCTCCGTCGACACCACCACGCCTACATTCCACCGCATGGAGTTATCCTGTGTCTAGGAGGGCGGGATCTCCGGGCAGCAAACCATGAAACTCTCAGGCACGATTCAAGATCGCCCGATCATCGTCATGGTGGGCAGCGGCACGAGCCACATTCTCATCTCCGAGCACCTGGTGCAGCAGCTCCGACTTCCCTCGGTCCCATGACTCCCATCCCCGGATTTTTCGGTCCACCTTGGCGATGGACGGCGCCGATCGACTCCGGGCAGTTGCCCTGCAGTGACTCTCTCTGTGGGGTCCTGTTTCGTGACCGCAGAATTCTACGTGTTCGGCCTCGGCGGTATCGACGCCAATTTGGGGGTGGCTTGGCTCCGCACACTTGGCGATGTGCGCGTAATTGGGCGACTATGACCATGCAGTTCCTCCACGGGGGCCGATCGTGTCGCGTCGACAGTGACTCCGCTCTCCGATCTCCCTCGACGCGATCCAGCGGACCACTGAGGTCACCTTCCCCGCGGGGCTTTGGCCCCTCCGTCTGTTGCGCCTCCCTCTCATCCGACAGCCTTTCTGGAGCTTCTCACCGCGTTCGCTGACTACTGCCTTGAGGACAATACACATTTTCTAGGCGGCGGCATTGTTACGGCCGCGCATGCCGACGACACACCAGGGGGGGGGGGGTAGTCTACTCTCGAAGGAAGGCGATGACCCCTAGCCCACCTAGATTGGAAGAGTCCGCGGAAACCATCTTCTTTTAAATATTTACGTTTGAATGTTATTTCTGTTTTTGCTATGCGCACACCGGAACTCTAACTATCTGCACCCCATTGTTATAAAGTATGTTGTATGTCTCATTAGGGTTTTTCGAGCTTGGATGAATGTGTTTTAGGGCTGCTCCCTAAATTCTCCTCTTTTCTTCCTCCTTTCTTCAAATTAATCTAGTTAATTGATGATGTAGCCGTTGTCAATAATCTTCCTTAAAACTTTGAAATGTTTGACCTTCTACAAAGTGTGTCCCCCTCCTACAAAGTGTCCCCCTCTATTTTCGTAGGTATACCATTATTTCATCGCACATTTTAAATATGTTACACCTACAATATTTGCACAATTTATTTGTACAGTCACCCTTGTATCTTTTAATAGACTTTTGTAATATGATCTCCAACATGGTCGTCGAAGCAATCTTAGTCTCCCTTTTGAAAAACAACGCAGATACAAAATATGAATATGAAGTTTGAAATGAACAATGTTAAATTGTGATTTCAATTTTCAACGAGTGAATCATATATTATTATATATGAACTCTACATGTGTTACGACAGTCGTCTTTTAAGTTTCTCCATAAATATGATTCGTATCATGTTGCCAAAGATCCTTTTGATCACTTCAATTTGGTCGTCCAATTTTGGGTTAGTGCAACTGAATTCCAATGAGAACTTGAACATATTCCAAAAGCCAGAATATGTTCAAGATCTTAGACTCCCAGTCAGGAATTATACATTTTACCCCCATGAAAGTGAACAATTAAAAAAAAACACTTTGATGCATATGAGGAAAACCACTTGGGAGTTGAATCTGCCTTCATTAAAAATCCCTTGGGATTCGCTCGGTTGAAGAGAATTGGGACTTAGTAAATGAAATTGAGAGGCCCAATTCAAATTTTGTTGTTTGGTAGTGTAAATAAATTTGCAATAGGGATTCCAGTAAATTCAATTGGAATTGAAATTAGACTACAAACTCAATTCCTTGATTCTTGCCTCAATATATCAACTATTAAAATCCATTGAAGTGAGAAAAAATCATTGAATTTTTTTTAGAAAGAGAATATTAATGATATATTTTTTAAAATTTCGAATATAAGTTTTCTAATGAGAAAAGAACAAAAAATACTTTTAGAGCGCGAATCCAAGTGGTGGGAAGATGACAGATAGATTTCTAAAGAGAAACTTAATAAAATCTTGAGAAAGAAAAAGTTTCTAGAGGGAAAATATTTAAGTGAGTGACACCTGGTGAAATAAAATCTTAGAAAAATAGATGTCTTGAGAGAATTCTAATGAGATTCGTGAAGTCTCTAGAGTGAGTTTCTGGAGTGAGAACTTATTTGAGAAAATTATAGTAAGATAAAATCATTAGAAATAGATTTTTAAATTGATAACGAGTTGAATCTCTCTAAAATGGGGTGAACTATCGGGAGACTCTTTGGGTGAAATATAGAAATATTCGTCGAGTGTGCGACGAATACCTAAATGACTTCTTGAGACTTCGGTACTGGGCTGCAGAACTATGGCATGACAAATACCTCCTAAGGGTTGTGAGCCATTGGGAGGCTCACTCAGTGGTAGAAAAATTCATCGTGAATGATACCATCACACGAAGAAATGGCGCAATTCGTGACAAAAGAACGCAACGCAGGGGGTGTTCCAGGTACCTCTGAAATGGTAAGGCCCGTTAGGTGACTCTCCAAGAGGAATATAAGAAAAGTCATCTCGAACGTGAAGCTCACTCGTGCGAAGGCACAAGCCATCTACTAAGGTGAGTGCTCCCTGGGAAGGGAGGCCGCCAAATGTGTCTCTTGGGGACTCAACGAAGGGTTTTCCAAGGGGGTAAATAATGACAGGATGATCCTCCAAAGGAAAACCATCACCAACAATAGTGTCCACGAAAATAAATGGGACGCCCACAAAAAGTCAATGCTAGACCCGTGACCCTCCCAAGGGAGTAATGGCTCATCATGAGGCTCATCGGGAGCTTCAACAATGAAGTCAATAATAATGGGATGATCCTTTAGATGAGTATTGTCGATAAAGGCATTGTTCTCATAAGCGGGTGAGGCAGCCATTACGAGGTCAACACTAGGCTCTCAACTCTAGGTTGTGATGTGGCTCAGGACAATGACAGGGGAAGAGTAGGACTAGCCCATACTCAGGGGTGGGTCAATATGTAGAGTGTCAAGGAATGGATCTCTAGCCGAAGTGGCGATTAGGTATGAGGCGTAGGGGATGGATATACCATCACCGGGTCACTGGGCAGGTCGTCCTCACTCTCGTGACCATACTCACTAGTCATAATAATGTCACTCTCCACTTGCAACACAAGGTCATGATCATGCTCAACCTTATAATCAAGTGGGGCTTGAACCTCATCAAGATGAGAGGTCTCAAAGTCAGATGTCATGCCCCTCATGTCAGTGGGAGCACTACTAGACGCATTGATGGTTTGATCTAAGCCAAAGATTTTATCTGATTGGTTTCTTTAAAGGCAGTTTTCAGGCAATCACAGTGAGCATCAATACAATCAAATCGCTCAAGAAGCAATCACTGAAAATCGGCTTCCGACATTTCTGTTTTGGGGACACTAGGATAGTTTATGCACGTGGTGTTATCCTTATGATAATGGCCTCTATAGAGCTCCTGATAATCATCTAAAGGGCATAATCAAATTGTGCCCGAGGGTAGACGTGATCCCTATAAACGTGCGGCGGCGGGCGAGGATGATCAACATAATAGTATGAGGATCTCTTCGGAGAGGCTCTATGGGGTCAAGCATATACGGTCTCCGGTTCCTCGAATAGAAGAGAGAGATAACGACGATGACCCAAACGATACTCCGTCATATCACCATAAAACTGTGTCGAACGATCATGATGACTAGCCATGGACAACCTATCAACACTAAGCGACCTACCACTACGTATATAAATGTGGCACAAACCTATCTCTGATACCAACTGATGTAGGGTAGGTTGTGGGTGCGCGACTAAATGCAAACCTAGTGAGATGCATGTAAGTTGCTCTCCTAATCTTAGATACTATATGTAGCATGCAAGCGGGACACAATGGAGAGATAAAAAATAAGTAATAAAATATCAAATCGCACGCATATAAATTTAGCAAAAGCAAAATTATTTCTTTTAGGCAAAGCAAGCTTAGACTTCCCTCCCCGTAGAGGGACAAAGCAAGAGCACGCGGCGAATAGTTCCTGCAAATCACAAAAAAAATCTAGAACAAATAACCACAATACTATAGATCCACACAAATATGAAATCACATCGCCATATCTTAATATTGGAAACAAATGTCCATAAAACAATAAGTCACTCACAAAGTAAGGGGGTTTACCGTGCAATGAAGATTCAGTGACTCGCAGGTGGTTGATGGCTGTCCGGAGGAGGAAGGAATGTTGTATGGTGCGTACGGTGGCTGGAATCAGGGCAATGGAGGTGGGAGAGGGCTGGATTTAGGGATGCTGGTTGGATCAGGGTGGAAGCCGGTAACACTAACAGTGGCTGTGGGGGTTGCATCCAGGAGTGGATTGAGGGGGTTGGAATGTGGGTTTACTGGGAGAAAACAGGGTCTTGGTGGAGGGAATTTTCTGGGGAAAACAGTGAGGGAAAGGTTTTCTTTTTTGAAGTGGATGAGGAAGAGCTTATAAGCTACAGGAAGTTGATGGGGAGTGTAGGCATTCGGTGGAAGCAAGGATGGGGTTCTGGGAGGGGGCAGTGTGTATACCGTGAAGGGGGTGAGTGTTGTAGGGGGGCAGAAAAGGGTTTTGATGGGCTGTTTTTGAATGGTTGCTGGATCTTCCCGTGAGGGAAGATTGGTGGGATTTGGAGGTGGTTATGTAGGGGATGGGGCGGCAGTTAGGGGAGGGGATACAAGAGATGATAGAGAATATCTAGAAGTCATCACCTAAGGGCATCACGAAGTCGTCACTGTGAGAAGATCGTCGGAATCCGGGAAGAAAAGCTCTCCAAAATTTTGCAGTACCATGACTGCTGCCCCCTACTCTTATTTACAATAGAACTACTCTAGGGCACCCCTAACATATATGACTATGATTGGCCGTTAATGTAACGGACCCGATTACATTAAATAATAACTGAAAACAACAATATAATATATGAAAATACAAGTAAAAGAAAACCCGAACGCATCCGCGGAATTAGATCATCGATCCGGAGACGTCAAATATGGCGGGTAGCTCCACTGCGAGTCCGCGTCGCCGATCCCCATCAGTTATTCTTATAATCAAGTTTTAAAAGTATTTCTGAATATATCTTTCTTATTTGGTAATACAAAATAATTACAAACTTCAACACATTTATTAGTTGATTTTTTTTAACAAAAAATTGTTAAGCATGAAAACAAGAAGTCAATCAAAAATATTTAGTTTACAAAAAAAAATTTACTATAATAGTATTATCTAAATAAAATTATTATATAATATTAAATATATTTTACAATATATTTATTTGTACTTGTTAATAATAATTGTAGTGTATAACTAATATTTTATTTTGGATACTCATTGAATTTATTTTGGGATATGCATGACTTAGTGCCCGTAAACGTGTTATACTAATTTAACATATAATTATATTTCGTATACATAAAATATTTTTTTTATTTAGAAGATATGAAAATCCGATATTTTAAAATAACCACGACACGTCTCCGACTTCCGATATTCAACATTTAAAAACTCAATCTGACACGTTGTTAACATCCGATATTTACAACTTTGGGCCGAACATCAATTGAAATTTAGATCAATTCGAATTCAACCAAGTATTAGAATTGAACTCAATTTCTACATCAAATTTTAACTTAGTCCAACTGAACAAGCCCTCAAATATATGGTAATCGTCAGCGACTTGCTTCTACTGAAGAATCCAGCCACTTGAACAATCCAAACCCACGCCTTGAGCACCATCTTCCACTCGTCTACTTGCCTGAAGTAAATCTTGTGAAAGTCGCTTCGAAGTTTGCACCAATAAGTTGACTAAACATATTTATTCACAAGTATAGAAATTTATAATCAATCAAAATCTAGTTGATTGCACATCTAGACACATCCTCCAACTATCATCCTTATTTGGCATCAAGAATTTTGGTACTGTGCATGAGCACATGCACTCTCTTAATATGTCCCTTCTACATCAAATCATCAACCTTCTCCTAAAAAATCATGTTTTCCTGCGAACTTATACTATAATAAGGCAAATTTGGCAATATCACCCGAGTAAAAGGTCTCACTGTTGGATATATTGTATATTGTGGTAGATATATCTAAGGATCACATTTCGGTGTTGGGATCACCCGCTCTTGTATTTATATACCCTACTATTAGTGTGAATAGACATTGGTTCTCTTCTCCTATCATGGCATCAGAGCGATTAGGGTTTTCCCTCTCCTAGACGCCGCCTTCTTCTCGTTTCTGCATCGCTCCCGTCGCCTTCCCTGTCGAGCCGGAGTCGTCGGTCGAGCAGCGCCTATCCAACAGCGCCCGTCGCCTTCCCTGCCGAGCCGGACTCTTCAGTCGACCAGCGCCTTCCCTGTCGAGCAGAGATCAACTCCCGTCCAATATCGTCGAGCAGAGATCGACTCCAGTCCAGTATCGTCGAACAGAGATCGACTCCCGCCCAGTATCGTCGAACAGGGATCGACTCCCGTCGCCTCTCCGACGTCGATTACGAGTCCCGATTTCGACGTTGTTGATCTCCCGCAGCCGTTCTCCCGTTGTTGCTTTGTTGCCGTTTCTGGTGCCTCTTGTCGTTGTTTCCACCTGTTCTCCCCTTCTCTGGCTGACCCGCAGCTCTGATGGCCTCATCTCACTCCTCAACCTTCCTCCAAAAGGCTGACGTCATTCTCGATGGGCGGAACTACAAGGCTTGGTCCGCCATCGTTGGTGTGATCCTCCGTGGTCATGACCTATGGGGCCATATTGACGGTTCCGACCCTGCTCCGCTACCACCAGCTGCTACTCCTGCAGACGACTCTTCCACTGTCAGCACGGCTGCTTCTTCCAAGGGCACCGACTCGACGCGATGGCGCTCTAACGACTCTTGTGCAATTGTCGTGATCTATCAGTCATGCAAGCTCCCAATCTGCATGACAGTTTACGAGCTCCCTACGGCCAAGGCGATGTGAGATCACGTGTGTCGCCTCTACCTGCCATGCCCTACGCTACTCTCTGTTCCAGACCCTTGGTGTCTGCTACCAGCGCGATCGATCTGTCCAGGCTTTCTTTGCTGAGCTCCTGGACCTCTGGCGTCAGTGCGATGAGATGTCACCTTCCCCTTGTGCTACTTGCCCTCAATGTGTAACACCGGGATCGTGACTTCAAGCGCATGTATGAGTTTCTTAT
Source organism: Dactylorhiza incarnata (assembly GCA_033032865.1). Classification (NCBI taxonomy): domain Eukaryota; kingdom Viridiplantae; phylum Streptophyta; class Magnoliopsida; order Asparagales; family Orchidaceae; genus Dactylorhiza; species Dactylorhiza incarnata. The sequence goes on along the minus strand of JAWHQI010000163.1, from coordinate 3,924,817 downwards.
GCGACTACGACCCGAGTTCGAGCCCGTTCGTGCTCAGCTTCAGCATCGGGCTACTCCGTCGTCTCTCAGCGATACCTTGGTCTTGGTGATCGCTGAGGAGACTCGTCTCCACTCCTTGGACTTAGCTACTTCTCCTGGTGGTATGTCTCATGTTGTTCTGGCTGCTCCCCAACTTCCACCGCAGTCCTCTCTGGTGAGTGCTCTGTTGCTGCCTTCACCCGGTTATAGTGCTCCGGTGCGCCCTGTTCCTCATCCTCTGGCGCCCTTTACTGCTCAGCCTGGTGCTCCCCGTCGCCCACCTGTCCGATGTCACTACTGTCAGTGTCTTGTCCATGTCAAGTCTGAGTGCTGCAAGCTTCAACGAGCTCAGCAGTCTGGTCAGCAGCGTGCTCCCTTCTCTGCTGTGGCGCAGTCCCTCTCTGTTTCTGAGCTTGCCTAGCAGATTGCTCAGCAGCTCTCTCACGGTTCATTGTCTGGCTCTACTATCTCAGGGCTCTCACCGGATGCCTCTGACGCCTCTGCCCCTTAGCCGACAGCCTCCGCCCCTTCAGGTATCTCTTTATCTGACTGGTTGCTTGACTCTGGAGCCACTTTTCATATAACCCATGATGCCACCCACCTCTTGTCCAGCCGACCCTTTTCCTCTGCCCTTAGTATCATGGTAGCAGATGACATTATTCTCCCCATTACCGGTCGTGGCCTTATTCATACGAGTCGTTTTCATATTCCCGATGTAGCCCACATACTCAAGTTATCCATGAACCTTATATCCGTCAGCCAACTAACATCTCATGGTTGTCTTGTTGTTTTTGATGAGTTTGCGTGTCATGTGCAGGATCATCTGACAGGGACACTCCTTGGAGCTGGCCGTCGCCGTAGCGGGGTGTACGTCATTAATCGCCTCCATCTTCCATCCAATTAGTCATCTCTGACGGCTTCTACCTTTTGCTACGAAGCACCGATACGCCGAAAACAGGCTCGTACCCGTACCTGGTACGTTTCTGGTACGGGTACGCGTATGGTACGCGGAAATACGCCAATATCGCGGTTTTAGGTTTTTTGCCGCTCGCTGTTACGACTTCCGCTGCTGCCACTGTTTTTACACTGTTGTCGATCTCTCGCTCTCTGCTCCCTGTCCTGATGCGCTCGCTGTCGATCATCTCTTGTTGTCGATCATCTCTCGCTGTCGATCTCTGTTATCAATCTCTGTTATCGATCTCTGCTGATCTCTGCTAACGATCTCTGCCGATGTAAGTCTTCTTCTTCTCCCTGTCCTGCTGCGCTCGTTGTCGATCATCTCTCGTTGTCGATCATCTCTCGTTGTCGATCTCTGCTATCGATCTCTGCTCTCGATCATCTCTCGCTGTCGATCTCTGCTATCGATCATCTCTCGTTGTCGATCTCTGCTATCGATCATCTCTCGCTGTCGATCTCTGCTATCGATCATCTCTCGCTGTCGATCTCTGCTATTGATCATCTCTCGCTGTCGATCACTGCTATCAATCTCTGCTATCGATCTCTGCTATCGATCATCTCTCGTTGTCGATCTCTGTTATCGATCATCTCTCGCTGTCGATCTCTGCTATCGATCATCTCTCGATGTCGATCTCTGCTATCGATCTCTGTTATCGATCTCTGCCGTTGTAAGTCTTCTTCTTCTTCTGTTGTCGATCTCTGCTATCGATCATCTCTCGTTGTCGATCTCTGCTATCGATCTCTGCCGTTGTAAGTCTTCTTCTTCTTCTTCTTCTGCTATCGATCTCTGCTATCGATCGGTAAGTCTTCTTCTTCTTCTTCTTTTGATATCGATCTCTTCTTCTTCTTCTTCTTCTATCGATCTCTTCTGTCGATCTCTGCCGCTGTAAGTCTTCTTCTTCTTCTTCTGCTATCGATCTCGATATCGATCTCTGCTATCGATCTCTGCCGCTATCGATCTCTTCCGCCTGTGTTGTCGATCTCTGTCGCCTGTGTTGTCGATCTCTGCCGACTGTGCTGTCGATCTCTGCCGCCTGTGCTGTCGATCTCTGCCGCCTGTGTTGTTGATCTCTGCCGCCTGTGCTATCGATCTCTGCCGCCTGTGCTGTCGATCACTGCCGCCTGTGTTGTCGATCTCTGCCGTCTGTGCTATCGATCTCTGCCGCCTGTGCTATCGATCTCTGTCGCCTGTGCATTCTTCTTCTTCTTCTTCCTGTGCATTCTTCTTGTGCTATCGATCTCTGTCGCCTGTGCATTCTTCCTGTGCCTGTGCATTCTTCCTGTGCAGAAATTCTGTAAAATTTCTGTACAGAAATTCTTTACAGAAATTCTGTACAGAAATTCCTGTACAGAAATTTCTGTACATTTCTGTACAGAATTTCTGTACAGTACAGAAATTCTTATACAGTACAGAAATTTCTGTACTGTACAGAATTTCCTGATACATGTTGTAATTTTTGTAATTTCCTGTTCATGTTGTAATTTTTGTATTATTGTTTTTTTCGCTTTGTTCTTATTACAACAATTATGTCTCAATCACAATCTCCGATTAGTGTCACTGGTTCAACTTCTACTTCAGCAACAAGTAAATTTATTTATGACGACGCAAGCAAGGATGATAATGCGCCTCTCTGGGATTATGTATCTCTTATCCATAGTAGAGAAGTTAGTGGCGGAAACAAAAAATGGAAATGTAATTTTTATGAGATTGATTTCAGCGGCTCTTATTCTAGGGTCAAGAGTCACTTGCTAAAAATATCTGGGAATGGTATTAGGGTATGTCCAAAGGTTACCCAGGAGTATTTAAAAGAGCTTCAAAGAGTGGTTTCTACTTCAGAAGAAAAATGCAAACCGGCTCCCAAGGTATTATCGTTTCCTAATGCAAGTCAAACTTCTCAATTAGTTGGGGAAGCAAAAAAAAGAAGAGGTGGACCTATTGATATGACTTTCCAAAATAAAGTTAGAGATGAGTTGAGGAGCCACATAGCTAGGATGTTCTATTCTGGTGGTTTGCCATTTCATCTAGCTAGAAATCCGTATTATATTAGTTCATATAAATTTGCTGCTAATCATAATCTTGATGCATTTGTTCCTCCTGGATATAATGCTCTAAGAACTACTCTTTTGCAAAAAGAAAAATCGAATATCACTAGAATGCTTCAGCCAATTAAAGATACTTGGCCACAAAAGGGAATCAGCTTAGTTAGTGATGGTTGGACAGACGCTCAAAGAAGACCCTTGATTAATTTTATGGCGGCCTCCGAGGATGGTCCTATTTTTTTAAAGGCAGTTGATGCATCCAGAGAGTACAAGGATCGTCATTATATGGCAAAATTGATGATTGAAGTCATTAATGAAGTTAGTGCCGAAAATGTTATTCAGGTTATCACTGATAATGCACCGGTGTGTAAGGCAGCAGGAGCAATTGTGGAGGCACGATTCCCACATATTTTTTGGACACCTTGTGTGGTGCATACCCTAAATTTAGCATTAAAAATATTTGTGCCGCTAATAATACAGATCGTTGTGCAACGGTTAGAGAACAATGCGGATGGATAACTCAAGTGGCCAATGAAGCTCAATCAATCAGAACTTTCATAATGAATCATCAATACAGGTTGAACATGTATAACTCATTTGTCTCACTCAAGTTACTTGCAGTTGCGGAAACCCGATTTGCTTCAACACTAGTGATGTTGAAGAGGTTTAAACTTGTGAAGATGAGTTTGCTTAATATGGTTGGATGTCCCGAATGGACTACATATAGAGCTGATGATGTTGAGAAAGCCTTGGAAGTTAAAAATATCATATATAATGACAAATGGTGGGATGATGTTGAGAAAATATCTGGCTCATTCTCTTAATCCAAGGTAATTTTTTTTTGCATATTTCAGTCTTAACATTTATTATGATTTATTTATTTACTTTGTGTTTTTATTTGTAGGTATTATAGTCGGGAATGGCTTGAAGGAGGGCCAAATAGGGTTGCTCCGAATACGGATGAGGAGATTTCCTTGGAGAGGAATAAATGTTTGAGAAGATATTTTCCTGGTGTGTTGGAGAGGAATATAGTCATCAATGAATTCTCTAGGTTCACGGAGCTTGGTCAAGCTTTTAGTGAGCCAGATAGTTTGGAGAGTAGAGCTTCATTATTGCCCAAAGATTGGTGGGGTTACTATGGAACTTCAGCACCAAAATTGCAAAATATTGCTTTGAAGCTTCTAGGTTAACCTTCTTCATCTTCCTGCTGTGAAAGAAATTGGAGCACATACTCATTCATTCACTCATTAAGAAGAAATAAAATACTACCACAACGAGCTGATGATTTGGTGTATGTGCGTAGTAATTTACGCCTACTCTCGAGAAGAAATGAAATCTACGGTAAAGGGAGAAGTCAAATGTGGGATATAGGAGGAGATGCTTGCAATTGCCAACTTGTCTTTAGATGAGCCAGAAATTGAAGATGCATTGATCTCCAACAATACTGAGGATGATGAAGAAAATGAGTAATGGATAGGCCGTACTTCATTTTATGATAATGAACATTTATAATTTATGTCTAAGAACTTCATTCTATGTATTAATTATGATCTTGTATTTCAATTGACTATTTATGCTTCTTGTTTTATTGTTTTGAGAATTTATAATTGTATTTGTGATATATATATGTATTTATTTATTATATTTAATACAATGTACCCCGACGTACCCGCACCCTTGTTTTTTAAAATATGTCGTACTGCCGTACCGGATACGTATCGTACCCGGTACCCGTACCCGTACCGGTGCTTCGTTGTCTACCTTCGGTGGGCTTCTCTCAGTGGCATCACCGTCTTGGTCATCCCAGTGGCTCGTGTCTCGCGTCTCTAATTAGTCATGGTTTCCTTGGTTGTGTTTCTGTTGATCGGCCTCATTCATGTATGGGTTGTAAGCTTGGTAAACAGCTCCAACTCCCTTATCAGTCTAGTGAGTTGAGATCTCCGCGTCCTTTTGATTTAGTCCATTCCAATGTATGGGGTCCCGCGCCTTTGTCTCAAAGGGCGGTCACCGGTATTATGTTATCTTTGTTGATGGTTATTCTCATTACAATTGCGTTTATTTTATGCATTCTCGTTCTGATTTCTCACGTATATGCTACCTTTTTGCTATGGTGCGCACCCAATTTTCCGCTTCCATCTGAATTTTTCGTTCCAACTCGGGGGGTACCTCTCTCATGCTTTTCGCGATCTGCTGGCTACCCACGACACTCTCTCAGCTTGCTTGTCCCGGTGCCCATGCTCAAAATGGCACTGCTGAAAGGAAGCATCACCACATTATTGAGACATCACGCACCCTTCTCATCTCCTCTCACGTCCCTCCCCACTTTTGGGTTGAGGCTGTTTTCACTGTCGTCTACCATATTAACCTGCAGCCCTCCACCTTCCTTCAGGGCCAGAGTCCTGGTGAGTGTTTGTACTCTCGACCCCCACATTACACTCATCTTCGTGTTTTTGGTTGTCGGTGTTATGTTTTACTACCTCCATGTGAGCGCACCAAGCTCTCTGCTCAGTCTGCACGATATGCCTTTCTTGGATATAATACTGAGCACAAGGGTTATCGATGTTATAATCATGTTGCACGTCGACTTCATATCTCACGTGATGTCACATTTGATGAGTCTCACCCTTTGTTCGTGTCTTCCGTCCCCTCGACCTTGCATTCATCTGCGACTCCCTCTGATGTACAGTTTCTCACCCTTCCCATCTCACCGCCTCATGTCTCATTCTCTCCACAGGTTATGTCCACCTCCTCTCCCCTTGCCACCGGACACACCATCTCCGACCTCCCCAGTCTCACCTTCTCCCTCCTCTTCGCCACCCACTTCTCCCTCTGATGCGCTCGTCGTCCCTCTTCCATATCACATTATCACTACACTCGTCCCCCTCTTGTTCCCTCATCTCCAGTGCCCCCCGACTCAGTGCATGTCTCCTCCAGCGAGTACCTTGTGGATGATCCTCCTGCACGTCGCAACCCCCTCGTGAGAGACGTCCAGAGCCTCAGTCTTGCTACATTACCGTTGGACCTTCCTGCCCTTCCTGCTACCGTCTGTGGTACTCCAGAGCCGACTTCCTACCGTGAGGCTGCCCAGATACCTGAGTGGCAGGCTGTTATGTCTGCTGTGTTGGAGGCCCTTGAGCACACTCGTACCTGGGAGTTTGTTCTTCTTCCACCTGGTGTTGTTCTTATTACTTGCAAGTGGGTCTTCAAGGTCAAGACTCACTCAGACGATTCTGTGGAGAGGTACAAGACTAGGCTTGTGGATCGTGATTTTAAGCAGGAGCAGGGATGAGACTATAACGAGACTTTTGCTCTGGTAGCCCATATGACCACAATTCATACTCTTATTGCAGTTGCAGCTGCTCGCCACTGGTCTCTGTTCCAGCTCGACGTGAAAAATGTCTTTCTTCACGGCTACCTTCAACAAGAGGTAAACATGCTCCCACCTCCCGGTCCCTCCTCTCCTCCAGGTCTTGTTTGTCGCTCGAGGCGAGCTCTTTACGAGCTCAAGTAGGCGCCCCGCGCGTGGTTTGCACGTTTCAGCTCCGCCATTACAACCGCCGGTTTTTAGCCGAGCCCACATGATCCAACCCTGTTTGTGCAGTCCTCCTCTCGTGGTCGGACTCTTCTATTACTTTATGTGGATGATATGATCACTACTGACCTTGGACAGCTGAGCTACTTCTTAGGCCTTAACGTCACATCTACAGATTGTGGTTTTCAGCTCTCTCAGCAGCGCTACGCATCAAATCTCTTAGCTCGAGTTGCTCTTTCCGACTCTCGCACTGTAGGCACCTCTATGGAGTTTCACCTTCAGCTACGTCTGGATGACGAGGTTCCCCTCTCTAATCCTACTCGCTATCGCCGCCTTGTTGGGAGTCTCGTCTACCTTACTATTACTCGGTCTGACATTGCTCATGATGTTCATGTGTTGAGTCAGTTTGTTAGTGCGCCTACTTTTGTGCATTATGGTCACCTACTGTGACTCCTGCGCTATCTCCGGGCGACGTCTTCACGTGGTCTCCTCTACTCCAGTAATAGTTCTCTGCAGCTTCGTGATTACTCGAATGCTACTTGGGTCAGTGATCATGTTGATCGCCGATCCGTCATTGGTTTCTGTTTGTTTTTTGGTACTTCACTTATTGCCTGGAAGTCCAAGAAACATACTGGGGTTTTTCGTTCCAGCACTGAGGCTGAGCTTCGTGTCATGGCTATCACTGCTGAGGGCATTATTTGGCTCCGCTGGCTCCTTGAGGACCTTGGTGTCTCTTCTCTGAATCCCACTTCATTCCACTGTGATAACATTGGTAGTCTGGTACCATTCAGATTACTCTGAATCCGGTGAAGCATTTTCTTTCCGAGCATATCGGGGTGGATGTTTTCTTCCTTTGTGAGCAGTATGGTCGTGGAACTTGCTCTTTCCTTTGTTCGTTCTAAGCAGGAGCTTGCAGACTTGATGACTAAGCCACAGACACGGACCCAACATGCTTATCTATTGTCCAAACTATCGATGTATGATCCTCCGTGAGTTTGAGGGGGGTGTTGGATATATTGTATATTGTCATGGTATCTCTTTTCATTCAAAAAAATGATCAATATTCTCTATCCACTCCAAAAATTCAGCGGGATTTAATTTTCCTTCAAATTCTCCAACATCAATTTTAATCCCTTGTTCTCAGCTTCTATCTTCTCTTTTGACTCTAGGGTATCATCCAATGGCGGAGCTGAAACGTGAAGGTGACGGATGCGCCTACTTGAGCCCGTAAAGAGCCCGCACAAGTAGGCAATCGCGGTTCTGGCTCCACGATATCCTTCTCCACCGCCGTCACCTTCGCTGAACGAGCAAGCCCTGCTTAGGCAATCACGTCGTCTCCCAATGGCGGTGACACAAATTTGATTACTTAAATAATCAATTAAGAATTAATAATCAAGAAGAATTGAATTAATAATTAATTAATCAAGAAATGATTAATCAATTAAGTCCTAACTGATATGCACCGGCTTAAGAAGGAAAGGCGAGCGTGCGGCTCGAGATGGAAGTTGCAGTAATCCAGAATAGGAAGAAATGATTTAATTCCCAGAGCCCAGCCACAATAGGAAGAAATCAATTCATATACAGCCCCGCGTCTAAAGGCCGGTCGAAACAGGAAGGCAATGTTGCCTTTTGTGGTTACGGCGTGAGTTGCAGGTGTAGAGCGCTCGCAGGACGCCGACGGGGAAGGTCAGACGATCGCCGGCTGTGTTGGCCTCAGTCGTGGGGAAAGCATGCAGAACACCGACAAATCTGTGTTTGCAGAAGGGGGCGCAAAAGCAGAAAGGCGTCGGGTTCAAAGTCGCAGAAGAGCATAGGGTCGACTGTTGGGCTCGACGAAATTGCCGGAGTTCGTCAACTGAATGGGGGGCAATGATCCCGCGGGCGAATCGATCGAGGATGACGATCCCATCATCGATTGAGCGGAGGAAGACGCGCCACGTCGAGTTCTCCCGGCGATTCCGTCGACGCTGGTTGTTGTTGGAAGGTCGACGAGGCAAATTGAGCCGGAAAGGACGACCCGAGGAGCTATTGGCAAGTTGGAGGAGACTTCGACCGAGGGGGGACGGCGACAGCGGAAGAGGACCAACCTGGCTCTGCTACCAAGTTGTTATGGGCCTTGTCGGAGGACGTGTCGGAGGCGAAGGTGACGGCAGTGGAGAAGGATACAGTGGAGTTGGAACCGCGGCTGCCTAAGCAGGGCTTGCTCGTTGGAAAAGAGAGCTACCAATACCTCACAATTAGAGAAGGGAAAAATAGACTTAATTTCTTGCATATCAATACAAAACTCAATGGGTCCTTTAAATAGAAGTACAACTGACTCTTAAATGGAAATAAAATGACCGACTTGGAATGCAATGAAATAGGAAACCAAACGACAGACTTGGAAAACAACTAAATAGGAAGACAACTTAAATGGAAGACGACTTAAATGGAATGCGACTAAATAGGAAGACGACTTAAGACAATAAATGATATCACTCTAATAGGGACCATAACATGGGACTACTTCATGTAGGTTTTCTTCTATGGGTTCTCTAAACTCTCTCGGCCTAGGTGGAGTAGGTTGGGGACTATTACCTGCAGTGAGAGTGGTAGCAAGCAATTACAGTTGATGTCTAATGCCTTCTAATGAAGCTAAAGTTCTCTCATTGAGTTCTTGTTGTCAAATAAATAAATTATGTCATTTCTCTTCCATGGTGGGAAGATTATGTTGGCTCATATTCCCTTGATTGGCCGTGGAAATATGTCAAAACTCAAAATAAAGCGAAGCCGTAACTACTATGCAACATGGCCGAATATTAATGTGGTGGGCCAAAATTGAGTGGAATTTCTGGGACAGCAAACAATATTTGATGATGGGGGGGGGGGGTTGACAAAAAAATTCTAAAACAACACTTAGAAATCCAATTTAGCTGGTATGCATGTAATGAGATGAGATTTAAATGTAATTAAAATAATGACGTGACACTAAACTCACAAAGCAAGTTTAAAGCAACATTGAGCAAGATGTTATGGGCCGCTCATTCAGGTTTTGAACCCCGGTCGAGCCACATAACAGAGCCGCGGCCCGCACACGCATGGGGAGAAGGGTTGTGGTGTGCGGGCCGCGGCCCTGTTATGTGGCTCGACCGGGGTTCAAAACCTGAATGAGGGGCTTGTAACAGGTTGTTGAGGCTGGGTCTCGAACCTTTTTACCTCCTTAATGAGAGACACTTAACGCCTGCGCTCATCACCAACTGAGTCGAGGGAAGGCGTTAAGTGACTCTCATCAAGGAGGAAAAGGGTTCGAGACCCAGCCTCAACAACAACAACCTACCCTGCTGAGAACACGCATGGGGAGAAGGGTTGGGGTGTGTGGGTCGCGGACCTGTTATGTGGCTCGACCGGGGTTCAAAACCTGAATGAGCGACCCATAACATAAAAGTGCAAACATGAATGTGCGGGCCGCGGCCCTGTTATATGGCTCGATCGGGGTTCAAAACCTGAATGAGCCGCCCATAACACAAAAGTGCACTTTTATGTTATGGACCGCTCATTCGGGTTTTAAACCTCGGTCGAGCTACATAACAGGGTCGCGGCCCGCACACCCCAACCCATCACCTCACGTGTCCTCGGCACGGCAGGTTGTTGAGGCCGGGTCTCGAACCCTTCACCTCCTTGATGTAAGCTCGTAATGCTAGCTCACATCACCAACTGAGCCGCGAGCTAGCGTTAAGAGCTTACATCAAGAAGGTGAAGGGTTTGAGACCCGGCCTCAAAAACCTGTCGCGCCGAGAACACGTGCGGTGATGGGGGTGGGGGGTGCGGGTCGCGGCCCTGTTATGTGGCTCGACCAGGGTTCAAAACCTGAATGAGCGGCCCATAACACAAGATTAAAAATTTAAATCAATTCAACAACACATCACAATTCATCGGTTGGAACTTGCTATAGTCAATGTTCACCAAATAACAACTAGAAGTGCAGGATATTCAAGATATTTTCCAGCTACAGTAAACAAGGTACAAGCAAATAAAGTTTCCCTCAGAACAATTAGGTGGAGCAAATCTATGTTGGACAAAGGCGAACCAAAGATTTACAAAAGTGCACTTTTATGTTATGGACCGCTCATTCGGGTTTTGAACCTCGGTCGAGCTACATAACAGGGTCGCGGCCCGCACACCCCAACTCATCACCTCACGTGTCCTCGACACGGCAGGTTGTTGAGGCCGGGTCTCGAACCCTTCACCACCTTGATGTAAGCTCGTAATGCTAGCTCACATCACCAACTGAGCCGCGAGCTAGCGTTAAGAGCTTACATCAAGAAGGTGAAGGGTTTGAGACCTGACCTCAAAAACCTGTCGCGCCGAGAACACGTGCGGTGATGGGGATGGGGATGGGGGTGCGGGTCGCGGCCCTGTTATGTGGCTCGACCAGGGTTCAAAACCTGAATGAGCGGCCCATAACACAAGATTAAAAATTTAAATCAATTCAACAACACATCACAATTCATCGGTTGGAACTTGCTATAGTCAATGTTCACCAAGTAATAACTAGAAGTGCAGGATATTCAAGATATTTTCCAGCTGCAGTAAACAAAGTACAAGCAAATAAAGTTTCCCTCAGAACAATTAGGTGGAGCAAATCTATGTTGGACAAAGGCGAACCAAAGATTTACAAAAGACCTCACTGGGTATGAGAAAGGCAAAGTAAGGCGGTCAGCGGATGATCCAGTGGAAGACGGGAGACCCTTGCACAAACGTTGTAAAAGCGGCAGCGACTCGCAAGGAAAACTTTATATCGAGGTAGAATAGGTAGGGTAACGTCAACATCCTTGAAGAGACGAAGGAGGAAGAAAATATTAGAAGAACTGGAGAATGAAAGCAGCAATGGTTGCCACAGTGAATACCCAATAATGAGTTACTTCCCCCAAAAAAAATTGTTGGTGGAAGGGGGGGCGCCGGGTTCCTCTCTGGTAAAGAGAAAGAAAAAGAGGGGGAGGAGAAGGAAAGGGGGAGAGAGGGAGAAGAGAGAAGAGGGAAAGGAAGAAAAAATGAAGGGAGGGGGAGAGGAAGGAAGCAAGCCGGGTTCCTCTCCTTAGGTGAGGTCGTGCGGTCATGAACGCGGTGAGAAGCAGAGGAGCTTAAGATTTTTGTCCAAACTCACCGGAGCAAAAAAACCGCGCCAAATGGAGCCTAAGATTCGTTCATCATTCTACATGGAGCGGCTCATTTTTATAATTTAGGCTTTGTTTATGTGAACATTTTTATTCCGTTTTTTAATGGGGAAAAATCACCAGAGTTAGCCCGTGTGTTTGATATACCTCCATTTGAAATGGGACAGCATCAAGAAAAACTACTTTTTAACTCATTCCCACGACACGTGGGAGCTCCCATTCCCACCGTAACTCTTAATTTATTCACCATTCGAACAAAAAGAGACTTAATCTGAAATGTTATATAAATTACACAATACATGACCATTTGAAAAGAACTAGAGAGTTGTCATCTCTATTCTTTTTAATGGTCATTTGAAAATATTATTGCAATTACATTTTGATTGGATAGCCAGGTAAATGGGAATTTATGTTAAGGCATTGCAGTCTCTCAATATGGATCTGGGTCCCCCCATCTACAATTTATTGCTTCAATTTAGATGCAGAGATTCGAATAAATCATAAAGATAAGATTTTTGAAAATATTATGGAGATATAATTTACAACAAATATTATTGGACGTAAAAAAACATTACCATATAAATTAAACTCGCAAGAATAAGAATATTTAGATGAATAAATAAAAAGATTCTGAAGAGTAAATTTATATTTTCTGCTAATAATTAATAATCATGCAAATAGAATGAATAGGGCTTCGTTTGGCGCGGCTTATTTGCTCCGGTGAGTTTGGTCAAAAACGCAATTATCATAGAATGTATGTTTGGCATGACAAAGGTCATGACCGCTACCAAGAAAATAAACTAGCTTTGAGCATAAAATGTATTAAATTTTTTAAATGAGGTCGGGCGTTCACGAACGACGGTTCATGACTACGGCGTTAACGACCGCCACCACCGCGTCAAACTAATTTATAATAATAATAATAATAATAGAAAATAGATAATCCCATCAGCAGGGATTCCAAGAAAATAGATAATAATAATATTATTATTATTATTAAAGAGGGGCAGGTGATTTGGGCAGCAGGGATTCCATTTTGTACTTTTTTAATGTTTTTTAAATCATTGCGGGAGAAGCTGAGGCAGAGTAACGTAAATAAAAAATAATTTTCAGACCGATTCAATCGGACTGAATTGAGGCCCGACCGTGGGGTGGGGGTGTCCATTCATGGCATGCGCATTGAATTTGGAAATCAAATCCATCTGGATAGTTCATGTGGGCAGAGCACGAAGGAGTAGGCCTTGAGGAATTCACATGGCTTCCATCAAAGAATAATATTATCATTTTATTGTTTCATTCACCCTTTTTTAACATAATGTGATTTTTTTTTTCGATGAGAAATGCTAGAAAGGAAAAAAAGGTCGGATTCTGATCGATTACGCGATCATTCAGATATTCGTGGATTTGATATTTCTGGATCGTCAGATGGATGATCGGAGACCGTGATCGCGATCGGCTCGATTTTCCATATTTTTTATGTATTTTATTTTTATTTTTCTGACTTGTATTTTGAGAGTTAGGTTAAATAATCCGTCAGACGATCGTGACCATCAGATTTACTTAACCTAATTCCCTCCCCTTATATACGACTAGCAGCCACATGAAACAGGGGATCGAAAAATAGAGTTTTGAAAGGAAACTGCTCGGTCGATGGGTGTTGATGCCCTATCCCTTCTTGGTGCCGACTCCAGGGAAGCCGCACGCCTGCACCACTGTCGCTGCCTCCCTCAGGTGCTGACGCCTAAAAGCCTGGCAGCAGCAGCCGTCCAGACCATCCAATCCCTCTGCCAGCCTTCGTCCTCCCCTTTCCTCACTCAGTCGACGCCTCCCCTTGCCTCCAGCACCTTCTCCACCGCCACTCCTGCCCTCTAGCACCTCCGGAGAGCCCTCCACACCGAGCTGCCGCCAATTCCCCTCCTCCTGCCTTCTTCCAGCATCCTTCCAGAGGCCGCCTCCCACTGTTAAAGCTCTGACCAGCCATCCTTGTGTCCCCTCCCCAACTGCCCAACCCAATTCAAGGCTGACCAACCCTCCCCCTTTTCCCATCCACCCAGAGCCTTCTTCCACCTCCCCAGCACCTCCTCGCTGCAAATCACTGCTTCCCAGCCCATCCCCGCTACAAGTCAATGTCTTCCCAGCCCATTCCAGCCCACCCCAAGCCATACCCGACCTCCTCCACTCCAATACGACCCTAAAAGGGCCTCCACGCAGCCCCCCATCCACCAAACAGCCACCATCCCTCTCCGACAGCAACCACACAGCAGTATCATCACTCCCGTACAGCCACCAACACCATCAGAGCTTCCCCACCACCACCAACATCCAATACTTGGTGAGTTTTTTACTTCTAATGTTTTTTTTTCACATTGTATGGATATCTAGTATTGCTAGTAATATTTGGCTTAGATTAATTTGACTATCATCTCTCTTTATTGACGTGAAACGCCCTTTCACTTTGCATTTTGATTTCAGTGCACTCTCAATTAATTTCGCAATTGTTGTCTAATTACTAAATTTGAATGTTTGGGCTTATTTGATAATTAATATTGTTTAATTAATTGTATGTTGGAACTCATCGCATGATTGAATCGCTCGCACTCTCATTAGGTTTAAGGTTTATGTCGTAGGGTTGTATGCACTTACATCTTTTCTCGCATCTTTAGGGTCGTTGTTGGTCAATTGTATTTGGTTGTGATCGTTTGCACGACATCTTGGGTTAGGGCTTCGTGTCGCCGCGTCCACCTATAGACCCATCCTGCGTCAAGGTCAAGGTTCAAATTTAAAAGAGGATTAGGTTCGATATGACCAAATCAATTAATTACGTCCCTGACTAACCTAGAGTACGAGCATACAAGCTATGTAATCGCATCATAGGAAATACACCGCCATAATTCCTCCAACACAAAAAATGAGGAAAAAATGCGTGAAAAAAGTGCGTGAAGCAAAAGAAAATGTCTGACACAAGTAAAATAAAATGCAAGCATGAAATAACTATGGCGTCGAACACCTGTCTACACAAGAAAACTGAGTTGCAAGGGTATGAAAATAATAGATTGTTCTACCAACACAAGAAAACTGAGTTGCAAGGGTATGAAAATAATAGAATTTGGCAGTAATAACAAAGCGAGGAAGAGCACTCACTTCAATAGGGAGTCATAAAACCTCAAAGCAAAGCTATGTCATCACAAAAGTAATATCAAGATGATTAAGTAGTTACCCTGGCACAATCAGACAAGAGATGGTTTTTTGTTGTCTATTAAAGAAATAACCATAACACGAGTAGAAGAATAAGTCAAACTTAATCATGGATATCAAAAAGACACCAAAATAACTCAAAAATTAAAACATACAATAACAGCAAGTAATGCGGATGTTGAAGCATACCACTTCCTTGAATCAGGCTGAAAATTAGCCAATACAAGCCAAACTCGATCTAGTCCAAACAGACCCAATTAGACAACATAAGGTCTTGTTTTCTTTTTCTTTCTAGCGAATCAATAGTTTTTGCTTGCTGGAGGCATGATGCTGCCTAGAGAGTGCATTATGGGCTGCCCAGGTTATCTCCCACTTCAGTTTAGACCTTTGGACCGCCGTGAATACACCCCTTCATTTTTTGCAATATTCCCCATGGAAGCCATTGCCAGTCAACTCTAGAGTAACATCAGCTATCAAAAACTCATCAACTATTTTAAGAGGAATTCATGAGCACCGCAGGACAATCCAACATCTAGCCCTAAAATAACCAACAAAATTCATCACATCTAACAATGTGCAGATTGTCATCAACAAGTGCTACTCAATTAGCAATGGTGATAGTCATTACAGGCCACTACAATCAACCTAGTACTAAGAGGGGGTTTTGGTAGCCTCTCAGACTTAATAAAGAGATTACTGGGTCTAGTGTCCTCTCAGAGCTGCGAGTAAAGGATTAAAAGATGAAACAACATCAACATGAACAGTAAAGGATAACCTTACACACTACAGGGAGAAAATCTATCTTCTTGCACTTTCCACTTGGTGTCCATTATCATAGCTTCAATCGACAAACACACTTGTGAAAGGGTTTAGAAGACAATGACCCAGTTGGGAAGAGTATGGGCAGGCACTACACAGTCGTTTTGGGTCCCTCCTTTTTGATGACCAGATGAGTGAGCTGAAGAATCTCAAGTAGAGGAGCTCGGTCCAGCATTACCTAGACGAATTCGATCTTCTTCTCCACCATGTTCAGATCCCTGAAGAACACGTCATCAGCTTTTGTTTGGCAGGATTACAGGACGAAATCGAATACTTAGTCCGCGTGCTTCAACCCAAATCCCTTCAAGAGGTATTTTCATTGGCACTTATGCAAGAGCATAAGTTGTCCATTGATTCAAAGAGAGTTGCCACTGGTTTTTATGACTCCGGCGCCAAAGGGGAGAGACTTTGGTCATCAGCTAGACTTCCGGCCAAGCTCTCCAATCCTGTTTTGCCTGTTGGCCCCACGCACAATGGAGGAAACCAATTGAGAAGTGGTAAGCGGCTAACATCTACGGAGATTGATGAACGGCGAGCAAGGATTTATGTTTTTGGTGTGACAGTAAATTCACACCAGGACACAGATGTTTGGAGCCAAGGAAATCATATACATCAGAGCTGCTATCCGATTTGGAGGGCGGCGAACCAGCTGAGTTGGCCGAAGTTGAGGAACCGGTGTTAGTGGAAGAGCAAGACGGAGATGAGCAATCACCCCAGGTGTCGGTACATGCCCTATCCGGAATTACGCATTTCCACACAATGTGTGTAACAACCTCTTATCAAGGCCAGCCCATAGATGTGTTAATCGATTTGGGAAGCATACACAATTCTCTGGATATTTAGACGACAACTAGATTGCAATGCCCGTTGGTTCCCATCCCTACCTTCAATGTGGCAGTTCCAAATGGTAAGACTATTTTAAGTTCACATAAGGTGAGTGATTTTCGGTGGAGGATGCAAGGGGAGGTATTTGCATCAGATATGTTGATTTTACCATTGGGTGGTTGTGAGGTGGTGCTAGGGGTGCAACACCTTGTCACTCTTGGAGTGGTCCAATGGGACTTTAATAATCTGAAGATGGAATTTATGAGCTAAGGTAAAAAAAATATCACTGCGGGGATCCAAAAACATGGCGGGAACTTGGATGCGGCAAAGGCGACAATGTAGGAAACCAATTGAGAAGTGGTAAACGACTAACGTCCACGAAGATGGATGAATAGTGAAGCAAGGGTTTATGTTTTTGGTGTCACAGTAAATTCACACCAGGACACAGATGTTTGGAGCTAGGGAAATCATATGCATTAGAGTTGCTATCCGATTTGGAGGACGACGAGCCAGTTGAGTTGGCCGAAGCTGAGGAACCTGTGTTAGTGGAAGAGCAAGACGGTGATGAGCAATCACCCCAAGTGTCAGTACATGCCCTATCCGGAATTACGCATTTCCACACAATGTGTAACAACCTCTTATCAAGGCCAACCCATAAGTGTGTTAATCGATTCGGGTAGCACACACAATTTTTTGGATATTGAGACGATAACTAGATTGCAATGCTCGTTGATTCCCATCCCTACCTTCACTGTGGCAGTTCCAAATGGTAAGACTATTTTAAGTTCACATAAGGTGAGTGATTTTCGGTGGAGGATGCAAGGGGAGGTATTTGCATCAAATATGTTGATTTTACCGTCGGGTGGTTGTGAGGTGGTGCTAGGGGGTGCAATGGCTTGTCACTCTTGGAGTGGTCCAATGGGACTTTAATAATCTGAAGATGGAATTTATGAGCCAGGGTAAAAAATACATCACTGCGGGGATCCAAAAACATGGCGGAAACTTGGATGCGGAAAAGGCGACAATGGAGGAAACCAATTGAGAAGCGGTAAGTGACTAACGTCCACGAAGATGGATGAATAGCGAAGCAAGGGTTTATGTTTTTGGTGTAACGGTAAATTCACACCAGGACACTTATGTTTGGAGCCAGGGAAATCATAACATTACAGTTGCTATCCAATTTGGAGGATGACGAGCCAGCTGAGTTGGCCGAAGCTGAGGAACATGTGTTAGTGGAAAAGCAAGACGGAGATGAGCAATCACCCCAAGTGCGGTACACGCCCTATCCGGAATTATGTATTTCCACACAATGTGTGTAACAGCCTCTTATCAAGGCAAACCCATAAGTGTGTTAATCGATTCGGGAAGCACACACAATTTTTTGGATATTGAGACGACAACTAGATTGGAATGCTCGTTGGTTCCCATCCCTACCTTCAATGTGGCAGTTCCAATCCCCATCCCAATCCGGAAGTATGCATTTTCACACATTGTGTGTAATAACCTCTTATCAAGGCCAACCCATAAGTGTGTTAATCGATTCGGGAAGCCACACAATTTTTTGGATATTGAGACGACAACTAGATTGCAATGCCCGTTGGTTCACATCCCTACTTTCAATGTGGCAATTCCAAATGGTAAGACTATTTTAAGTTCACATAAGGTGAGTGATTTTCGGTGGAGGATGCAAGGGGAGGTATTTGAATCAAATATGTTGATTTTACCGTTGGGTGGTTGTGAGGTGGTGTTAGGGGTGCAATGGCTTGTCACTCTTGGAGTGGTCCAATGGGACTTTAATAATCTGAAGATGGAATTTATGAGCCAAGGTAAAAAAAAAATCACTGTGGGGATCCAAAAACATGGCGGGAACTTGGATGCGGCAAAGGCGACAATGGAGGAAAACAATTGAGAAGTTGTAAGTGACTAACGTCCACGAAGATGGATGAATAAATAGCGAAGCAAGGGTTTATGTTTTTGGTGTGACAGTAAATTCACACCAGGACACTTATGTTTGGAGCCAGGGAAATCATAACATTACAGTTGCTATCCGATTTGGAGGATGACGAGCCAGCTGAGTTGGCCGAAGCTGAGGAACCTGTGTTAGTGGAAGAGCAAGACGGAGATGAGCAATCACCCCAAGTGTCAGTACATGCCCTATCCGGAATTATGCATTTCCACACAATGTGTGTAACAACCTCTTATCAAGGCCAACCCATAAGTATGTTAATCGATTCGGGAAGCACACACAATTTTCTGGATATTGAGACGACAACTAGATTGCAATGTCCGTTGGTTCTCATCCCTACCTTCAATGTGGCAGTTCCAAATGGTAAAGACTATTTTAAGCTCACATAAGGTGAGTGATTTTCGGTGGAGAATGCAAGGAGAGGTATTTGCATCAGATATGTTGATTTTACCGTTGGGTGGTTGTGAGGTAGTGCTAGGGGTGCAATGGCTTGTCACTCTTGGAGTGGTCCAATGAGACTTTAATAATCTAAAGATGGAATTTATGAGCTAAGGTAAAAAAAATCACGGCGGGGATCCAAAAACATGGCGGGAACTTGGATGCGGCAAAAGCGGATGCAAGAGAAGATATCCAAGGAAGGGCAGCTCAGCCTGATAGCTTTGTGTAGCATTCAAACTTGCATGCCGACAAAAGGAGAGGATCAACACAGTTAAGGCTTTCAGCAGACGCCTAGGGCCTCACAGGGTGCACTTTGGCGAGAGAGGAGCAAGATCAAGTCTAGGAGTTGATCAAAACATTCCAGGACTTGTTTGTCGAGCCCAGGGAACTTCCTCCCATCAGGGAGCATGAGCATCGTATTCCGTTGAAGGAAGGTGAGGTCAATGTCAATCTAAGACCCTACAGGTATCAACCACTACATAAGGCCTTGATTGAAAAGTTGATTGGCGAAATGCTAGACACTGGTGTGATTCGGCATAGCAACAGTCCCTAAGCATCCCCGGTGGTACTCGTGAAGAAGAACGATGGCACGTGGAGGCTATGCATCGACTATAAGCAACTAAATAAATATACGATCAAAGATAAGTTCCCCGTTCCCATTATTGAGGAGTTAATAGAAGAATTGCATGGTGCGGTATTTTTCTCAGAATTAGACATGTAGGCTGGATACCACCAGGTCCAAATGGCCACCAAAGATATTTTCAAGACAGTGTTTTGAACACATCAAGGGCATTATGAGTTCTTAGTTATGCCCACTGGCTTGTCCAACGCGTCGTCGACCTTCCAGAGCTTGATGAATAAGGCTTTCAACGAGTAGTTACGGAAGTTCATCCTGGTGTTTTTCGACGACAATCTGATATTCAACCACTCATGGAAGGATCATCTGACTCACCTGACGTTCGCTTTTCAGATCTTGAGAGAGCAACAATTACTCCTTAAACGCAGTAAATGCAACTTTGGGTTGCGGCAAATACATTACATGGGCCATCTTATTTCTTGCCATGGAGTGGCAACCGACCTAAGCAAAATCCAGGCGATTTTAGACTGGCATGTTCCCACGTCACCGAAGAAATTGAGAGGGTTCTTTGGGCTAACTTGGTATTACCGTCGGTTTATACGAGGGTATGGGTTGTTCGCCAAACCTTTAACATGCTAGCCAAAACAGTGGAGTTTCACGTGGAATGGGGAGGTAGATGAGGCTTTTCAGTCCTTAAAGAGGGCAGTTTCTCAACCTCCTATCTTACGGTTACCAGATTTTCAGAATCCCTTCATGGTAGAGACGAACGCGGCGGTTGCTGGAGTTGGAGTTGTATTATTGCAAGGACAGCCCATCGCGTATTTCAGCAAGGCTCTCGGAAAATAGAATGCTCTGCTCTCGATGTATGAGAAGGAATTATTAGCGATTGTCAGGGCGGTGTAGAAATGGCGACATTAATTAGTCGAGTGCCCCTTCTTCATAAAGACGGATCACCAGATCCTCATGTTTTTACTAAAGCAGAAAATTGCTACGTCGGCGCAGCAGAAGTATCTAGCCAAGTTGATGGGGTACGACTACCAAATCCAGTATAAGTTGGGTAAGGAGAATCTTTGCGCCAATGCATTATCTAGGAAATACGAGCAGCAGGAGGCCGAACTCAATGCCACGGTGGTTATTCAATCTTACATTTTGCAAGTGATAAAGGCTTTCTGGAAACATGATACCCGAATCCAGGGAATCGTAAAAGACCTGGAAACCGATAGTTCTCTCAAACCTAACTATCAGTGGAGGAATGGGGTGTTGAAGCGTAAAGGAAAATTGGTCGTTGGCCAAGACGCCGAGCTGAAGACGAAGTTGCTACAACTGTACCATGATGGAGTTATGGGCGATCACTTCGGCATCACGGTCACTTATCAGAGGTTGAAGAAGATTTTTTATTGGAAAGAGGATGAAACCAAAGGTTTACGCTTACATCCAGAAATGTGTAACGTGTCAAAAATGTAAGGTGGGCAATCAAAAATCGATGGGCCCGACATAGCCTGAATATTCCTCGATTCGGTGTTCCGACTGCATGGATTGTCGGCTTCTACTGTGAGTGACCGAGACTCAGTCTTCACCAGTCAATTTTGGCAAGAAATGTTCAGGATTCTGCAGGTTCAGCTGAGCCTTTCTACAACTCATCATCTACAAAGTGAGGGCAAACCGGAAGTGGCCAATCGTTGGGTGGAGAACTATCTGCGATGTATGTGCCACGGGCGTCCGCTAAGCTGGGCATTTTGGCTTCCCACCACCGAATGGTGGTACACCTATCAGAGCGCCATCAAGATGACTCCCTATGAGGTGGTCTATGGGTAGGAACCTCAACAGTCATCGCCTTATGTCGAAGGAACATCAACGGTGGAATGCGTTGACCGTTCTCTAGAAGCAAGAGAGAAGGTGATTTCCATTTTGAAATATAATTTAGCACAGACACAAAACTAGATGAGAGTGTTAGCTGGATAAGAAGTGAAGGGAGCGGGTATTGGAGGTGGACTCTTGGGCATATGTCAGGTTACAACCATACAAGCAGGTCAGCCTTCGCTCTCATGGATTCCACAAGTTAGCACCTAATTTTTTGGAGCTTTTCGTGTGTTGGAGAAGGTGTCAAAGGTAGCATATCGCTCGGACCTCCCGGACAGTGCGGAGATACCCCCTACTTTTCACATTTCTCAATTAAGGGAGCAGAAGAGTGATTTGCCCCATCAGCAGATTTCGTTTCCAACCGCGATGACCAAAGAGGGAAATGTGATGATTGAACATTGGAAAATCTTGGACCGTATGAATGCAAATAAGAATCGTCGTGTGATCACTCAACTCTTAATACAATGGATCAATGGATCCCTGAATGAGGCGACTTAGGAGGACCTTTGGTCGTTGAAGAAAAAAACCCACAATTTTCCTTGAGGACAAGGAATATTAGATGGGGAGGGTATTTGATGCGTTCCGCCTCAACTGCAACATTACGACGGAGTAGTTAGCTCATGTCACTTCACTATTTCTGCTAACCGTCGACGAAGGGAAGGGTCGTTGTTTAATTTTGAGTCTTAGTGAAGGTCAGTTTGGTCTTTTTATAAAAGTTAATATGGGTATAAGTTGTATCCGCTGGATTATTTTTCATAGTAACTTTTTGGTGTCTTTTGCTGGAGGAGATCGGATTCCCTCTCCCCCTGCTGATAAGCCGTTCAGGGAGGTTTGTCTCCTTAGGATTGATCATTTGTTGTATGTCAGTTGATCCAGTTTTTTTGTCGATTAATGTCAGTTGCTATGTTTTTCACTGTTTTCATTACAATCAAATTCATCATATGTTCATCTGCATTGCAAACCTATGACTGCATGAGATTGAGGCTTCGTTTGAGGGAGTTTATTTCTCCCGGTCAAGCTTTAAAAAATGCATATTTAATATTTTAAATCGTTTGGAAAATATTCTGTGGGAAACGAGTCCGCTACAAATCACGGATTTTATTCATTTCGCTACCGTAATTTCTAGCGGAGGTGGCGATCATATACGCGCGGTCAAGCCCTAAAAAACACATTTCATTTTCACTGCAACCTTTCCTCTCGCGCAACTCCCCGATTCCTCCCGATCGGCAACTACTCCTCCTCCTCTGATCTGCTTCGGTATCTCCTCTGCATCCTCCGATCGGCTTCGGCGTCTCCTACTCCGTCGGCTTCGGCGTCTCCTCCTACTTTGATCGGCTTCGGCGTCTCCTCCGATCGGCTTCGACGTCTCCTCCTCCTCCTCCGATCGGCTTTGGCGTCTCCTCCTCCGATCGGCTTCCGTGTCTCCTCCTCCGATCGGCTTCGGCGCACTCCTTCAGGTCAATTTTCTCAATATCTCTGCTTGGCTCGGGAATATGGATTTGTGCTAATGATAAAGGCATTTTCCCCTTTCTTTTGCCACTCTATTTTGTTCGCAGAAGGTAGAATAGAAGAAGGTAGATCCCTCCCTTTTTAGTTGTATTTCGTTCTGTTATGATTTTAGAAGTTATGCCCTTTCCAGGTTCTGCATTTTGATTTTGAATGCTCCCACGGTTTGATTTGTTAAGCCTCATGCTCTGGTTTATATATTTTCCATTTGAACGAAAATGGCGTAGAATCACACCTTCGCATTTTTCATCAATCTGAGTTGAGGAATGATTAATGTGCTTCTATTGCCTGCTTCTTTCTCTAAAATTCCAATTTTAGGGCTAAGGGGACTGCCATGTATTCAGTTCACAAACCACGGTTCATGACCTCAAAAAATATAAATCATCCAAACAAAACTTCATTCACAAACCGCGGTTCATGACCACTCCATTCACAAACTGCGGTTCATGACCACTCCATTCATGACCGCCACCACCACGCCAAACTAGGCATGAAACAGTGTTAAGAAGTGATTTCATCACAATCATCTACAATCGACCTTATATAAAAAAAGAAGAAGCACAGGCTTCCCATAAAATAGGCAGCAAGAGTAATAGAAAACTCACCCGCTCGTATCCAAAACCTCCCTGGAAATCTTCATCTTCCTCGTGGTTCCTTTGTACAAATCCTCCAGGCTGCAAGGCAATCTGTTTTCAACAGGGGCCGCCTTCTGAGGCCGCTGCGGATTCATGGACCCCTCCCCGCCAAATTGGGAAACGAAGAACTCATCACCAAACATCCCACCAGGGAATCTCGAGCCACCCCTAATCCCAGTGCCACCAGTCGCACCACCAAATGGAGTCGAGAACCCAAAAAATTCAGCAAAAATATCATCAGCACTTCTGGGATTGAACCGGAAGGTAGTTGATCCGTCCCCTCCGCTGAAAAAGGAGGATCCTCCGCCCCCTCCGGCCCCTCCCGGCCCGGGAGGCGGGACCTGGCCTTTCAGCCCTTCCTCGCCATACTGGTCGTAGACAGCTCGTTTCTGGGAATCACTGAGTACCTGGGGAGAAAGAGGAGAACGGTCAAGTCGAGATACTGGATGGAATGGCAACAAAGTTAAGCACGTCAAACGATAGGAAATACCTCGTAGGCTTCTGAGATCTGCTTAAACTTGGCTTCGGCCTCCTTCTTGTTGTTAGGATTCTTGTCCGGGTGCCACTTCATAGCGAGCTTCCTGTAAGCCTTCTTGAGATCATCGTCGCCGGCGTTTCTATCGACCTGAAGAACCTTGTAGTAATCAACGCCCATCGTCGATCCAGTCTTCCTCCCTCTTTCCACCTCTTCCCCTTTCCCACCGCTTCAGTTTGTTCCTGGTTCTGAGCACCTTGTGTCTGCAGTTGTGAGGTTTAGGGCAACCGGGTATCTGGGAGAAGGTAAGATTCGCGAAATCGGACATGGATTTAAATTGCAAGGCTTTAAAAGTAAATTTCATTTTTGTCTTCACGCAAAAATCAATATAACTTGGACGTCGTGTAACACCGACTTTACTACTTTAGCAGGTAGTAACAAAATCAATAATAAAAACATAAAAAGAAATATTTTGTTTAACCGGGGATTGTCTCATAATCCCAGATTCCACTAAAAGAGCAATGCTAAAGTTGATGTTTCAGGTTCTGGAAATATATGTTTGGCGGAGCTTTTTTGCTACTATAAGTTTGGATAAAAACATCAACATCATAAAATGCATGTTTGGTGGAGCTTTTTTTGTCATGTCCGTAGCAGCTTCCTCGGCAATACTATGCGACATCTTGAAGCGAGATCAAAAATGCCTTGTCATCAGAGACTCATCCCCCTCTATATATAGAGCCAGGGCGACAGCAGCGAGATGCCGACTATAGACCAAATACTCGCCAGAAAGACAGCTCGTCGAATCAGGGTTGGATGATTCTTTCCGAGCAACTACGTTACTCGCAAAGAGCGGGGATTGTGTACAACCCTCATTCTCCGAGGGTAGGACCCACCCAAGGCCACGTAGACATAGGTCAAAGTCAAAGAGTCAATACAGCAGTCAACAGTTCGAGATACCAAGATAAAGTCGGTCAGCAGGCATAATGGAAGAGTTCGTCAAGCATAGGAGCAGAAGAAAGCCTAGGCGAGTAGGGGTGCACTCGTGCGAGTAGCCCGGATACTCGCCAAAAAGGTGGGCGACCATAGGTGATACTCACCCATTTGCCCGGGGAGATCGCATCAATGTCGCTAATCGCCGGGCAGGGGCTGGGCTATAAAAAAAACCCCCTACCCCTTGGTTTTCCTATAAATAGGACCTCACGGGTACTTGGATTGACACCTGGACTTGAGCTCTCGAAACCCTGCTCTTGCATTCTGGAACCTGTCGCACTTGGCCGCTACTCCCGGTACTAGCCAAGTCGGTGCCTTCCTTGTACCCTGCTCGGCCATTTTTGGTCTTGGAGGGGAAGTCTCTTCGGAGCTTCTGGGTACGTGGTGGGACCTCCCTGCCGCAGCACCTGGGGTCCGGTTCGTTGCTCTTCTAGCTTCGTCGTAGTCGCCAGCCAGGTCATCTCGTTGGACTGCTGGGCGAGTAGCCTCCGGCTGCATCGGTCCGAATCTTGAGTTCAGGATTTTCCTGGCGTCAACACTTTGGTGCGGTGAGCGTGGACCGTAGTCGTTGGAAGAAAGTTCAGTAAGAAGGCGAGATGGTCGCAGTTGGCGACCATGAGGAGGTAATCGGCAACTCGTCCGCGAGTGGCGAGTTCGTTACGTTAGCAGTTTTCGAAGCCTTCGCGCAGCGCATAGAGGGAACCATGCGAGCAGCGCTTCAGCCACGCGCCGAGGTCACGGCGACCTCGCCGCATCGTCCAGTTCCGTCCGAGGGAGGGAGTCCCCCTCGGCGAGCAGGAAAGGAGCACGTGGAGGATGAGACCGAGCGACCAAGGAGGTCGCAGTTCTACCAGCCAACCTCGCAAGGGATTCGCTTCCGCGAGCCGGGCGAGCAGGCGCGGTACCAGGATACTCGCCCATATGACGAGTATTTCCCTGATACTCACCAGGTGGAGGATCGTCGCCGGGTCGGAGGGAGGAGCCCCTTCTGCGAGGAGATTCTTGCCGCGCCAGTGCCCGAAGGGTTCAGGGAGCCCGTCTTGAATTACTATTCAGGGAAGGAAGATCCTGTCCGGCACATCCAGTGGTTCGAGGATATAGTCTTTATCCGAACCATGTTGGATGCCTTTAAATGCAGGTTGTTCGCCATCACCTTACATGCAAAGGCCTGGGACTGGTTCCACCAGTTGCCCGCCGGCTCGATTTACTACTTCGAAGACCTGTGCCGTGGAGTGACGACCCGGTTCGACACGGCCCGGAAGCTGAAGAAGGAGGCAACGGCCCTGTTCTATCTGGTGCAAAGGCCGGACGAGGCGTTGGGACCCTACATCGAGTGCTTTCAGGAGGAGGTTCTGCAGATCCAGGAGGTGGATAGCAACATCCTGTTGATGGCCTTGACGTTCGGCATAAGTCAAGGCCTCTTCAAGTTGGAGCTCAGTGAGAATCCTCCCTACTCCTACGACAACCTCATTCAGAGGGCCAACAAGTTTGTCCGAGGAGAGGTTTCCAACCCTGACTTCTAGGCAAGGCTTGCTAAGGTGACCAGAGGCGAGGAAGGTGAGAGGGATAGGATCCCTGAGAAAAGGAAGAGAGAAGAGCCCCGGAGGGAGGAAAAGAAGAGGCCGGAGCGGCACGAAGAGAGGAGAAGAGAAGAAAAGAAGAGGGAGGAGCCCAGGAGGAAAGAAGCCAGGAGGAGCGTTGAGAGAAGGCCCGTCGAGTCCCCAGAGCGTCAGGAAGAGGAAAGACGATATCAGGTCCCCGTCAACCGGCCACCTTGGAGGCCAGCTGGACGGCACCAGCGTCGGGATCAAAGGGGGAGATCCCCAGAGAGAAGACCTTTTCGCCAGCCGGAGAGGCGTCAGGAGAGGAGGAGAGACGAAGCGATGACGGTAGCCGGGCGTGGCCGCCGTCAAGGAAGGAAGAAGCAAAAGCCGAGGAGGCAGCAAGCAGAAGAGGTTCCCCTCTACTGTGACTTCCACCAGGCGGAGGGGTGTCATGGCTGCCTGCCCAGACTTTTGGGAAGCCAGAAGGAGGCTAGCAGCGGGAGAAGGTGGAGGGGAGCAGCGGAGGATAGAGGCCCCTGTCGAGCCGCAGGCAGGGCATGATGCCGTCGTTCGAAGGAGGAACGAGGACCGGGTCGACCAGGGAGGTCGGGGAGACCTGGTTCAGGGAGGCAGAGTCGGAGTAATCCATGGGGGAGCAGGGATGGAAGCTTCCCGCAAAGGGAGCCTCCATCAGATCTACCGCAGGAGTGTCGCCTCGACCTCGCAAGCACCACCCCCGATGGAGGAGATCACCTTTTCTGAGGAGGACATGCTAGGGAATGAGAATCCCTTCCATGATGCCCTCGTGATTTAAGCCGCAGTGGAGGACTTCACCGTTGATCGAATCCTGATCGATAACGGTAGCTCCGTAAACGTTATCTTCAAGGGGACGTTTAGCGGACTGGGAGTCAGAGCAGCAAGGGTTCGGGCAGCTGATGGTCCCCTCTTCGGCTTCTCCGGAGAGAAGAAGGAAGTGGAAGGAGGAGCAGATCTCCTTGTAACGCTCGGTGACACCTCCATCAACTGTCGATTTGTCATCGTCGACGCCCCGAGCTGTTACAGGGTTATCTTTGGGAGGCCGCTTCTCAACGCCTTCAAGGCCGTCCCATCTTCCTACCATCAGTGCTTGAAGTACTGCAAGGGAGATGTCCATGTGAGGATCAAGAGCGATCCAAGAGCCGCGCGGGAGTGCTATCTCAGCGCCGTCAGCACCATCAGCTGGATGGCTGATGCAGAAGAGTTCGGAAGGGTGCTTGAGAGCCCGGCCAGGCTGGAGGTGGCCGAAGAAGTTGAAGAAATCGAGGTACTCTCCGCAGAGGGAGTACCTGGGTTGCTGAAGATCGGCGGATCGCTAAAGACGGAGGAGAAGATCGAGATGGCGGCGTGTCTGCAAAAGAACATCGACATCTTCGCTTGGAGTGCCGCCGAGATGCCAGGAGTCGATCCTGAGGTTGCATGTCATCGCCTCAACCTGGATCCCGCGGTCCAGCCCGTCCGCCAGAAGAAGAGGAGGACCGCCACCATCTTGGCCAAGCCAATCCGGGAGGAGGTGAAAAAACTGCTCGATGCAGGCTTTGTATCGGAGATCCAGTACCCAGGCTGGGTCTCCAATGTTGTAATGGTGAAGAAAACAGGGGTAGCTGGAGAATGTGTGTTGACTTTTCCTTGATGAGTAAAAGCTGCCCGAAGGATTGTTATCCCCTGCCTCGAATCGACGCGCCGGTTGATTCAGCCGTCGGTTTTTCTGTGATGAGTTTTCTTGATGCATTTTCAGGATATCACCAGATCCGAATGCATCCCCCCGATTATCGCGATGTCTCCTTCATCACCGATGATGGCTGCTACAGCTACAAGATGATGCCCTTCGGTTTGAAGAATGCGGGAGCCACCTACCAGCGGATGATGGACCACATCTTCAAGGGGCAAAAGGGGAGGAACCTGGAAGTGTACGTGGACGACCTCTTGATTAAAAGCAAGAGCGTCCAGGAACACGTGACTGATCTGGTGGAGACCTTCGCAACGCTGAGGAAATTCAAGATGAGACTCAATCCAGCGAAGTGCGTCTTTGGAGCTGGAAGGGGAAAGTTCCTGAGGCATATCCTTACCCCAGAGGGAGTAGAGCCTAACCCCGACAAGGTTAAGACGATCCTGGAGATGCAGTCCCCAAAAACGATGAAGGAAGTCCAACGGTTGACAGGAAGGCTGGCGGGTCTTAGCCGCTTCCTCTCAAAGGCCGGTGAGAAGTGCTCTCCATTCTTCAAGACACTCCGCAAAACTGAAAGCTTCGAGTGGTCCGAAGGATGTGAGACGGCGTTCGAAAGACTGAAGGAGCAGTTGACTCAAACACCTCTCCTTCAGAGCCCAAAGGAAGGCGAAGACCTGCTCATCTACTTGGGAGTAGGAGCCGAAGTAGTGAGTTCCGTGTTGGTCCGAGAGGAAGGAAGGAAGCAGCTACCCATCTACTATGTCAGTCGGGTGTTGAAGAAGGCGGAGTTGAAATATCCGATCCTGGAGAAGCTCGCTTTCGCCCTGGTGGTGTCGGCGCGGAAGCTCCGGCCTTACTTTCAAGCTCACGCCATTCGGGTTGTGACTGATCATCCTCTCCGAAATGTCCTAGAGGGAGTGGAACATTCTGGGAGGTTAGCGAAATGGTCGGTAGAACTCAGCGAGTTCGACATTTCCTTCTCCCCCCGGGTGGCGATCAAGGCCCAGGCGGTAGCAGACTTCCTGGCTGACTTCTCGGTGGAAACGGAGCCAGGAGAAGAAGCTCTCTATCCGATCTCATGGTAGATGTTTTTGGACGGAGCTTCAGGCAAAAGTTCTGTGGGGGTGGGCATCGTGCTCGTCAGCCCGCAGGGAACAAGGATCGAGCAGGCCGTCGAGATCCTCTTTCCTGTCACAAACAACCAAGCAGAGTACGAGGCCATAGTGGCAGGCTTGCGCCTTGCTAAGGAGTTGGGGATCCGTGATGTTCGGACTTTCACAGATTCAATGGTGGTCGCGTCACAGATTCGAGGCGAGTTCGAGGTGCGCGACACCATCCTGCAGAAGTACTTAGTGAAGGTGAAAGGGTTGATTGGAGGCTTCCAGTCCTTCTTCGTCGAGCATGTGCCGAGAGAAGAGAACTCGGCAGCAGATCGCTTAACCAAGTATGGGCCGAGGGCTGGAGGAACTATTACCGAACTATTCCGTCCATCCGTGGAAGAAGGGGAGATGATGGAGATCGAGCAACGCCCTTCGTGGATGGATCCCTTTGTGGCCTTCCTGGTCAGCGGCCAGCTCCCAACAGGCGAAGGAGATCAAAGAAGATTTCGGTACAAGGCAGCGTACTATTTACTACAAAATGGGGAGCTGTACCGCAAAACCATCTCAGGCCCCCTGGCCAGATGTGTCTCTGAAAATGAAGTACCCCGAGTATTGGAAGAGATCCACTCAGGAGAGTGTGGAAGCCATTTTGGGACTCGCACTTTGGAACAAAGGATCCTAAGGCAAGGTTACTTCTGGCCTACTATCCGAAAGGATGCCGAGACCTTCTCAAAGAAGTGTCAGAAGTGCCAGCTCTTCGCCCCTCTTCAGTTGCAGCCGACCCACCAGCTCCGATCAATCACCGCCCCATGGCCGTTTGCCATCTGGGGGATGGACTTGATCGGCCCTTTCCCGCAAGCAAGTGGCCAGAGGAAGTTCGTTCTCGTCATGATCGACTACTTCTCCAAGTGGATCGAGGCCAAAGCTTTGGCCAAGACCACCTCTCAAGTCGTGAAGAACTTCATCTGGGGGGAGATCGTCTGCAGATTTGGAATCCCTCTCGCCATCGTCACCGACAACGGTCCCCAGTTTGCCAGCTTGGAACTGGATGATTTTTGTAGACAGCTGGGAACTGATCTTCGATTCGCCTCCGTACACCATCCCAGGAGCAATGGTCAAGTGGAAGCCGCCAACAAGTTGATCATCAATCTGCTGAAGAAGAAAGTGGAGAACCTGAGAGGTAATTGGGCGGACCAGCTCCCCTCGGTCCTTTGGGCTCTGAGGACCACTCCTAGCTCCGCCACCGGGGAGACACCGTTCAAACTCTCTCACGGGTCGGAAGCTCTCATTCCAGTAGAGTTTGAAGTCAGAAGCCCAAGGGTGGTAGCCGCGGAAGACGGAAACGAAGAATGACGGTTGGAAAATGAGGAAGCCCAGAAGCTGTCCCTCGACTACATAGAAGAGCTGCTGGACCTGGCCTCAGTTAGGCAAGAAGAGATCAAGCGCCGAATGGCAAGACATTTTGACAAAAATGTCCGGCTCAAGCACTTCCAAGCAGGTGACCTGGTCCTAAAGAAAGTAGACGCGGCAGGGAGATCAGCAGCCATCGGGAAGCTTAACCCGAACTGGGAAGGACCCTTCATCATCCAGGAAGCTCTCCTGACCGGAGGATACCGCTTGCAGAACCAGGAAGGCGAGCTGCTGGGGAACACCCGGAGCGGCGATGACCTGAAAAGGTTTTATCCCTGGGGGGAATGTACATGCCCTCCTTCTTTTATAAATTAAGTCACAGATAAATAAAAATTTGTATCTCCCTGAAATATGGGATGAGACAGTCTTTCATATCTCAGAAGAGTCTTTTAAGGAAGAAGGTCAGTGTAGCCGATCTCCACGCTAGGTTGGGAGATGTGCCTCCGACTTGATCCTCGTAAAACTCAGAACAGATGATGGGACGGTGCCTCGGGTGTGCATTCCCTTAAGTCCAAGCCTCTGCAATGACGTCCGAGATCAGCTCCCCCCTTGCACGTTGGCCGCGGTTCCCACCGACCGCACTTCTCGTCCAACTGGAGTGATTACCAGGAGAAAAGTCTGGACGCCGACCTCCCGATTCGGCGAAGAGATGATCAATTTAACTGAGCTCAGGGGACCCTTGAATAAAGGTGTTGTGTACCCTCGAGAGCTTATAGCTCGCAGCAAAGCATTTCGTTTCCAATCATTTCCTCCAATTATGTGAGTTAGTGTGCTTAAGTGTGCTTAACTCCCCTTTAAAATTGTTGAGCAGCAGGAAACAGGTTTGGTCGGCATTCATCATCCAAGTAGGACGGAGACCTCGGGACGGTGTATCCCCTTGGATCTCCCCGACTGTCATTCTCTACCGGACGATCTGCTTGACGATATCCGGCACCACCAGTTGGGAAACGAGCCTCCGACTTAACCCTCGTAAAAGCTCAGAATGGATGATCGGACAGTGCCTCGGTTACGCAACCCTTTAAGACCAAGCCTCTGCATTGACGGTCGAGATCAGCTCCCCCTTGCACGTTGGCCACGGTTCCCACCGACTGCGCTTCTCATCCGACTGGAGAAATTATCAGGAGGAAGTCCGGACGCCGATATCCCAACTTGGAAGAAGAGGTGACCGATTCGACCGGCCGAAGGACGAAGGCATTCAAACTTCCAAGTAGGATGGAGACCTCGGGATGGTGTCCCCTCGGATCTCCCCGACTGTCAGTCCCTATTTGACGTCATCCTTCGTCGAAGTTCAAGCATCAACAAAAACAGTAGGATGGAGACCTCGAGATGCTGTGATCCCTTGGACGGTGCTCCATCGGAACCTCCCCGACAGTCATTCCCTACTGTGTCGACCTCTTCAACAACATCAACAAGAACAGTAGGATGGAGACCTCGGGATGCTGTGATCCCTTGGACGATGCTCCATCGGAACCTCCCCGACAGTCATTCCCTACTGTGTCGACCTCTTCAACAGCATCAACATGGAGGTACAAAATGAGGTTCTAGAAAAGCATATCTCAAGGATCCTTCTTCATATGCAGGTGCGAGTATGAAGATGCGAGTATGAGGGTGCGAGTATGTATGGCCGAGCATCTACCCAGCGAGTAAGGTACGATCGTCATCCGCAGCCTCCTATCTCGCCTATGCTTAGTCGCCTAGCGAGCACTCAACCTCGTCTCGGGCCTAAGAACCTACTCGGCATGATCACAAAAAGCGAGGAAAACAAAAAGCAACTACAAAAGGCGAGCAAACAATTGTATTCATTTACTTTCATAAGTACATATACAAAAATTGTTGTACAAATTTGCAAAAGGGAGCCAGGCGACTATGCATCATCATCGCCACCATCCTCGCCGTCAGGATCGACATCTTCACCATCATCACCCTCGTCCTCAGAATCGTCATCTTCGGAATCGGTGGATGAGGATGGAAGATCTCGCATGTGAGAATTGGACTCTTCGGCGAGTAGTGCCGGGATGATGTCCATGACAGTCAGGTTCATTGCCTCCGGCTTCAAGAGGCCATCGGCCTTCAGACTGCTTAGAACCACCTTCCCGGTTGCTCGCGCGATCTCCCGGTGAATATGCACCATATCGTCGCCGACTATCCGGATCTGCTTGCCAACCCTGGAGGGGCCCGCCGACGAAGGCTGTTGCTCGGCAGGCCGAGTTTCCAGCTCGGCGATGCGAACTTGGGCGGCCTCCAAGGTTTGCCGAGTATCCTCCAGCTCCTTCTCCAGCCGGGACACCTTCTTCGCCATTTCCAGCTCGGCGGCCTATACAGATGAAGACAACGGTTACCAAACATCCATTGACACAAAAGGCGACTAATCCCAAGAAACTAGAAAGGCGACGAGCGAGTACCTCCTGGTCTTTCCACTTGGCGGCCTCCAGCCCCATGGTGATGAGCTTCTTGCTCTGCACCTTGATCACCTGCTCGTATTCAAGCAGTTTCCTCGCCGTCGCATGACCAAGCTCGGCAGCTCGCAGGTTAGCTCGCGAGCTCTGATGAGCGAGATATTCGGCCGAGACGTCTTGCAAGGATTCGGCGTCCGCGCGACCATAAAGGGCGAACGTCACGTCGAACGCCTCGCCCGCATCCTCCCAATCCTCCGACCAGGCGGGGAGGTTGGTGCTCAAAGTCACTTCATGGGCTCGCTCAGCCCAGGACACCAGAGGGCGACCATAGGCATCCTCGCTGCCCACACCTTCGCCGAAGAGCGGATGGCCGCTGGGCTCGCCAGCCTCCGAAGGATTTGCCCTCGCTTTCAGGTCCCTCTTGGCGACCTCCTTCTTCCTCACAGTCTCGACGGACTTCCCCTTGGCCTTCCTCTTCTTCGAGGTCCCAGCATCATCGCCAGCGACCTCCTGATCATCGTCGTCGGGCGACAAATCAACCAAAGCAGGAGCCCCCGCCTTTGGCACCAAGGGAAGAAGCTCGCTCGGTAAAGAGCGAGTAGCTGCACCCAGACATAAAGAAAAGAGCATTAGGCACCGACTGAAGACAAGTGGCGAGCATGACCAAATACTCGCTTAGACGACTACCTTCACCAGGGAACACCTCGACGAGCTCATCTACTCACTTCCTCCAGAGGACGACATCCAGACGGCGACCTCGGAAGCTGTCGAGTAGCTTCTCCCGGCTCTCCTCCAGATAAGGGGCAGCGAAGGCACTCTCTGCCGGCTGGAAGGATGAAGTCGGCACGACGCCAAAGTCGCCCTTGATGACGACTATTCGCTCGGTCCAGCGATGGTTCTTGTTCGCCGTGCCGACCAGCGTGCAGACATGGCTGCACAAGAAAACGACGCCTTCGCCAGTGGCGCCGAAGTGGAATACTCGCCGGAAGACGGAGAGTTCAAAGGCGATCTTCTAATCGCGCAGGTAGCAGAGGAACCCCACGATCATCGCCACTCCGTTTGGGTTGATTTGCGTCGGGACTATCCCGTGATAGCGGAGTATCTGGCAAACCTCCGACCACAATGGTAGTCGCAGGCCGACTTCAAAGTGACGGATGGGGAAGACCAACTCGGTCACCGAGAAGGAGTTCAGGCGTTCATCCTCGCGAGGAAGCCTGACGACAAACTCCGGCGACAAATACTTGGCAGAGAACTCCTTCAGGTCGCTCGGCCGAGTAATCGGCTTCTTGAAAGAAGTCGCCTCGAAGTTCTTCGCATGACTCGCACGGCGAATAGCTGCCTCGTCAGCCATTCCGGAAGAAAGGGATTGAAGAAGCGAGTATCAAAGATGCGAGGAGAGAAGCAATCTGAAGATACTCGCTGGAAAGGGAAGATCGCCAAAAGCGTATTAAATACGTACCCACCCCCCCTATTTATAGTACTCGCCGAAACTTGGCTTGCCGCGTACGCCGCCGCGAGCACAAGCCAGGGTGGCGAGTATCGAAGAAAGTCGCCAAAACCAAGGGTGCACGTCAAATCATCAGTGTCGAACGAGCGAATACCTGCATCAGATCTTTAGGATACTCGCCACATCAACGCGACATTCAACAAATATTCGCGGAAACAAAGAACAAAGAACAAAAAAGAAAATCAAGACATCACAGCAAACAGGAAAGGCAACAAGGGCGATATTCATACTCGCCAAATATCAATTTACTTAAAGAAATCAAATAGTTCAGAACTACAAGCATTTTCCAGAAGACTACAAGCGACTATAAAGGAAAAAGGGGCAGGATCCTAGGGGTTCGGCTGAGCATCGGGAAGTTGTGGTTGTCGCCCAACCCAGCCCATGTTGCGAGCTCGCTTAAAATGCTCGAAGGCCACGGACATCGCATCCTCGCCTTGTCGCAGCTGCTCCTCCATCCTCGCCAGGCGACCAACGGAGCCCGTGCTCGCACGCATCCCCATCAGCTCGTCATGATGCAGCTATTGGCGATGCTCCATCCTACCAACCCGGCGCTCCAGATCACCGACAGACTGAAGGCGAGACTCTACACTAGCCAGGCGAGTATCTAACTCTTCCAGCCGCGATGCTCGCACCTCCAGCTCGGTCAGACGACACTGGGAGTCAGTAGCCGCCAAGAGCTCCACTCGCGCTTCCACCGCGGTCAGGCGCCGATGATACTCGCTGATCGCCAGACGCTCCAACTTCGCCTCCAAGTCCAGGATGGCGCGAGTAGCCCTCTCCTGATACTCGCGGGAGGGAAGCCCGACCCCGTCAACCAGAGCCCCGATAGGGGTATGAGCGCGAGCTGCAGAAAAAGACATGAAAGCAAACCCTTAGTGGCGAGTAGCGGGAAGACCCTTCTTTGAAGATATTCGGAAGAATAGCGACTCCATTTACCAGGCCGATGAGCATCATTCCGCAAGTCGCGGCGAGGACTCCGAGATGGTCGGCGAGGAGAGCCCCTTCCCCAATGCGGGGACAGGCTGCGACGAGCGCCATCTCGCCGGTTGGAATGCGACCCATCGATGTACTCCCTGCTGGAATGCACATCACCCCGACCGCGACCATCCACTGGTCGCCCTCCCCCTCTGGGAGCGAAGAAGCCAGAAGACCCCGCCACCCCGCCTCGACGCGAGGACTCAGCCGGATGTGTGGTGGGAGCCGAGGAAGAAAGAAGGCGACGATCATCTTGCGTGTCGGCAGGAGGTGGAAATAGAGGAGGTGGAGGAAGTTCGTCCGCGGGCCGTCGCGGGCTACTCGCCACCTCTGGTTGCTGCAAAGGTGGTGGCGGCGGAGGAGGGATACTCGCTGAAGTAGCCCTCTGCTCGCTCATCGGCCTCTTGTCCACCGCAGAGCTGTGAAGGATCCGCACCGATCCACCCCGACGAGCTCCTCCCCCAGTCTTGGGCGGGATCATAGGCGATGATCGCAGAGGAGTGGCGCTCAAAGGCTCCTCCCGAGCATCGACGAGAAGCGGATCTGCAAGATAGTGTAGAAAACGTCAGAAACTAATCGACACTTGGGCGACTAAAACTTAAAAAGTGGCGAGTAGGTAACTCTCACTTTGCACAGGAGGAACTTCGGTTTGAACTTGGGCCGAGATTCCAGCAGTACTCGTCTCAGGGGCTACATTCGACGAAAGAGGATCAGGAGCAGGCGAGCCGCCTGACTGACCGAGACCCAAGTCGGCGATTACCTGCTGGGTAGTGCCGACCTGAGAATCAACGACATTCTCAGGAGCGTCGGCATTCTTCTTCTTCTTCTTGCTCTTCTTCTCTTTCTTCTTCTCCAGACGCTTCCTCTTCCTAGAAGCGAGGAAGTCCTCGAGCTCGGCGGCGCGAGCAGGCTTCCGCAATGGAGGTATCAGACTCGCAAGCTTGGCCATGTCCGCAGCAGCTTCCTCGGCAATACTACGCGACATCTTGAAGCGAGATCAAAAATGCCTTGTCATCAGAGACCCCTCCCCCTCTATATATAGAGCCAGGGCGACAGCAGCGAGATGCCGACTATAGACCAAATACTCGCCAGAAAGATAGCTCGTCGAATCAGGGTTGGATGATTCTTTCCGAGCAACTACGTTACTCGCAAAGAGCGGGGATTGTGTGCAACCCTCATTCTCCGAGGGTAGGACCCACCCAAGGCCACGTAGACAGAGGTCAAAGTCAAAGAGTCAATACATCAGTCAACAGTTCGAGATACCAAGATAAAGTCGGCCAGCAGGCATAATGGAAGAGTTCGTCAAGCATAGGAGCAGAAGAAAGCCTAGGCGAGTAGGGGTGCACTCGTGCGAGTAGCCCGGATACTCGCCAAAAAGGTGGGCGACCATAGGTGATACTCGCCCATTTGCCCGGGGAGATCGCCTCAATGTCGCTAATCGCCGGGCAGGGGCTGGGCTATAAACCCCCCTACCCCTTGGTTTTCCTATAAATAGGACCCCAGGGGTACTTAGATTGACACCTGGACTTGAGCTCTCGAAACTCTGCTCTTGCATTCTGGAACCTGTCGCACTTGACCGCTACTCCCGGTACTAGCCAAGTCGGTGCCTTCCTTGTACCCTGCTCGACCATTTTTGGTCTTGGAGGGGAAGTCTCTTCGGAGCTTCTGGGTACGTGGTGGGACCTCCCTGCCGCAGCACCTGGGGTCCGGTTCGTTGCTCTTCTAGCTTCGGCGTAGTCGCCAGTCAGGTCATCTCGTTGGACTGCTGGGCGAGTAGCCTCCGGCTGCATCGGTCCGAATGAAGTTATTTGGCTGAGGTCGAGCATTCACGAACGACAGTTCATAACCAATGTGTTCACTATCGCCACCACCAAGTCAAACGGAGCCTTAATTAATTATAACTAATTAACTATCATTTATATTATCACATATTTTTATGTAAGATATTAAATATGAATCCATATTTATTTCTTATTATAGGAAAATATAGTTATCTGATGTTGATGCCATCACATTCATCTAAAACATCTAAATAATTTGTATTTCTTTATTAATCAATTTATAAATTTGTTAAAATAAAATAAATTAAAACAAAGTAAGTTAAAAATAATAAAATAACTGATTTTAGTATAGGTCTGGCTACAAAGTAAATTTTAGTGCAACACATGTATTAGAATGACTAATTCTTATGGGAGATGGATGTGATCAATATAAATATGTTGGAAGTTGTAATATAATGTCTATGGGCACACCTTCAAAACAATTAAGCAACATCCTAAAATTTGAGATAATAATTATTAAAATTTAAACGATAATAATAATAAACTCTTTTTAATTGAATATGTGATAAATTTGAACTAAATTTAACATTTTAAATTATAAATAATAATATTTAAAATATATCTTTATGGTATTATATTATTATTGTTCCAAATTATTTGATAGCATAGCACTTGAGGCCCACAAATAGCCATGAAGGACCAATTTCTATTTTAATTAAAGTTGTTATCAAATTTATATAGGGACCATCATAACATAAATATTGATGTGAAGAGAGAGCTAACTACCACCCAAGGAGGTTGCAATTTTTTTTTCGTTCTAAAACTAATGTAGCTATTAGCAATTGCATGAAATTGAGAACAATAAGTTTTATTTTAAATTTGTTTAACCAATTTGTAAAAGGGGAGAATGCATAGATGCTAACTTAATTGAAAGATAATCATCACCTAGTTTTGAACTTCAAAATAGGTGGAGTCGTTGATCGGTTACACGCTTAATTCACACTCTCGCATCGAAAATAGACAGACTTGGTGAGGAGTGATGGAATATGAGTTAAGTTTTTTAGCTTCAATCTCTCATTCCAGTCAAACATGTCTAGTTTTATTGCGTCTACTTCTCTCACCGTAGCTAACTTATTGGACAATCTCTCTTGAAGCTGATGACAAAAGGATGAGAAGAAGGTGATTTCGTGTGGGTATAAGGCCATCGACGTAAAATCCGTAGTCTATCTCCTAGGAAGCAAAAAAGGTAACACGATTCTTTCTCGAGCTCGGATGTAATTTTCTTCGCCATGCGAGGAGTAGTTCCATCCTTTAGATTTTTTTAAACATAGAACTAGTTGTGATGTGTAGATTGTAGATATAATATTTTTACTATTGACTTAATATTTATGAGTGATCATAAATGTTGGTGTATAAGACTAGGACATGATATACTATGATAGATCTACATATTTATGTAGAAATCTATTAGATCCGTAGAAATGTTAATCTATATAAATAAAGATTACGATGCATATATATATATGTTATTATACGTATAAAATCATGTTGTGTTTTCACTGTTTTGGCAACACTTTATAGTTTTAGGCAATCGTTTTCAAGTGTTGCTAAAGGCAGAAAATGTTGTAGTGATTATTTACATAGTGTAATATTTTGCATCTAGATTAGTGGTATGGATCTCATTACAATGAAAACTGCGTTCAGACACGTTTTTCTTTGTACTACTCCGAATTAGCAATAATGCATATGCACAAAAGTCATTGATGATCCACATCAAAGTTGCATGCATGCATATTACATTTACTATACATGTGTAACATAATTCTAATAATTACCAACATTGTAACATAATTTATGTTTTGTTCCAACACAATCTTTGGCACATTTTGGGATATTTGACTTTAATTGTTCATAAACTTCAAATATAAGACATTGAATTTATAAATAAAACTTTTAAATTATTTGATACCGTTTCAATTACAACATTTGAATAAATACAACAAAAAAAACAAAATGTATATTTGGCAAAGCATATGGTCATGAGGAGTAAATAATCTAGTAGCTAGTAGCCAATTAGCCGACTTTTTTCTTATTATTTTCATGCATGGTACTAAAATTGATACATTTATTGTCATGATAGACCCTGCAAATATATAAGGAAAATACATTTATAAGGTTTCCTCTTCAATCTTATTTCTAACAAAGCACCGAAAAATGACAAGCTTGCATGCAACACTTACTATTAATTAATCACTTAGGGCGACAGTATTCCAGGAGTTGCTTGCCAAAATTAAAATTGAAGGGAAAGATAACACGAAGAGCATCTAAAACACACGACTCTCCAATTTGAATAAACAGT
This sequence comes from Dactylorhiza incarnata, assembly GCA_033032865.1. Classification (NCBI taxonomy): domain Eukaryota; kingdom Viridiplantae; phylum Streptophyta; class Magnoliopsida; order Asparagales; family Orchidaceae; genus Dactylorhiza; species Dactylorhiza incarnata. Next base: position 3,885,054 of record JAWHQI010000163.1, on the reverse strand, counting down.
CTGCTGCAGCATTTCGGGCTCAGATGTGCATGGATGTTGAAAGCAGCCTTAAAGATTTCGCCATAACATGATGTGCTCCTATATATCGCCTCCACACAATCTTTAGTCCCTTCGAGCTACTCACCATTCTCGTCAATGGCCGTGGGCGCGTATTTGTCGGCTGATGCAGAAGCTTGGGCCAAGGCGGTGGCGACTTCGAAGAGGAGGACGATGCTCAGGACAAAGAGAACCATTGTTTTCACTGCCATTTTATGGATTCGAATGTGAGGTTTCAATGTTATTTAATTTTTGATGAATTGGATTATGAAAGGCATGTATATATATAGAGAGAGAGAGAGGTTTTGGAAATGAGAGCATGAATGCGTGATGTTGCTAATAAAAACTAATCCTGGTCATAAATGAGTTCTTAACTGCATGCATGCTTGCATGTTGATTGGTAACTTCAAATAGTTAATATTTTGTTAAATATATAAAAATAAATGCTTTGTTTATTGTATTGGTAGTTTATTTTAACTACTATATACAAGAAGTTGCCTTTGATGCAACATTCAAAATTGACAAATATAGCTGCATTCTTTTACTCCAATGGCTTAATATATATTATGAAAAAAAAGAAAACTCATTAAATATAATAAATATTTGTGTAATTACACTATATCCCTATAATAAAAGTAATTATGAAAATTCATAAAATTCAAAAGATTTTTAGTAGACCTCCTACAGCTACTATGATAGGTAATCATTAGACCTCCTAGATCTACTTTAAAATAATTTTTTGTTAAAATATAAATGTTTTTGAAAAAAACAATTATAAAATATTAGTTAAAATTTTTGTGCGGCCATTTTGAGTACTCATATGTATATGTTATGGGCGCAACCGGCTTGATGCAGGCGCAGCCCGAAGTGTCATGGGTGTAGCCCGTCGGGGGCGAGCGAAGCCCGTCGTCGCGAGTCGGGTACTATCACGCTTGGTCGGGGGCGGGAATAGCCCGCCGTCGCCGGCCGGGTACTGTCGAGCTTGGAAATTATTTATTTCGGTTTCCAATAATTATGTATAAAAATACCATCTATGTCATGTAATATTTTACATCTAGAATAGTGGTGTGGATGTAGAAGATTGGGTTGAATATTTTCCTCATGATATATACAGACACGCGCGCGCACACACACGAGTCAAACGGCACGGGCCTCCGATCCTATATTAGTGCAACGGTGGGCTTCACCCACACTGGCAGCGGGCTACACCCGCTCCCAACTGAGAGTACGCCCGCCGCAGACTGTGTTCGCCGTCGATTTTCAAAAATCCTTATAAAATATGGTGATTTGCAAATAACGGTCAGAATGTGCATGGTCTGCGAATAGCGGCCAACGCAAAACTGATTGACTATTTGCATCAACGTGGTCTACGAATAGAGGCCAACACAAAACTGTTTCGCTATTCGCAGACCACGTCTGTGAATAACGGCTAGCACAAAACTGATTGACTATTCGCATACCAACTTGGTCTGCGAATAACGATCATCGCAAAACTGATTGACTGTTCGCAGACCAACATGGTCTGCGAATAGCGGCTATCGCAAAACTATTTGGCTAATCGCAGACCATCGTGGACTGTCCGTATTTTTTGATGTCATCACGAACGGATATGATTTTCTCAATGACATTTTAATTCCATCAATTCGAAGTCATCCGTACTTCGTCTTTTTAGAATTATATATATATATATATATATATATATATATACGAGGAGGCACGGTGCTCCGCCCCTACCGCCAAGCGTGACAGTACCCGACCGGGGACGACGGGCTTCGCCCGCCCTTGCGCCCACAACATATACATATGAGTACTCAAAATGATTGCATAAAAATTTTAATTAATATTTTATAATTTTTTTTTTCAAAAATATTTATATTTTAACAAAAAATCATTTTAAAGTAGGTCTAGGAGAACTAATTATTACCTACCATATATATAGTAGTGTATGAGTTCTACTAAAAAGCTTTTTGATTTTATGAATTTCCATCATTATGGATATAGTGTAATTACACAAATAGTCATTCTATTTTATGAATTTTCATTTTTTCATAATATATGTTAAGTCATTGGAGTAAAAGAATGAGACTATATTTGACAAATTTGAATGTTGCATCAAAGACAACTTCTTGTATATAGTAGTCAAATTTTTTGAATTCCCGCTAAAAACAACTCTAGCTTTAATACAAATCTGACCTAACACAATAATCTAAACTCTGCCAAAAGTCGAAAGCTCCAGCTTCGATGCTCAAGCATAAATAATCCCGTGTCTAATACTCCATCTCTAAGCCCCGCTCTGGCCCTCTCTACATCTCTCTCCCCACCCTCCCTCTCTTTCTTAGGAGACATGGCTGCCGCGCAAAAGTGGAAGACTCGAAGATGTGGCGATCAGAAGTGTTGTCGAGTGCGTGTGGGGTTTCGTCTGCGTGCAGGGGTTCCTCGGTGGAGAAGACCGAATCCTGCCTGTGGCATTTCGTCGACGAAGAAGCAACTTGACGCAGGTTCCTGAACGGGAATGAGGTCGACGACGAACTAGACCCACAGGGTTGTGCGACACTAGGTCGAAATGAGAGAAAGTTCCGCTCGAGAGGGGGAAGACACGCACGGTTGAGGTTTTCTATTCTTAAGATTCAGGTGAAATCTCGAATCCTTGGGTATAGAAATGCCAGAAGAACAGAAATGGAAAGCATTTAGAAAAAAAACTTACATCTTCTTCTCACTTTTCCTCTTCTTCTTTAATGTTTTGGTTCTATTTTTCTATTTTGGAGTTTTATTTTCTCTTTTGGAAGTTACTCATCATTTATCAATGATGGGTCTACATATATGAGCGAAAGAGAAAAAGAGATGGGGAAAATTCAGAACTCCTCGACTCCTCTAATTAGTGCTTTTTTGTCTGCTTAATCTGAAAATGTTGTGCAAAACTTAAGAATTTGTGGATGAGGATTGTGCAGTGCGAGTAGATCGCCATCAAGGAGATGCCTCCGGATGAGCTATGATCTGCTGCAAGATTGAGAAATCAACGATCAAGAAAATTGAGAAATTTATGAATGGATGAGCTATGATCTGTTGTTAATATTAAAAAGTACATCTCTTCTTTAAAGACATGATTTTAAGTATCTAAATTTGAATCGTTGACGTTCTTTCATGCCCAACCGCATAGGAACCATAGGCTCAACGTTTGGCTAGATGGTGACTCAACTAATTCTCGAAGTTTTCTTTTAATTTCTTTCTTATGTTTCTTACTTGAAGTAGTACATTTTTGAACAATTACATCCATTTCATTGCTAATATCAATGTCTTCGGGAACTTCCTTTTTTGTTTCTTGTAAGGTCCATTCAGCGCGCAGGACTTGGCTTTCTGGAATTGGCTTTGACAGAAAACCAATATTTGCAGGAATTAGCTTTGTGCAAAAAACCAATTTTGTTGTTCGACTGTAGGAAGGAATTGAGCTAACAGAATTGGAATTGATACCTAAAAGTTGTTCGGCTATACGATGGAATTGACTTTCTGAAATTAAAATTTTGAAATATTGCTCTATTGAAATTGAAATTGTGCATAAAACCATTTTCTATTGGAGCATTGCACAGAATCTACAGGCTTGAGTACTAAACCTTTTACCACAGTTTAAGTAAATGTCCAAATTATAGAACAAAAACGAGCTTATTATTAGGCAATCAAGTTTATCTAACATAATCACAGCCAAATGAACAAGGCAATCCACAACCCAGAAGAAAATAATCTTAACAGGAAGAAAAACAACAGAATAACAGTCATGTATCAACAACTACCAATCCAACCACAGAAGAAAAATAACAAAATAAACATTGAAGAACAAATTGGTAACAACCAATCATCAGATCATGCCAATAACAACTATAAGTAACCAAGCCAAAACCAATCGACATGGGCGAGAGCGTGGGCCTGCTCCATGATCGCCCTCAACCAATCAACATCACCATGAGCGACAGTGTGGGCCTGCTCCATCATTGCCTTCAACCAATCGGCATCGCCATGTCCGAGCGAGTTCACCGCAATCCCTGTCGCCATATCCAGATACTCCTGACCATCGACAACCAAAACCCACTTCTCTCTCTCTCTCTATTAGGTTGACCCTCTTCGCGGAGAGCGGCGGGTTACAGGTGAGGGAGGCAGGAGAGGACTTCTGCTTCTCGTTGCTCGACGACTTCCTGGAGAGTGAGGAGTGAGATCTTGTCGACGAGTTTCCACAGGCAATCAGACGGCGGGGAGCGGTGCTCCTTAGGATCGAAGTTGGCGAGGTCGTAATTTGCGAGGAGGAAAAGAGCAGGAGCGTCGGGAGGGACATGACTAGTTGAGATTTGCGTAAAACCGAGCAAAACCAACCGGGAGAGCTAAGAATTGGAGATTTCTTTTTGTAGCTCAGCACAAAAGCTGATGATTTTGGCCTCAAAGCCAATATCCACCCAATTTTTTCTCGCCGAACAGCAGAATTAGCTTTCTGGAACCCAAAGTCAATTCCAGGAAGCCAATTTATGCGCGCAGAACGGACCAGTAAGGATAATTGCTTCCAATGTCGTCTATGTATACACAATAGAGAGAAGTGTTTTGATTGAGCTATGTATGATAAAAGCTCATGTGTAAATGGTAATCTCATGGTGCACCTCTTCTTGTGGGTGCAATATTGAGCTTGTATGTCTTTCCCAACCAAATTTTCTCCTTCTTGAATGTACTCCAAGGCTTTTAAAGATACATGCCACAATATATCCGCATATAAAGATCCACAATACTCTTGGTTAACCTGTATACAACTTTGCCCAAAAGACCTCTTAATATTTGTATGTTGATCATTTGATCGAATGCTTTTCATATGGTATTCAAGTTCCCAATACTGACTTCAAATTTTTTTTTTCAACTGGCTATGCCCACTTTCAACTCGATTTGTGCTAGAGCTACCAAAGTGCATGTACTTATCAATCCATGTAGACACGAAATATTTCTTGTATGGCTCAAACCACGATATGGTGACATAACCCAATGCATCAGAATATTCTGCTGAAAATTCAGCAACTAACATGTTAAAAGTAGTATTGAATTCATTCTCGTTTGATGCATCATTCAAACCCTGCCATGCATACATAAACCGCTCAAACTCTTTCCCCTTTCTAAATTTTTTTTTGCAATTAACCAATATATTCCTATTTATGTATACTCACACAAAATATTATTGGAACTTGAAAATACGATTTTAACTGCATTCATTAAAACAAACTCTCTATCAGTTACCAACACAACATATTCTACATTAAGATCAAATATTGATTTGAAACATTTCAATGCCCAACAATAACTTTCTTCGGTTTCATCTGAAATAAAAGGTGAAACGAGAAAAAAGGGACTGGTGGGTTGATGTTACTCCAACAATGCATAACAATGACATGCAATGCCTGTTAGTCTTATATGTGCAATCTGTTGGATCTTGAGGCGCCCTTAGGGGGGGGGGGTGAATAAGGGTTTTAAAAACTCTAAACTTTAATAGAAAACTTTTGATATTTTGATCGAAATAAGTTAAATCAAAAGTAAAGAGATAATGAAATTAGAAATGAAATCAATTTTATTAAACAAGAAAATTCATAATTATCATTTATAAAATTGATTTCAAAATCTGATTTCAATGACGCTAGAAATCGAAGCGAATAATATGAAAACCCTTTTTGTTTTCTACACCGACTCGTATCCCCACGAACCGGTTGGCTTTAGCCGATCTCTCCCCAGATACGGCCTCAAACCGCTCTAGCTAATCTATCACCAGAAAGGCCTCGAGCACCCTCTAGATCTACTCCCTAGACCCAGTCGCCAACACGAGGCGAATTACTCCATAAGTCCAACCTAGACCTAGTCGCCGTGTGGCGAATTCACGAACCGATTACAAAGATGAAATAAATGACAAATACAAAATACAAATATAAAACTCCCTATGAGGTAATCTGAAGGAGACGCTGAAGAATCGCTGAAGATCGTTGAAGTCCAAGTGTGCGTTCTTCGCGTTGAGTTAGCATGTTGATCCAAGCCTCCTTTGATTCCTCCTTTTGAAATATGAGTGGGAGATGTGTTTCTCTGGAAATACGGCCCTCACAAAGTTTCTGAAGTGCTGGAATAGGGCTCTTGGCAATCAGTTTTCAGAGACGTCGAAATCATCCAATTTATAGACTTTGAGCTAACGCCGACATTAAGTGCTAACGCCGGGCGTTGACCATGTATAGTAACATATTGATGGCTCGGATCTTCAAAAGAGGAAGGAGATTCTGCACTTTACGAATTGTTTTATTTTAGGCAATATCAACGTGGGCGTTAAGGCTAACGCGAGGCGTTGGGCAAATCATTCCTAAAGTTCCTCCTACAATCCCAGTTGCTTTCTCCTTTCCAAATTCGTCGACCGGATATCGCCCAACGTTAAGACTAACGACTGGCGTTAGGTTTCTTTCTTTAATCAGCTGGCACGCAATTTCGTTGAACAGCATCTTCGTCGAACCCATTTCATCGAACGAGCTTCTTCTTTCGTCGAGCACAATTTCGTCGAACACCAGATCGTCGAACGCAGTTTCCATTTCGTCGAACGCAGCTTCCGTTCTCAGCGGTTTCATTTCGTCGATCGCCAGTTCGTCGAACGCAGTTTTCAGTTCGTCGAACGCAGCTTTCATTTCGTCGAACGCAGCTTCCGTTCTCAGCGGTTTCATTTCGTCGATCGCCAGTTCGTCGAACGCAGCTTTCTGTTCGTCGAACGCAGTTTCATTTCTTCGAACGCAGCTTCCGTACTCAGTGGTTTCATTTCGTCGATCGCCAGTTCGTCGAACGCAGCTTTCATTTCGTCGAACGCAGCTTTCATTTAGCGCTAACGCCCAGCGTTAAGCTTAACGCCTGGCGTTAAACAGCTTTCAATCCTTCAGCTTGTGGTTAGTGCTAGACCATTGTTTCAGCAACCTGGTGTCATAACTGTCCAAACCTGCATGCTAAAAACAAAATGGCAACAAGATCAAATACAAGTAGGACTTATCAGGAGGGTGAGTAGTGCTTGGTGGAGTTATCTTTGGCTTTTTATTTCAGATTTTTATTTTGGGCCAAAGGTCTCTGAATTCACTTGTTGTTGCAAACATTTATATTATTGAAATAACACTTCTATATTGTGCATGAAATTTATTTTTGAAAGACGATGTAGGTAATTTAGACATACAACTTAATATATTAAAACTATTACACTACACAATCATGCAAGACTAAGATTATGAACAAATGTAGATTACCAAAATTAGTGAGTGTATGAATCATTAATTAACATAAAGCATTACTCATGCTTAGAGGCATGCTAGGCAATCATACACAATTATCTATAGACTATTTCATTGCACATAATCAGATTAAGGTCAAGGCATGACAAAAACAATGTTTAGAAAATTTGAAATTAAAATTAGACATTTAAGAGAATCTTAATGTGTGTCTAATCAATTTTGACCAATTGAAACAAAATGACTAAAATGTATGCTCTTGTGAAGACATATAGTCAAACCATAATTTTGTAAGGAGTTAAAGCAAAAACAAATAACAAAAACATATTTTTGATCATTTTAAACTATTTGATTTTTTTTTGTATTTTGGAGGAAAACAGCAAAATTAATAATAAAATAATTTGAAATCAGGCACAATAAACTGAGAAAAATCATTAGAAAAATACCAGAAAGATACTAGTGAAAGCAGAATTTTCCTCTGGAGAAAAAGGCTAACGCCTGTCGTTAAGTAGTTAACGCCGAAACAGTACTCGATTTTTGAGAATTTTTTGAAAAATTTTCTTTTGGTCTTCTAATGCATACAATCCTACGCCCTCGCTATTGTGAGACACATAATGTGGGTGAACGATCATGGACATCCTAAGCATTTTGTACTATGGAAACAATTTAAAGTCACATAGTTATTTTATCTTTCAATTTTTCTACTTTAAGATGGATTCATTATGGCATTATTGATAACTAGCATGAATGATAATATTTATTAGTTGATAATGCTAGTATGATGAGTTCATATTATCCCATAAGAATATTGCATGTCTTTTATATCGATAAAAATTCAATTTGAAGACCTAGAATTAAGTGATGATATGATTTGATGTTACTGATATCAATGTGATTCTAATGTCTAGATATAGTAAAGTACATGCAATTACAATACATAATTTATTCGTATAATTATCATGATCACCAATTTTATGAAAGAACCAAAAAGATCTTTTGTCGCTGTGTGTAATATTTGAATTAAAAAAATCTTTTGATATTACATAATATAATTATGATCATTAATTTTATCACATAGAGATTTTGATACTCATAATTAATTATTGTTGTTGAAACCTGCAACAAGTCTCTTGAGTTCGGACCCACTGGGGGTGTAGCCGATGCTTACTTCTCCCTCACTAGACTCTCTTGACGGTGGATGTGAGAATATGAATAGACCCAAGGCTGAAGCGAGGAGGTCCCGCCACACACCCGGAAGATCTTAGAGAGCTTCCCCTCCCAAACCAGAGCTCAACCGGGCACCTTGGAGGGCACTAGCAGCCGACCAAAAACTAGCCTGGAGGAGAGGATTCTCTAAAATCGGATCTCCTCCAAGGTGCCCTTAAGGGTCTATTTATAGATTTTTCTAGGCTGGTCTGCAAATAACATGAATCCGCCTTTTAATTTTACTAACAGCACCCCAAATTGGTCTGCTAACAGCCTAACTCCGCTGTTCCGAAGGGCTATTTGCAGCCCACCAGGGGTATTAGGGTCATTTCCCCCTCAAATCACCCTGGGCGAGTGGTCCGTGAGGGCACCACTCGCCGGGCACCTGCCTAGCTGGGCGAGTGCCCACGCTTCCGGGCGAATGGTCCGTGAGTGCACCACTCACCTAGCTCCTTCTCTTCTGCACCTTACCCCCACCAAACCGGGGGTACTTCCTTCTCCTAGCCGGGGCGAATGATCGGGCTGACCCAGGTCTCGCCATTTGACTTGAGGGGCCCACTCGGCGAATACGGGTTGTACACAATCCCCGCTCTTTGCGAGTGGTTACTACGCTCGAAAAGAACAGTCCAACCCTGTATTCGGTGAGTGCTTGCTGACTGGACTTCACAAGATTCTGTGGGTCCCACCGTTGTCCTATATATATATCTTCATGTCAGAACTTCCTGGAGCGTTGACAACCTTCGATTCGGAGCTTCTTCCCTCTCTTAGTCTTGCACCGACATCAATGTCTTCTCACAAGCCTTCCGCGAGACCCCTCTCGCGGGAGATGATCGAGCGTCTGGCCGCGGCCCAAGCTGTAACTGCCCCCAAGGCAGCCAAATTTGCTCCCTGGCTTTTGTCTAAGCGGGATCCGAGTGCCCCCTACGTCTCGCGTCGAGCCAAGGCGATTCGACTGAATCGTCAGAGAGGCGAGAGTGCCTCGGAATCTCCTGCGGATACTCCACCGGCGAACACTCCGCCGGCGGATACTCTTCTGGCGAGGAATCCTCCGGACCCCGGGACGCAGGTATGAGGATTCTTCTCGTCCCTCTGTTTAGTTCCTCCCCTTATCTTGCCTCTGCTCTGACCATTCGCAGGGGATTTCGATGCCCGAGACCGGCCACGTGGCCGTCTCGAGCAGTGTCGCGATGCCACCTCCCCCGGACGAGAGGCCTCCAGATCTGGACCTTGCTCCTCCACCTCCTCTGGGCGAGACCTCATTGCAGTCTGGTAAGTTGTAAGCCCTTTTAGATTCACCCTTCATGCTGCTCGCTACTGACCACTATTTTTTGTAGCCCTCGACCCCAACCTTTCGCTGCGGAACTCTATTCCTCCGAGTTCCCCTATTCGACCGAACCCCTCCGTGCTTGCGGATGAGCCGAGGGTGTCCCCCCAGAAGGGATCCGGTCAGCAGGGCCGCGCGGATGATCCTGCGGATGCTCCAGCTCCTACCTCACAACCCTACCGTCCTGGAAAGGGAAAGGTCCTACCTCCCGCCGGGCTGTTTGGAACGCACCCCCATTCGTCTCGTCCTTCAGGTCACCAGGACCCCACCCCAGGTCAGTTCACTCACCCGCCCCTATCGTGCTCGCATATTTTACCACTACTGACCTAGTTGTGATTTCGCAGGCTATCGGGAAGCCTCCCCCTTTGACTCCTACTACGAGGGGGGAGAGGGGATGCTCTCGCCTCTCCCTTCCCCTGGGGATCTCGCTGACTTTCTGGGCGACTCCTCGGATCACGCGACCCTGAAGGATCGGATCTCGGAGGTCTTGGGGAAGCTCATCCACATCCAGCGAAATGTTGCCGGCCAGGTGGACGACGTGCGGCTGAGAGTCGCGCGTGAGTTAAAGGACCTCCAGCGGGACTACTCGCGCATTCTCACGACGGTGGAGCGCCTGGGGGGTAAAGGAGGGGAGTTGTCTCCCGAAAGACACGCCGCGCGAGCCCGGGACCAACTCCAACTGGCTTCCCATGAGATCACCAACATGCTCGCATATTTTCGTCCGCGAATGCCCCTGGAAGCTGGGTCGCGAAAGCGAGGTCGGTGGGTCTGGGAGGAGTATTGAGCCAGTCTTCATTCGCCCTTCTTGTAGTTTTTCTGCTTTCTGTAGCGCGGATGCTGAACTCTTATTTCTGTTTGTAATAATCTTATGTCCTGTGTTTTGCGAATGCTCTATTCTTTGTCATTTATTTCCTATATCTTGCTTGGGTATTGCCGAATGTTTTACTATTGCGGAATGCTTTCTTAACCTCTTTCGCGTAGTCGATGAGCGAATAGCCGCAGGGCACTTGTCATTACTGGGCGAGAGGGGTCGGCCCGGGTTCCGAGGCGTCGGGAAGGCGCGACTGCTATCTGCACACCCGTTACCTCGAAAGCCCAAACGCCGTTTAGCCCTTCTATAAATAGGCCTTTCAACCACCGTATCAAATACCTTACCATCCGCTCCTTCTCTTTCCTCGCGCTTCTCTCTTCTCTGCTGCTTTCTTATCCTTCGTCATTCGCGTCATGAGTGGTGATGCGGAAGGCAGAGCCAGGTGCGCCAGCGCATTCGTCAACCACACCTTCGATTCATGCGACCTCTCCGACGAGGCTTACCTGACTGCGGTCGCGGATTACATCCCGCCTGGGTTCGAGGCGCGAAAGCCCATGCCGGACGAGCGCCTAAACTCCATCTCGCCCTGTGCTCTCGCGATCCCGCTAGAGCACTTCGAGGTGGGGTTTCGCCTTCCCATCTGGCCGGAACTCCGCCAGACCTTCAGATATTATGGAGTCGTGCCCGGCCAGCTCAACCCCAACTCCATCGCCATGCTGGTCGGGTACGCGAGCTATCTGCGAGAAGAGGGGATCGAGTTCTCGCTCCCCGTCTTCCGCAAGCTCTACACCTTTCGCTGCACCAACGACATCTCATTCTTCTCGGGTCTGAACCCGCTCAAGCATTACGGGCTCCCGAATAAGAACCACGACTGGGTTCAGCGCTTCCTCTTCGTCAGCGGGAACCTGGGAAATACACTTCTCGCCCCAGTGCAGGAGGAGGAGTCAACCTTCCGCCCCCGACCCTAGGGGGGCACGAGGCCAAACTCCACCAATACATCTTGGAGCACGGGATGGACCTCGTCTATCTCCGGCGAAACGTCAACTCGCTCCCGCTCATTCCGCAGGGCGAGGGTAAGTTTTTGGGACTTCGTTCGTTTCGATCTTGTGACTCTTATACCATTCGCTAAATCGTTCGCAATATTACGCAGGCGTGCGTAGCTTCCCCCTGCATCCGCCGCGTCCCGCTGGGGCTTCCGTGTCCTTCGCACAGGCTGCAGCGGATGCCTGTCGGGAGGAACCCTCCTCCTCCAAGCCTAGCGGAAAGAAGCGGAAACCTGGGGCGCTGACCTCCTCTTCTTCCAAGAAATCAAAGAATACTCCCTCCGCCAAGGGGAAGGGGGTTTTGGACGAGACCCCAGGGGTGAGTGCTCAGACTCAGACCCCGGGAGTGGGTGCGCCAGGCGAGACCACCCTTCGCGCGGGATCGTCATTGCCGCCGCCTCCATTGCCTAGGGACCACCGGAACTTCCCCAGCGGCGAGAAGTACGTGGACCCCTCAGGGGCCCCCCTGGTAAAGTGGGACAGGAATGCCAACAGGGTCTCGCTCTCCACCCTTCACCCATCGTGGATAGAGAGCGACCTCGCCAGTGGTGAGGCCTATGCCATCGCGTATGCCCTCTACGGCCGGGAGGATGCTGAAGTCTATGATGCCGAGACGACTCAGGTCCTCGCCCATGAGACCGCCAGGGCCATGCTGCGGGCGCTCGAGCTCGCGCATATGTCTTCGCGCCGGAGCGTCAAACTGGCGCGGAGCTTGGCGGAGGTTGAGCAGTCCAGGACCGTTGTTTCTGCCGAGGCGCAGGAACTCAGGACGAAGCTGGCAGCTGCGGAAACCCTCCTCGCCAGCCGCCCCGTTGCGGAGGTATATATTTTCTCCCTCCCCGCGAGTGACCTGTTGCCGATTGATGTATTTTCTTCTTACCACCTTTATTATTATTCTTAGGACACCACAGTTGCCGAGATGCTTCGTGCTCGGGTGGCTGGCCTTGAAGACGAAGTCCGGATGGCCAAGGCCGAGGCCCAGCGGTCGCGAGAAGCCGAGGTCTCGGCACTCGCCTTGGGGAGCGGGGGGCACTTCTACCCCCACCACGAGCTGGAGCAATTGATGCAGGAGAACGCCCAGAGCGCCGTGAAGCATGCGCTGCAGGTGTTGCGGCAGGCTGGGTACCTGAAGGAAGAGGCCGAATGCCTCTCTGCCCGACAGGTCGTCCCCGAGCTCTTCATCCCGATCCCCTTCCCGGAAGATGAGGATGGCGAGCCGCGAGAAGACGCCCTCCTACCGGATTCAGGCGAGAGCGACAGATCTTCTGGCGAGAAGCCTGCCGACCCCTGAGATGGACCCTGTGTTTTTTGCCGTCTTTTACTTAAAATCTTTTGAATGTAATCATGAACGGGGCGAGTGCTCTTGAAAAATATGTATATTGTTCACGCTTTTTGTGCTCTCCATTTTTGTGTTATCTCCACTTTTTTCTCATTTGCTGTTATGTCTTGCTAGGCTCGCTAGAACGTTAATTCTTTCTCATTCGCCGCTATATCTCGCTAGGCTCATTAGGACATTTAAACTATAGTGCGACTGTCCCGGCCACCTAACGAATGCTCAAGGGTGACCTGGGCGTGTCGCCCCCCCTTCGCTTCCCGCTGCCTGCCCCACTCGCACTTTCTTACCATTCGCCCAAACCGGGGTTTCGCTTAGGTAGTCATGAAAGTGAAGTGAGGTCATCTCTCCTGTGCGTGGTCAATGCGAGTGCTCTTGAGGTCACCCTTTGAGAATTTTGAACCTGACACCGAGTGAGCCTTCGGACCTGCCAGCTAGATGAGAGCCTAGACAGCGGGTCTGCTCGGGGCCTTCTTTTCTTTCACATAGAACCTGCCTCCGAGTGAGCCTTCGGACCTGCCAGCTAGATGAGAGCCTGGGCAGTGGGTCTGCTCGGGGCCACTTTCTCAACACCTTGGAACCTGCCACCGAGTGAGCCTTCGGACCTGCCAGCTAGATGAGAGCCTGGACAGCGGGTTTGCTCGGGGCCTTCTTTTCTTTAACGTAGAACCTGCCTCCGAGTGAGCCTTCGGACCTGCCAGCTAGATGAGAGCCTGGACAGCGGGTCTGCTCGGGGCCACTTTCTCAACACCTTGGAACCTGCCACCGAGTGAGCCTTCGGACCTGTCAGCTAGATGAGAGCCTGGACAGCGGGTCTGCTCGGGGCCTTCCTTTCCTTCTCATAGAACCTGCCTCCGAGTGAGCCTTCGGACCTGCCAGCTCGATGAGAGCCTGGACAGCGGGTCTGCTCGGGGCCTCTTTCTCGTCACCTTGGAACCTGCCACCGAGTGAGCCTTCGGACCTGCCAGCTAGATGAGAGCCTGGACAGCGGGTCTGCTCGGGGCCTTCCTTTCCTTCTCATAGAACCTGCCTCCGAGTGAGCCTTCGGACCTGCCAGCTCGATGAGAGCCTGGACAGCGGGTCTGCTCGGGGCCTCTTTCTCGTCACCTTGGAACCTGCCACCGAGTGAGCCTTCGGACCTGCCAGCTAGATGAGAGCCTGGACAGCGGGTCTGCTCGGGGCCATTTTTGGAGCTTTCGGAGTTTTTCCTACAAGCTGCAGTATCAATCTCAAACACATATGTTAAACAAAATATTCTCATTTCAAAACATTTTCATTACATAGTTTCAGAGATAGAAACGTTTAAGATCGTCACCACTCCAGGTGTGGCTGAGAGGTTGGCCCTCCACATTCTGAAGGCGATACCCCCCAGACCTTAGTGCCTCTTCCACGACATAGGGGCCTTCCCAGTTGGGGTTAAGTTTTCCCACCGCTGCGGATCTTCCGGCCTCGTCGACCTTCTTGAGCACCAGATCTCCCTTCTCGAACTGCTTGACCCTGACGTGCTTATCGAAATATTTGGCCATCCGTCGCTTGACCTCTTCTTGGCGAATGGATGCCAGGTCCCGAGCTTCTTCGATGAGGTCGAGGGAGAGCCGCAACTCCACCTCGTTTTCGGCCCTCCAACCTTCCTATCTGCTTGCGGCGGCCTTTACCTGTGGTGTCATAACTTCGAACTCTATGGGGATGACGGCCTCGCAGCCGTGAGAGAGCTTGAAAGGGGTCTCTCCTGTGGCGGTGTTGGGGGTAGTTCTTAGGGCCCACAAGACCGATGGAAGTTGTTCCACCCAATTGCCCTTCAGATTTTCCACCTTCTTCTTGAACAGGTTCACGATGACCTTGTTTGCCGCCTCCACCTGCCCGTTGCTCCTGGGATGGTGAACGGATGCAAACCTGAGGTCTATCCCTAGCTGGCCACAGAAGCTGATGAATTCCTCGCTTGCGAACTGCGGACCATTATCCGTGACTATGGCCTGTGGAAGCCCATGTCGACAAATGATCTCCCCCCATACGAAGTTGCGGATTACCTGGGAGGTGACCTTAGCCAACGCCTTGACCTCCAACCATTTTGAGAAGTAGTCAATCAATACTAGGAGAAACCTCCTCTGCCCACTAGCCTGGGGGAAGGGTCCTACCAGATCCATTCCCCATATGGCGAATGGCCAGGGCGCCGTGATACTCTTTAGCCTCTGAGCTGGCACGAGCTGAAGCGGGGCGAACATTTGGCACTTCTGGCACCTCTTGGCGAAGGCTGCCGCATCTTTACTTAGGGTTGGCCAGAAGTACCCCTGCCTCACTATTCTTGCCTTCTTGCCTCCAACATCCTGCTCCCCGAGTGGCTGCCGCACTCGCCGGAGTGGACTTCTTCCAAGATCTTTGGGACCTCCTCCTCTGAAACGCATTGGGCCAGGAGGCCCGAGAGGGTCTTCCGATACAAGTCCCCCTCGTGGAGAACGTAGTAGGAGGACTTATATCGGAAGCGCCTCTGGTCCGGGACCTCCTCTGGAAACTTTCCTATTGCAAGGAAGGTGACGAAGGGATCCTTCCAGGAGGGCCGTTGCTCTACTTCCATGAGTTCTCCCTCTTCAATCGAAGGGCGAAATAGATCCGTCAGGGTTCCCCCGGCCCGAGGACCGGATTTGGCCAACCGATCCGCCGGGGTGCTCTCCTCCCGCGGGACGTGCTGGATGGAGAAAGTTTTGAACGTTCCCACGAGACCTCTCACTTTGGCCAAGTACCTTATGAGCGCAGGCTCCCTCGTCTCGAACTCTCCCTTGATCTGAGAGGCTATTACCATTGAGTCGGTGAGGACCTCCACGTCATGGACACCGAGCTCCTGGGCCAACCGTAGACCGGCGATCACCGCCTCATACTCCGCCTGGTTGTTGGTGATTGGGAAGTGTATCACTAGTGTCTGCTCGATCTTTACCCCTTGGGGACTCTCCAGCACCACCCCTCCTCCGAGTGAATTCTTGCCCGAAGCCCCATCCACTAGCAGCTTCCACGGAATGTGACGAGGGGCTCCATCTTCCTTCATCTCGGCCACATAATCTGCCATGAAATCAGCCACCACCTGCGCCTTCATGGATAATCGAGGGACGAAGGTAATGTTGAATTCACTTAGCTCTATCGACCATTTTGCGAGCCTTCCCGAGTGTTCCACTCCTTCGAAGATCTGGCGGAGAGGGTGGTCCGTCACCACTTGAATTGAATGGGCCTGGAAGTATGACCTGAGCTTCCTTGCTGCGACGACCAGAGCAAAGGCCAACTTCTCCAAAATCGGGTATCTGAGCTCTGCTTCCCTCAGGACCCTGCTCACGTAGTAGACGGGCAGCTACTTCTTGCCTTCCTCCCGAACCAGGACGGAGCTTACGGCCTCTGTCCCGACCCAGAGATATAAATATAGATCCTCCCCCTCTTTGGGACCTTGGAGCAGTGGAGCCTTGGTGAGTTGGCTTTTCAAGGCCTGGAAGGCCTCCTCGCATTCTTTTGTCTATTCAAACTTCTGGTTACCCCGTAATGTTTTGAAAAAGGGGGAGCATTTCTCCCCGGCTCGGGAGAGAAACCTGCTCAGCCCCGCGAGCCTTCCGGTCAAGCGCTGAACTTCCTTGGTGTTCCGCGGCGACCCCAGCTCCATTATGGCCTTCACCTTGTCCGGGTTAGGCTCTACCCCCCAAGGGGTGAGAAAATGCCCCAGGAATTTCCCCTTACTGGCCCCGAACACACACTTCAGGGGGTTCAGGCGCATCTTGTACTTGCGTAGGGTGGCGAAGGTCTCCTCGAGGTCCTGAATGCGAGAGTTCACGCACTTGCTCTTCACCATAAGGTCATCCACGTAGACCTCCAGGTTCCTTCCCCTTTGCTCCCTAAATACCCGGTCCATCATCTTCTGGTAGGTTGCTCCTGCATTTTTCAGCCCGAAGGGCATCATCTTATAGCAGTAGCATCCCTCCCTGGTGATGAACGAGACGTCTTTGACGTCTGGGGGGTGCATCCTGATCTGGTGATAACCTGAAAAAGCATCCAAAAAACTCATCACAGAAAAACCGACGGCTGAGTCAACCAGCGCGTCGATCCGAGGCAAGGGATAGCAATCCTTAGGGCAGGCCTCATTTAATAATGAAAAATCCACACACATGCGCCAGCGGCCATCGGCCTTTTTTACCATTACGACGTTGGAGACCCAGCCTGGGTACTGGATCTCCGATACAAAACCTGCTTCGAGGAGTTTTGCCACCTCCTCGCGGATGGGTCCTTCGAGCTTGTTGGCGAAGGTCCTTCTCTTCTGCCGGATGGGACGGGCTTCCGGATCGAGGTTGAGACGATGGCAAGCCACGTCCGCCTCGATGCCTGGCATATCAGCTGCGCTCCAGGCGAAGACATCCACGTTCTTCTGGATGCACTCCAGCATCTTCACCCTGTCCTCCGGGCCGAGGCCCCCGCTGATCCGCACCTCTTTCACCCTCCCCTCCTGGGTGAGAACCTCCATCTCCACCTCTTCTGCCGCCTCGAGCCGGGCTGGCTCTTCCCACTGGCCCTTTGCTTTTCGCCCTTCTATCCGGGCCTCTTCCTCTGCGACTCCTTCCGCCTCTGCCGGCACGACCTCCTGCTCCTCACGAGCGACCTCCATCAGCTCGACCTCCTGCTCATCGCGAGCGACCTCCATATTCTCTTCTCGGGCATTGCCCTCTCCCCCTACTTCTCTCTTCTCCACTTCTTCTCCTGGCCCCTCCGGCCTCGCCATCTCCTCATCCATCTTCTTAGCATCCGCCATCCAAGAGATGGTGTTGACGGCAGTCACATAGCACTGCCTCGCCACCTTAGCATCTCCTCGGACGCGGACCTGGACTCCTCCACTATGGAGCTTTAAGCACTGATGGTACGATTAGGGCACGCACCGGAAGGCGCTGATGAGGGGGCGTCTGAAAATGGCGTTATAGCTGCTCGGAGCGTCCACAATGACGAACCGACAGTTTCTTGGGACCCCTCCTAGCGTCACCTGGAGACCGACACCTCCCTCGACCTCCTTCCGCTCTCCTGAGAAACCGAATAGCGGTCCGTCGGAGGCCTGCACCCTCTTCTTTTCCACCTCCATTGCATCGAAGGCCTTCTTGAAGATCACGTTCACTGAGCTCCCGTTATCCACCAGGATCCGGGAGACCGTGAAATTTTCAATTGCCGTCTGAATCACCAGAGCGTCGCAGAACGGATCCTCATAATCTGGCATGTCTTCCGAGGAGAAGGTGGGCTTCTCCGAGAGGGGTGGGGTCTGGGAAGTCGACGCGACGTCCCTTCGGAACATTGCCTGGAAGCTCCTCTTGCGAGAGGCCTCTATCCCGACCCCTCCATGAATCACCCCGATTCCCCCCTGGTTCCTGTATCTGCCCTGTCCTCGCATCGGTCTTCTTCCGCCTCCGGGAGCATTTCCTCGATCCTGGCCTGCTGCCGCCGTGGCTGACCTCTCTCTCTCATCTCCAAGAATTCCGGGCAGGTGGCGGTCGCGTGACCTTCTTCCTGATGAAAGTCACAATAAGGCAACGCCACCCTGCCCCCTCCCCCTGCTCTTCCTCTTCCTCCTCTTGCTCCTCTGCCTCCTCTTCCCCGGCCTACTGCCATAGCTTGCTCCCTTGGGGGGTGAGGGGGTCTGGGACCCTGCCTCCACCCCGGATTCATTCCTCCCGCTTCTCTTCCTTGGTACCCCTCTTCCTGACCTCTCGCCGCTCCTTCCTGGTGCCTCCAGCCCAACCTGTTGTTGGGATCCTGATTCCTCCAATTCCGAGGCGGTCTTTCGAACCCGTGACCCCTGGGTTCATCTCGCCTTCTTCCTTCTTGCTGCCTCACCTCGGGCTCGCTCATTTTTGCCAACCTCCTGTAGAACTCTGGGTTGGCCGCCTCCCCTTCAATCTCTTCCGCTGCTCGCTCCATCAATTCTTCAAAGGATGAAGGAGGTCTTCTTTTCAGGTCCATCTTGAAGAACCCGTCTCGCAACCCTACGATGAACGCCATCTGGAGGGCGAATCCCGACACCTCCTCACGAGGTGTATCTCCTCCTGGAACCTATCCACGTAATGTCCCAGGGACTCTCCCTCCCTCTGCCTGATCTTGAAGAGAGCCTTCGCATCCTTCTTCCTCTTTTTTGACGTCGAGAAGCGCAGCCGAAAGCCTCGGCGCAGGTCATCAAACGTGTAGATGGAACCCGCGGAAAGCTGGTGGAACCAGTCCCTTGCTTTCTCCTTCAGGGTGGTTGCGAAGAGTCGGCATTGAAAAGCATCCGACATGGGAAGGATTGAGGTCATGTCCTCAAACCACTGCAGGTGCACGACTGGATCCTCCTTGCCGGTGTAGTAGGACATCTCCGGCCCACGAAACCCCTCTGGCACTGGGGCCGAGAGGATCATCTCGCAAAAGGGGCTCCCTTCCCCTGAACAGCTGCCGCCCCGGGAGATCTCGCGCACTTCCTTCTGCTGGCACCTCCTTCCCCGGCCGCTGCCCTGGTGCGTTCTCGCCGATCTGCAGGGGTGGAACCACGGGGATTGCCGGGGTCTCGCACTCGCTCCTTGCTGCGAGAACTGTCTGCAGGACTTCTCGCTTGAACTTCTCAAACATCTCCAACCACTCCCCTGTCGTGGGTGGCTGCGAGTGACCTGAGTCAGAACCATTCCCGCCATCTCCTGTCATCGAACCTAATTCAAGATTTTCCTTCACCGGCTACGGTCCACGCTCACCGCACCAAAAATGTTGAAACCTGCAACAAGTCTCTTGAGTTCGGACCCACTGGGGGTGTAGCCGATGCTTACTTCTCCCTCACTAGACTCTCTTGACGGTGGATGTGAGAATATGAATAGACCCAAGGCTGAAGCGAGGAGGTCCCGCCACACACCCGGAAGATCTTAGAGAGCTTCCCCTCCCAAACCAGAGCTCAACCGGGCACCTTGGAGGGCACTAGCAGCCGACCAAAAACTAGCCTGGAGGAGAGGATTCTCTAAAATCGGATCTCCTCCAAGGTGCCCTTAAGGGTCTATTTATAGATTTTTCTAGGCTGGCCTGCAAATAACATGAATCCGCCTTTTAATTTTACTAACAGCACCCCAAATTGGTCTGCTAACAGCCTAACTCCGCTGTTCCGAAGGGCTATTTGCAGCCCACCAGGGGTATTAGGGTCATTTCCCCCTCAAATCACCCTGGGCGAGTGGTCCGTGAGGGCACCACTCGCCGGGCACCCGCCTAGCTGGGCGAGTGCCCACGCTTCCGGGCGAATGGTCCGTGAGAGCACCACTCACCTAGCTCCTTCTCTTCTGCACCTTACCCCCACCAAACCGGGGGTACTTTCTTCTCCTAGCCGGGGTGAATGATCGGGCTGACCCAGGTCTCGCCATTTGGCTTGAGGGGCCCACTCGGCGAATACGGGTTGTACAATTGTAAGTGAAATATATAAAACAATTCATATTCAACCTTTTCAAAATATGAAAGAGAAAGATTGCAAGGTGAATGATGAATATAATGAGAAACTGTTTTTTTTTGTTATTTTTGAAAGGTTTTATAAATTTTCTCTTTGGTTTTTGAATATTAAACAAATATATATATATATATATATATATAATTTTCTTGACTTTTAATTTTCATTATTCTGTTTTCCTTTAGCCTAACATGGTATATCTAGCATAGACATTGTTTTTTGTAATTTTGTATTTTAATAAAAAAAATTATAGGCAGAAATGCAAAAATGAGTAGTACATATAAAATAATATATTTTTATTGATTTTTCAGAATTTCAAAATTGCAGAAAATCGGATATTTGAGCTAGCGACAGCGTTAAGTCCTAGCGCCTGCGTTAGCTCACAGAGAGTGCTTATTTTAATCATATAACCTAGATTTTCTTCGATTTTGCTTCCGATTTCTCTTAATTATGTTTGTGCAATGTAAGACCTATCTAATGAAGTGATGAGACGAGAAGAAATCGCAAAAATTTGCGGAAGTTAAAATTTTAGTACATGAGTTTCATATTCATTAAAGCTCCATATTCATTAGACCTTAATTCTTGAGTTTTGCAGAACATATGCATGAGTGAAATGATCATAAATAAGTGAAATAATATTCATGCAATTTTTCAATTCCGATTTGACATGATTATGATTAAACATACTAAGGGTAATAAAAAATGACACAAATATATTAAATACCTTGCGCATTTTATAAATTTAGCCTAATACCCCTAAAATACCTTTTAAATACATTTTGACACTTATTTCATTTAGTCTTAATAATATCATATGACAAATTTAGTTTTTCAAAATTTATAAGACTTTTAGGAAATGGATCTAGAAGGATAAACATAAAAAGGATAAGTAGATCACTTGAAAAATGATATGACTTTTTATTCAACTTTAATCAATTTGATTTATTTATGAATTTTGATTTAATATGTGAAAGTCATATCACAAGTTATATAAAGTGATCATATCATGATGGTTCAACAAAAGGAAAAAATAAACAAAAAAAATAGGTTAGGCATATCATGAAGTAGATTGATGATATTTCATTTTTAGTTGATTTCTACTTCATGCAAATGATTGGATACTAATGAATGAGAGATTTAGGTATCCAAAGAGGACCGAGTGTGATGGTTCCTTTGGGTACCCAAATACATCGTGTTTGCTTTTGGGGAGATATGATTGAATGAGCTCTTTTGATTTGAGTTTGTGTTTCATCTTTAACTTTGGGTCTCCATTCAAATCTTGGTTTAATATTATTTTTATTTGTCAAATTTCCATGATGATTTTGCAAAACATTATTTATAGGAAATTTGTGAACATTTAATTTTATGTTGGGAGAAACATGATTTTGTAAATAATGGTGATTTTGACTTTGATTTACAAATACTTCGTGTTTCTTACTCTCATTATTTGTCTTAGTTAAACTATTCATATTCATATTCAACTTGTTTTTAGATATTTCTTGATATTGTGAATTTTTATTTATAAATTTCATAAGCAAGTTGATTTTTGTTTTTAATTCATCATTCTTAATTTTTAAATTATGTCCAGCTTTATTATAAGCGATTGTGCTATTTTTAAGAATGGAAACAATTGAATCAATATGATTTTGATAGTTATTTCTATATTCATCAAATGTTTCATCCATCTCTTTAATTTCAATTTTATAGTCTTTACACTTAGCACAATCATTTTCCAAAGATGAATTTTCTAAACATAATCTTTCATTTTATTCTTTTATAAAAAGAAGTTCCTTTTCAAGTTCCTTGCATTTTTCTTTTAGATCACTAAATTCTATACAAGGTGTAATGTTTTCAACTAAAGAGACTTGGGTAGAACTAGATAAATTAGAATTTGATTCTTCATTATTTTTTGCCTTTAAATTTTTATTTTCTAAGCGCAAATGTTTATTAGCATTTTTTAATTTCTTAATTTTGCGCTTTGTAGTTTGAAGCAATTGTAATGTAGAAATAGAAGTACAGAAAATGAGATTTGATTTCCTTACATTGCTTTCGGGAGAGGCACGATTTGAACATATAGTTTCTTTTACATCTTTTTGGCACTCCTCTTCCGAAGATAGTACTTCTTCTTCTCTTTCACTTCATGTGCACTTCATGGATCCGTCATGAGAGGAGCATTCTTGAAGACTTATGCAAGCTTGCATATTCTCCGGTTCTTGCGATTGTTCCATACTTGTAGAAGGAGAATCATAAGTTCTTTCAAAAAAATTCCAAATCTCATATGCGGTAGGTAAAGTATAAATAAGTTTGAAATTATTTTGGTCTAACGCACAAAATATACTATTCGTAGATTTTGCATTTAAAACAATTTCATTTCTAGTTAGTACGCTAGGTGGCTTTTCAATAATAATATTCCAAACTTTTTCATCTAAGGCCTTAAGAAAATTTTTCATTAATATTTTCCACCCTTTAAAATTTTTGCCTATAAATAAAGGTGGTGATTATACTTTTTCATTTATATTAAAATTTTCCCCACTAGTAGAAGCGAGATCATGATTAAGAGACGCCATTATTCCCGATTCTTAAGCCGATTTGGAATAACCTCGCTCTGATACCACTTTTTGGATCTTGAGGCGCCCTTAGAGGGGGGGGGGGTGAATAAGGGTTTTAAAAACTTTAAACTTTAATAAAAAAACTTTTGATATTTTGGTCGAAATAAGTTAAATCAAAAGTAAAGAGATAATGAAATTAGAAATGAAATCAATCTTATTAAACAAGAAAATACATGATTATCATTTATAAAATTGATTACAAAATCTGATTTCAATGACGCTAGAAATCGAAGCGAATAATATGAAAACCCTTTTTGTTTTTTATACCGACTCGTATCCCCACGAACCGGTTGGCTTTAGCCGATCTCTCCCCAGATACGGCCTCAAGCCGCTCTAGCCAATCTATCACCAGAAAGGCCTCGAGCACCCCCTATATCTACTCCCTAGACCCAGTCGCCAACACGAGGCGAATTACTCCCTAAGTCCAACCTAGACCTAGTCGCCGTGTGGCGAATTCACGAACCGATTACAAAGATGAAATAAAGGACAAATACAAAATACAAATATAAAACTCCCTATGAGGTAATCTGAAGGAGACGCCGAAGAATCGCTGAAGATCGTTGAAGTCCAAGCGTGCATTCTTCGCGTTGAGTTAGCATGTTGATCCAAGCCTCCTTTGATTCCTCCTTTTGAAATATGAGTGAGAGATGTGTTTCTCTGGAAATACGGCCCTCACAAAGTTTCTGAAGTGCTGGAATAGGGCTCTTGGCAATCAGTTTTCAGAGACGTCGAAATCATCCAATTTATAGACTTTGAGCTAACGCCGGCGTTAAGTGCTAACGTCGTGCGTTGACCATGTATAATAACATATTGATGGCTCGGATCTTCAGAAGAGGAAGACGATTCTGCACTTTAGGAATTGTTTTATTTTAGGCAATATCAACGCGGGCGTTGGACAAATCATTCATAAAGTTCATCCTGCAATCCCGGCTGCTTTCTCCTTGCCAAATTCGTCGATAGGATATCGCCCAGCATTAAGACTAACGACTGGCGTTGGGTTTCTTTCTTTAATCAGCTGGCACGCAATTTCGTCGAACAACATCTTCGTCAAACGCATTTCGTCGAACGGGCTTCTTCTTTCGTTGAGCACAATTTCGTCGAATGCCAGATCGTCGAACGCAGTTTCCATTTCGTCGAACGCAGCTTCCGTTCTCAGCGGTTTCATTTCGTCGATCGCCAGTTCGTCGAACGCAGCTTTCAGTTCGTTGAACGCAACTTTCATTTCGTCGAACGCAACTTCCGTTCTCAGCGGTTTCATTTCGTCGATCGCCAGTTCGTCGAACGCAACTTTCTGTTCGTCGAACGCAGCTTTCATTTTGTCGAACGCAGCTTCCGTTCTCAGCGGTTTCATTTCATCGATCGCCAGTTCGTCGAACGCAACTTTCATTTCGTCGAACGCAGCTTTCATTTAGCGCTAACGCCTAGCGTTAAGCTTAACGCCTGACGTTAAACAGCTTTCAATCCTTCAGCTTGTGGTTAGTGTCAGGCCATTGTTTCAGCAACCTTGTGTCATAATTGTCCAAATCTGCATGCTAAAAATACAATGACAACAAGATCAAATACAAGTAGGATTTGTTATTCTCAAATTAAAGGGATGCGGAAAACCATGTTCCAACACAATCCAACTGAAACATAGTATGAAACATATTACTGAGTTTGATGCAAACTGGGTGAGTAAAAAATAAACCGTGCAACCGGTCTGTACTTTCCACCACATTGTTGTAACTTACATATCCCTCCAAATTAATGCACTTGTATAGAAACTGTATCAGGGTACAACTATCTAGTTTTTTTTCTGCAAACAGACTCTTTCGTTACAAATAGTTCTTATAGTAGTTGTATTAGTATAACTACTTTTCTCCACGAAGACTAAAATTTTGCGCGACTTTACTCCAGAAGCAAACATATTCTCGACTACCTTTACCTCTTCCTCAATCAAGCGACCTGCATATGCATGCGCTTCCAAATGAATCTACTCATGATTATGCTTCTCACATAGTACAATTACCTTTCACTCATCAACATTAATAGTTTTTTGGCCTTTAACGAAAAAAAGACAACCACATCTTTTACTATAAGATTTACAAATATTTTTTTCATGATCTTTATTGCGTTGATTGACTCGATAATGACCTCCTCTATCACAACCAAGGAGCACACGAGGTGTCAACTGACCCACTACCTTATCCGAACAACTGAATGTGACAACAAAACCTAAAGTATAGCTAACTTTTCGAGCCCACTCAATTAGGGATTCTCTTATCACAAAACCTTGATCAGTCTCAAAATGACAACCCACTTCAAATTCAATTTTCTTATCATCACTATTACAAATTACCATATCAGTATTTCCCTCCATACTGTAAAAATTCCACATATTTGTACAAATATAAATTACATATCAAACCGACATAATAATCGAAATGGCAAAAACAATCACTTAGCAAAATCACAACACAAATAAGTGATACCTTCGAAGGCGTGGGTAGTCAGAATGAAGATGTTAGATCAGTGGAAATATCGTTCAAATTGTCTCAGTATCTACCTTGCTCTGCGAATTACAAGAGGCGGATCGACCACAAATTAGTGGATCGGCCAGAAAATATTGCAAAAAAAAAAAACCAAATAGCTCATTCTCGATCTTACCTTGCTCTGTGAATGGGAAGATGATGCCGAAGATGAGAAAGGGAGGCGGAGGCGGCCGAAGATCGGCGTCGGATCCTGGTAGCCGAGGTCGGGCGAAGATTGCAAGGAGAGATGAATGTCAGAGTTGTAACAAGGAGGTGACGGCGGGCGAGTTACGACGAAGATGGACGAAGGTCGGCGATGAGCGGTGAACGTCGGTAGAGGCGACGAAACCCTAGGTTTCGAGGTTCGCGGACTAGAGGGGCGGAAAAAGTGATGTGCGCTCAAATGCATGCACTTAGTTGTTTTTGGGGAATAAATTGAGTTCTTAATTTAGGGTCTGTTTGGCGCGAAGGTTGGAGGAGCTGATTCGCAACCGCGGGTACCTACGCGCGGTTCAAATCCCGCGATTTTCCGCAGGGTTCAGCAGGGGCGCTGCAAACCGCGCCCGCCGTCCTCTGCGCCAAACAAAGAAAATCCAGCGCATGCGGATCAAAACAGCCGCGGTCCCAAACAGAACCTTAGTAAGATTTTATAGTGCACCCAGCCATTATCGATCTGCACTTTTAACAATTTTTTTTTTGTTCTCGTGGACTCCCTCGTTATTTCAGCCGCTAGCTTGTGGGTCCATTTCACATCCTCCCTCGATTTGATACCGACGACCCGCCCAAACCTGAGCCCGACGTTATCCCACTCATCCACTACTGTGTCCGCTCCGGCGAGATCCTCCTCAGCCGAAGGCTCTCGACCAGTTCGCCTTCTGTTTAGGCTCTCGGACATGTCTCAGGGAAGAACGTTGAGATCGCCACCAAGTTCGGGATTATATCGTCCGGCGGCGGGACGAACCCCTCCTGTGTCAGGGATGCCTGCCCTGGGAACTTGAAGAGGCTTGGAATGTAGTTCTTCTACCACACTCCAGTCGAGGATTTCTCCGTCTCTTTCCAGGTGGAATCATTTCCCAAAGTTAAATGTTCTATTAGCAAATCTGTAAGACATGTAAACCTATTCTTCTATCTACATTCTATAGCTGTTGAGAAGTTTAGTTAATGATGATGGCATAATCCCAATAAGTTTTTGTTTTTAATGGAGATAGTGGGGGATTTGTAGGGTTAATTGTTTTTCAAGTTCATCTAAGCACACAAGACATCATAAAATTCCCAATTAGTTGAACTGCCAGTAAAATAGAAACCTTTCATTTATTGATGAATGACCTTCTCATTATAATTGAAAGAATAATTATAGAGACAGGTGCAACAAACAAAAGATGAAATCACAGAAGGAAATCCAAAATAAGGAACAGAAACAAACAAATTTCCAGTCAGTATAAGGATTAGATTATCTACTTATAGCAAGCTTTACTAGTTACTTGAGTGAGGTTGTCTACTTATTACACAACTTGCTATATATAACAACTACAACAACAACAACACTCAAGCCTTTATCCCACCATAGTGGGGTCGGCTATATGGATCCTCTGTCGCCATTGCGCCCTATCTTTAAGCATAGTCTCATTAATGCCTAAGTACATCATGTCTTTCTTTATAGTTTCATTCCAAGTCTTTTTTGGTCTACCCCTCCCCCGTTTAACATGTCTAGTGACTAAACTCTCACAACGCCTAACAGGTGCCTCTAATGGTCTCCTATGTACATGTCCAAACCATCTTAAACGAGCTTCTCGCATCTTCTCTACAATTGGCGCCACTCCTATCTTATCCCTGATACATTCATTCCTAATTTTATCCAGTCTCGTGTGACCAAACATCCACCTAAGCATTCTCATCTCCGCGACTCCCATTTTTTGCTCGTGTACACCATTCACTGCCCAACACTCAGAACCGTAGAGCATTGCAGGCCTAATTGCAGTACGGTAAAACTTGCCTTTAAGTTTTAGTGGTACTTTACGATCACATAGGATCCCAGACGCGCCTCTCCACTTCAACCAACCTGCTTGGATTCTATGAATCACATCTTTATCTACACCTCCATCTTTTTGAATTATCGATCCCAGATATTTAAAGCACTCACTGCGGGAAATATCTTGGTCACCCAATTTAATGACGGAGTCATCTGACCTTCTTGCACTACTAAATTTAAGCTCTATATACTCTGTCTTTGTCCTGCTCAACCTAAAACCCTTCTTTTCTAAAGTGTCTCGCCAAGATTCCAGTTTCGCGTTTACACCCTCGCGCGTCTCATCGACCAAAACAATATCATCTGCAAATAATAAACACCAAGGTATTGCTTGCTGGATATGTCCGGTGAGCTCATATAAGATAAGGGTAAAGAGGTAAGGGCTTAAAGCTGACCCTTGATGTAAGCCAACAGCGATAGGGAATTCCTGTGTTAATCCTCCAGATGTCCTCACCCTGGTCACTGAATTTGTATACATATCTTTGATTACGTCAATGTATGATACATTTACACCTTTCTTTTCTAAGACTCTCCACAAGACCTCTCTTGGAACCCTATCATACGCCTTCTCCAGATCGATAAACAACATATGCAAATCTTTTTGTCTTTCCCGATAGTTGTCAATGAGTCTCCTCAAGAGATGTATAGCTTCCATGGTTGACCTCCCTGGCATGAATCCAAATTGATTCTCTGAGATGCTAGTCTCTCGTCTAACTCGTCTCTCTATTACTCGTTCCCATAGTTTCATAGTATGACTTATTAATTTAATTCCCCTGTAATTGACACAATTTTGTATATCTCCTTTGTTCTTATACAAAGGTACCAAAATACTTTCTCTCCATTGGTCTGACATCCTTTTTGTCTTCAGTATCTTATTGAAGAAACTTGTAAGCCATACAATTCCTTCCCTCCCTAAGCATTTCCATACTTCAATGGGTATATCGTCTGGTCCAACCGCCTTTCCATTTTTCATCTTCTTCAGAGCGTCATCTATCTCTGATGCTTGAATTTTACGATAAAAAGTTATGTCTCTATACTCCTCCGATTTACTTAACTCTTCCAAGTTCAGTTCATTATCTTTTCCTTCATTGTATAGTTGATAAAAGTATCTTTTCCATCGCTCCTTAATAGCCACATCATCCGTCAAAACCGTATCTGTTTCATCTTTTATGCATTTAATTTGGCTTAAATCTCTTGTCTTCCTCTCTCTAGCTCGAGCAATTTTATATATATCGCGCTCTCCATCTTTGGTATCTAGTCGTTTGTAAAATTCTTCATAAGCTTGACTTCTTGCTTTACTTACTGCATTTTTAGCTTCTTTCTTGGCGACTTTATACTTTGTCAAGTTTTCATCATTCCTACAAGCATATAATGTTTTGTAGCTGACCTTCTTGGCCCTCACTTTGTCTTGTACTTCCTTTTTCCACCACCAAGATTCTTTTTGTGGGGGCGCGCGACCTTTTGACTCTTCAAGTACGTTCTTTCCACTTATCCTTAAATGAGAAGACATAACTTCCCATGCGACACTAGGATCAACATAAGGATCATCAACTAGTCGTTCTATAACTGCTGCCTTGAAAGCAACCTGTTTTTCCTTCATCAAGTTCCACCACCGAATTTTTGGCAACACTTGTCTTTCTTTTAAAGTTACTATATTTAATTTGCACATCCAGCACCACTAGCCTATGTTGCGTTGTCAAATTTTCTCCTGGTATGACTTTGCAATCCTTACAAATCTTTTTATCCATTTTGCGAGTCATAAAATAGTCAATTTGTGACTTATTTTGTCCGCTCTTGAACGTAATTAAGTGTTCTTCCCTCTTTATGTAGAACGTATTTGTCACAATTAGCTCATGTGCTATGGCAAAGTCTAGAATGGTTCTTCCTTCTTCATTTCTTTCTCCATACCCAAATCCTCCATGAACATCTGTATAATTCGTATTTTGCTTCCCTACATGTCCATTTAAGTCTCCTCCAATGAAAATTTTCTCGTTTTGTGGGATTTCTCTTACCAAATCATCTAAGTCTTCCCAAAATTGTCCTTTAGTAGCTTCATTTAATCCTACTTGTGACGCATAAGCACTAATTACATTAATAGTTTCCTTTCCTACGATTAATTTAAGAGCTAAGATTCTATCACCTTTTCTATTTACCCCAACAACTCCATCCCTCCAAGTAGTATCTACAATAATACCTACTCCATTTCTTGTTTTATTTTTTCCTGTGTACCATAATTTAAAACCTGAATTATCTAGAAATTTAGCTTTCTCACCCACCCATTTAGTCTCTTGCAGACATAAAATATTTATCTTTCTCCTAATCATTGTATCCACTACTTCCATCACTTTTCCCATTAGCGTACCTATATTCCAACTTCCAAACCTAAGTCGATCACAAATCCTACGATCAACTTTTCTAGGACGCCTAATATGTGAGGGCTCTTGCATATTTGACACTACACCCAAGTCCTCTTGGAGGTGCAGCGGTCCTTGCCAAGACGCCGCATTCGGACCATACGACGAGGACTCTTGCCTATTTAACACTACACCCAAGTCCTGGAGATGTAGCGGTCCTTGCCAAGACGCCGCATTCGGACCATACGACGCGTTCCTTAGGGGGAACAACCTAGCTTTAGCATATTTGACACTACACCCAACCCTAAACCCTTGCTATATATAACAACTATTACAGTTAAATTGATGGTTACAGTTAGCTAATTAAAAAAAAGTTTATAGCTACTAACTTCCAAGTAAACTTATATTATTTACAGATGATTGACTACTATTAGCTTCATGATATACTCATTTTTTTAGTTCGTTTTGTTAGTGAATAATCTAGATTATGTAATCAATGCATTAATGAGTGCAGTCGAAGAGTAAGAGTCAGGGAAATATTAAAAAACATGATTAGCTGCAAATAATATCAAGGACTAACTTTAATGATATTTAAACAGGGTTAAGGCAATGAAATGCATTAGCTTCCTGCGATTCCTTCTTCCTTCTCATTGTGTTCTTCTATACCTACAAGCTACATAAAGATTTGTTAGCTTTAAGTTATCATAAGTGGTATCAGAGTCATCAGAGCTTTTGAATCTCCCCATCATATTTCACTCCTCTATTATTTATTCTCATCATATGGCATCCACAAGTTCCCAACAAACTTTCAATTATTTTCAAACATCTGCCCCAATATTCGATGGAGAATCATATGAGTATTGGAGTATTCAAATGAAGACTATCTTCATTTCATAAGGACTATGAGATCTAGTACAACAATGTTATACTCAGCTACGTGGCATCTCTAATTGAAGATTGGGAAGTTGCTGCAGCTTGGTAAGCTGTTGCATGCTGTAAAGGTATTTTCAGACAATCAGAAATTGGATGCCAAAACAATGTATATATTCAACAAGGAGCATGCATTGTCATCTTTCTCAGAATCTTAGAAACTTTAAAAGAAGTCTGTGAAATCACAAGTACTGGGTTCAGGGGCTCAAGCAATGTCATGTCAATCAAGTTTCAATCTTCTAGGAAAGAGTGACACTCTCCTTATGAAAGTAGGAGCAGGTGTACAAATGTTCAAGTGCACACAAATAATAACCAAATCATAAGTCTTGGAGATGCAATCAATGATAGACATGTAGTTCCTACGCATAGTGACAACCATTGAAGAATCAAAGGATTTATCCACACTCTCAATTATATAATTGATGGGATCGTTACAAGCCCACGAGAAATGATTAAAGGTATGAACAATCACTTGAAATTGCTTTTCAAACAAAAATAAGCACACACAGACATAAGGAAGAAGATAAGCATCAATAATATTTTAAGAAAGAAATATAACCAAAGTTCATGGAAGCAACATAATCGTGGCAGAGAAAGAGGAAAGTTTAATACCCTTGAAAATTCAACACCGTAGTCTTTTGTAACTTAAACCCAACACCACAGTCCTTTGTAATCCTTGCAAGAAGACACATCATGATATGCAAGATTGTTTTTTCTAATGCAAAAGATGTAGAAGACCAACACATTTCAACAATAACTGTTTGCATAAACAGAACGAAGATAAAAAAATAGGAAAAAGCCTATTTATCAAAAATAAATCAAATGAATAGGTATTTTATTCTCGTCTTAAAACTGAAGATAAATCTTTATCTACCTGGTATTTGGATAATGGTTTTTCAAATCACCTGTCTTGCAACAAAGATGCAGTCATCTATTTGGATGAGTCACAAAAATCCAAGGTCACACTTGGAGATGGGAAGATACAAAAAAATAAAGGGGAATTGCATCACTACTTTGAAGATAAAAATGGGCAAACAAAATATGTACATAATGTTCATTTTGTACTGTCTTGCACAAAAGGGAGGCTGTGGCCACCAACAACCCGCCAGTGGGTTGGAGAGGGGTTTGGGTGCTTGGGCTGTAGCCCGGTAGCGAGGCCAGTTGAGGCTAGATCGGTGGACGTTGTCCCGATCGGACGTCGGCTTCTGGGTCGTTACAATAAAAAATGCATTTTTTTTGTAACGTCCCAAGGCCCTGGACTTACCATCGGGACAACGTCCACCGACAGCCTCGCCTGACGACCGTTACCGGGCTGCAACCCAAGCACCCCAACCCCTCTCCAGCCCACTGGCGGGTTGTTGGTGGCCACAACCTCCCTTCGATGAGGCAAACTCGATAGTTAAGTGTGCAGCACGGGGACTTCCCAGGAGGTCACCCATCCCAGTACTGCTCCAGTCCGAGCACGCTTAACTATGAAGTTCTTCCACTTCTAATCACCAATTGAGCTGGCTCAATTGGTGTTGAGAAGTGAAAGATCTTTATAGTTAAGCGTGCTCGGATGAGTGCAATTTCGGGATGGGTGACCTCCTGGGAAGTCCCCGTAGGGGCGCTTAACTGGATCACTTCTCATCAAAGGGAGGCTGTGGCCACCAACAACCCGCCAGTGGGCTGGAGAGGGGTTGGGGTGCTTGGGCTGCAGCCCGGTAGCGAGGCCAATTGAGGCTAGATCGGTGGACGTTGTCCCGATCAGACGTCGGCTTCTGGGTCGTTACAATAAAAGTGCACTTTTTATTGTAACGACCCAGAAGCCGACGTCCGATCGGGACAACGTCCACCGATCTAGCCTCAACTGGCCTCGCTACCGGGCTGCAACCCAAGCACCCCAACCCCTCTCCAGCCCTGCTGGCGGGTTGTTGGTGGCCACAACCTCCCTTTGATGAGGCAAACTCGATAGTCAAGCATGCACCACGAGGACTTCCCAGGAGGTCACCCATCCCAGTACTACTCCAACCTGAGCACGCTTAACTATGGAGTTCTTTCACTTCTCATCACCAATTGAGTTTTAAACTTGTAGGTTGCAGAAGAACAAGTCGGAGAAATTATCTAGCAAGTTCATTGGCATCTACCCCAAGACAACTTAAAATTTTAAGCTCCAAGGAAATTTTTTTTGTAGAGGATATCTATGAAAATTACACTTCAGTATTATTTGTCAATGAACCTGTAAGCTTTTCAAAAGATGTTAGAGAAACATCATGGGTTGAAGCTATGAACAATGAAATCTCCATGATAGTTAATTCTTGGAGATTAAAGAAGAAGGTAGAACACAAATAAGTAATATGCCTAAAATGGGTCTATAAAGTAAAGTTAAGGAAGATGGAATTATACAAACATAATGTTTATCTAGCTGCAAAGGGGTATTCTCAGATGATAAAGTGAGATTATACAGAGATACTTGCACCTGTTGTTCATATTAGAACCACGTGATCTGTTCTTGCATTAGCAGCTCAAAACAAGCTCTCACTACATCAACTTGATGTAACGTTTACTTTTCTTAATGGAGAGATAAAAGAGGTGTATGTTGAGCAACCTGAAGGATACATAGTAAAAGAAGAAGAAGATAAAACATATAGATTATATAAAGCTTTATATGCTTAGAGCAAGCAGCAGGAGTGTGGAATAGCAAAATGGACAAGTATTTTACAAACAATGGTTTCGCAAGCTCCAATGAGCCTTCATTATTCATAATGCATAAGGGGAAAGACTATGATTATCTGACTCTACGTAGACGATTTGATACTAACTGGAACTAGGTTAGACATGATAGGAAAATTCAAACAAGAAACGAAAAAGAATATGACTTGTGGCTTAAAATTCATAAAGTATTTCCTAGACATTTAAATCCGGATCCATATTCATTTCTTAAGAGAAGTATGCAAGAGATCTGTTGAACTAATTTAAAATGAAAGATTGCAAACAATCAACCATACCAAAAACATGAAATGAAATTTTTCGATAAATGATAAAAAGGATAAAGTAAAAGTGGAAGTCCACTGGAGCTTGGTTTATCATTGATTTACCTCACCAACATTAGACCAGATATAGATGTTTAGTTAGTATTGTTTCTAGATTCATGAATGAACGAAGTACATAGCATTTTGTTGTAACAAAGAAGATACTCAGATATGTGCAAGGGAGGATAAACTCAGAATTTTGGATGAAGGAGGGAGTAAATTTAGAGGATTCACAAACAATGATTTGGTAGGATACATTAACAATCGAAAGAGCACTTCAAGATTTATTTTCATGGAAATTAAGAAAGCAGAAAACAATGACTCTTTCTTCAATCAAAGTAGAGTTTGTAGCAGCTTCGAATGCTGCATGTGAAGACAATTGATTGAAACAGCTGTTAAAGGATCTGCAATAAGAGGACAAAAAACTAATGACTCTTTCTGTGATAGCATCTCCACCATTCAACTTGCTAAAAACACAAGACATTATAGTCATTCGAGGCATATCAATTTGTAGCACTATTCTCTCTAAAAACCAAATTGAATCAAAGTACATTGGAACACGCCAACAACTAGCAAGCGTATTGAAGAAGGCAATGTCTAGCAATCAGCTGACGAATTTCTGAAATGAGATTAATCTAGTTAGTAATTTAGATTAAGGGAAGGTAATGTCTAGCAATCAGCTAACGAACTTCTGAAATGAGATTAATCTAGTTAGTAATTGAGATTAAGGGAGAGCGTCGGAGATTATTCTAGATTATGTAATCATATATTAATCAGAGTAGTTGAAGAGTAAGAGTCAGAAAAATATTAAAATATGTTTAATTAAAAATAATGTCAAGAGCCACCTATAGTGATATTTAAACAGGTTAAGTATTGAAATGCATTGTCTTCCTGCTATTCCTTCTCATTATGTTCTTCTATACTTGCAAGTTACATAAAGATTTGTTAGCTTTAAGATACCATTTACCATCAAGTCCATATTTTCATACGGTTTACACCGGTACTAATTAACTGCGTACTTTCAAAGAATTAGCTATTTATCTCATTCAATTTTCTGAACATTGCAACCGTGAAGCTAATATTACATTTAATTTATTGCCAGTATGTAATTACGCTTTAGTTCATTGAATGAATTACATGAGTTTGCTTTATGCTATTATGCAATAGTTTCTTAAAGTTGTCTTCATTAGCGAAGATGATTATTGGGGAAGAAAATTGTCGCTCCAGCAATAACAAATGCAAATGATGGGAATAAAGTAACTGAAGGAAAAATATCATTAAAATATAGGAATAATTACCAAAACTTCTCTTGGAAGTTAGCATAATTACAGGTTGCACCCCTCTTATTTTTGAAATTACAAAAACTTCCCTGTAAGATTACGTTTCATAACATCCATGCACAAAAATACTCCCTTGGAGTAAATCTTCAGGTTTTTTTTTGTGCATGGATGATATGAAATGTAAATTTACAGGGGAGACTTTTGTAATTTCAAAAGAGGGGTGCAACCTGTAATTTAGCAAACTTACAGGGGAGGTCCCAGTAGATGACCATTAAATATGATAAAATTTATGTAATTCGGTGAGTGTTGGGAAATACGCGTGGAAACAAATCTATTTCCTTAAAATTAGATACACAGAAATTTCAAATACCCGTAATTGATTGTGAAATAATGAAAGGATGATTACAATGATAAACAGAACAATGAAATAAATTGATAAACTATGAACACTAAACTAAAATGATATTGACTACGATTCGATGCAATCCATTGGATGTGATAGAAGCGTTCACCACTGACACATGACAATCCACCACCGAGAGGTCTGAGAGCGAGATGCAGAACTCCTCTCGGATCTTTGACTGCAATGAGCACCAATGTCATCTTCTGTCTTCCTCTTGTAGAATAGAGGAAGAGAAAGCAATAGATCAATGAGCACTCCTCCTTCCTTGCGTATAACACTCCTTACAGATCACTCCAATCTTCCTGCTCCAAATTTGCAACGCCACCATCTTTGCAAAATTGCACAAACCCTTTGGCTGAATTCATCTCTTCAACCACCAATACCCTGCACGCCATGATGTGCTGCACCTATGATGCCATCATTATGTTCATACTGCCCCAAGGTTTAACCTCGGCCTACTTGGCCTCTACATGAGGACCCCGCACTATTTACAATGGACTAGACATGGATTATCGTATATGACAACACACTCTTGTATGATGCTCCAACTGTTACACCAATTTTGTGGAAAAGAAAAAGGTTAACATCTGAACAAGAGCGCCAAATGTTAATCAATTTTGAGAAAAATAAAGAGGTGCTCTTGAAAGTTGAAAAATAGGAGATATAAGAAGGAAATTATGGTTGAGGAAGTGGATTTGTTTTCATGGATTAGAAGGGAAATTGAAAAGTAAACGAAGAAGTTGGATTCAAGAGAATTAGATTGGAGATTAGAGGGAGAAGATGAAGAAATTGAGAAGAAAACTATGAATTCACTGATTGATCCACATTCAGTATATTTGACTTTTATTTATAGTTCTCATTGCACTTTCCATTTGATCATAGACAGAACTACAATTGGTTTCATTAAAATAGGATTGGCTTTTGGCATCCTTTTGGGCCTACTGCTATTTTGATAATGGGCTTCTTTTTAGGTGGACTTTGATTTATGTTTTTAATTGATATTTTGTATTCCCCTTGGTTCTCATCGTGAACTCCCCGTTTCACTGTTTAATTTGTTGACTTGAGTCATTAAACTGGTTTACTATTTGAATCGTTATTTTATCGTTATACCAACTGTCTTGAAGAATGAAAATATCTCACCGTATAATACGAACTTGAAGGAGAATGCTTGAAGCAAAGAAACACGGGTACAATCCGGAGCAAGCTCCGGCCAACTCTCGGATGCTGGTTCCTCCAAAGAGCCTCTCTCTAATGAGAGCCCAAAAGACCAAGGATCAAAAGATGACCTAACTCCCCAAAACCACCTCCTTATATAGGGAGGTGGGGGGGGGGGGGGCTCACATCAAACTAAAAGATTTAAAAAAAGCAATAATAAAATAGAAGGCGCGTGCACGTAACAATACATCCCGTCAGAAAAGCGACCTTGACCCCAAGGTCGGAGCGCCGCCCACCGGTCAGTAGTGGGATGCCGTCGAGGTGCCCGGGGGGTCGTCCGGTAGTCCGTCCGAGAGCAGCAGGGCGTCAAAGTCGGCGGCGGAGAGCGCGGCCACGTCGTCGCCGATGAGGACTCGACACTCCTTCACCGAGCACTCATGACCAGGAGAGTAGGGGTGCTTGCAGCGGAAACACATGCCCTTGCTTCGTAAGTCGTTGTACTCCTGGTTGGACAGGCGGTGGTTAGGGACATGCCGATTGTTGCGAGGACCCATGATTGGTGGCCGGGGCAGAGGAGGTGGCAGAGGTGTAGGTTTCGGATGGGTCGAGAAATATGTGTAGGAAGGATGCCAAGAGGGAGGTGATGGGGAAGGAATGTTGCCGGACGTCGCGGGAAATTCTGCCTCCACCAGGGGGGCGAGGTCAATGGCGTGGTGAACCGTTAACGGTTGGAGAGTGCGGAGACGGGAGCGGAAGTGGGGTTGCAAGCCGTTCATGAAAAACCCCAAGTAATGGTCTGGGGGAAGACCGAGGACATGGGTGACTAATTCCACGAAGGCATCAATGTACGAGTCAATGGAGCCGGTGTGACGGACCCCGCAAAGTCGCTCGATCATGGGGCCGGAGTAGCGGGCATCATACCGCTGAATGAGGGCCTCAGAGAGAGCTGGCCAGGTGAGGTCGGGAGAGGTCTGGCGGAGCCAACGGACCCAATGGAGGGCCGACCCTTCCATGCCGATGATTGCGGTGGAGACCCGTTGTGTCGGCGCGGTCTGGTGAATGTCGAAGAATTGCTCAGCGCGGGCAATCCATCCGAGGGGGTCAGACCCATTGAAGGTAGGCATGTCAGGTCCACGGTACGGTGGAGTAGGCACTTCCACTGCTGCGGAAGCATCGGGAAGCACGGTGTTGGGGGATCCCACAACAGAGGTGGTAGAGGGCCCAAAGTGTTGGGTGGGCTGCAATTTCTGGAGCATGGTCAGAATCGAGGCGAACTGCTCGGTCTGTGCCTCGAGACGAGAGTTGATGGTGGCGAGGGATTGTTCGAGGGCTTCCACGCGGGATTCCATCCGGCTCTTTGGCATATGAGGACGATTGCGCTGAGCTGGGGGTTGGCCGGAGAGTGCCGAAGTCGAGGAAGGGGCGCTAGCAACGGACGGTCGCTGCGGAAGAGCAGGCGGCGGCTGGCGCTGTGGCAGGTTGAGAGCGGAGCAGGCGCTGGAGAAGCAGGTTGAGGCGTCGGCCGAAGCAGGTGGAGAAGCAGGCGCTGGATCGGACGAAGCAGGTCGGGCAACTGCAAGACGTCGTGCGTTGGATCGGGCGCTGGATCGGACGAACAGGAGCGGAGCAGGCGTCGTGCGTTGGATCGGCGGAGAAGCAGGCACTGGAGAAGCAGGTGGAGAAGCAGGCGCTGGAGAAGCAGGTGGAGAAGCAGGCGCTGGA
Organism: Dactylorhiza incarnata; assembly: GCA_033032865.1. NCBI lineage: Eukaryota > Viridiplantae > Streptophyta > Magnoliopsida > Asparagales > Orchidaceae > Dactylorhiza > Dactylorhiza incarnata. The sequence continues at coordinate 3,846,589 of JAWHQI010000163.1, read as the reverse complement.
GAAGTAGGTGGATCGTGCGTTGGATCGGCGGTCGGCAGCCGCAAGACCTAACGGAAACGACGCTTTGGACGCTAGCAGGCGTTGGATCGGCGGTCGGCAGGCGTTGGTGACGGGACATGGACGCCTTGGATGCAAGCAGCGACAGAATCGGGACGCGAGGCAGGCTGCAATGGGCGATAATGAACATCGACGACTTCTTTAGCGGGTGGGGCGGCAGTTCAGACTAATTAATACGAACTTGAAGGAGAATGCTTGAATCAAAGAAACACGGGTACAATCCGTAGCAAGTTCCGGCCAACTCTCGGAGGCTGGTTCCTCCAAAGAGCCTCTCTCTAATGAACTCCCCAAAACCACCTCCTTATATAGGGAGGGGGGGGGGGGGCTCACATCAAACTAAAACATTTAAAGAAAAGTAATAATAAAATAGAAGGCGCGTGCACGTAACACCGTACCTTAAATTCCTTGGACTTGGGTTATTCTTGAACACATGCTATTGTTTGCTCAATTTCTTGTTTGATCTTTCATAAGATGTCTGCTTCTCGCCTCACATGTTGTCACGTGCTTGATTTCCCATACACAACTTGGCTTCACGTGTGCACACACTTTAGTATGTCGTTGGATACGTGCTCTGCAATCCACGTGATGTCGCATGTTGTTCCATGCTCAAAATTTTAATATATCTTGGCTCATGTGAGCATACTTTCTGGTTTCACATACTGCTTGCCTATGAAACACAGATACTTTCCTGAGGGTCGCGTACCCGTACTGGGTACGTTTCTGGTACCGATACGTAACCGATACTCGACGGATACACCTGCTACTCTAGTATGAGGATAAACTTGGATTTGATAGATCGTTCTGCATTTTGTGATATGACTATGTTTTTCTAAAGTAAACAAAAAACTTCTCCATGTATTTTAGAAAAGAAAAAATGACTCATAAATACAACTAATGGTGTTTGTTTACTATTGTAACAAAATGTAATCTTGACTTAAGATTATTTTTATCGTTAGAACTAGTAAGAATTTGATTTAAATTTGATTATTTTGTTAATTTACTGTATATTTTAGGATTAGATGTTTTTTCTACTTGCTAAATATGAATTTTTCTATGTTTTATATTCTCCCTCTTTTAAAAACGATGGCATATATATACTTGTACATATATATATATCAATTTTATTAGCATCGTGCCCCAAACGTACCCGCACCCTTATTTTTATTTCCACGTACCGCCACACCAGATGCGTATCGTACCCGGTACTCGTACCCGTACCGGTGCTTCCTCTATGCTCCACATGTTATGGCATGCTCATTTTGATGTTGGGTAGGCATTAAGCTAAGTGGGTGGATGACTAAGATGCAACCCTAGGTGAACTTTCAGGGGAAACAACTCTACTGACATATGTTATTACATGCAACACACAAGACCCGATAAAGAAATCAACAACAAGCAATAAAAGAATAAATCCCAAGCGGTAATACACAATGCAACATTATTTCTTGTAGGGAAAGCAAGCTTAGGAATTCCTCCGCGTGGAAGGACAACATTATTTCTTTTAGGCAAACCCGAGATTGCATCTTTATTTTATTATTTATCTCACATTTTTGTTTGTGTAATGCTCGTCTTCGCGCATGTTGATGTTTTATTTTTCATGCATATTATTGGCACATGTATGTTTTGTTTCACGCATGCCACTCACACACGTCTTTCAGTTTATTGGTGTGACCGACCAATAAGGCCCTGAATAAAAAAATCCGTCAATTTATGTTATGTGATAATTATGGCAAGCTTTGAAGAGGTTTATTTTATCAAGTATTTTAAGTAGTTTAATTTTTGAAATTAACATTACATATATTGATTTAAGAAATTATAATATTATAATTATTAGGGAATACCAAATGAGGAGTCCATTAATTACACCCCAAACCGTTTCTAACTTGACACTTTGGAAACCTCCCCCATTCAATAATATTATTAAACCCAAATCTCCTTAAAACCAACCGACGCCCACCTGTTGAAGGCAGCTAGGAAAAAACATCAAAAACAGAGAAATCTTCTCTGTTTTCGACCAATTCAGCCGGAACCCCCGTTGTTTATCTTCGTTCAGCACACCTCCGCCTCTCACGCCTCGTGTCCCCCGTCGACACCACTCCCATCGTGCTTGGACGCCGACGAACTCATCTTTCCCATCCACCAGGCCAGACTGTTCCATCGCCCAGAATCTCCCTTCCAGCCGCCCACTTTCGAACTGCCAGAACACGCAAGCACCGCCAGAGGTCCACCCAGATCCCGATGACTCCTCCTCGGTCTGCCGCCCCCTCCTTTGATGACCTCCAGGTTGGCATCTGTCGTTCCCGTCATCAGCAGCTGCCGCCCATCCAACTCAGCACCTTCGAGACTCTCGGTTGCCACTGACCATGTATTCCCGATGTCTTTCCTGAGTCGGACTAGCGTTTCTCCACTGTTAGACGCCTTCAGCTACTCCTCCCTAGTCTGACTCCCACTGGATCCAATGAACTCCTCATACAAGAGCGTCAAAGGTATGCCTAAAATTTCCCCGCTCCTAACTTGCTAGCTTAATTTAATGCCAAATATGTTTGATCTTTAAAAAAACCAGAGTTTGCCTTAATTTTTACCTGCGTGATTGTCGTTCATTTAAAATTATTGCTTGTTCTCGCATTTTCATTTCCCTAGTGTTCGTGATGCGGAGCAGAGGCGATGACGATCTTTGGGCCCATTCTGGGCTGATTTGGCGACTTACCATATATGGCGTGCCCGGATCGACGATCCGACTCCGTGGATGCGTTCGGATTCGTGTTGCGAGTCGATTTCATATATTACTTTATATATTTTGGTTTATTATTGTTGTATTTAAGTGGATTTTCCCCCGGCCAATCATAGCCGTTGATTGGGATGCCCTAGCTTTGTTTTTATTATAAATAAGAGAGTAGTGGGCTGATTGGAGGCATTGCAGAATTTGGAGAACATCATTCCCGGATTCCAACGATCAACCCGCGGTGCCGACGCCGTGGAACCCTAGGTGACGACTCCTAGGCTTGTATCTTCCTCCCCAAGGTACCCCTTAACCCTAGACCTCATTCTCCCCCTCCAAAACCCCTTGCCGCAGCCTCTACAACCTCCCAAAATCCCACCGTTTGCTGCCCAAGTCCTCAATCCCTATTTACCTTTTGTCACTATTCCTTTATGAAATTTACTATTCCTTAATATAGTTCTCTCAGCCCCCTTCTCCGCCTCCCAGCCAACCCGCCGCCAGCCACCTTGCTCTCCCAAGCCGCCGCCACTCTGCTGTCCAGCAGCCCAGCAGCCCACCGCCAACCTTCCACTCGCCCCTTCCCAAGCAACCCTCCTCCTTGCCGCCAGCCCACAACATCCCTCCTCTCCCGCCGCCAACCCAAGCAACCTTCCTCCCCGCCGTCAGTCCGCAACAACCCTTTCTCCCAGCCCTCTCCTCGACGTGGAACCACCTCCACCCCTCCTTGTCCAAATCAGTCCAGATCTGGACAAAACCAGCCCGGATCCGCTCCCAAATCATCGGATCTATCCACCCTCGTCCGGATCTCTACCCACGTCGCCGGATCCATCCATTTCTGGCCCGTTTTCACCTTCCACCGCCAAGGACAGCCACCGTCATCATTCCCACGCCTTCGGTTACACCTCGGATCGTCGCCCACGCACCTCCGGCTTCGAATTCTTCAGTGCCTTGGTCAGCCCACTACTTTGGTGAGTCACTTATTGTATTTGGACGATTATTTTCAGCAATTATTTATTGGGTTGGACATTTTATATTTGTTTGGAGAAACATCATCGTAGAATATTGCTCTAGATTATTATTGTGATTTACAAGGTTTATTCGTCGCGCGCTCTTGCTTTGGCCCTCCACGCGGAGGAAAGCCTAAGCTTGTTTGCCCTAATAAATTATTCTGCCTTGCTGTGAATTATTTGCGTGGGATGTTAATGCTTACTATCTAATTTGTGACTAATCCGTCGGGCTTTGCATAACATGTAGGGTTAGGTTACAGTTTATCCGCCGCCTATAGATTCGTCCTGCGTCAATTGGTATCAGAGCGCTAGGTTGCGCGCACTTCTCGATACGCAGTCCTAGAGTCTATAGGTTTTTCATTATGTCTAGGTGTCACAATTATTCCACTCCTCACTTTGGAGGTGTCGAATCCACTTGCACCCTCCCTCATAGATCCCCTTTAGGGAGACCCTCACGATACTACGATGATTATTCGCGAACGCAGTACACCACTTCCAGAGATCGTGTTGACCCATCGACACGACCCCACTATGCTAGAGATGATCAGTATGATGATGGTCGTCGTTCTTATCTGTACGCACGATCAGATCGTGTCGATCCTTCGACACGACTCGGTTACCTTAGGAATGATTATTATGAGGATCGTCGTTCCGAGAGAGATCTTGAGAGTCAGTTTCGTACTGCTGCCCCTTCCTTTGACGGCTCATCGAGTCCTGAGTCTTTCAGTAATTGGCTCGTAGATATGGAGTATTATCTTGACCATTTTGAGGTATTCGGTGAGCGTCGCATCAAGTTTGTGAAACTTAGACTTTTAGATCAGGCGAGGGCATATTGGGCCAGCATTGAAAGGACACGCGAGTGAGATCGTCTACATCGCGTCACTAGTTGGGTGGACATGAAGCGTACATTGTGTCAGAGGTATCTGCATTCGTCGTATCGGAGTCGCTTGCTCGACCAATTATTTTTCCTTCTGCAAGGATCCATGTCCGTCGCTGAGTACAGGGATCGTTTTGATGAGTTAGTTGTGAGGAGCGATATCCGAGAGGACCCAACCATGACCTCTTGCAGATTTCGGTCTGGCCTTCCATCAAACATTCGTACTGAGGTGGTTTATCATAGCTCGAAGTCCCTCAAGCAGACGTATCAGCTTGCCCTTCGTTACGAACAGTCTTTGAGATCCGCAAGAGCTGGTCGGTTGGATCCTCACTTTGACCACTGCAGTACAAGCTCCTCCCACACCGAGGACACCACTCTACCTACCATTGTTCCGTCAGACATGGCAGAAGTGATACCTAATACGGATTGCTCTCACCCCAGTGAGGTGCTTAGCCCAGTGAGTGACATATCTCTTGATTCTGACCCGTCTCTCGTGACCCCGACGAAGAGTGAGCTTGAGCAACCTCTTGAGCCTATAGTGTCGTGCCCCTCACCCACACCACCACCTTTGGCATGTCATGGGTTGATTAACACTCCTACCCTGGACTCACGTCTTGACACCACCCCCACAGACCCATTCTTGAGCGTAGATCTATGTCACTCTCCCATTGTCATTGCTCTGAGTCACATCGCGACTGAGAGCCCAGAGCCTGGTGTTGATCCCGTAGTGGCTATGTCACCCATTCACGGGGACACCACCCCTCACGATGGTACGCATCTGGAGGACCATGACCCTAGTGACGAGTTCTCTGATGAACCCCCAGTTGAGCCTCCGGATGATCCGTCACATCTTGGTGAGAATGAGATTCAGGTGAGCCTTGCATGTTTGAGTATCGATTTATGGAAGCCTCTTCCTTTATCGTCCCTGACCCCGCCCCAGAGGATGAATATTGTGAGGAACATCCAATATTTAAGGCACCACCTGCTGACACATCGCACTCTCGCTGAGTTTTGGGATGCACCACCTGCTGACCCACCAGACGAGCTCTTTCTTTTCGGGGACACTCACTACACTATAGAGCCACGTCTTCTGGGCGGTGCACATGATTTTCACTTAGGCGGTCCTCGCATTCGCGATGACTTTTCTTACACACCTCCTGGTGAGCCCCCTGATGCGTCACGCTCCCTGAGAGACACTTGGATCTTTATGAGCTCGTATTTGAGTATAGTTGTCTCTCACGATCATCTGAGCACTCGTCACACACGAGATGAGTTTTTCTACACTCCTCCGAGAGAGCCTCCTGATAGGCCGCCTCCTTTGGTAGATGTTCAAGTGGCTATTATCCTTTCCCGTAGCGAGTATATTGTGTCTGTCGTGTCTCATTTGCATTATTTGCATGAGTCTGTTGAATCGTTTCGTCATCATTTGCATGAGTCTGTTGTGTTGTCTGTTCATCGTTTGCATGTGTGTCATGAGTCGGTCCGACGAAGAATCCATAATGATAATAAATTTTGTAAATCACATGCGGATGTTCACTGGCAAGTGCAGGTACTTCATGAAGGCGAGCAGGTGGTGAAAATCTGCGTTGTGAGGCTCCGTGCGAGGCTTGCTAGAAACATGAGCGTTAGGCGAATGGATCCCTATATAATCATGAGACAGATCGAAGCAAACATCCACGATCTTGATATCCCTGCAAGTATGGGTATCCACCTGGTATTTAGTGTTGAAGATATGACGCCGTATTACGAGCCTCGCGAGTATGTGGACCCAAGCAATGAGGACTTTCATCCGCCCACACCTCCACTCTCGTTGCCTTACCACCCTCATAGCCCACCCACGTCTGATGGCCACCACTACTCACCCACTTCTGACACCCACCCACCTGGGGACTCGTCTTCTTTGGTTCTACCTACGGCGCCACCGATCGCACTGGGATCCACCACTCGTCAGTTGAGCGTTGAGAGCTTCCTGGAGACCAGATTCCACCAGTGCATTCCTACAACAGACGTTGGTGACACCTGGGTACTTGCAGCAGAGCTTGATCGATTCGCCCCTGGACTTCGACTTCAGTACGGTCGTCTCCATTCACCGGAGATGACGGCTTTTCAGTCAGGGGGAGTTGATTGGCGAGGCCACTTTTCAGCGACGACACTTGGACGACCTCTGGCGGGCATCTTCGAGTTTTACCTGGCATTCGGCGAGAGAATTCTGACCCCTATTCATCGGGAGATGAATTCTTTCAAGCCGGGGAGATTGATGCGGAGCAGAGGCGATGGCGATCTTTGGGCCCATTCTGGGCTGATTTGGTGACTTACCATATATGGCGTGCCCGGATCGACGATCCGACTCCGTGGATGCGTTCGGATTCGTGTTGCGAGTCGATTTCATATATTACTTTATATATTTTGGTTTATTATTGTTGTATTTAAGTGGATTTTCCCCCGGCCAATCATAGCCGTTGATTGGGATGCCCTAGCTTTGTTTTTATTATAAATAAGAGAGTAGTGGGCTGATTAGAGGCATTGCAGAATTTGGAGAACATCATTCCCGGATTCCAGCGATCAACCCGCGGTGCCGACGCCGTGGAACCCTAGGTGACGACTCCTAGGCTTGTATCTTCCTCCCCAAGGTACCCCCTAACCCTAGACCTCATTCTCCCCCTCCAAAACCCCTTGCCGCAGCCTCTACAACCTCCCAAAATCCCACCGTTTGCTGCCCAAGTCCTCAATCCCTATTTACCTTTTGTCACTATTCCTTTATGAAATTTACTATTCCTTAATATAGTTCTCTCAGCCCCCTTCTCCGCCTCCCAGCCAACCCGCCGCCAGCCACCTTGCTCTCCCAAGCCGCCGCCACTCTGCTGTCCAGCAGCCCACCGCCAACCTTCCACTCGTCCCTTCCCAAGCAGCCCTCCTCCTTGCCGCCACCCCACAGCAGCCCTCCTCTCCCGCCGCCAACCCAAGCAGCCTTCCTCCCCGCCGTCAGTCCGCAACAGCCCTTTCTCCCAGCCCTCTCCTCGACGTGGAACCACCTCCACCCCTCCTTGTCCAAATCAGTCCAGATCTGGACAAAACCAGCCCGGATCCGCTCCCAAATCATCGGATCTATCCACCCTCGTCCGGATCTCTACCCATTTCGCCGGATCCATCCATTTCCGGCCCGTTTTCACCTTCCACCGCCAAGGACAGCCACCGTCATCATTTCCACGCCTTCGGTTACACCTCGGATCGTCGCCCACGCATCTCCGGCTTCAAATTCTTCAGTGCCTTGGTCAGCCCACTACTTTGGTGAGTCACTTATTGTATTTGGACGATTATTTTCAGCAGTTATTTATTGGGTTGGACATTTTATATTTGTTTGGAGAAACATCATCGTAGAATATTGCTCTAGATTATTATTGTGATTTACATGGTTTATTCGTCGCGTGCTCTTGCTTTGGCCCTCCACGCGGAGGAAAGTCTAAGCTTGTTTGCCCTAATAAATTATTCTGCCTTGCTGTGAATTATTTGCGTGAGATGTTAATGCTTATTATCTAATTTGTGACTAATCCGTCGGGCTTTGCATAACATGTAGGGTTAGGTCACGGTTTATCCGCCGCCTATAGATTCGTCCTGCGTCAGTTCGCCTGTGGGTCGCCATTTGCATGTTGATCATATGCTCGAATATTAGCATTTATGCGCGTTTGCGATCCCTAGGTTGATTGTCGCGTGATATTATTCGTGAAAGTTTATTAGCGCCACATTATTTTAAAAGAGATCACAAAAATTACTTTTAAAATTAAAATCCAGATTTTGGAACACATCATTAGGTCGGTGATTGGAATCAGAAAACAGGGCATGGGGGAGACTCGATTTAGAAACTGTATGGGGGAGGGAGTTGGCTGTAGGTAGTGGAGGTTACAATGGTGTTATGGCAGGCATGCGTTGAAATTTCTTGAGGGATAAGGGCATGGAAGGAGATAAGGAGGAGGGGGAGGGGATATTACTTAGGAATCGTCACCTAGGGCCTTACAAAGTCTTCACCGAGAGATCTCCGAAATCCGGGAAAATGGTTCTCCAAATTCTGCAATACCCGTCGGCAGCCCCCTCTGCTCTTATTTATAGCAAAACAATATTAGGGCACACTACCATTAATGGCTATGATTGGCCGTTGGGCCCGATCTCACTAAATAGCAACCGAAAATAGCAAAGTAATACATGAAAAAATATGTAAACAAAATTCCAGACATTTCCATGGATTCAGATAGTCGATCCGGTCAAGTTCTCCTGCGTGAATATACGAACGTGAGTCCCGCCTTCGACGAGCCACATATGGTAGATGATCCCTACCACATTTACTATACAATCAACCTTCACGTGCACAAGTGCTCTAATCTGTCTCACAGTGCTTCCTACGTCGTGTGTTCATTTCCCACTTACAGTCTGGCTCTACGTGTGCATGAGTTCTGGTATGATGCACGCCGCCTTCTCCACGCACTGCGTGCTACTGCATATTGTTGCATTGGCATGTTTACTATTGCGTGCTCACACCATTGTCCACTGGGACCTGAAACCAAAAAAAATTCTTTGGTCAAAGGCTCATTCATTAGGCCTTTTATTAATAGAAATATAGATGACAAATGGTCTACTAATTAGACAAAATTTGACAACAAATTGAGACTACTTTGGATAATTTTGTGTAACAAGCTCGGACATGATTTTTTAGCCATAGAACAAGTAAAAAAAGGATTTAACTGACTGAATAATAGATCAAAATCTAGCCAGTTTAAACCGAGCTTCTCTAATCCTAATTTAAATTCAGATCTAAATTTGCTGGAATACTCTTCGCATTTCATCAGACCTAGGATATACGAAACTTAAATTATTATAGGAGATGGGCATGGAGGTAATATGTTAAATATGCTTGGTTATCTCTTTACTTAATTGTAAAGATTGCCACCCAAAGATGCCGCACACATGCTAATTAGTTTGTTGATGATCATTTAACACTTTTATTTTGCAAAGGTATACTAAGTTATATATAAAATTAGCCTATGTCGGTTTCAGCCCGGATGAAAAATAGTGAGAGTTGTGTTAGGTAGATGACCAATGTAAAATTTAGTTACCCTTATGAATATGGATCATTTGAGAAATTGTGCAAAAACTAAGTTGTTCCCCTTAAGGAATGCGTCATATGGTCCGAATGCAGCGTCTTGACAAGGACTGCTACATCTCAGGACTTGGGTGTAGTGTTAAATATGCAAGAGTCCTCGTCGTATGGTTCAAATGCGGTGTCTTGACAAGGACCACTGCACCTCCAAAAGGACTTGGGTGTAGTGTTAAATAGACAAAAGTCCTCACATATTTGACGTCCTAAGAAAGTTTATTGTAGGATTTGTGACCGACTTAGGTTTGAAAGTTGGAATATATGTACGTTAATGGGAAAAACGATGGAAGTAGTAGATACGATGATTAGGAGAAAGATAAATATCTTATGCATGCAAAAGATTAGATGGGTGGGTGAGAAAGCTAAATTTTTAGATAATTCAGGTTTTAAATTATGGTATATAGGAAAAAATAAAACAAGCAATGAAGTAGGTATTATTGTGAATACTACTTGGAGACTTGGAGGGATGAAATTGTTGGGGGTAAGTAGAAAATGTGATAGAATCTTAGCTCTTGAATTGATCATAGAAAATGAAACTATTAATGTGATCAGTGCTTATGCGCAACAAGTAGGATTAAGTGAAGCTATTAAAGTGCAATTTTGGGAAGATTTAGTAAGGGAAATCCCACAAACAAAAGATTTTCATAGGAGGAGACTTAAATGAGCATATTGGGAAGGAAAATACAGATTATACAGCCGTTCATAGATGATTTGGGTATGGAGAAAGAAATGAAGAAGAACCAATTTAGACTTTGCCATATCACATGAGCTAATTGTGACAAATACTTTTCATGAAAAGGGAAGAACATTTAATTACGTTTAAAAGCGGACCAAATATGTCACAAAATGATTATTTTATGACTCGCAAAGTTGATAAAATGATTTGTAAGGATTGCAAAGTCATACCAGAGAAAGTTTGGCAATACAACATAGGTTAGTGGTGTTGGACGTGTAAATTAAATATAATAAATTTAAGACAAGGATACAAGTGTTGCTAAAAATTCGATTGTGGAACTTGAAGATGGAAAAACAAGTTGCTTTCAAGACAACAATTATGGGACTAGTTGATGACCCCTTATGTTGATCCTAGTGTCTCATGAGAAGTTATGTCTTCACATTTAAGGATAAGTGGAAAGAACATACTTGGAGAATCAAAAGGTCGTGCGCCTCCAAATAAAGAATTTTGGTGGTGGAAAGAGGAAGTGCAAGACAAAGTGAAGGCAAAGAGGCCAGTTATAAAACACTCTATGCTTGTAGGAATGATGAAAACTTGACAAGATATAAAGTCGTCAAGAAAGAAGCTAAACTTGCATTAAGTAAAGCAAGAAGTTAAGTTTATGAAGAATTTTATAAGCGACTAGATAAAAAATGAAGAGCGTGACATATAAAATTGGTCGAGCTAGAGAGAGGAAGACAAGAGATTTAAACCAAGTTAAATGTATAAGGATGAAACAGATACAGTTTTGACGGATGATGTGACTATTAAAGAGCGATGAAAAAAAATACTTTTATCAACTCTATAATGAAACAAAAGATAATGAACTGAACTTGGAAGAGTTAAGTAAATCGGAGGAGTATAGAAACATAACATTTTATCATAAAATTCAAGTATCGAAGGTAAATGATATACTCTAAAGAAGAAAATGGAAAGATAGTTGGGTCAGACGATATAACAATCGAAGTATGGAAATGTCTAGGGAAAGAAGGAATTTTGTGGCTTACGTGTTTCTTCAATAAGATACTGAAGTCAAAGAGGATGCCGGACCAATGAAGAGAAAGTATCTTGGTACCTTTGTATAAGAACAAAGTAGATATACAAAATTGTGTTAATTATAGAGGAATTAAATTAATGAGTCATACCATGAAACTATGAGAACGAGTAATAAAAAGAAGAGTAAGACGAGAGACTAGTTTATAGGACTGGTTATCTGAACTGCGAATAACCGTTATAGGACTGGTTATCTGACTGCTTATAACATTGCCCTTAGATTATTTGTTCCAAAATACAGCTGTTCAGCATTTTATTGTTTATTGTCCAGTTGTCTTAACGTAGAGGACCTAATTTTATGTATTTCAAACGTGATTGCATGCATTGGAATAAACAATTGTATCAATGAATGGTTAGATTGCTAAAATGTTAGTGTATAGCTCAAATTGTCTGGTACTTATCGCATCAACAGGAAGTGATAACTCATAAACTCAATGCTTGAGAAGGCAACACCAAATGCTCTTGTCTACATGGATAGTCCAATCATAAGGATGAAGGGAATATGATTCATATCTATATGGCCCTACCACATGATTCCATTCATTGTGCTTCTATCTGTGATATTCTATCTGGACAGAAGCCAGCACACAAGGTTCTACTCATAGGGTCTTATTCGGTCAAGTCAACTCATAAGACTCATAAAGGCGGATTTAAGCCCAAGTTAGACGTTTTCTCTTCTCCTCAAAATCCGCCAACACATTCATAATCATGCTGACAACCCTAGCAATTGACATGGTCCAGATAATCTTCAATTAATAAGAGGCTATGTACATAATGCGCATGGTTTCAATTATAATGGTTAGAATCACGAAGGATAAGGGATTCAAAACATTTGACTCTGATCCTCTCTTCTTGAATTTTTGCACTATTTTGTTTTTTGAGGAGTACTTTACACCCCTGGGTCATTGCCTCATTGGAGGGTGCTCCAACATTTAATAAAATATTAACTTTCTTTTGTTTCGTTTCTCTAGTTATTTGGGTGATACTGAAAGCGAGTAATATTGCTTTTAACATTCACGGATAATCTAGGGTGGACTAACCAGTGAGGATAAATATTATTTTTCCATTCTTAATTACACCACATATTTTCTCTATCACAATAGAATGTATTCTAGTTTGTTTCTCGCAAAAAGTTACTCCTAAAAGGGATTTTTTTGGGCTAGCTGTCCATCAGGTAGCCAATCTACTGTGGTGCAATAATGAAGACATTAGAAAAACCGGATTAAGCGGTGGGACCGTCCACACACGTAGAGTGCACCTAGTAGGCACAGATGGAGAGGTATGTCTAAGTATCAAAAAGAAAACTTTCTCGCTCAAAGGACACTTCTACTATTTCAAATCATATCAAAACGGTCTTGTCACGTGGATTCATGCATTCTTGCTATTCTTATTATTCTCACAGAGCGTTCATCCTCACTATTTTTGGCCTATTTCGGTAAGTATAGTAACCTTTAACAAAACCATCACTCCTTGTTTGCACCACAAAAAAGAAGCAGAAAAAAGTTTAAAAATTCCATGTCAAATATTCATTCCTTCACTTATTCACCATTCTACTGTCATTACTTTTAAGTATATCCTTTAGCAACTTTATAACCTCTCATAATCCACCAATTTATTGATATAAGCCAGCATTACCTGAAGTTACTCTGTTTTCTGCTGCATTGTTGCTTGCACTGCTATACTCTCTACCAACCGTCTCAACTTAGCTCAACTATGCTCCTGATGATCATCACTGTGCTCTCTGCTTCACATTTCATTAGCTCAAGCGATTGATTGCTATTCAGTAACTGAGAGTTCATCCTTATTTTGAGTTTTTTTTAAACAGATTCTTAATTCCTATTTTCTGTTTTCCTTAATGGCATATTGGTTCCTTTATTTTTATATTTGTTTTTTGTTGCTTAATAGCTTTCATTGAGATATATAGTTTATATCTACTATGAGTAATCTCTTTAAGGTATTGTTTATTTTGGCGCTTTAACTCTATTTCTATGAGTTAAAAATGTCACCGGAGAAATTGGTGTATTTGATAAAACTTCATTTTGATTCTTCTGTGTGGTGGGAAGGAAGAAAAATTCCATTTTCAGCTTCATTTCCCACCGGAGGGTTTAACCTCCATTTTCCACTGGAGTCATCGGCATCGCTCTCCGAAACGGAGCCTAAGCATGGGAATGATGCGATTTGGGTGATTGTAGACCGCCTGACGAAAGTGACTCACTTCATTCCAAATAGGAAAGATGATGATGTTGAAAAATTAGTGGAATTGTATGTACGCAGCATTGTTCGATTGCATGGAATTCCAAAGAGTATCATCAGTGATAGATTCGGACGTTTCACGTCCAAGGAGTGGAGATTAGTTTAGAAGAGTTTGAGAACGAAGCTCAAGTTCAATACGACGTTTCATCCGCAGAATGACGGTCAGACAGAGGGGACGAATCGTACGATGGAGAACATGTTTAGGATGTGTGCGATGAATGATATGATGGCTCGATCACTATATATTGATATAGGGATCGAGTAGGGGCTGGAGGTTATACTGGAAACAGTGGAGAGAATAGAGAAAATAAGACGACGGGAAGGAGGGGAGGGGGTCTTATTGGTGATGGAATGTAGGGAGGGAGGGAAGGTGTGTGGCGCTGCTGATGGAGGGGAAGGAGGAGTGGGGGGTTGGTTGTAATCAGGGAAACAAGCGACTGGAAGGTGACGAGGAGTTTGTAGAAGTTGGGATCCAGTGGTGAGGTGCTCGATTAAGGTAGCTTCAACTTGCAGTTGGAAGGCGTTGTGAGAGAAGGATGCGAACTAATGATGAGTGTGGCTAACGTCTGGGATGAAAACGTCGCTTCTTCTGCTATGGAGTCGTACGACTTGGCTGCGGTTACAGACGAGGGGGAGAGGTTGATGAACGGGGGGCATGCGGTTTGCGATGGAGGTGAAGGATCGTGCGGCCTGAGATGAAGGGGAGTGGTCAGTTGTGGCGGAAACGAGAGGGGATCGTGGGAAAACATGAGGTTTTATGGGAAATGAGGACAGGAAACAAAATTTGAGGAAATAAACGGGATAATACAACAAATAAATCAGGACATCGCACCCCGGGTTTCGCGGCGTCGCACCACGAGTGATTGCCGATTCTGGATTCTCTCACAAAATAAGCAATGTATGAAACTGAAAGCCTCAACCCCTATTTATAACGAGAGGGGTGGTTGGGCACCCGACGTGAACGACTATAATTAACCGTTATGCACGATGTCCTAAAACACGAAATAAAAGTCTAAAATAAAAAAAGAAGATGCATATAAATAGTAAAACGACACTCTGGACGCGCTCGTGGTCTCGGATCGTCGATACGATCAACGCCTCCCGCGTGAGTACATAAATGCGGGCCCCATCGAATAGTGGCCCGTAGTCCAACATCGATCCCCATCATGATTTCTCATCCTTTGACTTATATGTGCAAAATAAGTTGGTGTTTTGGATGTCATACATTGATATAATATATAGTCTATGAAGTATGTACTTTTAGAAAGCACTCCAGAGACTTGTTTCCCAGCGGGAGGTCACTGAGAGTTTCTAATCCAATGGAGCTCATTCATTCATATATTTGTCGACCTATGCAGACCATTTCTATATACTGGAATCAAAACATGTTCAATTCTTCGTTCATGACTATAGCAGGAGGATCTGGATCTCTTTTTGAGAGAAAAAAGTTCAGAAGTATTTAGGTGCTTCAAGGAGTTCAAGATACTGGATGAGAAGCAGAGTGATAATATAATATGATTAAGTGAGATCTGGCCGTGGTAGAGAGGAGAATATATCTCTCGTGGTCTAGATTATTTTTTGTAGAAAAAATGGGATCATATATCAACTCCATACTTGATATACATCTCAACATAATGGTGTGGATTAAAGAAAAATAAAACCTTTATTGACTCCGCTATGAGTATGCTCAAGGCAAATGAAGTGTCTCACTGTTACGAGGCTGATGTAGCTTATGCGATTTATCTGTTAAACCATTCTATATCCAATATGTTTAGGGCAAGATGCATCAAGAATCTAGGAGTGATGAGAAATTATGGGTCTTTCGCCTTCGTGTGTCTGGATGAATAGCTTACTCTCATGTCGTAGGCAAGTTGAAAGGAATACTAGATGAGAAGTTTAGCAATTGTGTTTTTATTGGTTACATCATGCATGTGCTGGAAATGAGGATAGCTGTGCACATGCATGTGCTGGAAATGAGGAAACTACTCTTACTCCCTCCTCTCTCCTATGACATCAGTGGTGTCATCATCATCATCAACTTCATTTACATTTATGTCATCAGCTTCAGTTCATTCTGCCCCAAGGAAAATTAGAAGTCTGCAGGAGGTATATGAGACTTCTCAAAAGGTTAAGAATGATGAATGAGCAATTTTGCTTTATTTATAGATGCAGATCTTTTCTATTATGGAGATGTTATCCTACTGACAAGTGAATTAAAATATAATGGATCAAGAGACCCATTCCATTACGAAGAATGAAACTTTGGAGTTATCTGAACTTCTGAAAGAGTATAAGCTAATCAAGGGAAGATGGATCTACATGACTAAGTTAAATAAAGGGGAGGTATTAAAAAGCATAAGACATGATTGGGGTGAAACGGTACAAGTAATACCACTGTTTTGATATTTATAGAAAATTATAGTAGTGTTGGTGAAACCTTCATGAAATTTATGAGGTAGGAATCTATAATACAAGCATGGGACTTTTTATTACTTTCTCGGTATTGAAGTGAAGGAAGAAGAGAGGGTCTCTTTCTCAAAAAACAACTGTTGCATATGTGTACTAAATTTTTTAAAAATTGGAGAATATAACTCCTATGAGCAATTTAACAGAGTTTTGGCTGAAATTGTCAAATGTTGTTCTGTATGTTGTTGATCCCTCCCTGTATAAGAATCTAATTAGTACTCCTATGTATTTGGATGCTATTAGATCGAATATTATGTTTGATGCCATCTTGATAAGGAAAAATCCCCAAAAATGTCACCGGGTCGGTAAGATTCTGCATTACTTCAGTGGAATCATTGATCATAAAAGTATTATGGGAAAGATGAATACTCAAGTTTGATTGGATACAATGAGAATTACTAAACAATTATGATGATAGTAAACATCCATATTCTTTTATGTTCAACATTAGTTCCAATGTTATCTCTTGGTAGTCTAAGTAGTATTATGATCTTTTGCAGTTGTTAATTCTAAAGAAACATAAAGAACCATAGAAGGGAGGAGAGGAACATAGGAATTTCATTACTTCTTAAGTAGTAATTAGTACAACAACACAGCCATTTAAATAAGCAAAAACTAATACAAATGACATTAATGATGCAGGTAATAGTTGGCGCAGCGGCATAAAATGTTTCTTAATATTGCCATCGCTTTGTCTTTGCTGATATTAAAGACTGCGGGCTCGATTTGATTTCCAATACCGTCGCTCAAATCATGCCCATCTCTAACATTTAGGGCATGTCGGAGAGCAAGGAAGCGCCGTCGTCCCAGAAGTTTAGTTAGGATGTCGGCAAGCTGATCTTCAGTAGGACAGTAGCGAACTTCAATTTCCTTTATGTCGACCATCTCCCGCACGAAATGATACTTGAGAGTGATGTTTTTATTGCGGTTGTGAAAGACGGGATTTTTGGAGAGAGTGATGGCCGACTAATTATCGCAGTAGATCGGGATCGTTTTATCTTCTTCTATCTCATTTCTTATCCTTTTGAGCCAGTCAGCTTCACAAGAGGCGGCACAGAGAGCCATGTACTCTGCTTCAGTCGAAGAGAGGGCTACAGTTCTTTGCTTTCTGGAGGACCAAGAGATGGGTTTTGTCCTAGAGCAGAAGATGTAGCCGCCGATGCTTCTTTTATCATCGGCGGAACCGCCCCAGAGTCACTAAAGCCTGAGATTGAGTGATTGTCTTCGCTCTGGTATAAAATGCCAAAACTCTTGGTTCCCTGGATATAACGCAAAATTCTTTTTGCAGCTAAGAAGTGTCTTTGTTTAGGCTTGCTAATGAAACGAGCAATGATTCCGACAGAAAATTCAATATCAGGTCTGGTGTTGGTGAGGTATATAAGTGATCCCACCAGACTTCGATATTCTTCAGGATCAACATCTTCGTCTTCTTCATTCTACCTTAATTTATCGCCGAGAGCCATAAGAGTTAATGAGGGGTTACATTTGTCCATTTTAAACTTTTTAAGAAGACCGATAACATACCGTTCCTGGGAGATAAAAATCTGCCCAGGACTATGCTTAATTTGAAGCCCCAAAAAGAACTTAGAGTTCCAAGATCTGTCATCTGGTAACGTTACTTCATGTCGAGTTTGAAATCTTCAATCATCTGGGTATCGTTCCCAGTAATGATAAGGTCGTCGACATAGATGCAAATGATCAGGACTTTGTCTTCAAATTTCTTGATGTATAGTGAAGCTTCATTGTGGCTTCTGATGAAACCTTCAGAATTGCAGAGATGCGAGTCTATGTTAGCGTTCCAGGCTCTGGGGGCCTGTTTAAGACCATACAATGCTTTGTAGAGTTTGTAGACTTTATCTTTGTTGTCTGCTTCATACCCCTGTGGCTGTTGGACGTAGACTTCTTCTTCAATGCATCCATTGAGAAAGGCGGATTGAACGTCAAGTTGAAAGACTGGAAGGTGAAACTGAGCAGCATTAGAAAGAACAAAATGTATAGTATCCATTTGTGCGACTGGTGCGTAAGTTTCACAAAATCTCTCCCGGGAACTTGGGAATATCCCTTTGCTACAAGCCGGGCTTTGAATTTAACTGGCTTGCCTTCTTCATCAGTTTTGGTCTTATAGACCCATTTAAGACCAATAATATCCTTTCCTGGAGGCTTGATAACCAGAGCCCAGGTGCCATTCTTCTCAATTGTGCGCATTTCTTCATCCATGGCCTTTATCCATATGTCCTGGGAAGCAACATCTTGGTATGTTTCTGGAGTTCCTGAAAAAAAAGCAAGGCCGAAATTTTCGTATATTTCGACAATGCTTTTTTTTATTGGCGATGACGAAGTTGGGCTGAGATTTGAGCCAGATAAAATGGTAGCAGGCTCATTTTGAGGAGAAGGATCTTCGTGAAGAGGATCTTCCTCAGCAGCATCCAGGAAGGCATGGATGGCTCAGGCGTGATTAATGTCCAGAGCAACCGCCTCCGGGGATGGAGAAAGCTCAGAATCTGACTGCCAATTACAGGTTTCATTCTCATCAAAGTTGACATCTCGTGATGTAAAGAATTGTTTGGTTTGGGGGTGATAAAGTCTGTATCCTTTGGAAGTCTGGCTGTAGCCAATTAAGATACATTTTTTTTACTTTTGTTGTCTAATTTTGTGTGGTGTGCAGCATGAATGTGCCGGTAAGCAACACATCCAAAAACACGCAGGTGGCCAACAGAGGGCTTGTGAGAGAAAAGAGCTTTGAAAGGAGTTTTATTCTGCAAGGCTCCGGTTGGGCACCTGTTGAGAATATAAACAGCAGTGGAGCAAGCTTGATGTAGGCTGAGATGTCAAGGCTAGGATGCGTCGCAGGGCGCCTCAAAGCTTCTACCCATATAAATTTAGGGAGGTTATGGAAGTGAAGCATTGGTCTTGCCATTTCAAGAACTGAGCGGTTTCTCCTTTCAACAACGCCATTCTGCTCAGGAGTGTAGGGAGTGGTAAGCTGGTGAGTAATTCCATGATAAACACAGAAGGAGGTGAATTTCGTGGAGAAAAATTCACCTCCTCTGTCACTGCGTATGCCTTTTATCTCTTTTCCAATCTGTTTTTCTATGAGAGCTTTGAAAGCTTTAAATGTAGAGAAAGCATCTGATTCATGGGAGAGAAAATGTATCCACATGAAGCCGGAGTGGTCATCAACAATAAGAAGAAAATATTTTTTCCTCCAGGTGTTGGAGTATTGGCAGGACTCCAAAATCAATGTGGAGTAGTTGAAGGGGTTCATTGCTCCGCCATGTTGAGATTTTGGGAAAGACATGCCTATGCGATTTGACGGCCTCACATCCTGTGCAGAAACTCTTAGGGTCTGTTCGATTGGAATTTGATATTGGAATTCGATATTGAGATTCGATATTCAGAATTGGAATTGATTTAATTCCAATTCCATCGTTCGTCTAATAAACAATATTGTTGATATTGTGGAATTGATCAATTTTTTTGTTCGTTTATTAAATAAATTTCAATATAAGAATTGAAAAATATTTTAAGGAAACTAATATTTTTTTACATATATAATAAAAAATGCGCGTTATGGAAAAAAATGCGTGCCCGGGCGAAAAACGTGCCCCCGGGCGAAAATCGAGCCCCTGGGCGAAAAACGCGCTCCCAGGCGAAAAATGCCCGGGAGAAAATTCCGCGCCCGAGCGAAAAAACGCGCGCCCAGGCGAAAAACGCGCGCCCAGGCGAAAAACGCGCCCGGGCTAAAAACTCGCGCCTAGGAGAAACATTGCGGGCCCGGGTGACAAAACGTGCGCTCGGGCGAAAAAACGCGCCCCCGGGCGAAAAAACGCGTGCCCGGGCGAAAAACGCGCGCCCTGGCGAAAAACTCACGCCCAGGCGACTAAATATGCGCCCGGGCGAAAAACGCGCCCCCATGCGAAATGCGCGTGCCCGGGCGAAAAAACGCGCTACAGGGCAAAAAAAACGCGCGCTAGGGTGGAAAATTTCTGCTCGGGCAAAATTTGCGCGTCTGGGCGAAAAACGCACGTCCGGGCGAAAAACTCGCGTCCGGGCAAAAAACTCGCGTCCGGGCGAAAAACTCGTGCCCGGGCAAAAAATTGCGCGCTCTGGAGAAAAACACAATAAATCGAGCGTGCCAGGCTCGCCCAATTCCGATATGTCCAACTAGATTTTGTGCCTAGGCTAAAATCAATTTCTTGATATTCAACTCAAATTCCAATTATTAAAGCTACCTAACAAGCGAACGACGTAATTGGAATTCGACGTCGAATTTCAATTCCAAGTCTTCAATTCCGTCCAAACGAACGGGCCCTTACTGACCTTCAGTTGGGGAAGACCCTGAACCATTTGATTCTTGCTGAGGTATTGCAATGATTGGTAATCAAGGTGTCCAAGCCTCAAGTGCCATAGAATTGCAGGTGAGGAGGAACTGACGGGGCAAGAGAAAGCAGTGGCAACTGATGGTAAAGAGATAGAGTAGACTTTGTTGCGAGTGATTGGAGTAGAGAGGATTTGTCTCTTTGTGGAGGTGTGAAGAATGTGGCAGTGATCATTCTCAAAAATGTCAGTGTACCCTTTTCGAGTGAGTTGACCAACACTAAGAAGGTTTTGAGAGAGACTCGGCACATAGTGAACATCATGTATGTGTTTGATGGTACCAGTGGAGGTTTTGAAAGCAATGGTGCCAGTTCCTTCAATTTTACGATCAAGTCCATCTCCTAAGAACACTTCAGATTTGTAGGCTTCATCAAGAGCAACAAAGGCATCACGGTTGTGAGTCATGTGGCTGCTGCAGACAGAATCAATGTACCATTTACTGTTCCTTTGATGTGGGCATGGTGGTTGATATAAAACATGGATTCCTCTGAATCATCTTCAATAAATTTGGCGGTTTCACGAGGTTTAGACCAATAGTCTTTGTCTGTGTGAGTGGTCCGTCTGCTTCTTTTGCACATGAAGGGGCAATCCTTAGTTTCATGATTGGGCTTGTGACAAAGGGTACATGTGTTACACCCAGGGTCGAGTCACGGCTATTTGGGAGACAATAGAAGCGTCGACAACGACAGGAAGAAGGCGACAACGGGGCTGAACCATCTGGTTCAGCCCCCACTCTCTAAATATCGGCTATTGGGGGCTGAACCAAACCGGTTCAGCCCCTATTGGGGCCGGCTAGCCCTCTTTGGCCGGCCCCCCTTGGTTCCGGGTATAAATAGCCCGGAACCCCCTTTTCGATGTTTTATGCAAGAATATTTCTAGGTAATTCTCTCCTTCTCCTTCAAACCCTAGTTTCTCTCTATTTCTCTAGTTCTCTCTCCCTCCCACTTCGTTCCTAACAATTGGTATCAAAGCATTCGGTTCTCCGCCATGGTGACCACTCGCACGCAAGAGGAGGCTTCTCGTCTGGAAACTCTAGAAGAAAACTTCGTGGGGCTATCAGATTCGGTGGCGTCCATGGAAGAGAATATGAGAACGTCTACTCAACGTTTGGAAGAGCGAATCGACGCTAGCATGGAGGAGATCAAGGCCCTACTAGCGCAAAATCTGAAGGGGAAGAGTCCGGTGGGCGGCGAGAACGGCGGATCCACGAATTCGGCGTCGGATAATTTCAGATCTCACCCCACGGCGCCAGGATTGGGCGATACGGCCGCTGGAGGATCGGTTGGAGCAGGATGGACGACGACGGGAGCGGATCGGGCTCGGGCGCAGGCGATCGCGAGCGGATCGAGCCAGGGAGGCTTCATCGAGGCTGGCGGAGGCCGTGCGGGGGCCGGATCGGGCGCGACTGTTAGTGGCGGGCTCGGCATAGGCTGCATGGGGGCCGTCGACATGGGAGCGAGCCGTTACGGGGCTGGCGACATCGGAGCAGGCCGCTACGGCCTCGGCGACTTCGGGACAGGCCGCTGCAGCCCTGGCGACGCCGGAGGAGGTGGCCCGGCTTGGCGGCGGGCTGGGGAGGAGCAGCTTGGGCTCGACCGACCTACAGGGCAGACGACTCTTCCTCGGGGAGGCATGGGGGGTCTTCTTCCTCATCCCCGGGCAGTTGGAGGCGCCGGGGGTATCGGAACAGGGGCTCCTTGGACCGGACAACATCCTCCATGGGGACCAATGTATCAACAAGGATATCCGGGTGCCGGATACGATCAAGGGTGGCGGGGAGCAGGCGCACCCCGGGCGTACCTTCCTCCAAAATTAACACGCATGAATTTTCCCCGTTTTAGTGGGGGGGGGGGGACGCACTGGAATGGGTACAAAAGGCGGAACTTTTCTTTAGCTATCAGGATGTGCCGGAGGGGCAGTGGGTCCAGTTAGCTTCGTTCCATTTGGAGGACGACGCATTTCAGTGGACACAGTGGTTCCTACGGGGGCGCGACTTTGTGCCGTGGGCAGAATTTGTGGAGGGCTTTACAGCCCGATTTGGGCCACTTGAGTTCGAGGATTTCGAGGCTCTTTTGCAGAAACTTCGACAAAAGGGGACTGTGATGGAGTACCGCACCGAGTTCGAGAAGTTGGCCAACCGGGTGCAATGGGGGGAGCGCACGCTGCTCAGTTGTTTTGTGTCGGGACTCAAGGAACATCTACGTGATGAGGTGCAGTCGCACATGCCCCGTACACTGAACCACGCCATTACGTTGGCACGCATTAGGAGGAACGATTCAATAGACAGAGCTCGAGCTGTGGGAAGGCCACCTGCGGCACCAACAGTAGCACGGTGGGATCCGCCAACTGGTAGCAAGCCGACGGTGACACGGCTTTCTTGGAGTGAGCTTGCAGCTAGGAAGGAGAAGGGCCTGTGTTTCAATTGCGACGAGAAGTTCACGCAGGGCCATAAGTGTCAGAAAATACAAGTATTCATGTTGCAAGAGGATGAGGAAGGGGAAACGGTGCCTGAGGAGGAGTTGGACGGGGGGTTGGATTTGAGTGAACTCGGCGTGTCTATACATGTTCTGGAGGGATGCAGTCCGCCACTCACCATGAGGCTTACAGGCTGGTTGAATCAAGAGAAGATCACCATTTTGGTCGATAGTGGGAGCACCCACAATTCCATTCACCCTGCGGTAGCGCGGCGCGTTGGACACATTGTGGATACCGGGTTTGCCTTCCAGGTTATGGTAGCGGATGACAACAAGTTACAGTGTGAAGGGGTGCTCAAGGGTGTGGCGCTTCGGATGCAAGGATATACGGGTTACACCGACATATATCTCTTGCCGATCCGGGGCTCTGACATGGCCTTGAGAGTTCATTGGCTACGACAGTTGCGCCGGGTCACATTTGATTGGGAGCACATGACTATGGAATTCCACCAGGCCGGGAAACAGTTTTGCCTGCGGGGTCTCAAATCATCGCCGATCAAGGAGATCTCTCTACGTAGCATGCATCGGCTGGGAGAGGAAGGCAATATGATGGCAGTACTTATGACGATTCAGGCATCGACTACGGGCGAGTCGGGGGTACCGATCCAGTTACGGACTCTTCTGGAAGAGTATGCTGACGTTTTCCAGGAGCCCCGCACACTACCACCCACGAGGTTTCGGGATCATCAGATCCAGCTTAAGGCGGGGACAGAGCCAATCAATGTTCGACCCTATCGTTATCCGCATATTCAGAAGGCAGAGATCGAGCGTAGTGTTCGGGAGATGTTGGATGCGGGAATTATCCGTCCCAGTATTAGCTCCTTTTCAGCGCCGATCATTCTAGTGAAAATGAAAGATGGTTCGTGGCGGTTCTGTGTTGATTATCGAGCTCTGAACAGTGTCACGGTGAAGGATAAATTCCCAATCCCTCTAGTGGAGGAGTTGTTGGATGAGTTACATGGGGCGTTCGTATTCACCAAGCTGGACTTATGTTCCGGCTATTATCAGATTCGGATGCGGGAGGAGGACATCCACAAGACAGCCTTCCGGACACATGATGACCACTACGAGTTCCTAGTCATGGCCAATGGGTTGACCGGCGGGCCGTCCACATTTCAGGCAAATATGAATGAGATCTTCCGAGAACTCATCCGCAAATTTGTGTTGATCTTCTTTGATGATATTCTGATCTACAACGCCAATTGGGAGGATCACGTGGGCCATGTTGATCAGGTCCTCGTCATTATCCGTCAACACAAACTCTACGCCAAGCGCTCCAAGTGCTCCTTTGGTCAGAAGAAGGTTGAATATTTGAGACATTTGGTTTCCGGTGACGGCGTCAGAGCCGACCCTCAGAAAATTCAGAGTATGGTTTCATGGCCACGACCACTTACAGTTCGAGCACTACGGGGATTCCTCGGGTTGACTGGGTATTACCGGCGGTTTGTGAAAGATTATGGGAAGATTGCTCGACCATTGACTCAATTGTTGCAGAAGGACACCTTCTCTTGGCAAGGGGAGGCTGAGGAGGCATTTCAGGCGCTCAAGCGGGCTATGACCACCACTCCGGTCCTCGCTTTACCTAATTTCACGAAGGAGTTTGTGCTCGAGACGGATGCATCAGGTGTGGGCATCGGGGCCGTTTTGATGCAGTAGGGGCGACCGTTGGCTTTCTACAGCAAGACCCTCGCCCCACGGACATTGGGGATGTCTACTTATGAGAAGGAACTGTTGGCCATCATCCACGCTGTGGCGCTGTGGCGGCCATACCTGCTTGGCCGGCATTTTAAGATACGCACTGACCATCAAAGTTTGAAGCATTTCCTGGACCAGCGGGTGTCTTCGCCCCTTCAACAGAAATGGGTTACTAAGCTCTTGGGTTATGATTATGAGATTACCTATCGGCAGGGCAAAGAGAACGTGGCAGCAGACACTCTCTCGCGCCTCCCTGAAGCTACTGTTGCTCACATCACCGGGCCACTTGTTGACTCCTTGGATGAGATATAGGAGGAAGTTATGTGTACTTCCACGCTACGTCCATTAGTGGAGGCCTTGCAGCGTGGCGAGACCGTGGAAGCCGGTTATCATCTTCAGAATGGTCGTCTTTACCATCAGGGCAGGGTGGTTATTCCTCCAGATTCAGCTTGGAAGACTATCATGATGCATGAGTTTCACTCTTCACCTGCGGGCGGGCATGCAGGTGTGCTTCGTACCCTTCAGAGGGCCAGAGCCAATGTCTTTTGGACCGGAATGCGGCGAGACATATAGGAGTTTATGCGATAGTGTGAAATCTGCCAACGACAGAAGTACGAGACGACTTCTCCAGCTGGACTGCTTGTTCCTTTGGAGATTCCGCAGCAGATTTGGGACACCGTTTCCATGGATTTCATCGACGGATTGCCCAAGTCTCAGGGTAAATCAATGATTTTGGTGGTTGTGGACAAACTCTCCAAGTACGGGCATTTCCTAGCTTTGAGTCACCCTTATACCGGCGAGTCGTTAGCCGCACTTTTTGCTCGGGAGATTATTCGCTTACATGGTCTTCCTCGTGCTGTTATTTCTGATCGGGACCCGACCTTTGTGAGTCATTTTTTGCAGGAGCTGTTTCGTCTGCAGGGGACGTGTTTACGCTTCAGCACGACACACCACCCCCAGTCCGATGGGCAGACGAAGGTTTTAAACCGGGGCCTCGAGACATACTTGCGTTGCTTTGTGATGGACGAGCCCCGCACATGGCCCGATTGGTTGCACTGGGCAGAGTATTGTTACAACACGTCTTATCATTCGGCCAGCAGGCCCCCTTTGAGATTGTTTACAGCCGTCCTCCGCCAACTCTGAGCAGCTATGAGCCGGGCAGCACGGCTTTGCCCGCAGTTGATCAGGCTCTTCGTGATCGGGATCGTATGATGGTGACACTACGCAACAACCTCCGCCTTGCCCAGGACCGTATGAAGCTCCAGGCCGACAAGCATCGCAAGGAGAGAGAATTTGCAGTTGGTGATGAAGTCTTTCTCAAGCTCCAACCGTACCGTCAACTGTCTGTAGCTCGCCGATTCAACCAGAAGTTATCTCCTCGCTATTACGGCCTCTTTCGTATTCTCAGCAGGGTGGGGCTGGTGGCTTACAAGCTGGATCTTCCTACGGGTTCTCGCATTCACCTGACGTTTCATGTCTCCTTGCTCAAGCGGAAGGTGGGTGTCAATGTGCAGCCAAGTGCTCTTTTGCCTGAGGTCACTGCTGCGGGCGAACTTCGCCAACTTCCTGAGAAGGTGCTGCTGCTCAAGTGGAAGCGGCGAGGTGCAGAATACCGTCCAGAGCTGTTGGTCAAGTGGAAGAATTTATCGGCGGCACACAATTCTTGGGTTGATCTGCTGGATTTCAAGGAGCTTTATCCCGACTACCACTTTGAGGACAAGCTGGTTCTTGATGGGGAAGGGAATGTTACGCCCGGGGCCGAGTCGCGGCTATTTGGGAGACAATACAAGCGTCGGCAACGACAGGAAGAAGGCGACAACGGGGCTGAACCATCTGGTTCTGCCCCCACTCTCTAAATATCGGCTATTGGGGGCTGAACCAAACCGGTTCAGCCCCTATTGGGGCCGGCCAGCCCTCTTTGGCCGGCCCCCCTTGGTTCCGGGTATAAATAGCCCGGAACCCCCTTTTGGATGTTTTATGCAAGAATATTTTCAGGTAATTCTCTCCTTCTCCTTCAAACCCTAGTTTCTCTCTATTTCTCGAGATCTCTCTCCCTCCCACTTCGTTCCTAACAACATGGTGGTTTTGGTCGAGTGTCAGGGTGGTAGTTAGGGTGGTAAAAATGAGGAAGAGGTTGATGTGCGGTTGGTGAAACATTGTAGAAGGGTTGGTGTTGGTTAGAAGGCCAGGCAGAGCGAGGGGGGTTGTAAGGGAGGTTGTAAGGAGAAGGGGGGTGTGATAACAGAGGAGATGAGGATTGGGGAGTCTGGGTAGAATGAAAAGTTTGGGGGTTGTTTTGACGTGGTTGAAAAACTGGGAATAATTTTTGGTTGGGCCTCTTTCACTGGTTTTTGTGAGAAGTTCGTCATGAGAAGTATGATAGGGAGTATTGTCGGGAGGTGGAGTTTGAGAGATTAGTAAGTGGTTGTGAAACATGTCAGGCAGATAATTGGGATTAAGGATTTCTTCCCTTTCGATCCTTCCTCGTGAGACTGAAGAGAGCTCATGATTCAGTGAGGGAAAGTTTTTCAAGGTCTTTAGATTCCTCAATAGTAGCAACAATGTGATTGAAAGTGCGAGGAAGATATCTGAGAATCTTAGGCACAATTTCATGATCATCAATGGTTGTGCCTAAGTTTTTTATCTGATTAATAACATTCATGATGCGGGCAAAAAAATGCTTGGATGGTTTCTTGTTCACTCAAACGGAGGGCTTCTGTTATGCGCACGCGTCCTCTTATTATTATTATTATTATTGTTTTTCTTTTAAATATTATTAGGTTTGATGTGAGCCCCCTCCCTATATAAGGAGGTGGTTTTGGGAGTTAGGATATCTTGGGATCTATTGTCTTTCGGGCTCTCATTAGAGAGAAGCTCTTTGGAGGAACCAGCCTCCGGGAGTTGGCCGGAGCTTGCTCCGGATTGTATCCGTTGTTTCATTAATCCAAGCAATTTCCATCTTGTTCGTATTATTTGGTCCGACCTGTCGCTCAAGCAATCTCCATCTTGTTCGTATTATTTGGTCCGACCTGTCGCTCCGCCCGCTGCTACAGCCGCCAGAATTTTCTTTCCCCTGTCTTAGAGCTTGCGCAACCGCGCGCTTCTCCAAAACCGCCGCTCGCCCGACCGACGCAACGCCCCCGCGACTCGACGCAGCAAGTCGCTCGCTTCCGCGATCCGACGCCGCACCACACGTCGACGCTCCGCCCCGATCGGCCCTGTGCAGCCCAGATTCGCCTGTGTACGCCCCGATCCTCCCCTGTGCAGCCCAGATCCGTTGCCGCTCCACACCAATCGACCCTGCGCAGCCCTACCCAGCCCCGATCTTTCGACTCAGCGCCGATCCAGTGCCTGTTCAGCCCTAAACCAACCTGGATTGGCACCGTCGCTCAGTCGCCGGCCCGTCGCCGCTGCGCCCTGCCTACTTCCACTCTCCGCCACTAGCTCGCAGATCTCCGCCCTCTCCGACACTCTCCTGCGATACTCTATCCCTCCTGCATCCTCATATGCCAAATGGGAGGATGGAGTCCCGCATGGAAGCCCTTGAACACTCCCTCACCACCTTCAACGCTCGTCTCGAGGCACAGGCCGAGCAGTTCATCTCGATTCTGACCATGCTCCAGAACTTACAGCCCAACCAACACCCCATGGTTATCAGGATCGCGATCCGGATCTTAGGATCTTACGATTCTACGATCCAGATTTTGCAAATCGATCCGGATCTTACTTAGGATCTAAATCAGCACATCTACGACTGGGATCACGAT
Source organism: Dactylorhiza incarnata (assembly GCA_033032865.1). Lineage (NCBI taxonomy): Eukaryota > Viridiplantae > Streptophyta > Magnoliopsida > Asparagales > Orchidaceae > Dactylorhiza > Dactylorhiza incarnata. Next base: position 3,817,983 of record JAWHQI010000163.1, on the reverse strand, counting down.
CCGGATCTTAGGATCTCTAGGATCGCGATCCCGACCCGATTCTACCGGTCCGGCCAAAGGGAACTAGAAATATGTCCAACCCTATTCCGACCCCATTCAACCGGTCCAACACCCATAACCCATTGCTTAACCTTATCCCAATCCCTCCCACATACCCCATCACATAATCATATCATGTTGTTTTACCATATCCCAAATGTCGATTGCTGGCTGCAAACGGAGGCCAAAACCGACGTCTTCGGTCGCTTCCAGTCCAGACAATGCCTTCTTTTTCCTTCCTTACCAGGTTCCATTTCAAGTGGTAACAGTGCCTTATCTTATATTTCTGCGTATAAACAATCCAGTGGTTGGTAATCCAGTGGCTTCTTGCTTCCTACTTTCAGGCCGACGTCTAATTTTCCTTTCTAGCGTACGAGCAATCTAACGGTTAGAAATCCAGTATACGAGCAATTCAAGCTTCCTGCTTCCAGCTTACGAGCAATCTAACAGTCTGGGTTCATCTTCCTGCTTTTAGGCTTCCACCAATCCAGCAGTCCAGATTTGTTCTTATTGCTAGTAGACATTTGGTGTCCTACCTGAAACTGAAAGTGAACTTAGTATGATATTATCTTTTTTATTTTAGTTATTCAAAAAAAATTAATATAATTATTTACATACTGCTCAATTTATTGATTTTTTGCTAATTGAGCTTGTAATTGGATGATACAAAATTCAATTTTATATTTTGAGATTAATCTATGAATGTTGTAGGATCTTGCGATCCTCGATCCGATCCGATCCAACCTCGAAACGATCTTACCTAGGATCTCGATCCTGACAACCTTGCACCCTGAGCCTCCTACCGCTTCTGCTGTGGGATCCCCCAACACTGTGATCCCCGATACACCCGCATTGGTGGAATTACCTACTTCACCGTACCGTGGACCTGACATCCCCACATTCAACGGGATTGACCCCCTCGGGTGGTTTGCCCGCGCCGAACAGTTCTTCGACATTCACCAGACCCCTCCGACACAACGGGTCTCCACAATACTTATCGACATGGAAGGGTCTGCCCTCCATTGGGTCCGTTGGCTCTGCCAGACCTCTCCCGACCTCACCTGGACAGCTCTCACCGAGACCCTCATTCAGCGGTATGACGACCGCTACTCCGGACCCATGATCAAGCGACTTTGCGGGGTCCGACACGCCGGCTCCATTGACTCGTACATTGATGCCTTCGTGGAATTGGTCACCCATTTTCCCGAACTCCCCCAGACCATTATTTGGGGTTCTTCATGAACGGCTTGCAACCTCACTTCTGCTCCCGTCTTCGCACCCTCAAACCATTAATGGTCCACCAAGCCATCAACCTCTCCCCCCTTGTGGAGGCGGAATTCCTCGCGACGCCCGACGACATTCCCTTTCCATCACCTTCCTCCAGGCATCCCTCCCAACTTTATTTCTCGACCCATCCTAAACCTTCACCTCTACCACCTCCCCTACCCCGGCCACCAATTGTGGGCCCAACCAACACTCAGCATGTCCCTACACACCGCCTGACCAACCAGGAGTACAACGACTTACAGAGCAAGGGTCTGTGCTTCCGCTGCAAGCAACCCTACTCTCATGGTCACGCGTGCTCGGTGAAGGAGTGTCGGGTCCTCGTCGGCGATGACGTGGCCGCGCTCTCCGCCGCCGACTTTGACGCCCTACTGCTCTCAGACGGACTACCAGGCGACCCCCCGGGCACATCGACGACATCCCAACCGCAAGCATATCATTACTGATCGGCGGGCGGCGTTCCGACCTTGGGGTCAAGGTCGTTTTTCTGACGGGATGTATTGTTACGCGCACGCGTCTTATTATTATTGTTTTTCTTTTAAATGTTATTAGGTTTGATGTGAGCCCCCCTCCCTATATAAGGAGGTGGTTTTGGGAGTTAAGATATCTTGGGATCTATTGTCTTTTGGGCTCTCATTAGAGAGAAGCTCTTTGGAGGAACCAGCCTCCGGGAGTTGGTCGGAGCTTGCTCCGGATTGTATCCGTTGTTTCATTAATCCAAACAATCTCCATCTTGTTCGTATTAGCTTCAAACTCTCTCCGGTCTCCAGAGAGTTTGAATTTTGATGGATATGACCTTTTTGATCCTTTGAACTCATCTCTCAAGATATCCCAAGCGGCTTTGGTTGTTTTGGCTCCCATGATGCGCGGAAAAATGGCATTTGCGACCCCTTGCTGCATCTTCTCATCCTTGCTGATGTTTGGGGTTCATTCCCAGCAGCAATTGAGTTGGATGGAGTTACTCCGGATACTACAATCTCCCGGAGATCTTGAGAGTTGAATAAAGTTTCCATTTTGATGCTCCAATATTCATACATTTCTCCATCAAAGAGGGGAACGGAGGGCTGGTTATATGAAGAAGAAGATGAGGTAGATGATGAGGCCATTGAAAGGGATTCTGACGTGCGGGGAAGAACAAGTCCCTTGACCAAGCAATGCTTGTTCAGAACGAAAATGCTCTGATACCACTAAAAAAAACATAAAGAACCATAGAAGGAAGGAGGAGAGGAACATAGAAATTTCATTACTTCTTAAGTAGTAATTAGTACAACAACACAGCCATTTAAATAAGCAAATGCTAATACAAATGACATTAATGATGCAGATAATAGTTGGTGCAGCGGCATGTGAAGCGGACCCAGTTGAATGTTTCTTAATATTGTCGTCGCTTTGTCTTTGCTGATATTAAAGACGGCGGGCTAGATTTGATTTCCAATAAATCCGTCTATTTGCGAAGAATATTGGGGCCGAGAATATTGGATTTAGTTGAAGCATTCTCAACCAATGAGCTTGAGGTCACGGTAGCCTTGGCGCACTGGTTGAGATGTTGTCGTGTGACCTTGAGGTCACGGGTTCGAGTCCTGGAAGCAGCCTCTTCCAAAAATGCAGGGTAAGGTTTGCCTACATTTCACCCTTGTGATTGGACCCTTCCCCGGACCCTCGCTGCGCGGGGATGATTTGTGCACCAGGCTGCCCTTTATTCTTAACCAAGGAGCAATGAGCATGAGGCTGTTCTGACAAAAATCCACTGCCCTTCTGAAGAATTTAGTGTTTCATGGGGAAAAAAAGCCATGCGCATGAAATACCATTTCATTTGGTATTTTGTAAGTCGTGGAGAGTTTGAAGCATTTTTCCTGCAGTATTCTAGAATATTTAGCTGATATTGTCACAAAACCTTTGATCACATGACATTTCAACAAAATGAAAATGGAAGTTTGATGTTTCGCAAGTATAGTTTGATTGTTCGGCATACTTTTGTATTAGAATAATTAGTTCATTTAGTTATATTTTGTAAATAACAAGTATCGCGTGAGCAATTTTATATTCTTTCGGATGCCATATATTTTGTATTTTTCTGTTTTCTCTGCGGTAAGTCGCAACTTTAGCCCTTCTTTGTTTGCTTGGCACTCAGTATCAAGGTCTAGTTCCTTCTCCAGTCTCCGTCCTAGGTAGACATTGCTTATTCTCGCAGACAAAATATCTCCTCCATTAGGATGAGTTTCTCAGGTGATTTTGTTCCATGCTCTACCACGAATTTGCTTTCTAGTTATAGTTTTTCCACTTGCAAATTCTTGTTTTCACGTTTGGTTGGTTGATTGAAATTTCAACAAAAATGGAATTAGTGGGTAATAGTAGTGGTATGTGTTAGGTCCGCCCCCCCCCCCCCCCCCCCCCCCCCCCCCCCCCACAAAAAAAAAAAAAACGCCTGTGCGGCAAGTTGGTTACTAGAATAGGCTGTCTTCTTATAAATGTATATTGAGATTCACTATTATGTAACTGGCAATTAAAACTTCTTTGTGTTTTAGCTTTCTCAGTTATGTGATTTGATTGATTCGTTTCTCCTTGACATACTTTTCTTCTCTTTGATTTTGTAACACTAAGGGCGACGGCATGAGATACTGCTGGTGTGCGTTTAGCGTTGAGTGGTGTGCGGTCAGCGTATTAACTTCTTTTGTAATTAGTCTCACATCTCCAATCAGGAACTAGATTCCCCCTTGTGTGTGTATAAATAGAGGATCAATGTAAGAGGAAAATAAGACTTTTCACGTGTAATTAGTCTCACATCTCCAATCAGGAACCTGATTTATTCAATTTCCACATGGTATCAAAGCTAGGTTCCAGAGAAATTCCGCTTTCGTGCCCGCAAGTTTAATTCTCCTTCACCCACGGAACATCCTCGACGAGCGTAAGGAACCGTGCTCGTGCGGCACTTGCTCAGGAGGGCGAGGCTTCGCGGCAGGTGCGACACTTGCGGTGTGACACTTGCGGGCAGAGGAGGTGCGGAACTCGGGCAGAGGAGGTGCGGAACTCGCGCAGGAACCGTGCTCGAGCGACAGGAGCGCGAGGGTTGCAGCGGAGCGCGGTTGGAGCGCGAGGGTTGCAGCGGAGCGCGGTTGGAGCGCGGAAGAGGCGCGACACGAGGTGCGGCAGGAGTGCAACGCATCACTTGCGCAGGATGGCGCGGCTTCGCGGCAGGAGGTGCGACACTTGCGGCAGGAGGCGCGGCACTTGCGTAGGAGCCGCGACACTCGCGCGCAGAGGGGGTGCGGCTGCAACATTTGCGCGCAGAGGGGGTCTGACATTTGCGCAGACGCAGGAGGTTGCACTTGCTCGACGCTCCTCTCGACGCTTCCACTACAACAACACACGCAAGGAGGGCGGCAATAGGGAGCTTCTCCTTCTCGGCGCAGGCTTTTCCTTCTCGGCCACCGACGCAACAGGGCAGGGGTCCGGTTCCCCCAGCAACCGCGCAATTGCGCAAGAGGAGTTTGCAGCACTTGCACATGAGAAATGAGACTGCGGCAGGGGCGCTCAGTGCGGCGTTTGCGTAGGAGTTGCACATAGGCGCAGGAGCAGTTTGCACTCGCTCACAGTGCGGAGTTTGCACTTGCTCAAGCGCAGGAGGAGTCTACACAAGGAGAACTCGGGACCTCTCGCGGTTTCAACTTTTGTAGTTGCTCACAGTTTCAACTTTTGAAACCGTCCTTTTTGGAAGAAATCGACAGGCCAGAGAGAAGGATCTTCTTCTTCGCGTGGAGGTATTCAGAAGAATTATGGGTGGCTGGAAGGCTCGCACAGTGCATACTTTGTCACAATAAATAGTTTCTCCAAAAGCGGTCCGCGCTTATGGAGAAATTGGTTGCAAAAATGGAGGAGGCGGATCTAAAGATGTTCTTCGAATTCTTGCGGATGTCCAAAGGCGAGGGGTATCTCAGTCGTCGCCGCCTCTGATGAAGCTGGATCTTCCTCCTGTGGAGCTAAAGCTCGATGGGCCAGCTTCATACTTGAGTTGGTCGCGTGTAGCTGGTCGCGTCGGGTGAAGAGGGCGCTCTCCGGAAGGAACTTGGAGGGCTATCTGACTGGCGAGAAGGGGGAGCCAGAAAAGGACTCGGATGGGTACAATGAGTGGAAGACTACACTTAGTCTATTACACACTTGGCTGCTAAATTCGATGGCCGTGTGTATTGCAATCACTGTGGATGGCATAGAGACTGTAAACAATGTTTGGTGGAAGCTGCAGAGGCTCTATGCAGGAATCGACAACAACATGCACGTGTTTCAGATCGAGCGGGAGATAAAGACTGTAACCCAGGGAGATCGTTTGATTCAAGAGTGCCGCGGATTTGGAGCGATTGTGGGCAGATTATGATTATTTCTCATCAGTTGCATGCTGCAAAGATCCTGAATGCATAAAAGAGGAGCGAGATGCTTAACGAAGGACTATGCACTTTATGAGAGAATTGAACCCGACTTTTGAGCCAAAGAATGCAATGTTGCTCGCTCAGCCAAAGATTCCTACCCTGGATGAGACAATCTCAGCTATGATGCAGGAGGAGAGCCGAATTAAGCTTCACTCTGGTACGACTGCACCCGCCGAGGTGAAATCAGCCCTAGTGGTAACCAATCCTGGGCCCTCAGGATACAAGGGTGAGACACGACAGTGTTACATTTGTGGCGAGATAGGTCATTTGTGACTGGCAGCTTGCCCCAAACCACCAAAAGAGCGGGATGCAGGTGGACGGGGAAAAGGAGGCTACCACGGTCGAACTCGTGGTGAGCGCAGAGGTGGTGGAAGATGAGGTTACCATGTGAATCTAATGATAGCCGAAGGCGAGGTAGACTGTAGTATGACTGATATATGTTACTCAGAGGAACATGAGACCGTGAACGCTTACTCTCAGCTGATGCATAAAAAGCAAAAGGGTGTGATGGATGACACACTCACTCCAGTTTTATCAAGGGGTGACATTGCCTCATTCACTCATTCATCCTCAGGTACAGATGAAACTCTTGCCCTCGTAGCTATATCCAAATACTAGATCACCAGATTGGATAGTCGATTCGAGTGCTTCTCGACATGTCGCTGCGGATGCTAGGGAATTCTTTTCGTATACTCCCCTAGTAGTCCCAAAGAGCATCCAGACTGCCGATGGCACAGCTCAACCAGTGGTTGGTAAGGGTACCTTGCGTTGTACCAATACTTTTACTCTCCAATGTTTTGCATGCTCCATCCTTTCCTGTGAATCTCCTATCCATTAGTGCCATCATATCTCAACTAAAATGTGTTGTTTTGTTTGATATTCCGAAGGTGATCTTCCAAGAGAAGGAGACCGACAGAAGACTTGAGACTGATACATGACATAGTGGCTTGTGGTACCTGGATAAGGATAGTATGGACTCAGCTCTTTCCACACTGGTAGAAGATGTTGCAGGAGTCGGGAGGAGCATAGAAGAATTGCTTCTTCTTTATCATCGGCATCTGGGACATCCCTCTTTTCATGTTTTAAGTCAGTTGTATCCCACTTTATTTGAGAAAGCTCATCGTGATAAATGTAGGATCAAGCGCAACCAACTGTCCCAAAAGCCCGGACTGATGAGAAGGACGCTTCTTTTTCTTTAGGGAAGTAGGAAAGGGCGTTACGGGTCAAGTGAAGGAACGCTGGACCCAACAATCCCCCCAACGTCCAGCACGACCCGTAAGCTCAGAGGTGCTCCACATGGCTCAGAGGTGGCGCACCACATGGCTCAGAAGTGATTTTTCATATGGCCGCGACTGCTGACCCACCGGGACCCACACAGGTAGAGAAATTTTGGGATTTAATCAACGCCCCCCCCCCCCCCCCCCCCCCCCCCCCCCCCGGCCTCGAACCCACAACCTCCCTCTGATACCACTTGTAGGATCAAGCACAACCAACTATCCCCAAAGCCCGGACTAATGGGAAGAGCGCTACTTTTTCTTTAAGAAAGTAGGAAAGTGCGCTATGGGTCAAGTGAAGGAACGCTGGACCCAACAATAAACTTGTCTGTGACGCTTACGAGTTTGAGAAACACACTAGAAACGCTTATTCTAATTCAGATAATAAAAATGCTGCTCCTTTTGATTTAATACATTTTGATGTTTGGGGACCTTGTCCCACAACTACTGTGAATGTGTTTCGTTATTTTGTGTCTTTCATTGATTGTTTCTCTTGCGTGACCTGACTTTACTTGATGAAAAATAAAAGTGATGTGTTTGCATGCTTTTCCACAAAGGGGTTAAGACTCAATATGATGTAGTTGTAAAAGTGTTGAGGTCTGACAATGAGACAAAGTACAACAACATAGCATTTGAAGAGTACTTGTCCTCACAGGGAATACAACATCAAACGGCTTGTCTGTACACACCAGAGCAGAACGGTGTAGCGGAACTAAAGAACAGACATCTTTTGGAAGTGACTCGGAGCATGATAATATCAATGAAAGTGTCAAAGTACTTGTGGGGGCAAGTTGTTCTTACATCGGCGTATTTGATCAATCGAATGCACTCATGAGTATTGGAATGGAAGTCCCCAATTGAGATACTACGGGGGGAAGAATGGAGATATTCTTCCCCTCAAGACCTTCGGTTGCGTGTGCTTCGTACATGATCGAAGACCAAATGTGGAAAAGTTTGATCCAAAGGCTCTGAAGTGTGTTTTTGTTGGGTATTCGACTACTCAAAAGGGGTATGCGTGTTGGAGCTCGGCAGAGAGAAAATTACTCCTTAGTATGGATGTCACATTTAGGGAGTTTGAGTCATATTATTCCTCTCCGGTTGACTCACCTCTTGAGGACCCGCTTGTTACGGACGGTATGAGGCGAGAAGGGGAAGATAACAGTAGTAGTGAGAGGTGTACAATGAGTATCCCTTGCCCTCCTGTATAAAAGGGTGCGGAGTTGGCTGTTTCGCTAGTACATGAGGAGAATAAATCTGCCACTGATGAACATCAGGTTCAGGGGGAGCTGAGTGTGTATACACAAAGAGGTCAGCAGAATGAAGCTACAATGCCTACAGTGCCACTTGTGTCGAGTCCCTTGTCTTCTGCTATGACTCCTGAGACACCTACTCCATCCACTTCAGCCTCTGAATCCACAAGAGTTATAATTCCTCCCCTTCCTACCTCCTTTCCCATACCAATAAGGCGGAATTCCCGCAGGAATGCAGGAGTCTCACCTGATCGGTATAACTTTCTCCATTATATTGCCCAATTTGTCTCTTACTCTAAAATATCACCTATACATGGATCATCCATTGCATCTTTGGACAATGTCTCTATTCCTAAGTGTTGGCAGATTGCTAAGGAAGATCCACAGTGGAAAACTGCAATGCTCGAAGAACTCGGGGTATTGGAAAAGAATAACACCTGGAATCTTGTATCTCTACCACCTGGAAAAAAGGCGGTTGGGTGCAAATGAGTTTTTACGGTGAAATAGAATCCAGAAGGTCAGGTTGAGCGCTACAAAGCCTGATTAGTTGCAAATGGATATAATCAGACTTATGACATCGACTACGATGAGACCTTTGCACCCGTCGCAAAGATGAGCACAATGCAGACGCTAATATCTTTGGCGGCAAATGGGGGATGAAAACTACACCAGCTGGACATGAAGAATGCATTTCCTCACGGGGACTTGTTGGATGAAGTTTGCATGGAGGTACCACCGGGCTTTGGCACGAGGCAAACATCAGGGAAGGTGTGTAGACTCAAGAGGTCACTTTATGGACTGAAGCAGTCTCCTCGAGCCTGGTTTGACAGGTTTAGGAGGGCCATGATAGCTATGGGATATCAACAGACCAATGCGGACCACACAATGTTCTTTTGGCAACGTGGAGCTCACATTATAATACTTGCTGTGTATGTGGACAACATGATCATCACAGACGATGATGAAGGTGAATTTACTCAGCTGAAGAAGAGATTGGGAAAGGAATTTGAGGTGAAAGACTTAGGGCAACTCAGTTACTTTCTTGGGATTGAGGTAGCCCACGGTGCATAAGGAATTGTTTTATCCCAACGAAAATATGTGTTGGATCTGCTAAAGAGACGGGTATGCTAGGGTGCAGACCTGCAGTTGCTCCCATTGATCAGAAGTCCAAGTTTGGTGCTGAGGCAGGAGAGCCAACTGATAAAGAAACCCAGAGGTTGGTAGGTCACCTGATCTATCTGGGTCACACCCGCCGGGTCACATGGATGTCGTATATCAGATTCTCAGGTACTTAAAGAGTGCACAAGGAAAGAGACTGATCTTCAGAAGGAATGGACATTCAAACATTGAATGCTACCATACTTACGGTTGGGCTAGTTGCGTGATGGCATAATGTCAACGTCAGAATATTGCATGTTTGTAGGAGACAATTTAGTCTCCTAGAGGAGCAAGAGGCAGACAGTAGTTGCAATGTTTACAACCGAAGCGGAGTACAGAGCCATGACCTTAGGTGTGGGAGAGTTGTTGTGGTTGAAATCCCTTCTAATGGAACTCAAGATAGGCCAAGGAGGGCAGATGACATTATGGTGTGACAGCAAGTCAGCCATCAACATTGCAAATAACCCTGTCCACCATGACCAAACGAAGCATATAGAGATCGACGAGCTCTTTATCAAGGAGAAGCTGGATAATGAGGTGCTCAAACTGGGATATGTTGATACGAAAGAACAAGCGGCTGATTGTCTAAGAACTAAGCTCATTTGATTTATCCAGGTTGTGTGACAAGATGGGCTTAATGAATATCTTTCCCCCACCTTGAAGGGGTGTGTTGGTGTGCGTTTAGCGCTGAGTGGTATGCGGTTAGCGCCTTGCCTTCTTTTATAATTAGTCGCACGTCTCCAATCAAGAATTAGATTCCTCCTTGTGTGTATAAATATGAGATCAATGTAAGAGAAAAATAAGTCTTTTACGTGAATAAAAGGAATCTGATTTATTCCATTTCCAGATATCCCGTGCACAAAATACCTGTAGAAATGTTTATTTTTAGTGTGTTTTTTATTGATCATACAAGGGGTCAAAATATAAATAATGGATATAATATTATATGATAATTAATCATCTTTTAGTGCACTTAGTTATCTTTATAGTATGTGTGAAACTTCCTTTGAAATTATTTTTAAGTTCCAGCTGCAAGAACTAGCCAAAAGTTCGATTCTCATTCTCATGCCAAGTCTGAGCATCAACGAAATCGCCTGATGAGGCTATCTCGACGTGATTATATAAATAATGTTAATTACTACATTAATATAATTTTACTTGTTAATTATAGTTGCCACGTGCTGTCAATTTCCTTTTGTGATTTTTTTTTTTGTATTTTTCTACTAGTATTTTCTTCTCCATAGTCAAATTAATATACGATCGTTGTGATCATTTTTATGATCATGCACTGCTATTTTTCTTCCTCTGGTATGTTTCACCTGATTTTTCTTCCTAATTAGCCCGTTTTCAGATCTGGGTTTGCTAACTTGTTCGCCATTTTATTCAGATCGCTGAATTGGAGCCGACGATGCCAGTTCCGCCAGTTCCCTTTCTCCGCTGATTTCCAGTTCCCTTTCTCCTCTGAAATCACAGTATTTGGATCTCCGATTTACTCCTCCATTTGGCTTTCTAAGGTATGCTTGTGTTTGGATCATAATCTTGATTTCTCCATTACTTGTGTTTGTTTGTTCTTATAGCAAGTTATTTATTGTGCGATTGATCATAGGTATATTGATTTGATATTATGGAATCTCCCAAGTTGCTCACTATGGGTGAGCAACCTAAAATGGTCCAATTAGACGTGTCAGCTCATTTTGTAACGAATTTGTTATTTCCAAGTAAAGACGACTTAATTGAATGGACCCGCAATACTGGGAGAGGTTTGGGATTTGTGGTGACAATTCAAAGAGCCGATAAAATAGCAGATAGATCAAGGCCTAGAGTATTTCTATGCATATGGGTGACAATTGGTTGCAGGTGCGCCTTGATCTTACAAAAGAAATGACATGTAATGAGAATCGATATACACACATTTATGGAAAATCAAGACTACAAGAGTTATTGGATTCTCTGGATTGTAAGGTAGCTCCTGCGCCATTGGACAAATGGATGTCGATGCCAGACATGGGCTTAGTCATCGCATCATGCTATAACATTGCTCTGGTTCATTATTCAAAATATCAGTCATTTACATTTCTTCCTTTGCATTCCGAACGCATGGATGATCATAAGATTGTTTTCATTGGCTTTGTTGATGGGAATCATTTCATTCGCTTGCTTATGCGCGAGGATTGTCCGCTTCCCCCTATTTATTCTGTATGGACAAGATATCATAGTGCTATAGCCGAGACATGGGACTTGCCATATATCTCACGTATTAGAGTTCATGCTACCAAGAATGTTATGAAGCAAATTATCAACGTATCTGATCCATGAATACCATGAATGTTATGAAAGGTAATGCATAACAATGACTGAAAAAAAGGTTTACTTGTTTAATTTCCATTTAGCTTTGGCTTACTAGCATACATAATATATTTGGAGAGGCTAATAGTATATTTATTTTTTTGTAGGTTGCTTCAACATGAATTTTTGAAGATTTTGTAGAGTTTTGATCCAATTGTAGGAGATATAGTATGATGTAACTTTTCTCCATACTATTTAATGTGGATGTATTTTTGGTAGTGTTTTGAAAAGTATGACATTTTTTTTTTAATTTTTTGGGTGGTGTGCTAATAGCCAATATGTGTGGAATAGAATTTTGTGAGGTGCTACTATCGCTGGGTTGCTATTAGCGAGATGAGGTGTGCTATTAACAATGCTCTATATCTGAGAGAGAGAGGAAACCATTTCACCATTTGATTTAACCACCAGATTTAAATAGAGAGAGAGAGAGAGTGAAAAGCTCGATTGGGGTATGGAGGGACTGCCGATGTCGTGCTTGCAAGAGCCCACCTCGAACTTCCTGTCTATCTCTTGCGAGCGGCGCTCCACTATTTCAAAAGAGAGGTTTTTAGGTGGGTTCTCCCACCTAGTTTTAAACCTAGTTTTGAGTGGGAGATTAAATGCAGCCATATGATCTGGCATCCTTCGGCGTATCTGTTTTCACGGAATACTGATAGTATTTTTAATTGACAAATACGACAGTATTTCGATCAATCACGGAGAACCAACGGTTTGATGCGCGCGATCCTAGGTGAGAGAAACCCGCCTAATTTTTTTTTCATTTCGAAAGGTGGTTTCTCCCTGGGGTAGGCGAAGCAGAGGAGAAATGCACCCGAAGATGCGCATTTCTGCAGCGCAGAACCGCATTGCTGTGGTTGCACAGTGTTGCTGTATTACCACATTTAAGCCAACATCTATGTTGTGATCAGTTCAAGGAAAGAAGTTCCCGAATTTATGGAAGGATACGGATAAGTTGTGTAGAAAGCGTCTTCAGCACCATCACCGCGGCGGACATCGATGTCTACATGTAGTCCATGATGCAGATTCGGCCAAATCAGATGGAAACATATCCGGGTGGTTAATCAGCAAATTAGATTTCATGTTTTAGCTTAAGTTCAAATAAGATTAGATTTCATGTTTTAGCTTCTTAGTTTCCTGCTCTAACTATTTTTCATGTTTCATGACATTAACATAGGTGAATGTATATGATAATAATTTATATACTGTATGTCACGGTTGACTCGAGCCAGTATATATATGATAATAATTTATAAGTAAATTGAGGCCTAAAATATATTTGTTAGTTTGAAAAAAAGGAGGAAAAAAAAAAAGGATGAAAGGGACAGATGCGCAATTATAAAGAAAAGACAAGAGGGGGTGACTTCGCTCTCGCTCGCTGTCCCGTTTTACTTTAATTGTCTGTCATCAGCGGGGGAAGAAACTCCCCACCTTTTGCCAGTGGATATGGATGCAGCCACTGTCATCTCTACTCTCTCTCTCTCTCTCTCTCTCTCTCTCTCTACCATCTCTACCATGCTCAACCGCATCTTTCTCTCTCTATCCTCTCTCTCACTTAAAGATCATGATGAGAGGAGCACATCTAAGCCGTTGGTTCTTCATGATTGATTAAAACATTGCCGTATTTTTGAATTAAAAATACGGTCATCAGTATTCTTAGATAGCAGATCCGCCGTAGAATTTGTGATCATATGACTGTATTTATCTCTCACCTAGAACTAGATGAGAGAACGCACTTTAAGTATTTCTCAAATATTATTTGGAGAAAAATATTCTTTCGTGAAATATTAAACCCTAGATTCTAAATTCTAAATTTTAAATCTTAAAATCGAGTCATCTTTGTTACAAAATTATCAGTTTTTTAAGGCAATTGTTAACCGCACCCAAGTTTAGGCTATCCGTAACCATTTTATATGAAGTATTACGTTTTTTTTTTGAAAATACGCCTTGTACAAGCATTTTTAGGAAAAGTGTTCAACACGAAAGTTGTAGATATCGTCGAGATCTACAACTTTCTTGTTGAACATTTTTCCTAAAAATGCATGCACAATGCGTATTTCCAAAAATTCGTTATATATACGCTCATGTTTCAATTCGAGCAGCAATACGTCTTGTGCGTGCATTTTTAGGAAAAGTGTTCAACACGAAAGTCGTAGATATCGACGATATGTACAACTTTCGTGTTGAACACTTTTCCTAAAAATGCTTGTACAAGGCGTATTTCAAAAAAAATGCATAATACTTCATATAAATGGGTTGCAGATAGCCAAAACTGGGGTGCGGTTAACAATTGATTTTTTTTTAATTGATAATTTTTTTTGATTTTTTTTCTTTAATTTTAAAAAAATATGTTCTTCCCGCCCGCTTGCAAACCCCCCTTGCACACGAATAAATGATCAACGGGTGGAATATAGCGCTCGAGAGTTTGCGAGCGCAGTCGCGTCGAGGCAATACTGTGGCCGGAGTAATATTGCAGGTGGAACTGGGAGCCCGCCGTGTACTGTTGCGGTTGGCTGTAGGGGCGGAGCTCGCATCTATCACTCTCTGCGCGCGAGTGTGTGTATATATAAGGCCGGAATAAGCGTAGAGATTTTCGCATCCACTACATATTTATTAATTTATTTTATTTACGTGAAATATTTGATATTTAAACTTAAAAGCATTTTTTTTAAAGACGGGTCCACCATGTTCTCGTCTAAAAGGTTCAATGTCACATGAAGCATACAGTGGGATTTTGAGTTTTAGGCTTTTGGCTGCATATATATATATACTATTTGAAAAGTCTGAATAAAATAATTTACGCCCCCATCATCACATGATCTTTTTCTTTCTTGTAAATGAAACTATATATACACACAGATATATATATACACACACATTAGCAGTTCTGCACGGGCTTTGCTCGCTGATTCTTAGCGGGCTGCATGTGTCTGCATTCGAGCTGGTTGCGCCCGCCTATATGGGGGCTGCGCCCGCCTATGAACATTTATCTTTTATTCAAAGCATATACATACGAGTACTTAAAATGATCGTAAAACAATATGAATCAATTTTTATTTTATAAAAAAATGTAAATTTTTATCTAAAAAAATCAATTTCTCTCTCACGTTGCTCTCCTCTTTCTCTCCCTCCTATCCTTAAATGTAGTTATAGGAGTGCTATAAAGATTTCCTCTCTCTCCTCTCTTTCTTTCTCTCTCTTCATTGGATGACTGAGATCAAAAGCTTGTCACATATTGGATGGCTAATATTAATTCTACAACTTCAAACTACTTATTTAATATACATATATATATAAATGGTCTCTCTCCTAGTTAGGGGTCTGATGGAAATGATTTGATCACCAGTACAAACTCACTAGCCTGATATTTGATATGTTAAGTTTATTGTTAACCCACTTTTTGCCCTGCTATCTCACCAGTTCAGATATATTATTTCGTCTCCACGACTCCACATCTTCCCACTGGCTTCCACGCGTCCTCATACGATTGCCCCAAATTTGGTCTTTTGCGGAGTTTCTTCATTTCTCGCTTCTCTCATTCGGCGTTCATAGATGATATCATCCCACAAGACAACTACTTATGTCGATCAAAGCTGTCCTAACATTCACGAACATCATTTAAAATCACAAATAAACAAGAATATTCGTAACATTCTGCTCGCGACTCAACTGCTCAACTGTCTACATAAGATTCAGGCCATTTAGAACAATGTAAGAGCGCATACATATGGCATGTGTGTAGGTCACTACACAAATCATGAGATTTTGGTATCTTCGTGAGGGAAGTGATGAGGTATTTTCTCCTAAGTGTGAAAGGGGCTAGCCACCTTTTGACCATGCTTTTCAAGCATGTGTTTCATGCAAGTGTGAAAAGGGGTAGCCGCCTTTGACTAAGAAATCAACATGTGCTCTTGAAAGAAGCTTCTAGGAAAGTGCCCAGAGGAAGCTTCATGACATGTGCTTTTGACCGAGGGAAGCTTCATGGAAGCTTCATGCACATGCTATCTACCACCATCTACCCCTTGGTTTTGGCCTTATAAATAGGCATGAAGGAGGAGGGGTAAGACAACCACTCATCTCCCATCTCAAACATTGAAAGAGTTTCTAGAGAGGCCTTTGTGGCAAGTATTTTAGTTTGGGGAGAGATTTCGGACGTCTCTGCGACGTTGACGAGAAATACTTCGCCTACACGGATTGGATCTGGAGCAGACTTGGGCAAGGATTCGAAGAGGCATCTTGGAGAGGATTTGTGTAATCCGTCTCGTCCGCCACTGTCGGTAACTTGCAACTTTTTGCTACTATTTATTGTGTAATATTGTGTGGTGCGAAGTTGGTGAAGATCCTGTATGGATCGAGGAGGGAAAGCCTTGTAATTGCCTATCTGTTTTACACATTTTTAGTGGCGGCTTTCCGGGTTGGACTCCGATCGTCCCGTGGTTTTCACCCTATTGGTTTCCACGTTATATCTGCGTGTCACTTTTATTGTTGTTATTTTGTGCTGTGTTTTTGGTTGTGTATCGGCATACCGCTAAGCGGTCGTGTAGGTACTTGCTCGAACTAATTTGCAGGTGCTCTGGTCGGGCTTGCGTGTCCCGGCAACGGAACCAGAGGCCTTTGTGGCAAGCATTTTAGTTTGGGGAGAGATTTCGGACGTCTCTGCGACGTTGACGAGGAATACTTCGCCTACACGGATTGGATCTGGAGCAGACTTGGGCAAGGATTCGAAGAGGCATCTTGGAGAGGATTTGTGTAATCCGTCTCGTCCGCCACTTTCGGTAACTTGCAACTTTTTGCTACTGTTTATTGTGTAATATTGTGTGGTGCGAAGTTGGTGAAGATCCTGTGTGGATCGAGGAGGAAAAGCCTTGTAATTGCCTATCTGTTTTACACATTTTTAGTGGCGGCTTTCCGGGTTGGACTCCGATCGTCCCGTGGTTTTCACCCTATTGGGTTTCCACGTTATATCTGCGTGTCACTTTTATTGTTGTTATTTTGTGCTGTGTTTTTGGTTGTGTATCGGCATACCGCTAAGCGGTCGTGTAGGTACTTGCTCGAACTAATTTGCAGGTGCTCTGGTCGGGCTTGCGTGCTCTCTAGCCCAACAAGTGGTATCAAAGCCAGGTTCATTATTAGAGCTGTTATCAGGCTGACCTATTTAAGATTTGAGACGAGCCGATCGAATATTTCGGGTTGGTGATCGGGTGCGGTAGGTGACGCTATTGGTCCGCTCCCTATCCTCTTTGATTTTCTTCTTGGAAATAATCGGCTCAGAGAACTGAGGTCAGTCTGATCAATTGACAGAGCACGATGGAGTCTACTTCGGGTTCAGGTTCTGAGCAAATGGTAAAATTAAACGGCGCAAATTACCATCAGTGGCACTTACTGATGGAAGATCTCATCTACGTGAAGGGTTGGCATGCTCCTGTCTTTGAGGAGATGCCAAAGGACACGGATCCGACGAAATGGAAGGTGGAGCACCGAAAGTTATGCGGATTCATCAGACGGTTCGTGGAACCGAACGTCTACAATCATGTCGCGAGTATCATTGATGCAAAGATACTTTGGAAGACTCTCGAGACGTTGTATGCCAAGAGTACTGGCATCAACAAGCTATATCTACTGAAGAAGCTGAGTGAGTTCAGATACAGGGAAGGATCCCCTATCCTGGATCATGTGAATGAGTTCCAAGGTATTATTGATCAACACTCTGCTATGAAGGTGACCTTCGAGGACGAGGTCAACGCATTATGGCTGCTGAAGTCTCTTCCAGAATCTTGGGAGATGGTTAGAGTTTCTCTAATCAACTCCTCTCCCGGGGGCATCATTACTATGGAGATTGCCAAGAGTGGCATCCTGAACGAAGAGGTGAGAAGAAAGTCTCAAGGGATATCAGACTCTTCTTCACGAGCTGACATCCTCTACACTGAGCCCAGGGGGAGAGGCAGGAGCAAGAGTAGAGAAAGGAAGAGAGAGAGGACAAAGCAGGGGGAAGTCCAAGTCACGTTATCAAAACGTGGAGTGCCACTATTGTCATAAGAAAGGGCATATTCAGAAGTTCTGTTATTCTCTAAAGAATGACGAAAGGAAGAAAGGAGTGGCTACTGATGATAGGAAGGAGAGTCACACTGCAGCTATTGCATCTACAGAGGACGATGTCATCATTGTTGGAGATGACGTCACAGCTGCACTCTCTTGTGATGACCGAAGCTGGATTGTTGATTCGGGTGCTTCTGCACATGTCTCCCACAACAGAGCGTTGTTTGCCACCTACACGACTCACGACTGTGGAGTGCTTAGGATGGGCAATGGTGACACGTCGAAAGTCATCGGGAGGGGAGACATGCACCTGAATACGGGCACTGGAGGATTGCTAATCCTAAGAGATGTGCGACATGTTCCTGACATTCGCTTCAACCTAGTTTCAGTTGGAAAACTAGGTGATGAGGGACACTTAAGTGTCTTTGGTGGAAATTTTTGGAAGCTGATCAAGGGGTCGCTAGTAGTGGCCAGAGGTTATAGAGACACTGGTCTATACTATATGGAGGGGAGACCTGAAGCTGCTCAGGCCAACACTGTTAGAGATGGGGCATCCACATCCCTATGGCATAGGAGACTGAGTCACATTAGCCAGAAGGGTATGGGATGTCTCTCCCGAAAGAAGATGATCTCTGATTTATCTGTGGATCAGTTAGAGAGATGTGACCATTGCATGGCTGGAAAGCAGAATAGAGTTTCATTCAGCCACAGCTCCACCAGGAGATCCGAGCCACTAGAGCTCGTACATACTGATGTCTGCGGACCACTGAAGGTCCAGACGAGAGGAGGAGTGTCTTACTTCGTGACGTTCATTGATGACTATTCGAGAAAACTTTGGGTCTATGCTATTAAGACCAAAGGTGAGGTTCTCGACATTTTTCGGATATTCCACGCTGAGGTGGAGAGGCAATCTGGGAAGAAGTTAAAGTGCATCAGGTCCGACAACGGGGGAGAGTATATTGGTCCTTTTGATGAGTATTGCAGAGAGCAAGGGATCAGACATGAAAAGACTCCGCCCAAGACGCCGCAGCTGAATGGCGTAGCTGAAAGGATGAACAGGACCTTGATGGAGAGGGTGAGGTGCATGCTATCTGAGTCAAAGCTACCTGACATGTTTTGGGGTGAGGCTTTATACACAGATGCACACGTCATCAACCTATCTCCCAGTTATACATTGCAGGAGGATGTTCCTGATAAGGTCTGGTATGGGAAGGACCCTTCGTATAGTCACTTGAGGGTCTTCGGCTGCAAAGCCTTTGTGCACATCCCTCGGGATGAAAGATCGAAGTTGGATTCTAAGACTCGTCAATGCATATTTTTGGGATATGGACGCAGCGACGAGTTTGGCTACAGGTTCTTTGATCCGGTTGAGAAGAAGCTTGTACGCAGTCGCGACGCCATATTTTGTGAGGATCAGACTATGCTTGACCCTGAAAAGACTGAGAAGGCTGACTCTCGCACTGATGAAGAGTCTCCTATGACTGGAGGTGACGACACTGAGGAGGCCGCACAGCCTGATCCAGTGCAGGGCGTTGAGCCACTTCCAGGCCATGAGGACATGAATGATGGAGAGCCTACAGAGGACATCATTGATGATGTGCCGATACCAGCAGCTGAGCTCGCTCCACGGAGGTCTGATCGAGTCAGACAACCATCTTCGAGATACTCTGCTACTGAGTATATTTTGTTGACTGATGCGGGGGAGCCCGAGTGCTTTGATGAAGCAGTGCAGAGCTCAGAGAAGAAAGAGTGGATGGTTGCTATGCAGGAGGAGATGCAGTCTCTGCATGAGAACCATACTTATGAGCTGGTACGATTGCCTAAGGGCAAGAAGGCTCTGAAAAATCGGTGGATTTTCAGAGTAAAGCAGGGAGACCCCTCGACACCACTCAGATACAAGGCAAGATTAGTGGTGAAGGATTTCAGCCAGAAACAAGGAGTTGATTTTGATGAGATCTTCTCTCCTGTTGTGAAGATGTCGTCTATCCGGGTTGTTATTGGCCTTGCTGCAAGGCTAGACCTGGAGATTGAGCAGATGGATGTCAAGACCGCCTTTCTGCATGACGATCTTGAGGAGGAGCTATATATGGAGCAGCCTGAAGGTTTCAAGGTGAAAGGGAAGGAGAGCCTGGTCTGTCGCCTGGAGAAGAGCTTATATGGCCTAAAGCAGGCCCCGCGACAGTGGTACAAGAAGTTCGATGCTTTTATGGGGGAGATCGACTTCAGGAGGACCACCCTTGATCACTGCGTGTTTGTGAAGCAGTACGCTCCAGAGGATTTCATTATTTTACTCCTTTATGTTGACGACATGTTGATAGTCGGGAGGAGCACTGCGCGCATTGCCGAGCTGAAGCGGCAGTTGAGCTCCACATTTGCGATGAAGGACTTGGGAGCTGCGAAGACCATCCTAGGGATGCATATTCGGAGAGACAGAGGCTCCAAGTTACTTTGGTTGTCGCAGGAAAGATATATCAGGAAGGTGCTACAGAGATTTAGTATGGATCAGGCGAAGAAGGTGAGCACGCCGCTTGCAGCTCACTTCAGACTTACCGCTGACCAGTGCCTGAGCACACCTGAGGAGAAAGAGGAGATGCAGAAGGTCCCCTATGCTTCTGCAGTTGGTAGTCTTATGTATGCCATGGTATGCACTCGCCCTGATATAGCGCATGCTGTTGGTACTGTTAGTAGGTTTCTCTCCAATCCTGGTAGAGAACATTGGAGCGCTGTGAAGTGGATTCTAAGGTACCTACATGGGACGTCAGATTTAACGTTAAGGTTTGGAGATAGTGAGCCAGAGCTACTAGCCTACACAGATGCTGATATGGCTGGAGATTTGGACTCCAGAAGATCAACCTCTGGGTACCTGATCCTATTTGCTGGGGGAGCTGTTTCGTGGCAGTCAAGACTACAGAAGTGCGTTGCACTGTCGACTACGGAGGCAGAGTTTATTGCAGTCACTGAGGCAGGAAAAGAGCTTCTTTGGATGAAGCGTTTCATCAAAGAGTTGGATTTCACTCAGGAGCGCTACACACTCTTATGTGACAGTCAGAGCGCGATTCATTTAGGGAAGAACCCCACCTTCCACTCGAGATCCAAACATATTGATACGCGGTATCATTGGATACGCGATACTCTAGAGCAGAGAGAGCTGGATTTGCAGAAGGTGCACACAGATGACAATGGAGCGGATATGCTTACGAAGACTGTGTCGAGGGGGAAGTTCGAACATTGTGTGAGGATCGCTGGCATGGCGATCTCTTCCACATAAATGCAAAGGGGATAAATTGTTGGGTACAGTTCCCGTCCTTTGTGGAGAAAACTGTGGATTTGAGTTTTACTAACTCGAACTTGGTGGTGCTGGATCTATCGACATATGGAGGAGACATGAAGGTCTTACCAAATGAAGATAATTAGAATGACACATTTTTCACTTAGTCGAAAAAGGGGAGATTTGATGAGGTATTTTCTCCTAAGTGTGAAAGAGGCTAGCCACCTTTTGACAATGCTTTTCAAGCATGTGTTTCATGCAAGTGTGAAAAGGGGTAGCCGCCTTTGACTAAGAAATCAACATGTGCTCTTGAAGGAAGCTTCTAGGAAAGTGCCCAGAGGAAGCTTCATGACATGTGCTTTTGACCGAGGGAAGCTTCATGCACATGCTATCTACCACCATCTACCCCTTGGTTTTGGCCTTATAAATAGGCATGAAGGAGGAGGGGTAAGGCAACCACTCATCTCCTATCTCAAGCATTGAAAGAGTTTCTAGAGGGGCCTTTGTGGCAAGCATTTTAGTTTGGGGAGAGATTTCGGACGTCTCTGCGACGTTGACGAGGAATACTTCGCCTACACGGATTGGATCTGGAGCAGACTTGGGCAAGGATTCGAAGAGGCATCTTGAAGAGGATTTGTGTAATCCGTCTCGTCCGCCACTGTCGGTAACTTGCAACTTTTTGCTACTGTTTATTGTGTAATATTGTGTGGTGCGAAGTTGGTGAAGATCCTGTGTGGATCGAGGAGGGAAAGCCTTGTAATTGCCTATCTGTTTTACACATTTTTAGTGGCGGCTTTCCGGGTTGGACTCCGATCGTCCCGTGGTTTTCACCCTATTGGGTTTCCACGTTATATCTGCGTGTCACTTTTATTGTTGTTATTTTGTGCTGTGTTTTTGGTTGTGTATCGGCATACCGCTAAGCGGTCGTGTAGGTACTTGCTCGAACTAATTTGCAGGTGCTCTGGTCGGGCTTGCGTGCTCTCTAGCCCAACAGGAAGCTCTTTAGAAAAATATTTTAAAATGTGGTGGGACCTCCGAGAATCTCCGCCGCTTCCGTCATTCCCAGCCAATAGTAAGTTCTTCTTCTGTTTATGACAATACATGGTAATTTTCATAGATGCAACATTTCATTTAAGGGTTATAATACTTAAAAAAACATTGATCAGCAAGGAGGTAAGTTTTTTTTTTGCAAAATAGCAAAAACATTGCTAATTTTCATCTGAAACACAAAATAATTCAATAGCTAATTTTAGTGAATACATTATTTCTTTGTTTTGCAAGACTTTTTTTAGCAAGGAAACATGTCCTTTATAACTCTAGTTGGAACTAGAACATTCTTTTTCTCTTAAATAAACTTGTGGTTTGATTTTAGACATATATATGGTTCAATTAATAGAAGATTATGCTTGTTATATAATTACTTGATAAAATACTCAAATAGGTCTCTTAACTTTGATGATAGTTTCAAATATGTTCTTTAATTTTTTTTTTCACTTTAAATATGTCCCTTAATTTTGTACTTAATTTCAAATAAATCTTAATTTTGTACTTAATTTTATACTTTTCTGCTAGATTTTATTATTATTGGGTTTCCCAAAAAACAAAACAAACTAGGCTACTATACAACTGCGATTAGCCCGGCAATCCGGTTTCAATGAACCAAATTTCGCACAAATTTGACCTCGATTGCCCCGCCACCCCCAAACAGGCGCTAGAAGGCTTCACGTTGCTCCTGGCCCGGCCTGGTCACCCATATCGAGCGCCAGGGCTTGCGAAATTGGTGATGAGCTCTGCTGCCGCCCCTTATTCCGGTGGCCATTTGGACACCGGAAAGCGTCGGGAGGGGCGCCACGGGTTGTTGTTGTCCTTGGGCGCAGCCCCTTTTCTCTTTCCTCATCCTCCAAATCCCCATTAATGACGGGGTGGATTCGAAACTTTGGGAACTCTATCTCTTAAACTGCTCAACAAAATTTCGATCCAAAAGTGGCTTTTGATTGCTCTAAAAAATGCTACGAAAGGGAGAATTAAGTCGAAGATTTTGGTGGATTTTTGACAGGACGATCATTCGACCAAAACGTCCTTTTCATCAGCAATTGTCGGAGCTACCGACCTCCGATTGAGAAATCATCACCAACGGTCCACTGGTGAACTCATGGCGACAGGCAAAGCTTCCCTGAAATTTTTCGTCAAGTTTCGAGCATATTCATTTTTGCTCCGCTGCTCCCCAAAGCTCGCTCATGCGTATATTTCGATCTCCAGTGTGCGCCTACACGCATATTTCCTTGGAGCGCGCCAATGCGTGTAGTTCCTTAGAGCGTTCTTGCGCACATAGTTCCCCAGAGCGCGCTTGAGCGCGTAGTTTTCCAAAGCGTGCTTGTGACGTGGGTAGTTTCTTAGAGCGTGTTCTCCCACACGCTGAAGAAATACATCACAATTATAGAATGAGAGGTGACATGTTACCCTTGATAAATTTGTTTTGTACTAATTAAAGCATGATCTAGTGGATTGTCCGTATTGGGTCAGACTTCATTTTTTTTTTTCATTTTCGGGTTTTTCACAGAAAAGTCTTATTGTCCGCTCTCTTGGGCTGTTTGTGCGTTCGACTCACTTTCAAGTCAAGACGATCTGATTGGACCGATCCATATGAGCGTTTGAGCGATCCCCAACAATTATCATTATTTAAAATCCCCATTTAAATTATGGTGAAAAATTTATGGTTACTTAATACGTACCAATACTAAATGTAGAGCAATAGAAAATGTACGTTTGTTTTTTTTTTTCAAATTTATCAAAGTATTTTTCTACTAAATTAGTTCAAAACATTATATGTTTCCTACTAAATACATGATACATATATGTTTTCCACCACAAGGCATGCATATACATATTAATTCAAATCATTATATATTCTACTAAATTACATGTTTCCTACTAAATGCATGTTTTCTAATTTCTAGTAAGTTTATTAGTCGAAGTTGAAGAGATAATGAAATATTTTTTTAATAAAATAATAAATTTATTAAATTATAAAAAATATAAATTTAAAATAAATAATTAAAATTGAAAATGATAAATGTTTTATCATAGAGTATTTTTTTCTTATATAATAACGAGTGACAGGAACGAGGCTCAGCCCCTATCGCGACAGTGCATTGGGGGTTCTCAGGCCACGGCATTGCCTCGGCGCGACGACACTCTTGTCGCTCGCAACCCCCCCCCCCCCCCCCCCCCCCCCCCCCCCCCCCCCCCCCCCCCCCCCCCCCCCCCCCCCCCCGAGCGCTATTCTCCGTCTGTTGCTCATTTTTGTCGTGTTGCACGGGGGTTCATGTGCGGCGGGAAGTGCACATTTTTTTATTGTAGGTAGATAAAAAAATCACAAATAAAAGAAACAGATTTTTTGTAATAAAGACCGATAAAATCGAAAAGTTGACTGTTTCACAAAAAGGTGTTTTCCCTTCCAATATAGTATATAGATGATATAGATGAAAGATGATACCGTATAATAGTCACAATGATTTTAATTTACGAAAAATCATTTGCGTTCGAATTCGATAGATTGTGGTTCTGTTTTGTTGGTATGTTTTTTCTTGTGTTTTTATAAAAAACGAAGATGTTGTTTTTTGCTCGTTTGAATAGCTTCTATTTAGAATCACTGATCCGCCAAAACATCATTTTATGCTAGGTTCAAACAGACCCTAACCTACCCAAACAGACCCTACACGAGCTCGTCTAAAGGTTAGATAATTAATATTAGCCTTAACCAGTCATAAGCGGATTGTCAATGATGTATATCTTAGTTTAGTTTAAACTATATATTAGGATAAGGAAGCCTAATAAAATATACTAGCCACGTGTCAATATTAAGCCTCTTCGAGGCTAATAATTAGATAAAGTCTTTAATTGCATCTTAAGAATAATTTTATTGTTTGACTCCGTTTTTTTAGAGCTTTGAGAATGAGAGCGGTGAGAATTGAGAGGTGACAATGGAGGGGGGAGCAAATTTAGCTTTAACATATATTATAATTTATATAGAAAAATTAAAATATAATTTTTATTCAAGTAATTACTTCTTATCCTCAAATTAAAAATAATGATGAAAATTTATAAAATAAAAAAAAAATTAGTAGAGCTTTTATACCTACTACAATATGTTCTGATACAAGAAAGATTGTCATTAATCGTATCAGTGATATAAATCAATCAACTTTATTAATGTTGATTTGCATGCAAGATGATATATGTGTAACTACTTTTTTGTTAATAATTATTTGTTCGATATAAATTGTATTATAATTATTTGTTAATACTTAATTAATTTTGACGGTATGTTAAGTAAAGTTTTGTAGTTACGATTCAACCCCGGCCCCTCATGATTTCTCCCCTACTTTCTCTCCTCTCCCCTACTTTCTCTCTCTCTCTATTTCTCTCTCTCTCTCTCTCTCTCTCTCTCTCTCTCTCTCACTCTCTCTCAGATTCACTCTCTCTCTCTGGCCATGTTGAAGCTGTAAACACACAACCCTAAATACATACAGCACTGCTACATCCTGAGCTCGCTCGATGCTTGCACTCCCACCACCACTGAAAGCCTCCAACACGGACGACAGAGATGCCGGCGGCGGCTTCTCCGTCGACGCCTTCCTCGCCGACGATGACTGCTTCCTCGACAGCATCGATTTCAGCAGCATCTTCGAAGGCTTCGACTTCGCCGGAGACCTCTTGCCTGAGCTTGAAATCCCCGAACCTCACGTCGGAGTCCTCTCCGAGTCCTCCGCCGAAGTCAGAGAAGAGCAAGATATTGGTTCGCCGGAAAGCCCTGCGGACATAGAGAAATTAACACGTTTGACGCCGGCGGCGCCCATGACGCCGGAAAACCGAAGAGCGACGGCTAAACACTCTCACGGGAAGAAGAAAATGAAGGTAATGCGAACAAAATCGTTTCTTTTTTCATCAATTCCAATTTGTGAAGATCAGATCTCGGAGTTCAGAGGAGGGAGGGGTCACGGGTTAAGCATGTGATGATTTTGAACTTGTACATAAATATGCCTGTGACGCTTAATTTGGCCGGATTAATTGTTGTATTTTTTATGTATGTATATATATATACGGCGGTTGTGATAAATATGGGCGGTGGCCGGGATTATTGCATGCAGGTGGATTGGACGCCGGAGTTACACCGGCGATTCGTGATGGCGGTGGAGGAGCTGGGGGTGGACAAAGCTGTGCCGTCGAGGATACTGGAGATTATGGGTAACCACAACCTCACAAGGCACAACGTTGCTAGCCATCTACAAGTACGTATTCCTCTCTTTAATTCATATATAATATTTCTTTGTTTTTTATTATGATTTCTTAAGTAATTATATATACAGCAGTGGTCATTTAAATTTAATTATGTTATTAAATCAGTGATTTAATTACTCTCTAATTAACTCTAAAGTTTTGTTTTATGTCGTTCGGCAGGCACACACCTAGCTAGGTCAAGTGAAATTAATTTTTTTTTTTATTTTTAATTTGTCGTTCTTCAGCTTCTCAACTTATAGAATGAAATTAAGTTTGATAATTTGTATCATAAGTATTTAATTTAAAATTAATTTGAGATAATAAATATTCATGCATATTAAAATCCATCATATACTATGTAGAATTTTGTATAATTATACTTGAATGAAACTCGCTCCCAGTCTTCTGTATGAAATGAATCCCCACCGTACGAAACTGTATTAGATACCTGCAAGCTACGGTCTAATTTATAATTAATTAGTTGTTGATTATCTTTTTATATTTAACCAAAATGCATGCTAATGTCATAATTAGTTTTTATTTCTCATTATTGATCTACCGCTGCTTTAAACTTTCTCATAAAATATACTAAAATTTATGTTGAATGTAATTTAATTACAAGCTAACACATTTATTCATGTTAAATATTGGTTTATAAATTAATAATGATTTACATATTTGTGATGACATATATATACACCTTTTAAAACATATATAAAGCATTATATAATTAATGCAGTTAATTATGTCTAATGGAACCATAGTTTCAGCTAAAAAAAATTCATTCATTTTATGCTCAAAACCTGTTTATTTTCTTTATAACGGTCATAACCTCTGTCTTGCTGTTATATTATGATAATGACATTTTTGACCAAACTCATAGGAGCAAATAAGCCGTGCCAAACGAAACCTAAATCATATGATCGTCTCTGCAGAAGTACAGATCTCACCGGAAGCATTCGCTAGCTCGAGAGGCGGAGGCCGGAAGCTGGAGCCACCGGCGGCAAATATATGCTGCGGCGGCGGCCACCGGCGGCAGCACATGCATTAATCCTACAAAGAACAAACAAAGATTGCAATGGGTTTCACCAACTGTAGGGTACCCTCCACCTTCAGTTCATCAGCCCCAGTTCGGCCCATTGCATGTATGGGGCCATCCGACCGTCGATCGACCGACGTTGATGCGAGCCATGTGGCAAGGACACAGTGTACCATTTCAGTGCCCCCAGCCACCATGGCCTCAGCCACAAAACTATATTGCCTATTGGCGGCCACATTTCCATGGAGTAAGTTAATCTCTTAATTTCTCTCGATCTTATATATATATAAATATACAGGCAACAGTGTTCGTAAGTTCCAAAAACTGTATCAAAAAAAAGTTGTATTTGATCTCTGGTGATTGCATGATGAAAATTTACTTTATAATTACACGATGAATTTACTGCAGGTGTTTCCTGTCAACTTTTGTAGGGTTCAGGAGAAGGATGGGGACCAACGGCAGTAACCCCAGCACCACATTTTATTCCCCAGCCATTGCCAGGAATGGTATATACATACATTAACATAAACATATATACGTATTTATACACATACATATATACATATACTACGGGGACCTCCCCTCTAAGTTTGCAAAATTACAGATTGCACCCCTCTTATTATTGAAATTACAAAATCCACCCCCTCAATGTTACAAAACATAACATTTATCTCGACTGAAGTTCACATTATATTTCATAACATTCGTGAATGAATACCCCTTCGGAGTATATTTTCAGGGGGGTATTTTGTGCAAGAATGTTATGAAATATGAACTTCAGGGGAGATAAATGTTAGGTTTTATAACATTCAGAGGAGGTTTTTGTAATTTCAATAATAAGAGGGATGCAATATGTAATTACGCTATCTTCCAAGGAAAATTTTGATAATTATTCCTATATATATATATATATATGTTCTCTTTTACTTCGGTACTTATTTTTTCATAATTATAGATTACATAATTAGTATTAATTGTGAGACAAACACAGTACCCAAGCACTCAC
Source organism: Dactylorhiza incarnata (assembly GCA_033032865.1). NCBI lineage: Eukaryota > Viridiplantae > Streptophyta > Magnoliopsida > Asparagales > Orchidaceae > Dactylorhiza > Dactylorhiza incarnata. Next base: position 3,789,585 of record JAWHQI010000163.1, on the reverse strand, counting down.
GTGCATATATGCAGTTGTGAAACTAGGATTTTAATTTGACTGAAGCACTATATAAAAATGAATTAAGCTCATTCTTAAATCTCAATCTCGTCGGTGAATAAGTGATGAACCAATACAAGAACGGACTATATAAGATCCTAGTTAGTACGTAGTTATTCCTTATAAATTATAACTCAAATGCGTAAATAAATTCAACATAAAATTAAAATTAAACATGATGGTTAAAATAAGTACTTGGATCAGCGGCTACATGGTGTGTATGAAGAACATAAGAGATATAAACCATGCACTGGCCTTTAACTGTGTTTAACACCCTCCTGAGTCCACGCTTCTGCATTTGTAAATAACTATGTAAATCTCAGATCCTTTCAATTTTGTACGGGAATATATATGATTATGCACAAAAATAGTTGAACAGAATCGATCAGAACTCGGAAGAAAAATAATTTCAACAACAAAAAACTCTTTCATTCAACATTATCCTAGCTTGAATTAGAACTCGATCAACTATTCAAGGAAATATCTAAAAATCGGAAAAGCCCTAAGAAATACTTGCTGGAATAATGGAATTTAGATTTTGGACAGCCCTATAAAACAGTTAAATCGGAAAAGGAAATCTCTAAAAAATTGGAAAATCTAAGAAAAATTTGCTGGAATTTGTATTTTGAAAAACCCTAAGCCTACTACAAATTGGAAATCATCAACAAGAACAATAACAGTCAATTAAGAGATGCAGCAGTGCAGGTGGTACTTAATTTGGAAGAATGGAAGTGGAAGGGTGGAACTCCCTTACCATAACAGTTAACAAGAACAACAGATTCGGAGAGGAATAGAAGATTCGAAGGCCACACACTCGCCGTCGTCGCCTCACGCACTCCGTCGTCTCCGGTCACCATCGTCGCTAAGTCGCTCGCTCTCCCTCGCCGTCGTCGCAAGCAGAACGAGAAGTGATTGCAAATTCGAAAGGGCGCGGGTGTAAGTGAGAAAGGCCTGGCACAACTTTGATCTCGTGGTCGAACTGTTTACACAAATCGTTTTGATCTCTCTTCCACAAGACTATATTTCATTGCTTCAACCTTCTAGTCGAATCCTCTACGCGAATCGACTTGATATCTCTGTTTAGTCTTCAAGGAGATATATTATTGCTTCAGCCTTCTAGTCGAATCGTCTTCATGAGTCGACTTGATATTTCTTCATAGTCTTCAAGACGGCATTTCACTGCGCGCGCCTTCTAGTCAAATCTTCTACATGAATCGACTTAATATCATTTTATAATCTTCAAGGCGATATTTGAACTCTTCTAGACGAATCATCTTTGATATTCATGAAATGTCGTTTTGATTTCTCGACGATATTTCACGTGACCTCGACGATAATTGTCTTAGTCAATTTCTTCTTTCATATAAATGCTTCAAGATATATGTAATATACTTCCAAGACAATATGAAGATATATTAGCCTTGTTAAGACGATATCGTCTTGGAAAGTATTTTACCAAATCGATAATTAGTTATACGTACACTTTCTTCTTTTAGACTAGACAATATGAATGTTATTGTGAGTTTACAAGACGATATTGTTTTGGTGCTTAAGGTCTTTAAGACGATATTGAGAAATTCACTCGACGATATTTAAGCTTACCAAGACGATATTTGCCTTGGTGTTTTACACAATGAGAGATTACATTGACAAAACTATGTCTGATGACACTAAGTTTAGCCCTATGTTAGACTTGCACTGTCTAGTACCTGAAAGCAATATTCTAAAGCAACTGTGTCAAATACAAAGTGTGTTTATCCTTGAGTTGAAGACTTCTTCAAATCAGAAATATTGAGGGCAAAGTTCCCAACAATTTGTTAGCTAATTCCTTTTTGTTAATATAGTGTCTTTGGATATTGATTACCCTGCTCTTGTAATACAAAAAGTTTGGAGTGTTGCCCATCAATGTCATGATATACTTCATATGCACCGTTTCTTTATCTTTCTTTCAATTGAAGTTTGAAAAATGCTAGAATGCATCAAACACTTAAATCCTTATCTCCAACAGTACAATATTTTGGGCCTTTAACAACACATGAAAATTGTTGCCTAAAATTGCTAACTGTTGCCGAAACATAAATAACTGTTGTCATAGGGTGTGTTGTCTATACCAGCGTTACCTATTCTCAATGACAACAATTTTCATACTTTAAGGCAACACTATATGAAAATTGTTGTCTATACCCTTAAAATAGGCAACAACTCTTCAGTGAACATATTGCAACATTTTTAAAATATTGATTTTTAGCGTTACAATTAAGAAATTATGTTGCCAAAGCTATTTAATTTACAAAAAAATAAAAGTTGATAAAGACTCTGTAGATTTATAAATTTATACATAAACATATTTATTTAATTATATGTATAATTTGTTTAATAAAGGTTCTATTTTATTTTATAAACAAGAATGAATTACAACCCACACAAATGCTCAGCCGTCAGCTACCTCTGAAAAACTATAAGAAATTCATTTCATACAGTTTGAATATATCACTCCACTTATCCCAATGCACAATATTATAAGAGCCCTAAATCTAGCCAAACATCAAGCTAAAAAAGAGGCAAAATATAATTAAAACCCCAATACATGTCTCCATAAGCTGCAAACCACAAAAATCAAAGCTCCATAAGCTACACCATAAATAAAGCACCATAAGCTGCAACATAAATCATGCACCATAAGTTGCTTTGAAGAACTTCTATAAAATATATTCTCAATAATTTCAATATGACAATAATGTTCCTCAATAAAATGGCTCACCTCCTCCAGAAATATATCTATCAAAACCATGGAAGAGAAATTGAGAATAATCATAGCCATATCCCATACTTTGTGTTATGTTCCTCCAACACAGCTCGAATTCCAGTGATGAGACAATTTTTGTAAGAACTAAAATCATATGCAACTAAAATATAAAGTTGAAGTACTAGAATTTTAAGAACTAAGATCAACACATGACTAGAAACTTGACCGAATGAAGCATACACAACTATGCGTCTGTAATCTTGAATCAATGAAGCATATAAATTGATCCAATCTTCAATCAATGAAGCATATAAATTGATCAATTGATTGATGCATCGGGTCTCTATTTAGAAATGTGAATAAATTTAGCGTGTATGAATTGTAATTTCAGGTGTGTGAATAGTCAATTTAGCTTATGTTAGAAAGGAGTAGCTAGGAACATTTTTTAAGGGTTAGAAAATATTTTTTAAAGAGCAACACATTAAAATTGTTCCTTAAAGTGCATCACCAAATACAACATTTAGCAATTGTTCCCAGCAGTGAATAATGAAACATTTACAGAATTTTGCATTATAAATGTTGCCTAAAACTAATACTTGTTTGCAACATTTACAGTATGTTCTCTATTCTATGTTTAGAAAATATTTCATAAATGTTGCAAAATAAAATGTTGCTAAAAGCCAAAAATATTGTAGTGCAAGATATAAATAAACTGTGACTATATATTTTTGGGCGGCCATTGATAATATAACAAAATAAAGAAAATCACCGGTTGACATTGTCATAGGCTCACAATTAAACGTCATTAATGCACCAAATTAAATATATTGTGCTTTTATGCTAAATGGTGAGAGTAGTTCCTCGTGCGCATATTTTGTATCCCAAAATGAACTTATCATTAGATAGCATCGATGCTGTTTTCTTTTCACTCATTTGATGAAGTCCCACTGCGACATAATTTCTTAGAACCGTCATTATCAACTGCATTAACAATGTTTTTAGACAATTTTTCACTTATGAGGTACAATGATGACCATTTTTTTCCTCTTGGTGCGATCATAAATTCATGAGCAATCTTCAATTTGGCTAGCTATTTTACAGTTATTGCCGAAAAAACATCATCATTGAGTCTTTATATAGAGAATGAATTCAACTTTTGAGCATGCACCATGTCTCTTAAAATTATCTTCATATCATTTTTAGTCTCCAAACAAAATTTCAGTACAACAATTTTAGATGAATCATCGTCACTAGCGTCCCTATTTTATGTGATTAAGCTTTTTTTTGCATAATGTTTTTGGTATGTTAGTTAATTAATGACAATTTCTACATTTACAATATTGAATCTAGCTATTCCTATTTTATGCTTCTATAATTACCTTTGCTATTAGGATCTCTGTTATATGACTTCTCCCATATTCTTTGTAAATATAAGCATCATATTTTAATGACTGTGAATTTCTTACCTATTCATTCAATGCACCATTTTCCACAAATTGTAAAATCATAATTCTATTTGGAACTGAATTTCAAAAACACGTTCAAAATATATAATCTTAAAATTTTATGCACATGCTTGATATTTGCGGAATAATTTTCAGGTATTCATTGCGGTGATTAAACATAAAATTCTTTCTTTGTGCCTTTTAACAATCCAATTTTATCTTATATGCACATTAATTTTAAACTTCAATCTTCTTGGTATATAATCTTAATTTCAAGATACTTTTTTGGAATGTCTTATGCACGAATTCTCAGACAATACACATGCCTCTTTAGTGAACTTAACTATGATATGTTAATTAGCAAAAATAAGAATATATCATCCCTGAATTAGAATTATTCAGGGTCCGTTCGTTTGAACAGAATTGAGGTCCTAGAATTAGAATTGGAAGTTCATTTTCATTGAAATTGAACTTCCATTCCAAAAATGTCTTAATTCCGTCCAAACGAACAGACCCTTAGGAAAATCATTCTGCTTGAAATTAGTTTCAATTATTCAAACTAGCACAACATCATATACATGTACATAATATTTACAACTTGAATATTTGATATCAAATTGACGAAAGAAATACGCACTTTGTCAACAATATTAATTACTTTGCTTACTAGGTTTTTCCCCTTAATTTCTGTTATGAACTTATTATGAAGTACTCGTACTCGTCACAAAACAATAAAACAAACTACAAAAGCACAAAAATTTTACATGGAAAACTTACGGTACAAAAAACGCATGCAAGCCACTAAGAAATCAACTATAATGTTATAGATGTTTGCAAGTTTTTCTTTTCAAGTTTGCCCAAACTATTTGAGGATTATATTAATGATCCGTTCCTTAGGAGATTGAACGGAATAATTAATTAATCTTTAGAATTAGAATTGGAGATCTATTTTCATTGAGATTGTACCTTCAATTTCATTGAGATTGGAGGAAAAAAGACATCACACTCACTATATATGAAAATTTACAGATTGCACCCCTCTTATTATTGAAATTACAAAAACCTCCCATGAATGTTACAAAACATAACACTTACTTCCCTTGAAGTTCACATTTCATAACATCCATGCACAAAAACATCGATCCCACTCGGAGTACATTTTCAAAGGGGTATTTTGTGCAATAACGATGTTATGAAATGCGAACTTCAGGGGAGAAATGTTATGTTTTGTAACATTCAGAGGAGGTTTATGTAATTTCAATAATAAGATGGGTGCAATCTGTAATTATGCATTATGTATGTATATATATATATAGAGAGAGAGAGAGAGAGAGAAGTTCTTCAGAATTTAATTCATGATGAGCATTTGAAGTAGTATATATTATTATATGCAGAGATATGCAGCTCCAGTGCCGGTTGCAGGAGTCCAGCCTCAGCCCGTGTATAGACCACACCTTTTTCTTCCTCCGTTGGGTCAGCATCACCCTCAGCAAAATGCTCATCCGGTAAGCAAACCACCGCACAAATAATAATTATTGCTGAATTTTGAATTTAAGTGAATTTTTCTTTATAATTATTTGTAGTATTATAAAAAAAAAGTTGAAAATTAAACGACACTGGTAAAAGACGTATTTAACCCCATCCACATAATGCTGCCAATGAAGGTGGGCTAGCTGTCCTTATTCTTGGAGTTTTTTGAGACAAAATTCCCAGGATTTCACATGCAGCTATATACTCTGGTAACTTTTCGCAACGAGCTTTCACTGGCCTGGGCCCCACCCAAAATTGGCAAATACATATTATTTGATGTAAAACAAATTAAAGTGAAAAAAATATACTGCAGCGAGCAGTGATCATAAAATTAGTACACTGAAATAATAGAACAATTCATCCAAATGCCATCTTGATTTGACATACAATTCCGCTGAAGCATATGACCAATCGCAGCCGTTATACCAATCATCTTAGCAAATAGATTCTCTTAACGTTGGCTCAGTTTTCTCCTCAATGCCGGCCGGAAATGGAGCAAGAGCGCCCAAACAACAGAGCCGAATTCATCAGAGCGCGACAGACCGCCATCGCGTCGAAATCAAGAAATGCTCGGGTCAATCCATGAACTCAATTCATCAGAGAGATAGAGAGAGATATAGTGGTGTGAATAGAGATCCCTTGCCCCAGCTAGGACGTAAGGTGAGTGGAGTCGCGCGAGTCGACTAGCTGCAGTTAGTCGCATGTGTTGACATGAGTAAGCGTTGTTGCGAGCTAGTGTAAGAGTAAATAGTTGGTGCAATGTGGAAAAAGTTGAGGGAGGAATTACTGGTCACATTAGAGCTGTTTGATTTTTGTAGCTGAAGTGTTTTCAAAAAGGTGTTTGAAAAAGTTGTAAAATGTTTGGAAAATTTTCATTTAATTGTCATAGTCGCAGAGTCGAAAAGTGAGTTTGGGTTTGGTGTGTCCGCTTGATATATAATATAATTAACAATTCTATTTTCGCGGCACTCGCATTCCATGTTAGTTTCGTTCGGTTCCATTATACATCCAACAAATTAATGGTATCGGGGCGCCCATTAACGCTTCCAACACACAGAGCAAACAAAAAAACCTTCTCCCCGACCACATGCACAAGAGAGGAGGAACACTTCTTGCGGATGTACCCCTCCATCGGCGACTTGCGTTGCTCCTCCTTGCGGAGATAGATCCTTAGAGACCCATGGTTGCCAGGGCCAAGGGAAGATCCAAGAATTTCAACATAGGGGACCAAACATCATCTTCCTCCGGCCAAATTTTTTTTAAACGTCTAGCAATCTTACCAAAGTCATTTCTCCCTCATCCGGTCACCGTTTTGGACATATAAGTAGCTAAAATTCATTACCTTTGTTGCGGGTCGCTTGGGGCTCTTGGTAGATCGGTCTAATTGAACCACCTTAGCTTGGAAGCGAACCAAGCGCGCAAACAGTCAATTAGAAATTCGTTGAGTACATTGAGGCTTTTTGACGTGGAAAACCCGGAAAGGGTAAAAAACCACGTGGTCGGAGCTGTGCCGACCAAACTTCATTATCTTCTGGGGAGTTATACTCGGGATCTTAGAACTCGAGCGCGACAGGTCGCTGCTCGTTACAATGAGAGAGAGAGAGAGAGAACTCCGAGGGTGACAGGTCACCTCTCGAAAAGCTAAGTCCTTTTCTTTCTGAGAATCATGGTGAGAACAAAAGTGAGAATGCTCGGAGAATAAAAGTGAGACTGCTGGGTCGCCTTTCGGGAAAGTGGAAATCTTCAAGTGCACGAAGGAGATCTTCAAGCACCGAAGAAAAGCTCAGAGGAAATCTTCGCAGAGCTCTCCGGTTCGTTGCTACCTTTGCGCGTCGCGTCACAACATGCCGAAGGTAAATGTTTGTTATTTCTCTCTTGCGAGGATGGTGGGCGTGATTACGCCGAAGCAATTTTGTCGGCGCGCGGAAGTTCTCCTGCGGGGCTAATGACGGCGTGCTGGGATCGTGCGGCCGAAGTGCGACCAACCACCTCCCTACCGGTGGTGGGCGGTTGGCCCCCATGACGGGGGCGCGCTCCCGCCGTCCCGACATGGGGTGCGGCTTGTCCGCACCCCTTGGTGGGCGGCCGGCCGGCCACCGCCCGGGCGGCGGATGGGCTGCCGGCGAGCGCGCGGCCGGCCACTCTAAGGCGGTTTGGCCGCACCACTTTGCGGGGGCCGGCCGGCCTCCGCGTGGGAGGGGGCGGCCGACCTTGCGGCCTTGCCGCGCCCCTCATGGGGCGCGGCTTGGCCGCATTCCCTCGCGGGGTCCGGCGTGGCCGCACCCCTTAATTGGGGCCGGCCGGACCCCCACTTGGGAGTGGTCGGTCGGCGAACCGCCGACATGTTCCGGCCGGCTCCTAACTGGGGGCGGACAGACGACTCTCTCCCGAGAGTGGGCGGCGCTTGTCTGGGCGCGTGCGGTCGCGCCTGGAGAGGTGCGTTTGTCGTGTGCGTTTTGTGCGATGCAACGTGCGACGATCGTTCCCGGGCCATGCTCTTTTTTGCGAGAGATTTTTTTTGGCCTTGCTTGTAATTTCTGCAGGAGATGATTTTTGCTTATTTCTCTCAGGCCTCGAAGCGAAACGGCCAGTCGCGTCCGATGCGATTGCGCTCGACTTTGGACGTCGCGCGGATTGATACGTGGCGAAAGCGGCTCGGATTGCCGTCCACTATAGAGGTGAAGATTCCTCGGGAGAACGAACGAGCCCAGAACCCGCCGACTGGTTTCATGACTCTTTCTAAGAGTTGTTTGAAATCTGGATTCCGCTTCCCTCCCTCGGGGGAGGTTATAGAGTTTTTACAGTTCTGTGGTGTTCCGATTACGCAGTTTACCCCGGCCGGGTTGGGGAGGATTATGGGGATGATCGTGCTTTTTCGGGAGCACAATGCGCGATTATCTTTGGAGATGTTCAGAGACTGGTGCGAAGTCTCTACTGACCCGGGGTGTCGTATTGAAGCTCGGAGCAACAAGAGCAGGTTCCGCTTTGGGGAGATGAATGATTACCGGCATGGGAATACCCGGTATGGATATGTTGAAACCATTGGGAACTGCAGGAGTTGTGGAGAGTGCTTCCAGGCCGCTGTCGTCGGCAAACAGGGCGGGAAGACGAGTTCTTACCGCTTTCCCGGTTTTCCTGGTCGAGAGGGGTTGTCGAAGGCCCTGTTTTGTATTTCCGGATGCGTGGAGGAGAGCCCGTGGCCAGGGCAAATATCAGATCCGCCCGTGGCCAGGGCAAATATCAGATCTTGGCCATGGCTGCTCCCATAAGGCTGGTGCACCGGTTCATTTGAACCGGTCCAAGTGATAAGGAACCTTAAACCCGGGTTGGTTGGGAACCTTAAACCAACCCAACATTCTATATTCGTATTATATTCTGCATATGTAGTAGAAGGAGTGCTTGATATATACTTAAAACTAATTACTTTATGAGTTACGTTGGACATGAGTCGTTCAGTGATAAGAAATCAAGAAAATATTATTATTTGAGGAATATAATTAAATATCTTAACATTCATATGGATCAAATGTGGTATCTTTAATTAATTTACAAAAAATGAAGTTTTTTTCTTCTTAAAATTTCAGTCGAAGGAGAGCATAGATGCGGCCATTGGAGACGTTTTAGCAAAGCCATGGCTGCCGCTGCCGCTGGGGTTGAAACCTCCCTCCACAGAGAGCGTGCTGGGAGAATTGCAAAGACATGGAGTCCCCAAAGTTCCTCCTCCTGCCTGCAATAATCCTGAAGCAAGATAACTATGCATATGCTTGTTTTTCTCGAGAATACAGCAGCGAAAATTCGTCGAAATTTCATCTAGACACAGACTTTTATGTTCTTCATGTCTTCTTCATAGTTCTATATATCCTCAGCTGTAACCTTCATTCATGGATTTCTTAGTAGCTTTGAAATTACAAAACCCCCCATGAATGTTATAAAACATATATAACATTTACCTCCCCAAGTTCATATTTAATAACATCCATGCACAAAATACCCCTTGAAAATGTACTCCGAAGGGGGTATTTTTGTGCATGAATGTTATGAAATGTGAACTTCAGGGGAGATAAATGTTATGTTTTGTAATATTGCGCGGAGGTTTTTTGTAATTTCAATAATAAGAGGGGTGCAATTTGTAATTATGCAAACTTAGAGGGTAGGTTTTTTGTAACCTCCCTTATTATATGTTGCACTCCTCTATCTTTCGAAATTACATTTACCTTCATTAAGTTTTTTCGGTTTACAAAAATGCTCATTTCGTTAGAAATACGGATAGAAAATGATAAAATCAGTTAAATTATTTTATGATTTTCAATTTTACCCTTTGTAATGACTCTATATTGAAAGGTGTGACATTTTTCCTTTAGAAATATAGATGTAAAGTGACAAAAAATGCCAAATTATTTTATGATGTTCCAATTTTACCTTTGGTAATAACTCTACATTGAAAATGATGTATTATTTTATGATGTTCCAATTTTACCTTTCGGAACTACATCACTCTGCAAGTCAGCACTTCGTAATAAAAACAAATAAAACAATAAACATTTTGCACGAAGATATATCTATCTAAGTGCCACAAACAACATACACTTTTTTTTCTATGTTGAGCACATAAATAAGGCGCCTACATGCATATGCAAACATGAATGTCATAGGGTATCTCCATTGGATTCACCATGACACTTAACACATCATGTGTGAATCTAATACATCATCGTTTCACAACAAGGCAATGCACATAACATATACGTGAACATCATCATCATCAATCATCATCAATCGGGTATGATAGCAACACATGCATACATGATCATCATCGATCACCAATCGTTGTCAATCGGGTACGACGATAAACTACACAATTCGACCCAAGACCAATACCCCCTTTTACAATCCCTAACAAGTGCGGTGGCAATATTCATGCATAGACCCACTAACTATTTTGATGACAATATATGTATACTGATTGAAGACCCCTGTATTTATGTACCAAAACCAAATGAAATGGAAACATATGAAGTCCCATGAACATTTAGTGGCGACATCATATGCCGACCCAAAACTATTGCCCATGCTAACAACAAGCATAGTCGTGTGTATAAGCAAATCTGTATGCAATCAGATACACTCAATTCATCACACCATCTCTTGTTAGCCTTATGGTCATAAATGTAAGCCTAATTAGTCACCGTACATCCCCTTTAATTAGGATTTTCTAATGTTTAGGCAAGACAACAGAAAGGGAACACTTCCACTCTCAATCTTACCCATTTTCCACAAACTTTTTGCCCTAACTTCAAACTAATCAAGCACCACACAAGTTTTGGCATTATAACAGCGCCATGACTGCTATACCAAAACAATAAACTCTAATGCATTTAGCAAACATCCGTCAAAGATTCATGCCAAAAATCATGAAATAGGCGTAAAATGAAGTGTTACACATACATTGTGCGTAAAATAATTGTCGTCGCCGGATAATTCAATATACCACCTAAGTTGACTATAAAATGGTCACGAGATACTATTGAACTCAGCTGCTAGCCGCTTTGTAATGCTTCCCTTAACTAGGGACGGAGATCCTCTCTATTTGAGATCAAATAGATATGGTCAAGATAAAACTTCTAGTTATGCAAATAAAAAAAAAATTATACATGAAAAATAATAATAATTAAAAAAAAGGATGATGCATTAATACAAGCAGAAATTGGCTAATCGCGTGGAACCGCCAATCCGATCCGCACTCTACTCTCCCTGCGTCGGATGAGCTCCGAATCCGATTCCGGCACCATCTTCTACGCCTCCGTCTCCCACGCCACTACCGTTCTCGCTGACTTCCTCCCTCCAGCCATCGTTCCGGCCGGCGGCGCCGGGGGCGACCTCGCTGCGCTCGCCGCCACTTGCCTCGAGGCGTCCCCGTGCTTCCACCTTCTCTACACTCACACCGCCAATCGCCGGATCTACGCCTTTCTCATGAGCGATCGGGTTCTCTTTTTCGCAATCGCAGACGACTCACTCGGCCGCTCCGCCGTCCTCCTGTTCCTGCATCGCCTCCGTGATGCCACCATACATTCCGCCCAACGCCGGATCATTGCCGGCGACCCCCTTCCCCATCACTGTCTCCAGGACGAGCTACTTCCCGTAATCCGTCGCCTCGTTGCTTCCTTTTTCACCCGCTCCCCTTCCAAAGACGAGAAACTCTCTCTTTCGCCCCCGCACGTCCTTCCCTCCCCCCTTCTCTCCTCCACACCGCAGTCCTCCGACATCCACCTTCCACGGGAGAGCACCGGAGGAAGATTAAGAAGGAGCGCAAGAAGAACGTGAGAAGCGAAGAAGGCCTTGGCGGTTCGCTGCCGGGGAATGAGCTTGAGATGTTGGTATTGGATAATGCCGGTGACGCCGACCTTGAATCGGGGTCGGTAGGCTGGGAATCCCTGCAGAGGATTTGGAGGCAGCAAGTTCGACTGATTTTGGTGATTGATGCGGTGGTTTGCACCCTTTTGTTCGGGATACGGCTGTCTGTATGCACAAATTGATAATTGTTGAAAATTTGTTCTGCAACCTACAAGTTACACAATTGGTATGAGAGGAGAAGACCCGAACCTAATTTCTGTTGTTTGAGGTAATGCATATTAATGGACACCTCTTTATTTCTTCCCCGATTCTTTTATTTCTCCATGTCCTTACCGAGGTTGCATGAAGTATAAGGATCTGTGTAGCTTGATTTTGGTTCTTTCAATTACCAGTGAGCAGTTTTATAAGCTAGACCATGTATAGGGGTTTAATTCGACGTTTGCAGACGATTTCGTCTGTCGAGAGAATGCTCTTTCATCCTCTCCTACTTTGGTGTGCTGCAGTATTTTACTTAGTTTTTTGAGCCTTTCTTCTTGGTTTGTTCTTGCCTTTTACTTTGCATAGCAAGTTCCTCATTTTTTTTGGCTTCTAACATTCTAGTTTTGTAATAGATGTAGATGCACATATTCATGTTTATGAGCTCTAAGTAGCATAATGTAAGCGGAATTTAGGTTATATTTGGCTTGGGCTTAAAAGGGCAGCCTGGTGCACAGAGCATCCCCTCGCAACGAGGGTCCGTGGAAGGGTCCCAACCACAAGGGTGAAATGTAGGCAAACCTTATCCTGCACTTTTGCAAGAGACTGCTTTCAGGACTCTGACCCATGACCTCAAGGTCACACGACAATACCTCAACTGGTGCGCCAAGAGTCCCCTTATATTTGGCTTGGGCGTAATGCTGGAAAAAAAATCATAGAACTGTTTTGAAAAATTTTGTTTGTAGTGTCGTTGAGAACGAGGAGTAGAAAAAATTCTTTAGTTAAATAAGGAATATATTTGAAGTTTGTTAGTGTGAGTAAATATTATTTTTGTTGAATAATAAATTATTTTGGAAATTAATTTTTATAGAATAATAACATTATTTCCATAACAACCTAACATTACTCTTATCTACATTAAAAGTAATTACCTGCTTTAATAGTAATGAAATAACTTGCATCATAATTATCAAAATTACCTGCATTATAGTAATATATAAATGCTTTTGCATTATAATGTTAACAACTATTATTAATTTATTACATCATTACTTTTTATTACATTATACTCATTTATTTTATAGTTCTTTGCATTAAAAATGTATCATAAACATCATTATCTCATTAATTTATTACTTTCTACCTTATCATGGGCTCTTTTCTGCATTATTTTCACTGCTTTGGTTTCCCAATAAATGATGCATAAGTCTTTCCACGTCTTGAAAGGGACCAAAAAATAAGTTTTGGGGCCTAGGATATGGGGGTTGCTGGTTCTTTTGGAGGCCATTTTGCTCCGCCTTTCTAAAAATGGAGGCACATTGTTCCATTGCGGTTTAAGTGAAAATTTGACCAATTTGTGTTTTGGAGGTATCTAAATCCCAAAGCTTGCTAATCTTTATTTTGAGAATTTATGAGGAGTTGATTTCATGATTTGAATGTGGCAGATCCTTATGTGTTCTGTGATATTCCAAGGTTATATCTTAACAGATTTTCCTCTTATTATGGGTTTTGTTGCCAATGTTTGCCATTTCATTAAGAAATCTATGATTTTTTTACCAAACAGAGATTATTCTTGTACCCAATTTGGTCCACACAATCTTATGTTTTATTCATTGTGATGAACCATGAATAGAATTGGACTTTTGATATGCTGAAATCTCTTTGTAGAAAATCATAACATTCTATGGTTCTCGTGCTGGCCCTAGGGCATCATTGGACGCATAATTGATTGCGACCACCAAAAAGGACCAATTAGAACATGCAGGTGGCCAAATGAGCATAATGCGGTGTTCACTGATTTTTGCTTGAACAACATTTTTATGGGAATATACCTAATGGTTTTTTAGAAGAGGCGGTATAAAATGATGTTGTTAATTTATGCTCTCTCTAAATGGCATTCTTAAAACAACATAATATGTCAGAAGTTGAAGCAATCCGCTTCAAAAACATTAAATCAATTTTCAAAATTGTCTATTGTCTGACTAGTACAGCTAGGGAGATTGACATGAAATTCTTTATATTTTATAGGTATTGTAGGCATGTATATATATGTGTGTGTGCATTTGTGGGTATGGGTTATTGTTGTGGAAACGAGTGTGGAACGTTCAAACAAATAAAAAATCAAAACACAGAAGACATAAATTTACGTGGTTTACCCCAAGATGGGCTACATCCACGGGCAACAGTAGTTTGTTTTTCACTAGATCAAGAACGGAGGCGGTTACAGGTAAGTAGGCGGATTTCAGATTTCTGAATACTCCTAACCCTAAAACGAGAAACTCCATCGTCGTCTTGGGTTAGGATTCGAGCAATATAATTAACAATCTTCACTTTGCATTGAATCTTATCAAATCAGAGGTAATCTTCCATAAGTTTGCTGCTGCCAGCCTCCACCCGTGGCTATCTCCAACTGTCAATGTTGAGCAAGTCTAGGCAGTGCATAAACTTGCTCTTCGGAACTACATTGTTGATCAACGCCAACGTCGTCTTTGGGTTAGGATTCTAGGCATATAATTAACAGTTATGATGCATACTCATTACCTTTGCGGGATAATTCAGGGTTGTCAATTTCGTCGTAATCCATCCACAAGTTACGAGATTTTTAGGAAGATTTGTTGTGAAAGTATTACGATTGGTATACGAGTTCATTCAAGCTTGTATCATGGGCACATGAACTTGACATGTTTGCATCATATAGTGAAAGAGTTGATGTTATTGGAGATGGTTTAATGGAGGCCCATGGTGCATGGTGTCAAATTAGCGTTTGAAAATTGCCTAGATATGATGCTATTAATATCGATGAAGAACTATGTTACTTTACCCCTCCCGAATTAGAAATTATGTCATGGATTATTAGCTTGTTGATTACATGAGGGTGTTAGCTTGTAGGCGTATCTTTGACTTGGTCTCCGTGATGGAGGATCGAATTTCAAAATTTTGTTTTCATACGCACTAGTGGCGTGATTCCTATCTTTGATATCTTACTACCCCTCGGGATTTAGAAATGATGTCTGTGATGGAGGACCAATATTTCATATTCTTGTTTCCACATGAAAACCATGTTTCCTTTCACACAGTAGTTCTTTGATTCCTATCTTTGATACCTTCTTTGCACTGGATTGGAATGGCATGGTAAGGTGCATAGCTTTTTCCAAAATGATATGGTTCTTAAGGTATTCTATCACCTAAGACCTGCTACTTAGGGTTGAAAGTCACTGTTACCAAGATCTGCTTGGATACCTAAAATGAGGCAACTAATGATTTCTAATTAAGGCTACTGTAAGTACGACGTCATGCGTTCTATTTTTGGTAGATTCAGTCTACTGTTATCTTCGGGATGACACAGTCATGAGATCTTAAGTAGCTTCGCATTCATCCTTACCTCTTAAGTAGCTTCACAATCATGACGATTTCAATGAAGCTTTTTCCCGAGTTGGCATTCGTACTTGTGAAAATTTTGTTCTTAAGCAGAATTTCATCTTCTCCTAGGAAACAACAATAATTTTCAATTGGATAAAATTTACTAAATTGGAAGATAGGGGAAAATGAAGTAAACAAATCATAAGAAATGTCAAAGAATGCAGATGCAGAAATGCAATTGCAAAGAAAATTTAAAAGCATGTAAAACTAAAAATAAAGAAATCAGAGAAGAGCTAAGCCGATGAGAGGGCGAATTTGTTTGAATTGAAAGCTTCCTTAAAGAAACAAAGTTAGTTCATAATATATTTATGATATCCTAAAGTTGAAGCCCCAACTTGAAGAACTCTGAGCTGGTATAATTGAACGCTGCCCCTAGTCCTAGTCCTAGTCCTAGACTAATTCCGACTAAGAACAAAGAAATCAGGGAAGAGCTTAAGCAGGTGAAAGGACAAATTTTTCTGAAGTGAAAGCTTTTTCAAAGACTGAACTTAGTTCAAAATATATTTTTGATGTTCTGAAACTGAAGCCCCAACTTAACGAACTCTAAATGGCTATAATTGAACGACATTTTTATTATTGTACTAGTCTTAGACTTATTCCGCACGACCTCTACACTCCTATCATCGTCCCTATTCCGCCCATCTTTGACTCGAATGATGATGTTAGCAGATACAAAAGACAATTCAGGTAGATCAAATAAGGAGCACATCTGGAAAGCCAACTTCACATAGCCTCCTTTCCATTGGATTTATTTTTTCGAAAGCGTACACATGACTTGGCGGCTTGGGATCGATAGAAAAACTTTAGGGGGAATGTAAGCAACTGGAGTTATAACTGACTATACATGATACCGGGTGGAGGTGTTGAAGCTCATCAAGATGACGTTTGAAGTGGCTGGAGGCAGAGTGGAGGGAATCAACTAGTGAATGGGGACTGATGGCTTTGGAAATCACTGGGTAGATGAATGAAGAAGCATCTAAAGTCGGGTTTGCATTGAATGTTGTTGGCCAGAATGATTTTGATGGTATAATGCTAGCTTTCTTTATAAATAGTGAAGTAATTTGGAGTTATTATACAAAAGATTGAGGACATAGATGATAATATAATTTTTAGAGTTTAGTTAGGATGATCTAAATTGGATATGTTTCGTAGAAGTTTTACGGTATAAAAAATATCATGCAAAGTTTCATCATAATCTTTATTAAACAACATCTGAGCTTGTGATATATATAATTTCGACTGCTGGATAGTAAAATAGTGATTGATAGCTAAAGTCAGCATGGTTAAAATCAAATACCAGGATGAATAATTTAAGTAATGATTCATTAGAGGAAATGTTGGAGTAACATATATTGGAAATGTACAACAAATTAAGGATAGTAAATACCCTAATTGAAGGATAAATAAAATTACTTGTGCAGGTTTAGTTATAGACAAGGGACAAGTTAACATGGATAGAATTTGCTCAAGATGATTTGCAGGGTATAGCTTAAACACCTCAGATGATACTCAACAAGAATGAATGGAAAAATGATTCATAAAGCTAACCCCAAGTGGTGGAGATAAGATTGGTGGTGATGATGATGACATTCTTTCCTCTGGGGTTTTAGAGTTATCTTTCGAACCTTATGTTATGGGTCCCCACCATCCGTCGCCGGTTACACATATTTTATTTGTGTCTTTATGTATGTTATTTCAAATGTTCGAGTCGAGACGTAATTACGACTAATTAGAGTTGTCATGGTTTAGTATTTCGCGTATCTACTTATTTTAGGATATTTACACTCATGCCACTCGTAAGTCTTTAAATAGACTCATTGGGTCATTGTATGAGTTATCAATGAAATTAACCAAGTTCCATTCCTCCCTCTAGTTTTTTTTTCTTCCTCAATTTGTAGGGTTAGGGTTAAGACGACTCCCCTTCTTCCTCTCTCCTCGCATTCTCCGTGGGTTGAGCTCGGCTCCCCTTGTATCTCCGCCTCCACCGCCACCTTCGTCGACGTTACGGGCTAGGCTCGTAACACCTTATTCATGCCCAAATTGTGTCCTGGAGATGTTAGGAATCCATTGATGTGGATATCTAAATGAAATTTAATTCAAATAACAGGATTTGGAGCAAACTTTTCCACCAATTGTTATCCAAAACTTGCTGATGATTTTGGAATAATCTAAAATATTATTGATGCAAGTCTTAACAGGAGAAACATGAATGTGATCATAAATTTTATGTATTCATTGATGTGATGCATTTATGCTGATGAATTTCATTGAGAAAGTCGGAGCCTGATCACTTCGTCTATATAGGAATTATGGACAACACGTCCCGCTCAGAACTTCTACCTCTTTAGGCTTTTCAAACATGGAGATGCACTGGATCCTTTGGGATTGGCGGTAAAATACAAGAATTTGGGATAACTGCGAGTCATTTGGCCACCATTCGTGCAACTTCAACTCCATCCAAATGCAAGCTTTACACCTTTCATTCAGTCAACTTTGTGAATAATGGACAGAACTATAACAATGGTACGGTATGTTCTCCATCATTCATGTTCTAGTTAGTCACAAATATGTATATATATATGTTCATGCTCAGTTTTCTGTCTTTGATTTTATGGAAATTTCCAAACCTGCTGATTTTGTTTCCTTTAGGGAAGTTAATTTAGAAGTCCAACCCAGCTCCTGCCCAGGTCATAAAATACCTTGATTTTGCTTAAAGGGTTGGGCTAGCCCCTTTTAATGAAAGAACCCGTATGATACTAACTGGGCTTAAGGCCTTCAATTTCATGGTCACCCATTTAGACCAAATACCACAAACTTAAGGATCACATGGAGGATATAGTGGATTGTGGATTGTGTTATAAGATGCAGTTCAGAGGGAGATTATGAAGAAGAAGAAATCATGATTATGCACAAAGATCAAAACTAGAAAGGCGCAACAGAGGAATGGAAACCAGCAGAAGCATGGAGGAGGCGAACCCTAGATGTTAGCCCCACAGAAGAAGGCGTGACGAAAGAAAAGAAACTCAATTTTATAAATATAAAATGAAATATTTATATATATATATAGGAAGTTCAGTGCTCTAGAATATTCTGTGAGTCCTATAAGTGCATGCCTTATAATGACTTTGTAATGTAATGAAATTGTGTGTGCCATTCAAAATTTGTGTTACATTTCCCCCACTCTTTAACATTAATGGTATCTGAGCCACTTCAAAATCCTTCATCAATGGCAACCCAATCATCTTCAAGCTCAAGCAGCATGGGAGCCTCCTCTTCTTCTTCCTTGCTTCCCTTTAGCTCAACAATCGTACCACTTTTTTTTTGGAGAGATGTACGAGCACTGTAGCGTCCAAATAAGAACCCTCTTCACCTCCTAAGGGTTGTGGGACCTGGTGCAGTACAACTTTGAAGTCTCGTCTAAAATAATTCCTCTCGCCACCTGGGATAAGGCAAAAGTAAAGGAATATGCAGACAACATTATGAGGGATGTCAGAGCACTCCTTTTTATACAACAAGGAGTAGCAAAAAATATTCTTACAAGGATAATGACGGCCCCTTCATCAAAGGAGGCATGAGTTATCCTCAGAAGTTAGTTTCAAGGCTCCAAAAAGGTAATTATCATAAAACTTCAATCTATTTGGAGAGAGTTCGATACAATGATTATGAGAGAATCAAAATCAATCCAAGACTTTCTTGCAAGGCTTACATAGTGAACCAAATAAGGAATCTTGGAGATAAGATAAAAGATAAAACATTGTGTCAAAAATACTAAGGAGTCCCGCCTTCATATGATCATATTGTGGCTACAATTAAAGAAGCAAAAGACATACATCTTTTAAGCATAGCAGAGCTAATGAGTTCATTGTTAGCCCATGAAGATAGAATGAAAGGACATGACACACAATTAAGTCAAGCTTTTCAAACTAAAGTAAACCTTGGAAAAAGCTTTGAGAAGAAAAACGAAAGTAATATGCCATCAAAATCCTTGAAACATCAGAAATCAGGCTTTCGGGGAAGAGGGAGAGGAAAACCATTACCATTTGAGAAGGGAGAAAAAGTCGCTGGGCTTCACTGTTACCTATGCAAAAGAACCAACCTTGAAGCAAATCATTGTTTCTTCACATGCAAAAGGTGTAAGTGAGCTAATCACTTAGATAGAGAATGTTGGTTTAATAAGTGAGCTAATCGGTTGTTTTCTCTTGTTTTAAATCTGAAGAAAGCAACGAGAATATTTGGTACATTGAAATCATATGACCAACAACAAATCATCATTTGTTTCTTTTGGTGACAACTTTAAATCTGATGTAATGCTTGGAGATGAGAAGATGAACAAGATAAAAGGAGAATACACTACTAAAATTACCACATAAGTATATACCTGAAGTACAATATGTGCGAGACCTAGCACAGAACATATTAAGTGTGGGGCAGTTAGCTAAGTTGCTAACAAAGGATACTCAGTCAACTTTGTTAGAAATAAATGCTACATATATGAACCAAGTGGAAACCAGCTGGTGACAACTGTTGCAACAACTTCAAATAGAGTTTACTCACTTAAGTTATCACCAGCACCACTGATAGGGCTAGCATGTAAATCTCAAAGTGCAACCAGATTGTGGCATGCCAGGATGGGGCATCTAAATTATCAAGATTTAAATTTTTTGAAGAATATGGTGTTAGGAATGCTACATCTTATCAATTTAAAAGAAATCTGTGAAGAAAGCACATATGGAAAACAACAGAGAGAATCATCCTTAAAGAAACAACATGGAGACGACAAAGCCCCCTGGAACTAATACATGCAGACCCGTGGGGACCTGCATTAATTTCATCTTTCACTGGAAAGAGATACTTCTTATTATTAGCAGACGATTTCAGCAGATACATGAGTATATTTCCTAAACATCAAATCTGAATGCTTCTCACATTTCATAAAATTCAAAAGCTTAATTGAAAACCAGCTAGGAAAGAAGATTAAAGCACAGAGTGAGAGAAGTGATAGGGGAGAAGAATTGAAAATTATTGTAGCAGACGCCACCAGGCTTCCACCCCCAAACAATCATTTTGCTCATGGAATTTGACGACCTCTCAGGGCGCTACTCCATGAAACCTTAAGGTGCAACTCATCGGTATGTTCCTCATCGTCTTGAATTTCCTTGCTTGCCACTCCTCCCTTAGCCCTATCTTCATCGTCCGGCCACCATAGCAGCAGACGCCACCAGGCTCCCACCGCCAAACAACCATCATTTCCTCCACCCAGCTAACAAAACCTCCTGTAGTAACCCTAAAACCTAGCAGCCGGTCACCCTTATCCTTATCAGTCGGCTACCAAAACCCCTCCTCCCTACAACCAACCAACCATTGTCCTGCCTAAACTGCCCATTCAAAGCTATCTCCTGTAGTCGGCCAACACTCAAACAGTCCCCCAACCGCTTACACTTCCTCCATCCAACCTCCCTCCAACCACCAATCCACCTAATTAACCAGCCAAAGCAGACCCTATTCAGGACCGGCTGCACCTTCCCTCTCAGCCTTTATCTCACTCCTTACCTCCCCCACAACCCTTTCCTCTTATCTGGCACCACCAAACAACCCCACATCCATTCTCTACTCCGCAGCCTGGTCACCAGATCTCGACTCCTTCGCATACGACTCTTCACTTGTGAGTGTTTTATAGTTTGGTTTCATCATTCCTCCGTATTGTTGTACATACTTGGATATTTATATGATTATGAATGTCTTGTCTTGGTAGTCTATTTGTTTTGGGACTATTAGTAATTTACATTACTATTAGTCTATATATATATGTGTGTGCATATATATATATATATATATATATATGGGAGGGACCAAATTACAAGATACTCAACGTGGACAAAAGTAGAAGTACAAAGAGGCGAAATATTTAGCACTTTCCTTCAAGCTTGAGCATATATATATATATCGTATGCATCAAGTTTGTTACAAATATAAGATATCTTGGGGCTTCTGAGTGGTTTGGTGAAGATATCAGCAAACTGATCATTTGCGTGGTTATTTCTCAGGACATAATCTTTTCACGAATAAAATGATAGTCAATTTCTATATGCTTTGTTCGTTCGTGAAATGCAGGGTTCGATGCAATGTGTAAGGCTGTCTTATTATCACATATAACTATATAAGAAACATATAGTTGATATTGCAGAACTTTAATTCGGAGATAAGTTGTTTTAATCAAATGAGTTCACATATGGTTAGTGCAATGACTCGATACTCTGCATCAACACTGGATCTAGTCACAACATTTTGCTTCTCGCTCTTTCATGAAATGAGATTTCCTCCAATCAATACACTATCTAGAGGTCGATCGTCTATCACTTGGACTACCATCTCGATCAAAATCAGTGTTTTCATGGATTTCTTCCAATTAATACACAATATCTAGAGGTCGACTGTTTATCACTTGGACTATCAGCTCAATCATCATCAATGTAAGCAAGTATGTTGGAGTGTCCTCGATTTACGTAGACAGTTCCTTTACCTGGAGATGCGAGATATCGTAATATTTGAACAACAACGTCCCAATGACTATCGCATGGTGAGTTAAGGAATTGACTCACAACACTAACAACAAAAGAAATGTCAAGTCTTATTACAGTTAGATAATTCAATTTTCCAACTAATCGTTGATATTTTCCTGGATCAGAGTATTACATTCCTTATTTGGGTATAAGTTTACTATTTGGGCCCATGGGAGTGTCAATGTTCTTACAATCTATCAATCAAGTTTCTTCCAGAATATCAAGTGCATACTTCCTTTAAGTTATGGTTATCCCAGATTTTGACTGAGCCACTTCAATTATGAGAAAATAGCGTAAGTGAACAAAATCTTTTGTTTGGAATTCATGAAATAGATGTTGTTTGAGGTTCATAATTTCTTCATGATTATCTCCTGTAATGACAATGTCATCGCCATAAATAATAAGATAAATATTACGACCTTTAGAAAATTGTTTGTAGAAGACGGAGTGATCTGCTCCACTTCGAACCATTTCAAATTCTTGAAGAGACGAATTAAATCGTTGAAACCAAGCACGTGGAGATTGTTTGAAACCATATAGAGCTTTCTGTAGTTTACAGACATGATGGTCGGACTCCTCCCGAGAAAGAAAACCAGGTGGTTGATCTAAGTAAACTTCTTTTATAAGACCACCGTGGAGGAATGCATTTTTGATATCTAACTGATATAAGGGTCAATTACGCGCCGCAACCATGGATAAGAGAAGACGAACAAAGGTCATTTTAGCAACTTGAGAGAATGTGTCACTATATTCCAATCCAAAGATCTATGTGTACCCCTTAGTGACTAATCTTACTTTTAGTCGATCGATTTGTCCATCCGGGCCAACTTTGACTGTAAAGATCCAGCGGAATCCAACAATGGCTTTTCTTCTAGAAAGAGAAGCTAAAGTCCACGTTGAATTGGATTCTAGAGCTATCATTTCTTCAATCCTAGTATGTCGCCATCCAAGATGAGATAGCACTTCCCGAATGGTTCTAAGGATAGGAACAATAGATAAAGCTGAAACAAAGCTATAGTGGATGGTGAGAGGCGATGGTAGCTTAAGAAATGATAAATAGGATGAGGATTTACGAGTTGAGTAGTTACCTTTGCGAATGGCTGTGGGACCAGCATCCGAAGCAGGTTAAGATGTGAAGACAAGAGTTGAATCACTAAAAATGATACTTTGTTTTTCCCGTGTCGATGAAAGTTGGGATCGACATTGGTAAGTGATAAGGGGAGTGATATGAGGATTTTGAAGAGTAACCTCAAAAGAGCCAGGAGTGGGAAGGACATGTGATATAAATTCATATGTGGATGGAGATGGTGAGAGATACGGGGTATCCTCAAAAAAAGGTAACATCAATAGGTATATAATGGCAACGAGTAAAGAAGAGTAGCATATATATCCCCTAATGACCTATGAGTAACCGACAAAGATGCGTTTGACAGCACGAGCAGATAACTTATTAAGTTCAGGAGATCATGAGCACGACAAGTTGAACCAAAGATCCTAAGAAGAACCTGGTATAAACTCTCTTTTGGGAATAAAGGAGAATGAGGGACTTGGTGACTGATAGTATAGGATGACATACAATTGATTAGGTAGACCGCAACGAGAACAACATCACCCCAGTGATTTTGAGGGGCATTGACATGGATCAAAAGGGGGTGTTGTCTCAGGTATGTGTCCATGTTTCTGTTCAACAACCTCATTATGTTCTGATGTATGTGGACATGTGGATTGATGAGTAATGTCACGTGATGTCATAAATTGAGTGAGAGATGATGAAAAATATTCTTTGGCATTATCACTCCGAAGATGCGAATGAATTTGTTAAATTGATTTTGCATTCCATTTTTTTTAAAACTAGTAAATATTTCAGAATGATCTTTCATTAAGTAAATCCAAGTGCATTTGAAAATATCATCAACAAAGACGACAATATACATGTCCAATGGAGCATTGACATGACTAGGTCCCCAAATATCGGAAAGGACCAAATCAAAAAAGACTCATCACAATGAACACCTCTGGGAAAAGAAGCCCGAGTATGTTTACCAAGTTGACATGACTCATAGTCTAATGTCTAATAGAGACAATGTTAAAAGGATATCCGGGGATGGAGAGAACTAAGTGTAAGGGCATTGAAGAAAGAGGAGTTTTCCCAATACTCGCAGCTTTAGCTTTGGATCCATTGTCATGAGTAACTTGGTGATTACTGTTCAGTTATGATAGATAGGAGAAAATAGAGGAATTACCTGTCATGTTATCAGAAGTACCAGAATCCAAAATCCACGATCCAACAAGTGTGGTATGAGACAAACAAATAGTAGGATTACCCGTAGATGTTGTGGTTGTAGGAAATGTGTTATGTAGTCCTACTTTATATTTAAGATACTCATTGAACTCATTGTCACTCAAGACATTTTGATGAGTATGTCCATGATTAGATGGCTGCACATGAATGACATTCGCTGATCTATCTGGATGTCCAACAAGTGAGTAACGCTTGTCCCGAGTGTGTCCTATTCATTTACAATAACAAGTGAGTAACACTTGTCCCGAGTATTGTGGTTGATTACCGGGATTACGGCCACCTCGGCCACAACCACGACCCCGGTTTTCTTGAGTGGACATGAGAGCAGAAGAGTCAAGATATGATTGAGCATTAGTTCTTGATGGGTTCTTGGGAGAGGGTACTCGTAGAAAGCGATCAATGAGAGCCTTAGATGTGGGAATGCTATGGTTCTTCAGTATTTGATTTTGGACAGAGTCCAAATCTTTATGTAAGCCATGGAGAACAAAGACATACACATGTATATAGTGTGTGCCTTTCTTCGGATGTTGTACTATGTCTTGTACGTTTTAAAGTGAACCAATAACATGGGATCAATAGATTACCACAAGAGAGATACCAATTGATAGTCGACCTTCGTACATTGATCGTGATCCTCGGTAGCTATCGATTAAGGCTCCGTTTGGGGGGACTTATTTTCCCCGGCCAAGCAGTTACGATCGCCTGAATCGGACCTTAATTAAGGTCCGATTCATGCGGTCGTAACCGCTTGACCGGTGAAAATAAGTCCTCCCAAACGAAGCCTAAGTGGACAGATAATCCTTGTCCAAGAAACCACATTTCGACGAACGCTTGCCAATCATAGTTCTTGTTTGTGAGTTTGTCCGATGCTATGGAAGAATTGACAGATAAACTGAGAGACATTATCCATTTGTTTAGAGGTGCAGGAGCAGCACTAGGTTTGCCAAGCGGAAGAGCTATAATCCAATGATACTCGCTAAGATAGGAGGACGAAGCAATGCAAGGTCTACTGTTGTGGGGATCGAGCACTAGACGTAGCGTGTCGATCGAGAGAGCAATACGTGGAGAGCAGACGACAAGGTGCCCTAGATGGCTTGACGAGGGGCTCAGAACTTTGAGGAGCTCTGGATGGCGAGGAAATCTGTTCTGGACGGCGAGGTGCGCTGGACGACTCAACGAGGAGAGCTAGACGGCTCAATGAGGAGCTCTGGATGACGAGGAGAACCAGACGACAAGTCGATCGGATACGCGGGATGACGAAATTGATGTTTGGACAAAGGTCGAGGTTCGTTGGACGGGCGAGGGGCTCTGGACGACGAAGAGGACACACATCGAGGTTCGCTTGACAGGCAAGGAAATAGGGACGACAAGCGACGGAGGACTAGCAAAAACGTGAGTGGCTAGGTTGATGCCATCTGAAAATAGGAGCATTTTGCAAGTCAATGATTAATTGCACAACTATACAACATAACCCTCCTCTCTCTCTCTCTATATATATATATATATCTATATATAAGGAGAATGGTTACAAGATACCCAATGTTGAACAAAACCATGAGTACAACGATGCGAAATATCTAACACGTGTGTTAGTTTTTGACCGTCCAATCAAAGGAAAACCTAATTTGCTCGAGTATTAATATTATATGCAATCTATTTGTGATAACTACGTGAGTTTTATGTCTTATTATTTGTAATTTATCGTTGTTTCATTATCTGCATGCATACTTCATCCTAGGTTAGACAAGGTTTACTTCCAAGACACTGCGCCTATGGTTTGCATTACTTAGAGTCCACTTTCACAACCCACCGTGCGTCTCTAGATGTTAAGAATGATTAATCATTAGAAAAGCATAAGTAGACTGAAAAGAAGGGGATACTGCAGATTCACGTAGAAAAATGAATAAATGAGGTGCTAGTGAAATGACCTTGTAAATGAAGGAGCTTGCAGGTGGCAGAACTTGCGGCGAGATTTTGCGTCTGTTATGAGCTCGCAGCAAAAATGTCGGCGAGGAGCTTGCGGTGAGATTTTGCATCGACTCGAGCAGCTTGCAACAAAATCTAACACCATGAGATGGCAGCAAAATATGTTGTTTGGGTTAATAAGCTTGTGGCAAGATTCGGAATGATGCTGATGTTCAAAATGACTCATTTGTTCATAGCAAAGCAAAAATTAAGAAAATTGCATGTTAGTTTTATTAATGCCGTGCCGTGTCATTGCATGTCGTCTTTTATTAATTATTATCCTTTTTGTAATGTTGTTAGGAATCGGTCATTAAGAGTCTAAGGATTCGTTTGGCACGGCTTATTTGTTCGGGTGAGTTTGGTCAAAAACATCATTATCATAGAATATATGTTTGACAAGACAAAGTTACGACCGCTGCCAAGAAAATAATTAAACTAGTTTTGAGCATAAAATGCATGAATTTTTTTAGATGAGGTCGGGCGTTCAAGAACGAAGAACGACGGTTCATGACCACCGCGTTCACGACCGCCGCCATCGCGCTAAACGAAACCTAAAACCTATTTAAAGGTGTATGATGTTGGAATGAGAGGTATGCATGAATTAGAGGTTCCATTTGGCGGCCGTGAATTCGGTGTTTATGACCCATCGTTCTTGAATCCCCGACCACACCTTAAATACTTCATCTTCTTTTATGTTCAAAACTTGTTTTCTTTTCTTGGTGGTGGTCATAACTGTTGTCATGCTAAATATTCGTTCTATGACGGTGGCGTTTTTGTGCAAATGTCGTGCCAAACAAAGCCATAGTCTCATCTCTTGCTCTTTGTAAAGAGATTGTGATAGCTCTAGCTGTACAATAAACTTTAGGTAATTGCGCGGACAATAAATTTTCGTTGTACTTGATTATATTTCTTTTAGTTTACTTTCATACTAATTTTCTTCGCATAAAAACCTCTTCCGTTGCACCTTTTTCTGATATAAGATCAAATTGAATCTAGGAATTTGACTCGGTCTCTCTAAAACATGTGCTCTGTAACTCTTTCCAGTGATTTGAAATTGGAATGATGAAACAATTCAATTGGAATTGGGTTTT
Source organism: Dactylorhiza incarnata (assembly GCA_033032865.1). Classification (NCBI taxonomy): domain Eukaryota; kingdom Viridiplantae; phylum Streptophyta; class Magnoliopsida; order Asparagales; family Orchidaceae; genus Dactylorhiza; species Dactylorhiza incarnata. Next base: position 3,761,941 of record JAWHQI010000163.1, on the reverse strand, counting down.
TGACCATTTGCCTATTTGAAGAGAAATTGAGTAGAAATGTAATTTCTTGTTTGTTTTGAAGAACAATTCTATTTTAATTGATCTACTTGTTGGGCTTGTGATTTTATTTTGGGAATATCAATGTCTAATTTCATTGATGAAAACAGCTTGTTTATGAATTCTTATGTAATTATGAAATTGATAATATTTATTTATTTTTCACTTAATTGCTTTGTGTGAAACACAATCTTAGGTTCCATTCGTTTCAATGATATTGTATTCAAGAATTGAAATTAGATTGAAAATCAATTCTTAAAGGAATTGACATCTAGAGTAATTTCAATGTTGTTGTTGTTGTGCCACATAATAACTTTATGTCATAGAAATTGACATTCATCATTTTTATTGTTCGTTTGTAGGATGATTTTTCATCATAGGAATTGATATGTATATATTTTTAGTAATATTCAAATCAATTACCGTAAGAATGACAACAATGAATGTTTGGGCGGATTTTATGACCAGACGTAGTTTTTCGTGCGAGCGCAAGTTTATTGCCCGAAAGCTGTTTTTAGGCTCAAGCATGTGTGTTTTTGTCTGGGTGCATGTTTTTTGCTCGGGCTCGTGTTTTTTACCTGTGCACGAGTTTTTTTGCCCGGGCGTGCGTTTCTCGCCTGACCGCGAGTTTTTAACTTAGCCATGCATTTTTCGCCCGAGTGCACAATTTTAGCCCGTGCGCGTGTTTTTAGCTCGAGAAATAAACGCACACTTGGGCGAAAATCTCACGCCCGAGCGAAATCTGCGCGCCCGGGCGAAAGCTGCACTCCCGGGTGAAAAAATGCGCGCCCGGGCAAAAAAACACGGGTCGGGGCGGAAAAACATGCACCTGGGGGAAAAACGCCCACCCGGGAAAAAAAGCATGCCTAGGAGGAAAAAATGCGCACCCGTGCAAAAAACGCGCACTCGAGCTCGAGGAGTCAAGTGCTAAATTCAAAATTCCGGAATTAACAATCTCAAAATCCATAAACATTGAATTGACGGTTTTCTAGGTTTACTCGAATATCGTTGGTTTTGGTCCCGAAATTCAATATCTTCCTAAAACTTTCCATACGAACAACATAATTGACTTTAACTAGCCGAAAGTCAATTCTTGAATATCAAGATCGTTGGAACAAACATTCCATTAGTGATATTAGCAATCATTATGGTTGTACGAGGATGGCTTGAATCCTTAATTAATTTTAATCAAATAAGACCAATTTTATCAATGAATTAAAAAACATCAATCAAAATGTGTGGCCTTAAAACAGGTCTAATTTCATTATATAAAAGATAATAAAGTAAGGATTCTAATACTTTTCTTCTTCTTCAAACTTTAATAATTTGTGGATGGACTTGACCAGCCCTCCTACTTTTCTATATTGCATTGCTCTGCTTTCCATAATTGTTGTTATTCTAGAAAACAATTCTCCACGGTTAGATCAAAAATGCTCTTTGTATGGTTTCCTCTTTTTAGGAAAAAAATGAATTTTATTACATGAAAAGGGTGTGAAATTTGGTATGTGCATCTTTTCTATGTTTACATGGAAAATGTCGGTTCGGTCGACCATTAAATCGGAACGCTGCGGCGTGAGCTGCTTGTTGAGCCCGACCTCCATCTGCTATGAACTCCACCGCGCCCGCCAAAAAGTGCCTAAGCCGCCCATCTATGTCCGAATAGCTACTACAGATTTCACTCCATTAGAATGAATGTTCAGTTTTTATTTGTAACTTATGCAGAATGAATTTTATTTGTAACTTATGTAAGTTTAAAAAGTATTTAGTGATTTATTGACTGTCATGGGCAGATCAAGGAATAGATGTAAGTTTAAAAAGTATTTAGTTCCTCTCGTTAAATTTTTTTTAAGATCTCTCTATCTTATCAGTCATTTCTCACTCATCCGACCACCGTTTTTGACGTGTAAATAGTCAAAATATATTGTCTCGATGAGAGGATTCCAAATCCACTAATGATTTTTCAAAATTCTTAACGGAGGGGCCTCGCCGGCCCCCCTTAGATCCGCCCCTGCTGACAACTAGCTAAATGGGAGAAAATAGTTGATGCAACACATTCAATCAAAAAAAGCTTACAGCTTTGAGACAGCGGCAAGAAGGCAGGAGTGGGCACGTTGAGAAACCAATAAGCGGGACAAGTCATTTGAGAAGAGTCATCTAGAGATTGAGAACGGTGTAATTGACCTCGACTTTTTCAGCTAAAAATGCAGTACCAATCCGGCCGTGATTCTTATTAAATTGAATATAGAAGGAAATTTGAGATTAGCATCAACCATTTAGGGTTGAATATACATTCATTTTTATGGTAAATTAGAGTCGAGCAATTGCCGTGAAAACTACGCCCTTTTCTTATCTACATGTTTTCGCAACTTGCGGACAGCTGGGGAGAAAAGGAGTAATAGATGTGCCGCCCACAGAAAGAGAATCCACAACTTGTGCCATGTCCTCTTCTATTCCACAGACTTTTCGTCCTATTCGGGTGAGTAACATTATTGAAGATAAGATAGTGAAATAGGCTTAAAGCAACTAAATAGAGTAAATATTTGATTTTTCTTTTATCAAAATAAGACCTATAAATAGAAAGTTTAAAATTTATTTTGTTAATTCCATCTTCGATCACTTATTCTCATCATAAATATTTTTGAACACACCAAATGAAAAGTGAATGAATATATAATGAATATCCTAATGTTCGATCTACCATTCTCGCTAGGTTGTTGGTCTCCTGGGATCAATGTGCAAAACCAGAGTCCCCACTTAACACGCTTGTTGACGTAACTTTTACTCCCCTGGAGATGAAATGCGAGAGGCAGAGCCTGCTGTTTGTCGCGCTTCGTGTTGATATATGACCAAGAATATTAATTGTTTTATCGGGATTTGTCCCCGGATTGTGACTTATCAGATGCCATTGATGTCGTGATGAGCTTGTTTGTGGAGAGTTGTTCTTCGTTGTCTTACTAACGAAACATTACATGACTTGTTGCATGATTACTATTATTAACTAAAGAAGATACCACAATGTATTTATGAGAGCCCTAACAAGCCTATTTATTATTATTATTTTTAAACAACAAGCCTATTTGTCTTGCATCTCAGCTTCAACAATATTTTGGCATAATTGTTTTATCTATAAAAACAAAAGGTAATTTGAATGACTAGAAAACTAGGACATTGATTTAATTATAACTAATAATAAACACATATATTATATATAAAAAAAATCAGAGAGCATTATTAATGACCTATAAATTAATTAAATAAGGGCACATTAATTTTTGCATTTTAAATCTCGTAATCGAAAGGAAAATCTCCAATTATATTGACCGGTTGGATCGTAAACCTGCCTATAAATCAGTTCGATCAGGCTTATGAACCTTTTTTCCAGCCGAGAACCGCTCAAGAACCGGAGATTCGTGATTTTGGAAAATCGGGTGATTCTCAAATCTAGCTTGAAAATGATTTATTTTGTTTTAAAGAAATTTGAATTTGTGTTCTATACATATGCTAGACAAAAACAATGAATAAATTCCAAGCATTATTGTATGAAAAAATGATTTTTATCTGTTATATTTAATTTGATTTGATTCAAAGTACTATTAAATTTTAAAATATTCTTCATTTTTTAGTCAAATTAACTATACTAGGATAAATTTTGTTGTCTCAAAACTTTTAATATAATTATAATAATGATATGATTTAAATAATAATTTTTTTAGGGTATAGAGATTCAATGTGGTCCAATTCTGAAAACCTTGGTATTGCTGTGTATTTCTCTCCATTTATATATAGACATAGACACTATATTAAATGATCTAACTCAAACTATTTGTACCCCAAAAAAGAGTATTTTGTATCAAATATTATTATTATTATTATTATTTATCTTCTAAATGCATAATTCCTCATTTAGGCCTCATATTTTGGATTGGTATATCTTGTCCCTCGGATCCACTGCAATTAGTCATGAGAAAAATCTTTAGAATTCAAAATAGAACAACTAAATTTTTACGATTGTATTTTTATCGACTGATTTTTATATCAAAATATATACATATGAGTATTTAAAATAGGTGTAAAAAACTTAATAATTTATATTCCGTCAATTATTTTGTAAAAAAATATAATTTTAAGCTTCAAAATGTAATTTTAGGAAAAAAATACACTCATCGTACCATGCTCATGATGCGACCAACGTATAGAAAAATTTTCGACAGAGCACTCCAGTTCTGAAGCGGCCAGTAACAGATGCGGTTCTAAGTATTTATTTGTATTTTTAAGTATTAAAAGATGAAAAATATAATAATAAAAACAAAATAAACACTGGCGCAAATAAAGGATTTTTGTAAAGGTAAATAGATATAAAAGAAGCATAAAATACAGAAAAAAAATAAATATAAATACTTAAACGTTGTAAAATAATTGAAATGTTTCTTTTTTGCCGGAGGAATATAATGTCGAATCCGCCAATTCACGTCAATGTCTCTAATTTTGGAGCAATTTTTTGGAATTAAATTATTTATATTAAATGGTGGCTGAGGTAGATAATAAAAATATAAATAAATATTTGGCAATTATTTATGAGAATATTGTATTATTATAGCTTTTTTCATTACCTATTTTATTATTATAGCTTTTCGGGGCAACTTTGTTTTTTTTTGCTCGATCGTCTCATCCTTATTGTCATGTTTTAGGGTTACAGTTTTGCGAGACAGGTGAGGAATTTGAAATGTAATAAATATTTGAAATTGTTTAATAATGGTGTGTTTGGTTGGGTTGTTGCTGATGAAAAGCTGCTGATCAGAAATGAAGTTTTGAAAAAGAGCTGTTTCTGAGAAATAAAGTTTTGTCAAAAAAAACTGTTTGGGACAAATGAAATTTTCAGTGCACATATACACACACATATATACACCTACACAAACAAAAAAACACAAACACAAACACATATACACACAAACACAAATTGGAATTAGCGGTCGATTGTGTAACAATAGGTCTACTAACTTCAGAAAAACAAATATTTGGGGATAATGTTCTATCTTCATAACTAATTAAAAACATCAAACAAAAATTCAGCTTCTAGGGAAAACAACAAGTGGAAGACAACATTCATCGGCAATTGGAGAGAAAAATGGAGATTTATGGTGGAAGACAACATCCACCAGAAATGAGAGGGAAATAAAGGAAATTTCTACCTAGCCCGTGTCCGGAGAGCACAGGAGCTAATCGTCTACTACAGAGAAGAAGCTAGGCGACGCTGGGATGTGCGGAAGAGAAGCCCTTGATTGTCGGCGTTGTCGTGTGGGGAAGAGAAGCCCTTGATCGTCGGCGTTGTCGTTTGGGGAAGAGAACTCCTGGATCGTCGGCCTTGGCTAGCGTGCAGGAGCCCTAGCCGCGAGTGGACTGGAGGAAGGAACTCCGGCAGATTCATTAAAAGAAACGCGGTTTATTAACAACCGCCGTTTGAATTGAGTCGCCGAACCAAACACCGATTTTAACAAAAACTCCGTTTCTATCCAGCCGCACCGGAGCGGATCCGCCTAACCAAACGCACCCTAATTCTTTTTCAACCACTTTAATTTCTTGATGTTTTTAAAAAAAAAAATTATGGCATAATTCCATGCAATTTAACTCAAGAGTTTGGAATATTCTTGATTTACTATGAAATAGATAAAAGGCATAGTAAATCTTAGGCAGGCTCTCTTCCTTGCACTCATCACCCTATCTTTGGCGAATTTTTTGCGTCCGGGCTCCGGGTGTAGGTCGAGGTCCGGGATTCACCCGATCTTGACACGTGGTAGTGCCTGTAGGCCCCCCACACTTGCTATTTTCCCGTCACAGCGAATGCACTCAAACGCGAAATCCTTTTTTCTCCTCCGATTCTTTCGTGGATTCTTGCAGCTTGTTGAATAATCATCGAGATAGGTCGGGGACGAAGGTGTGTTAGTATTGCGTCATTTTGGTGACGCTCAATCTTCATTCCTCCTCTGGTTTCTAGGTTGATTCGGGTAGCTCATTGAGGCTTCAAGATAGGTCAGACAAAGAAGCTGACTCACTATTGCGTCATTTTGGTGATTGTTCTTGGAAAAGGACATAGGTAAATAGATCCATTCTTCATCAACAATTGTGCATCTTTATGTTAAATACAACAGGTTTTGAATATCAAACATGCATTTCAAATCATTCAAACTGAGGAGGAGGCGTTCAAAATGTATTGTGATTATGCACATAATTCTGAATTTAGTGTTCGCAAAGAGTATCGAGTGGTTTGGCCTGGAACAATATTCTCAAATCAAGAGAATATTGTTGTAGTGGAGCAAGAGTGAAGCGAGTTTCCATAGCTCCAGATTGTGCAGTAAAATATCATCGATCGTATTTGGGGACGACGAATTGTCCATCAAAGATAGTATACATTGCCAATTGGGAAGGTGGAAATTTGACAGCGGGGCAGTTTTATTGAGGAACACAATCATGCATGCACTTTCTAGTACCTTTCATCAATACTTTCTTCAATCTTATATTGTCGCTAGTGGAGAAAGACATCAATCTAAAATCTACGACTGAAACTGAAATAAAAACATCAGATGTATATAACTACCGTGCAGATGATGCAGGGGGTTCCCAAAATGTTGGACTTTTAAAAAATGATGCCTACAATTTTAAAGATAAATATAGGAGATCAATAAGGGTCCGTTCGTTTCACAGACATTGATATTGAAGTATTGACTTTCAATCCAATATCAATACGCACGGGAAATGACATCGAGTTTAAATCCAATTCTTTTGTTCGTCTGTATAATGATTTTCTGTCGTAGAAATTGATATTCATTACTTTTTACTGTTCGTTTGCAGAAATACTTTCTTTCATAGGAATTGACATTGATCAATGTTGAGCTTCTAAGTTTCTTCCTGCAAATTATCATAAGCAATAACGCGTTTTTTAGCCCGGCACACGTTTTTTAGCCCGGGCGCGATTTTTTTGCCCGGGCGCGATTTTTTCGACAGGGCGGTTTTTTCGCCCAGGCGCGATTTTTTCGCCCAGGCGCAATTTTTCGCCCGGGAGCGTTTTTTCGCCGGGGCGCGATTTTTTTGCCCGGGCGCATTTTTTTCGCCCGGGCGCGATTTTTTCGCACGGGCGCATTTTTTTCGCCCGGGCGCGATTTTTTCGCCTGGGCGCAATTTTTTTGCCCGAGCGCGTCTTTTTTGCCCTTACGCGATTTTTTTTGCCGGGCGCAATTTTTTTCGCCGGGCGCGATTTTTTTCGTCCGGGTGCGATTTTTTCGCCAACGCGCCCGGGCGAAAAAAATGCGCCCGGGCGAAAAAAATGCGCCCGTGCGAAAAAAATGCGCCCGGGCGAAAGAAAGCGCGCCCGAGCGAAAAAATCGTGCCGGGGGAAAAAACGCGCCCGGGCGAAAAAAACGCTTCCGGGTGAAAAAATCGCGCCCGGGCGAAAAAAAACCGCCCGGGCGAAAAAACCGCGCCCGGCCGAAAAAAATGCGCCCGCGCGAAAAAATCTCGGCCGGGCGAAAAAAACGCGCCCCGACAAAAAAATCGCGCCCGGGCGAAAAAATCGCGCCCGGGCGAAAAAAACGCGCCCGGGCGAAAAAATCGCGCCCGGGCGAAAAAATCGCGCCCGACGAAGAAAATCGCGGCGTAAAAAAAATCACGCCCGGGCGAAAAAAATCCGCCCGGGCAAAAAAAGACGCGCCCGGGCGAAAAAAACCCGCCCGGGCAAAAAAAAACCGCGCCCGGGCAAAAAAAAACATGTCTTGGTGAAAAAAACGCGCGTGGGCGAAAAAACCCCGTCCGGGTGAAAAAAAAAAACGCGCTCGGGCGAAAAAATCGCGTCTGGGCAAAAAAAAACGCGCCAGGGTGAAAAAAACGCGCCCGTGCGAAAATATCGCCCCCGGGCGAAAATATCGCGCACGGGCGAAAATATAGCCCCTTGGCGAAAAAATCGCGCCTGGGCAAAAAAGACGCGCCCGGGCGAAAAAAACCCGCCCGGGCAAAAAAAAAACATGTCTTGGTGAAAAAAAACGCGCGTGGGCGAAAAAACCCCGTCCGGGTGAAAAAAAATCGCGCTCGGGCGAAAAAATCGCGTCTGGGCGAAAAAAAATGCGCCAGGGTGAAAAAAAACGCGCCCGTGCGAAAATATCGCCCCCGATCGAAAATATCGCGCACGGGCGAAAATATCGCCCCCTGGCGAAAATATCGCGCCGGGCGAAAATACCGCGCCCGTGCAAAAAAAATCACGAAAGGCGTGAAAAATCATGTTCGGCCGGAAAAATCACATCCGGACGGAAAATTGTGTCCGGGCGAAAAAATTGCGTTCGGGCGTAATTTTCGCGTCCTCGCAAAAAATCATGTATGGAGCCAAAAAATAGCGTACGGGCGAAATAATTACGTAAGGGCAAAAAATGCGCATTGGGGCAAAAAAAAATTTGATATCATTTTGGAAAGTCGGAGTTGGCAATCTCAATATCCACCCCTGGAGATAAACATTGGATCAATAGGTTTTTAGGTTATGGTGAATATCGTCGACTTTCCACCAGAAAGCCAATTCCACTCTACAATTGTTAGTACGAACAACAGAAATGACTTTCATATTCTAAAAGTCAATACTTCAATATCAATGTCTGTGAAACGAACGGACCCTAATAGATTTTGGTGATGCTGCAAATCTTGTACATCGTGTCGCGGGTGATATTATAATTTTATAGGCAAAATTAGTATTTCAGCCCCTAAAATTTAGTCACTTTATGAAATCAGTCCTAAAATTTTTGGGAGATTGAAATTGGTCCCTAAACTTTATATGCTTTATAAAATCAGTCCTATTTCACATTTTTCATCCTAATTTTAACGGAATGCTCTTGTTCCGCCTGGAACTCCCCACTACCAAACTTTTCATTGCAATGGTGTTCGTAATCAGCAATGGTGTTTGTAATCCATTTACGACCAGGTGCGGATCTTAGAGCTTTCCAACAGAAAAAAATCGGCAATGGTGTTCATCATCCATTTTCGACGAGGTGTGGATCTCAGAGCTTTGCAACAGAAAAAATCGACAATGGTGTTCGTAATCAGCTATCCAGTCATCAACGACTTAATCTATGCAAAAGCTCACGCCTTATTCCATTTATATTTCGCTCCTAAATCAACCGGTACATATCCATGTTCTTTCTTTCCTGTGTAGATTTTATTTATTTATTTATTTATTTATTTTTATTACTCCGACGATCCTTCTGCAGTTATTTCTCCGGCTCTGGTATTTCCCCGGCAATCCATTTACTCTGTTTACTCTGGCATTTCTCCGGCAATGGTGTTCGTAATCAGTAGTTATTTGGTAATCCACCTGGCAATCCATGCTATTACTCCGGCTCTGGTTAAGAATAAAAACAAAAATAGAGAAACTATTTGCTTTATTTCTCACCGGAGTAGAGGAAAGAGGCTGCGGAGAGGATGTGAAGGGAACATAACATTCCGTTTAAAATAGGATGGAAAATGTGAAATAGGACTGATTTTATAAAGCATAGAAAGTTTAGAGACCAATTTCAGTCCCCAAAAAGTTTTAGGACTTATTTCATAAAGTGGCTAAACTTTAGGGACTGAAATACTAGTTTTGCCAATTTTATATGACGTACAAGCAGATGATCTGAGCAAGTTGACAGATTTTGCGTGGACTGATGGACAAGGAAAAATTTGATATGAGTGCTTTGGGATGTGATCATCTTTGACTCAACCTACAGACTGGATAAATATAATGTTGCATGGCAAATGTAGTTCTAAATATCATACTGTCCTTAATAAATGGACTTAAAGGAATTCATCTATTTGAACGATGTTAGCTCATCAATGTACGTATGTGAGGCCTTTTATATAAAAATTCGAGCACTACTAGTTGTGCGTGCTCTAGCTAGAACCCAAATCTAATTAAGGATGGAACATAATGAATATTAGGTAAAGAACTTACTTTAATGTCTAATGTAAATTATGGACTACTAACAAATAATACTTGGTGGCAAATGTTCAGGTACCCAATTGATTACTTAGGCCTGTTTTTTGTATCTTCCCCTTTAAGATTTGTGATCTTTTCAGGCAGGATATGGACACTTGACATAAGATATACACGGATGGCTTTTGATCGGTTGTATTTATCAAACTCTAATGGATTAGATAATTTTAGGTACACCTCGAGAATCTTAATTTTCAGGCCATTGTACTCCATCAGGTGGTCTACAAACAGATATTTGCACCAACGTATCATTCAAATCTTTCTTTGTTTTACCTGAGAAGGATTGATGCTCAAATCCCGCCTCCAAACCTCTATTTGGCAACCCGTTTATCATGACCGCCTCATTCAATGTAAGCCTCACTATTTTAGATCTTATCTTAAAGTTGTCATCTGCTTTTATATTGTAACACATTATCATAACAACCAAAACTTTAATTTTTGAGATAGTCAATGAAAGAGATGCATTACAACAATATCTTCTAATGTTTTCAAAAAGTGTTGATCGATTTTGTCAACAATATTGAGTTTTGTCATAGCACAAAATGAAGACACAAAATATCACGTAGATAAGAAAATGAGTCATGCACAAAACACCTTGATATCACATAGAATTTGACTTAAAATCAGGTATCATTATATATCAAAAATATATGGAATTTCAAAAATGGTATCTGAGAAATCAAATATGATATATGGAATATCATAATTGATATCTCAAATATCATATATGTAGACATGATTGCAGGTCCAACTTGAAGCGAAATATTTCATTGGCCAGATATACAAAAAAAAAACATATCGACATATATCGAACAAGGAAAAAAATTTCATCGGATGAATTCAGGTCATCGGATCCCTAAACCAGCCAAAGATATCGGGATTGAGGATAGGAGAGCTCGATGATGGTTTTGGGATCCGACGAACTAGATTCATTTGATGCCTCATTTATGTAACCTAATTTCATTGCCACGGTATACCTTTTTAATTAGTATAAATATATATATAACAATGGCACCTTAATTTTAACATTTCAAAGCATGTGGACACAAAATCTCCAATTAATTACAGATGTAAATTATTCGTTCCCATTACATTATTATTATTTTAATCATTTTATTTTGCTTTCTTTTTCAAATTCAAAGCGTGTTCAGTGTAATTATAATTAAAAAATGAATTTATTTGCAATTATAATATTTATTTTTTAATGACTACTGTCATTCTTAGACAATTGGCAGTTCATGTCTCGAATTTTTGAGCAATCTTTTTGCATGAAATATTCGGAACAATTGTTTTAAATTATTTATTATTATATTAAAGAGGTGTCAGAGAAGATTATTATTATTATTGTTATAAAAATATAATAAAGGTGTTTTTGTATTAACTATTTTATTATTTTATCTTTTGTGGCATAAACATATAAATTGAATTTAAATTATATATACTATTTTATTACTAAAGTATTAATTATCAATTCAAGGTGATGTGATGAATTTGCCGAGCATTAAATAGGGTGAAAATATTATAGAAAATAAAAGAGTTGTGGTAGGTTGTTTTCATAGAAGTTGAGCAATTGACAAGAGTGTTAAGGGTAGGGGTGCAGACGGTTCGTTTTGGGTTGGTTTGGACTATCAATTTTTGGTAGGTTCAAATCAATTCGAACCGAACCCGTTCAGTTATATTTTTATCGGGTTTTAGTGTCTCAGTTTTCGTCTTTGTACGCGCTTAACCATTTGACATATAGCATGCAAAATCATAGGCTCATAGTTGTTCCCCTGTAAATTTCGCAAATATCTTTCATTGAATATCAAATTGCTTCAATTCATGTGTACACATTATTTAGACGATGACATTGGAATAATGACTTTCAACAAGGTAAAGAGGTTACTTATTGACTAAACAAGTGAGAGACGGAGTCACGGAGACGTCGCTATTTTTTTAGTTAGGCTTTTGGCTTTGGCACATAACACTTTACGCCTTTGCCAATATTTCAATCATTCAGCCAGAGCCCAAACCAAGTCACCGAGAGGTTCGAGACTGCGAGCGAGACGTGAGCTTTGAGCCCAGACCGGGACCCTACTCTATTAATAAAACCAGTTAGCTAATTAAATACAAAATGTCCGACCGTCCAAACTGATATGATTAAATCCTTAGAGTTGAATATTTGATGATGTGTTTCCAATGCTTAATCTGTAATTACATGATATCTTTTAGTCGGTTCGGTTTGATCAATTTTCGCTCTCTGGCTGATGGTTAATTATAAGTTTTGATGGATTAAGTATGTGTGTTTATGGATCCACGAAACTTGGTTGTTTTCACCATAGTTGATCAAAAGCAGGCTAACTATCACAACAACTCCATATAATTGTGTGTTTTTTTCCTGTGTATGACACTTGATGGTGTTGAAAAGCTAGCTTTTGTGTGAGGGATATACAAAGCTCTCACATGAAGGGAGAATTATCATGAAAAATTCATTAGAAAAAAATCATTAGTCAATGTGTAATAACTACGAACAAAAGTAGGTATATATCAAATACCTATTTTTTTATAATAAACCCTAAACAATAGTATGTATATCAATACAGTAATAGCCGCATGACAGTCATCGAGCTTTTTCCTCGACTAATAACGAGAGATATCTTTATTGTGTTACGAGTTCTAAAGAAGCAACATTGCTTTTCTCAAACGTTGCAAGTGTACTACTGGCTTCGACAGCGCAGGATGGGCCAACGGCTTTGACAACACTGACATTACATTCTTAATTTGTACGCAGAATTCTCATTTAGCACAATGCCTAATGCATGATCATCGTTAAAATCTTTGTATTCATGTCGACACTCATCCCAAACTTTCTCTCTATCTCCGCATAAATCTCTAATACCGACAGAAGAATGATCTGTGCGTGTGCATTCGTATCATTCTCCCATAGCTCGTAATCTACGATTCACGGATGCGACTTCTTCGCCGACTCGCCGTCTCTATTTACTCCCTCGGCCAGTCTAACTTGGCTCCCGATAACCCAATCTCTTTCTCCTAATAATAATTTATAAAATAAATAAATATATAAATATATAAAATTAATAACGCCGATCCCAAGGGAATTTTCCTGTACGACTGGACCAAATTACTAAATTAGCCTTAACGGCGACCAAAAGGGGTGAGGTTGCCGATGCAAAATCCAGAAGAAAAACAAAAGACCGGTCGCCGCCGGGGGACGCAACCAAGACGCCATATATGAGTCATCGGATGAAGGAAAATAATTAGCAAAATTCGTCATAATAATAATAATTAATTAATTAATTAAATCAAATTGCCGTCGTTAATTACAATAAATATAAATATTATATAATATTTAAAAAAAAAAGAGAGAGGGGGGGAGACCGGCTGGTTGCTTTCCCACGCCCGCTTGCCTCTGGGAGACGTCCCATTAATAGACGAGACAAAAGTGCTTGCGTCGGCCGCCCCTCTCCCGTGGATGTATTAAATGATTAAATCACATAATCCCATTAAATTAATATTTTAATTAATTAATTAATTAAAAATATATTAAACACCTGCCCTGCCTCACCCTCCTCTTCTATTATAATCCCATTATGCTTACCTTAACAACCTTCCTTAGTTTATTAATTCTTTGCCTGCTTCTCATCATTCTGATAACATTTTCTGCGCCACAATTTTTTGTCGGGAAGCTACCCAGGGTGCGAAAAATATCGAGGAGATTTAGGTGGTGGGAGGTGGGACCCGCCTACGTTTATCCTCTTTTATTTTAGGGCGCTGATATTAGCAGCGTGTTTTTTGTTGTACGCATTAACGGTTAATCACAATCATAGTATTAAGAGGTTGGCTATACGCAAGCACTCTGCTCCTCCACCTCGCCGCCTACGAGATAATTAATCTGGAGGAAGAAGAATGAGAAAGGGGATAAAAGAACTGAAGATCAGGATTTTATAAGTATTCTAAAAGGGGATAGAAAAACTAAAAAACAGAATTTTACAAATAAACTACTTGTAAGCGGAAGTGGATTCATTGAATCCCCTTGTTTTTTTTCCTCGCCCTCCCCTCCTCCGATCCACCACCTTTCGAGCTCGCCGTTGGACAAGCACCCATGATCCACGGCTCCCTCCTCCTCGGCCGTCAGCCCGCAATACGTGGTCAGATCGACCATGATCACGCTCTTCAGCATCGTCTTCTTCGCCGCTTCATCCTTGCTCTCCATACGGCTAGTTCATGATTCCACCTCATCTCCCGGTCGACGATCCTAAATCCGAAAAGCTTCAATCCCCTCCCACCTTCGATCCCTCCTTCCATCCATGGCGCCCTCTATGAGCCTCTCACTTCTGCTTCGCTCTCCTCGGCAGCAGGCTTGCCTCCATTGGAAGTGACGGACAAAAAATGTTCGGTTGTGCAGCGAAAGCGTCTAAGCGTTATGCTTCCGCGCTTCGTCGGATGAGGAAAAGATAGCCGCCGGATAATGGAGGAGAACTCGCCGGTGTAAAGAACGTCGCTCGGGAAATGGAGGAGCACTCGCCGGATTTGGAGCCTTTCTGGCCGGCCGGAAATAGAGGAGGAAGGGCCGCCGCTCGGCGGAATCGCGGTTTGGAGGGGAGGTGGAAGCGAATAATGGATAATTTTTGTGAAATGCTTGCTAATAGGAATTATAAAAGTCCAAAAAGCTCAAATTTCCAATGCGGAGAGCCAAAAGTACTTGCTGTGCTAATATCAGCACCCTTATTTTAGTGTATATATATGCTTTATGAGATTATAAGACCTATTTATAAGTCTAACCAAATGAGCTAACATGGCACATTTGATTCGGAGTGATCTTTATTAATATGATTTATGCTAGGTGCCCGCCCACCTAGGCTATGGCTATTTTGACTCGTCTGGTTTTTCTGATTATTTTGTGGTGTGATTTTTTTTATTGTATACGAGGATGAAATGATAATTTCTCATCACAGTCGGAATTTAGTTGCGACGGACATGATTTGTGAATTGCGATGGACATGATCACATTCAAAAGTAAAAAAGAGAGGAAAAAGTATGAAGAGAGATGAGGATCGCATTATATAAACGTTAAAAAAATTATAATAAATTTGAAGTATGTTTATCCAAAAATAGTATTAATAGGATTTTGTATTTTATTACATTTTAATATATATATATATATATTTATCATATTTACAAGTAAAAAGATAGAGATGAACTAGAAGTTAAAAAAAGATGAAGTATGAAAAGAGATGAGGATCACGTTATATAAATGCTAAAAAAATTATAATAAATTTGAAGTATGTTTATTCAAAAAAATATCAATGCATGTATTTTCATAGATTAACATTGTCACTCTTGTGTTCTTTTTTTCAAAATATATAAATATATATATATATATATTAAAAATGAAAATTTATTTCAACTATATGTTACTTTATCCAAAGAAGTAGTCTAGAAAAATTTTAATTCAATTATTTTTTTAACTATTTTTATTGTGTAATGTTTTATCGACCTTTGTTACTATCAACTAAATCCTAAGAGGAATTAGTCATACATGTTTGATGTTCCTACTCATATAGTGGAAGGTCTCGTCAAACCTCGGGGTTGCTAAATAAAATAAGGCAATTGTTATTCGCAGATCATAAATGTCTATCTGCATGTCAACTTTTTCACTTTATTTGAGTTTATAAATTGTTATCAGCAGATCAATTTTAAACTTGAGCAATCGATGTCTTCGTTCTCCTGAGCAGGGCCCGACAATGAAGGAACATCTCCGACGACCTTCTGAGCACTTCAATGCGTGCACGGATCGTGATTCATAAAATGAATGCGCGGATAGAGACCGAGTAGAGGAAGAAAAATGATTTCTTCATTGTTCATGTGATTTTGGTTTGTTTGGGAAGATTTAGATAACTAGGGTTACTCTCTCGCTGTGATGAGGAAGGCGGAGAGGATGAACAAGTTTTTTTTTATATAAAAATTATTTAATAATTTGTGGATAACAAAAGTATCTACGAATAATTAATAAATTTGCCTTCCTTTAGAGCTATGAAAAGACAAAATCAACGAATAGACAAACACGTTTTGTGAATAACCTCCTAAAATAAAATCGGTACTCCTAAGCCCTATCGACTTTAGCTTATTCTAAAAAATGAGGTTGTTGCATTGATAGCCACCTCCGATTACACGTCGATATTCATCGAATTTGGATGGAGGGTACAAGTGTCCACCTTGATATATAAAAGTAGTTGTGCATGAGACCTAGGCTTTGTTTGGCGTGACTTATTAGTCAGTTGTAAAATTCCAATTCAAAAATTAATGTTGCATACATTTGTAAGAAGAAATCTAATATGAAAATTTCAAAAATAAGCTTCATTTTTATGTATAGATGGGTGTCACTGATCGCATATATCGGCTTTGTTTGGCGCGGCTTATTTTCTCCGGTGAGTTTGGCCAAAAAAAACCATTAACATAGAATGTATGTTTGGCAAGACAAAGGTTATGACTGCTGCCAAGAAAATAAACTAGTTTTGAGCATAAAATGCATGAAATTTTAGGTGAGGACGGACATTCACGAACGATGACTCATGACCATCACGTTCACGACCGCTACCACCGCGCCAAACGAAACCCTAGTCAATTCTAGCTATATATATTGATACGACACTCTCTCACTCCCTCTTATTTATAATGAGGGGGTGCAAATAGCCACGCACCTCGTGATCCCCACCATTTTGGTGGAGATCATGGGATTGCATGCGTACGGGATCAGCGCGTGCGATCCCGCACACGCCGATCCCATTTTCTTCATCTCCTTCTCCTCCCACACGCTCTCCTCCATCCGTTTGGGGAGAAACCACCCACTAACCATCATGGTTATCGGAGGGAGAGTTTGTAGAGAATAATATAATAATAATAATAATATTATTATTATTATATTTAATATAAATAATATATATTTCGTTTATTATAAAATATATATGATGATGATGGTTACGGTGTGCGGATAGCCGCATGGCCACCGTAACCACCTCCCACAACAACTACCCACTAACCATCATGGTTAGTGGGGCAATAATTATGGGATAATCATAATAATATATTAATATATTAGTTATAATTAATTATTAAATATGAAGGTGGTTACGGTGTGCGGATAACCGCATAACCACCGTAACCACCTCCCGAGGCCTATAAATAAGCCTCCAAGACTCCTCATTTGGGGAGGGACTTTTCTATACTTCCTCCATCTTCCTCCTACTTCTCCTTCTTCCTTCTTTGACGAGCCGAAGCTCTGTCGGCATTAGCCCGCGAGCCACCACTTCGTCGCCGGCGAGCCTCCGCCTCGCCGCCATCGTCAAGCTTACGCTCGCTCACCGCAACCAAAGAGCCGCGAAGACCAACTCCCAGTGATATTCTGGGACGTCTACAGCCTCAAAGACGCAGCAAACATTAAGCCTCGCGGTGAGCAGCCTGTTGCCCACCGAGAGCTCTCTCTCTCTCTCTCTCTCTCCACTAAATTGTAACGAGGAGCGGCCTTTCGCGCTCGATTCTCCAAGATATTTGTAACCGCAAGCAGCTAGTGGATTCCGACCAAGCGAGCCAGGTCAACGTGGTTTTTTACCCAATTCAGGGGTTTTTCCACGGTAAAATCCGTGTTCTTTTCATATCTCATTGACTGCGTGCGCACTCGACCGCTCCGAGAGCTGAGACGGCCTAAGTTTATTTCGGCCCGACCGGAGCATCGAGTCTGACCGCAACAGTTTGGCGCCGTCTGTGGGAAGGAGTTCCCCGCATTCCAAGAAGATCTAAAAGATAGTATCACCAGCCCAACGATACTCGTGACTTGGCATCATGGCAGGAAAAAGCCATCAGCGCCGCCGAAAGATCAATCGGGGGGCAAGGTGACCTATATAGTATCCTCCCGCCGAAATAGGCGGCACAACCTGGATCGAATCTTCATTCTCCAGCGCTAGTGCAAGCCTCCATCCGCAGCCCCCAAATTGAATTTTCATTCTCCGGCGGTCCCCTCAACCGGAAAAGCCAGCACAACCTGGATAAAATTTTCATTCTCCAGTACCAGCGCAGATCTTTGCTCGCAGCTCTGGATCGAATTTGCATTCTCCAGTAGTCTTTTCTCCCAGATCGAATACTGGCATTCTTTGACCCGTGGCTAGGCCCCGCAACCAGATCGAATTTACATTATCTGGCGCTGGATCGAATTTACATTCTCTAGCATGACTGCCCGCCGACGCCCGCCATCGCCAGGGCCTGCCCCCCTCACGATGGCCACCGGATTGAATACTTACATTCTCCGGCAAAGCCGCGAGCAATCCTCGTGCAAACAAAGCCGCGAGCCAGTCTCGCGCAAACCAAGTCACGAGTAAATCTCGCGCGAGCAAAAGCCGCGAGCCAGTCTCGCGCAAACTAAGTCTCGAGAAAATCTCGCGCGAGCAAGATCCGCGAGCAATCCTCGTGCAAACAAAGCCGCGAGCAATCCTCGTGCAAACAAAGCCGCGAGCAATCCTCGTGCAAACAAAGCCGCGAGCAATCCTCGTGCAAACAAAGCCGCGAGCAATCCTCGTGCAAACAAAGCCGCGAGCAATCCTCGTGCAAACAAAGCCGCGAGCCAGTCTCGCGCAAACCAAGTCACGAGTAAATCTCGCGCGAGCAAAAGCCGCGAGCCAGTCTCGCGCAAACTAAGTCGCAAGAAAATCTCGCGCGAGCAAGAGCCGGGAGCCTGCCTCGTGCAATCAAAGTCGTGAGTTAATCTCGCGCGAGAAAAAGTTGCACTTCCAGCTGAGGTCCCAGCTACTTCGTACATAGGAACAAATGCGGATTCGATCGCAAAAGCATGACCAACTACTTCAAAGGATACAAAAAGGAATGTATCACTCGAGGGCACCAGATACCCCACACCACAACAATCTTCTCTCTTCAAATGACGATAAGCAAAATAATCGGTTAGTCGGCTCTTGCGGATCAGTGAACCCCAGAAAAGGTGAGAACTCCCACTCTCGTTCATCTTTAACGCAGGAGAAAATTCTCGTCTCTCTCGTAAAATCGCTCGAGCCACGAGAATTTTTGGGGCATATGATACGACACTCTCTCACCCCCTCTTATTTATAATGAGGGGGTGCAAATAGCCACGCACCTCGTGATCCCCACCATTTTGGTGGCGATCATGGGATCACATGCGTGTGGGATCAGCGCGTGCGATCCCGCACACGCCGATCCCATTTTCTTCATCTCCTTCTCCTCCCACACGCTTTCCTCCATCCGTTTGGGGGGAAACCACCCACTAACCATCATGGTTATCGGAGGGAGAGTTTGTAGGGAATAATAATATAATAATAATAATAATATTATTATTATTATTATATTTAATATAAATAATATATATTTCGTTTATTATAAAATATATATGATGATGATGGTTACGGTGTGCGGATAGCCGCATGGCCACCGTAACCACCTCCCACAACAACTACCCACTAACCATCATGGTTAGTGGGGCAATAATTATGGGATAATCATAATAATATATTAATAATATATTAATATATTAGTTATAATTAATTATTAAATATGAAGGTGGTTACGGTGTGCGGATAACCGCATAACCACCATAACCACCTCCCGAGGCCTATAAATAAGCCCTCAAGACTCCTCATTTGGGGAGGGACTTTTCTCTACTTCCTCCATCTTCCTCCTACTTCTCCTTCTTCCTTCTTTGGCGAGCCGAAGCTCTGCCGGCATTAGCCCGCGAGCCACCACTTCGCCGCCGGTGAGCCTCCGCCTCGCCGCCATCGTCAAGCTTACGCTCGCTCACCGCAACCAAAGAGCCGCGAATACCAACTCCCAGTGATATTCTGGGACGTCTACAGCCTCAAAGACGCAGCAAACATTAAGCCTCGCGGTGAGCAGCCTGTTGCCCACTGAGAGCTCTCTCTCTCTCTCTCTCTCCACTAAATTGTAACGAGGAGCGACCTGTCGCCCTCGATTCTCTAAGATATTTGTAACCGCAAGCAGCTAGTGGATTCCGACCAAGCGAGCCAGGTCAACGTGGTTTTTTACCCAATTCGGGGGTTTTTCCACGATAAAATCCGTGTTCTTTTCATATCTCATTGACAGTGTGCGCACTCGACCGCTCCGAGAGCTGAGACGGCCTAAGTTTATTTCGGCCCGACCGGAGCATCGAGTCTGACCGCAACAGTTTGGCGCCGTCTGTGGGAAGGAGTTCCCCGCATTCCAAGAAGATCTAAAAGATAGTATCACCAGCCCAACGATACTCGTGACTTGACATCATGGCAGGAAAAAGCCATCAGCGCCGCCGAAAGATCAATCACCGGAGGGCAAGGTGACCTATATAGTATCCTCCTGCCGAAATAGGCGGCACAACCTGGATCGAATCTTCATTCTCCAGCGCTAGTCCAAGCCTCTATCCGCAACCCCCAGATTGAATTTTCATTCTCCGGCGGTCCCCTCAACCGGAAAAGTCAGCACAACTTGGATCGAATTTTCATTCTCCAGTACCAGCGCAGATCTTTGCTCGCAGCTCTGGATCGAATTTGTATTCTCCGGTAGTCTTTTCTCCCAGATCGAATACTGGCATTCTTTGACCCGTGGCTAGGCCCCGCAACCAGATCGAATTTACATTCTCTGGCGCTGGATCGAATTTACATTCTCTAGCATGACTGCCCGCCGACGCCCGCCATCGCCAGGGCCTGCCCCCCTCACGATGGCCACCAGATTGAATACTTACATTCTTCGGCAAAGCCGCGAGCAATCCTCGTGCAAACAAAGCCGCGAGCAATCCTCGTGCAAACAAAGCCGCGAGCCAGTCTCGCGCAAACCAAGTCACGAGTAAATCTCGCGTGAGCAAAAGCCGCGAGCCAGTCTCGCGTAAACTAAGTCGCGAGAAAATCTCGCGCGAGCAAGAGCCGCGAGCAATCCTCGTGCAAACAAAGCCGCGAGCAATCCTCGTGCAAACAAAGCCGCGAGCAATCCTCGTGCAAACAAAGCCGCGAGCCAGTCTCGCGCAAACCAAGTCACGAGTAAATCTCGCGCGAGCAAAAGCCGCGAGCCAATCTCGCGCAAACTAAGTCGCGAGAAAATCTCGCGCGAGCAAGAGCCGCGAGCCTGCCTCGTGCAATCAAAGTCGTGAGTTAATCTCGCGCGAGAAAAAGTTGCACTTCCAGCTGAGGTCCCAGCTACTTCGTACATAGGAACAAAATGCGGATTCGATCGCAAAAGCATGACAACTACTTCAAAGGATACAAAAAGGAATGTATCACTCGAGGGCACCAGATACCCCACACCACAACAATCTTCTCTCTTCAAATGACGATATGCAAAATAACCGGTTAGCCGGCTCGCGCGGATCAGTGAACCCCAGAAAAGGTGAGAACTCCCACTCCCGTTCATCTTTAACGCAGGAGAAAATTCTCGTCTATCTCGTAAAATCGCTCGAGCCACGGGAATTTTGGGGGCATATGATACGACACTCTCTCACCCCCTCTTATTTATAATGAGGGGGTGCAAATAGCCACGCACCTCGTGATCCCCACCATTTTGATGGAGATCATGGGATCGCATGCGTATGGGATCAGCGCATGCGATCCCGCACACGCCGATCCCATTTTCTTCATCTCCTTCTCCTCCATCCGTTTGGGGGAAAACCACCCACTAACCATGCATCATGGTTATCGGAGGGAGAGTTTGTAGGGAATAATATAATAATAATAATAATAATATTATTATTATATTTAATATAAATAATATATATTTCGTTTATTATAAAATATATATGATGATGATGGTTACGGTGTGCGGATAGCCGCATGGCCACCGTAACCACCTCCCACAACAACTACCCACTAACCATCATGGTTAGTGGGGCAATAATTATGGGATAATCATAATAATATATTAATAATATATTAATATATTAGTTATAATTAATTATTAAATATGAAGGTGGTTACGGTGTGCGGATAACCGCATAACCACCGTAACCACCTCCCGAGGCCTATAAATAAGCCCCCAGGACTCCTCATTTGGGGAGGGACTTTTCTCTACTTCCTCCATCTTCCTCTTACTTCTCCTTCTTCCTTTTTTGGCGAGCCGAAGCTCTGCCGGCATTAGCCCGCGAGTCACCACTTCGCCACCGGCGAGCCTCCGCCTCGCCGCCATCGTTAAGCTTACGCTCGCTCACCGCAACCAAAGAGCCGCGAAGACCAACTCCCAGTGATATTCTGGGACGTCTACAGCCTCAAAGACGCAGCAAACATTAAGCCTCGCGGTGAGCAGCTTGTTGCCCACCGAGAGCTCTCTCTCTCTCTCCACTTAATTGTAACGAGGAGCGGCCTGTCGCCCTCGATTCTCCAAGATATTTGTAACCGCAAGCAGCTAGTGGATTCCGACCAAGCGAGCCAGGTCAACGTGATTTTTTACCCAATTCAGGGGTTTTTCCACGATAAAATCCGTGTTCTTTTCATATCTCATTGACTGTGTGCGCACTCGACGGCTCCGAGAGCTGAGACGGCCTAAGTTTATTTCGGCCCGACCAGAGCATCGAGTCTGACCGCAACATATATATTAAATTACTATATACAAGAGGTTGCCTTTGGTGCAACATTCAAAATTGTCAAACATAGCCTCATTCTTTTACTCCAATGACTTGATATATTATGAAAAAATTGGAAATTCTTAATAAATAATATTTATTTGTGTAATTACATAATATCCCTATAATAAAAATAATTGTGGAAATTCATTAAATCCAAAAGTTTCTAGTAGACCTCCTACACCTACTATGGTAGGTAATCATTAGACCTCTTAGGCTTACTTTAAAATAATTTTTTGTTAAAATATAAATGTTTTTGAAAAAAAATATAAAATATTAATTTAAATTTTTGTGCGATCATTTTGAGTACTCATATGTATATGTTGTGAGCGCAAGGGTGGTCAAAGCCCGCCCGCGCGAAGCCGTCCGGGGGCGGGCGAAGCCCGCTGTCGCCAACCGGGTATTGTCGCCTTGGCAGTAGGGGCGGAGCCCCGTGCCTCTCACTCGTGTGTATATATATATATTACTCCAATGACTTAATATACTATGAAAAAACTGAAAATTCATAAAAAAAATTAATATCCATTTGTATAATTACACAATATTCATATAATAAAAATAATTGTGGAAATTCATAAAATCCAAAAAATTTTAATAGACCTCCTACACCTACTATAGTAGGTAATCATTAGACCTCCTAGAGTTACTTCAAAATGATTTTTTGTGAAAATCTAATTATTTTTGAAAAAAAATAATTATAAAATACTAATTAAATTTTTTGTGCGGTCATTTTGAGTGCTCATATGTATATGTTGTGGGCGCAATCGGCTTGACGCAACCGGCTTGATCAAAGCTGTCACTAAAAACCGAAAATCGTAAATCGAACCGGAACCAAACCAGAACCGTAAAGAACCGGACCGAACCGTTCGCGAATTATTAAGGTTCCGGTTTGAACTTTGGAACCGTAAACAACAATGGTCCGGGTGTGGTTCCTTCATTTTATTATCCGGACCGGATCCGGAACCGGAACCGCAAGATAAATGTTTCGAGCGGTTTCAAAATTTTTAGACCCGATCCGGACCGGACCGAAGCAGAACCGAACCGCAATCCGTTCATTATTATTATTCTCTACTTTATGCATGTTTATGTTTATCATTCCTCAACTACTTCGGTAAAGCGACTGTTTTTGCTGAGCATCGAGTGTTACTTGTTATCCACTGTTAGACTTGAGAGAATCAAGTAATCGTATTTGTCAACATTGGAAATGGACCCCTGGGTCTTACATATAGAGCAAGAGGAGAGCCCGAAAACACCACAGGCGGTGTGAGACTAAACGGAATATACAAAATAAATAATATTAAATACATTTAATATTAACATCCACCAAGCTAATAACAATGTTTATGTTAATTAATTTTTTGGATCAGGTTTATTATAATCATACAATATTACTCGTTCTTTTTCTATTCAGTGCGTCAAATCAGATATTATTGCATGCATATCTGTATTAGTTTAATTTTAACATATTTAAACTTCAAAAACATAAAATTATTGCTCCAACCATTTGAATTCTAATTTCCTTTTCAAATATGTATTTTTAAATAGATAATAATCTTTGTCAATACGTCTAATGACTCAAATTATAGAGTTATAAAATGATTAAAACTGTAACACATAGAACCGATTGGAACCGGCCCGAACCGCATAGAACCGGACCGAACTGTTAGTGTCCGGTTTGGTTTTGGTTCTTGTTGAACCGGAACCGGAACCGGAACCGTTGACACGACGGTTCCAAAAATTATGTTAGAACCGGAACCGGAACCGGAACCGGTCAAACCAAATATGGTTTTGGTTCTAATTTGAAGAACCGTTACCTTAGCGGTTTGGTCCACGGTCTTAGTAGAATCGGAACCGAACCGGAACCGTGACAGCTCTAGGCTTGATGCTGGCGCAGCCCGGAGCGTCATGGGCGAAGCCCACCGTCGTGGGTCGGGTACTATCGCGTTTGGTCGGGGGTGGGCGTGTAACGGCCCGTAAACCGCCACAATTAAAAGTACTATCATAACCTGTTCTCATTAATCCATATGCGCATCAAAAAGGAATCGAAAAACATTTCCAACAGTTATACACAATGAGTATGCACATATAAGCCACAAAATACACTATTACATTTTTGTACACAAGTCCAAAGAAGTCCAAAAGTAATTATACATGGCTAAACATGAGTTTCTATAACGATAACATTATAAAAACTAAGTACAAAACTCCTAAGGAAAGGAGTTATTCTTCGCATCTCTAACGGTGACTGGCTTGCGACTTTCCTGTACCTAAAAATTTAGCATTTGAAACCGTTAGTCTTTCATAAAGACTAAGCGAGGCGCTATTTCTTTAACCTGCTATACAGTCAAGCATGCATAATATTATGTATAACATTTCTATAAACATTTCTATAAACAGGTAAAAGCAGTACTAAACAATGTGTACTATTCTAGCAATTGTATAACATGTACAGTAATCTTAAACATGTGTAGATACAAGAGTAAAGGAGTATTCCATACAATTATCATTCATAAATTCTACTCATTAGGAATTATTAGGGGCGAGTGAATCCATTTCATTTTTCATATACATGGTTCATTCATGTTTCATGCTTTGGGCCCACCCGAAGGGTCTTTGTACAACCCTCATTCTCCGAGGGTGGACCCCCCCAAGGCCACGTAGGCAGAAGTCAAAGTTAAAAAGGTCAACACAGAGCCCGGCAGTTCAAGGCAGAGAAGAGAAGACCTCGGCGAGTATGCAGGCAATACTCGCCAGGTTAGCGAGTATGGAACAGAAGACCTGGCGACTATTGGCCCGGCGTGTGCGAGCAGCACCCAATACTCGCCAGATGGGCGACTATGGCATGATACTCGCCGAGTAACCCATAGTCGCCGAGTTGGGGGCTGGGCTATAAAACCCCCCTACCCCTTGGTTTTCCTATAAATAGGACCCCAGGGGTACTTGGATTGGCACCTGGACTTGAGCTTTCGAAACCCTGCTCTTGCATTCTGGAACCTGTCACACTTGGCCGCTACTCCCGGTACTAGCCAAGTCGGTGCCTTCCTCATACCCTACTCGGCCGTTCTTTGGTCTTGGAGGGGAAGTCTCTTCGGAGCTTCTGGGTACGTGGTGGGACCTCCCTGCCGCAGCACCTGGGGTCCTGTGTGTTGCTCTTCTAGCTCTTCAGTAGTCGCCAGCTTAGTCGTCTCGTTGGACTGCTGGGCGAGTAGCCTCCGGCTGCATCAGTCCGAATCTTGAGGTCAGGATTTTCCTGGCGTCAACACTTTGGTGCGGTGAGCGTGGACCGCAGTCAGAGAAGGAAAGTTCGGTAAGAAGGCGAGATGGTCGTAGGTGGCGACCATGAGGAGGAGGTCGGCAACTCGACGGGAACTGGCAGGTTCGTGACGCTGGAGGTTTTCGAAGCCTTCGCGCAGCGCATGGAGGGAGCCATGCGAGCAGCGCTTCAGCCGCGCGCCGAGGTCACTGCGACCTCGCGGCATCGCCCAGTTCCGTCCGAGGGAGGGAGTCCCCCTCGACGAGCAGGAAAGGAACACGTGGAGGATGAAACCGAGCGACCAAGGAGGTCGCAATTCTACCAGCCAACCTCGCAAGGTATTCGCTTCCGCGAGCCGTGCGAGCAGGGGAGATACCAGGATACTCGCCCATACGGCGAGTATGGAGGTGATACTCGCCAAGTTGAGGATCGTCGCCGGGCAGGAGGGAGGAGCCCCTTCTGCGAGGAGATCCTTGCCGCGCCAGTGCCAGAGGGGTTCAGGGACCCCGCCTTGAATTACTATTCGGGGAAGGAGGACCCCGTCAGGCATATCCAATGGTTCGAGGATATTGTCTCTATCCAAACCATGTCGGACGCCTTCAAGTGCAGGTTGTTTGCCATCACCTTCCGTGCAAAGGCCTGGGACTGGTTCCATCAGTTGCCCGCCGGCTCGATCTACTTCTTTGAAGACCTGTGCCGTGGGCTAACAACCCGTTTCGACACGGCCCGGAAGCTGAAGAAGGAGGCAACGACCTTGTTTTATCTGGTGCAAAAGCCAGATGAGGCGTTGGGACCTTACATCGAGCGCTTTCAGGAGGAGGTTCTGCAGATCCAGGAGGTGGATAGCAACATCCTGTTGCTAGCCTTGACGTTCGGCATAAGTCAAGGCCTCTTCAAGTTGGAGCTCAGTGAGAATCCCCCCTACTCCTACGACAACCTTATTCAGAGGGCCAATAAGTTTGTCCGGGGAGAGGCCTCCAACCCTGACTTCTTGGCAAGGTTGGCGCGGGTGACCAGAGGCGACTGTGGAGAGAGGGATGGAATCCCTGAGAAGAGGAAGAGAGAAGAGCCCCGGAGGGAGGAAAGGAAGAGGCCGGAGCGGCAAGAAGAAAGGGGAAGAGCAGAGAAGAAGAGGGAGGAGCTTTGGAGGAAGGAAACCAGGAGGAGCGTGGAGAGAAGGCCCGTCGAGTCCCCTGAGCGTCAGGAAGAGGGAAGGCGCTACCAGGTCCCCGTCAACCGGCCACCTTGGAGGCCGGCTGGACGGCCCCAGCGTCGGGATCAAAGGGGGAGATCCCCGGAGAGAAGGCCCTTTCGCCAGCCAGAAAGGCGTCAGGAGAGAAGAAGAGACGAAGCGATGGCGGTAGCCGGGCGTGGCCGCCGTCAAGGAAGGAAGAAGCAAAAGCCGAGGAGACAGCCAGCAGAAGAGGTTCCCCTCTACTGTGACTTCCACCAGGTGGGGGGACATGTCATGGCTGCCTGCCCAGACTTTTGGGAAGCCCGGAGGAGGCTGGCAGCAGGAGAAGCTGGAGGAGAGCAGCGGAGGATAGAGGCCCCTGCCGAGCCTCAGGCAGGGCAAGCTGCCGTCGTTCGAAGGAGGAACGCGGACCGGGTCGACCAGGGAGGTCGGGGAGACCTGGGCCAGGGAGGCAGAGTTGGAGTAATCCATGGGGGAGCAGGGCTGGAAGCTTCCCGCAAGGGGAGCCTCCATCAGATCTACCGCAGGAGTGTCGCCTCGACCTCACAAGCACCACCCCCGATGGAGGAGAT
Organism: Dactylorhiza incarnata; assembly: GCA_033032865.1. Lineage (NCBI taxonomy): Eukaryota > Viridiplantae > Streptophyta > Magnoliopsida > Asparagales > Orchidaceae > Dactylorhiza > Dactylorhiza incarnata. The sequence continues at coordinate 3,734,269 of JAWHQI010000163.1, read as the reverse complement.
TACCTTTTCCGAGGAGGACATGCTAGGGAACGAGAATCCCTTCCATGATGCCCTTGTGATTCAAGCCGCGGTGGAGGACTTCACCGTTGATCGAATTCTGATCGACAACGGTAGCTCTGTAAACGTCATCTTCAAGGGGACGTTTGGCGGACTGGGAGTCGAAGCTGCCAGGGTTCGGGCACCTGATGGTCCCCTCTTCGGCTTCTCCGGAGAGAAGAAGGAAGTGGAAGGAGGAGCTGATCTCCTTGTAACGCTCGGTGGCACCTCCATCAGCTGTCGATTCGTCATCGTCGACGCCCCGAGCTGTTACAGGGCCATCTTTGGGAGGCCGCTTCTCAACGCCTTCAAAGCCGTCCCATCCTCCTACCATCAGTGCTTGAAGTACTGTAAGGGAGACGTCCAGGTGAGGATCAGGAGCGATCCAAGAGCCGCTAGGGAGTGCTATCTTAGTGCCGTCAGTACCATCAGCTGGATGGCTGAAGCGGAAGAGTTCGAAAGAGTGCTGGAGAGCCCGGCCAGGCTGGAAGTGGCTGAAGAGGTCGAGGAGATCGAGGTACTCTCCACAGCAGGAGTGCCGGGGTTGCTGAAGATTGGCGGATCGCTGAAGACCGAGGAGAAGATCGAGATGGCGGCGTGTCTGCAAAAGAACGTCGACATCTTTGCTTGGAGCGCAACTGAGATGCCAGGAGTCGACCCTGAGATTGCGTGTCATCGCCACAACCTGGATCCCACTGTCCAGCCCGTCCGCCAGAAGAAGAGGAGAACCGCCACCATCCTCGCCACGCCAATTAGGGAGGAGGTTAAAAAACTGCTCGATGCAGGTTTTGTATCGGAGATCCAGTACCCAGGCTGGGTCTCCAATGTTGTAATGGTGACAAAGGCGGGGGGAAGCTGGAGAATGTGTGTGGATTTTTCCTTAATGAATAAAAGCTGCCCGAAGGATTGTTATCCCTTGCCTCGAATCGACGCGCTGGTTGATTCAGCCGTCGGTTTTTCTGTGATGAGTTTCCTTGATGCGTTTTCAGGATATCACCAGATCCGGATGCATCCCCCCGATTGCCGCGATGTCTCCTTCATCACCGACGATGGCTGCTACAGCTACAAAATGATGCCCTTCGGTTTGAAGAATGCGGGAGCCACCTATCAACGGATGATGGACTATATTTTCAAGGAGCAAAATGGGAGGAACCTGGAAGTGTATGTGGACGACCTCTTGATCAAAAGCAAGAGTGTCCAGGAACACATAGCCGATCTGGTAGAGACCTTCGCGACGCTAAGAAGATTCAAGATGCGACTCAATCCGGCGAAGTGCGTCTTCGGAGCAGGAAGGGGGAAGTTCCTGGGGCATCTCCTTACCTCGGAGGGCGTAGAGCCTAACCCCGACAAGGTTAAGGCAATCCTGGAGATGCCATCCCCGAAGACGATGAAGGAAGTCCAAAGGTTGACAGGAAGGCTGGCGGGTCTTAGCCGGTTCCTCTCTAAGGCCGGAGAGAAATGCTCTCCATTCTTCAAGACACTCCGCAAAGCGGAAAGCTTCGAGTGGTCCGAAGGATGTGAGATGACGTTCGGGAAGCTGAAGGAGCAGTTGACTCAGACACCTCTCCTCCAGAGCCCGAAAGAAGGCGAAGACCTGCTCGTCTACCTGGGAGTAGGAGCAGAGGCGGTGAGCTCCGTTTTGGTCCGGAGGAAGGAAAGAAGCAGTTACCCGTATACTATGTCAGCCGGGTACTGAAGAAGGCGGAGCTGAAGTATCCAATCCTGGAGAAGCTTGCCTTCGCCTTGGTGGTGTCAGCGCGAAAGCTCCGACCTTATTTTCAGGCTCACTCCATCCGAGTGGTGACTGATCATCCTCTCCGCAATGTCCTAGAGGGAGTGGAGCATTCAGGGAGGTTGGCGAAATGGTCGGTAGAACTCAGCGAGTTTGACATTTCCTTCTCTCCCCGAGTGGCGATCAAAGCCCAGGCAGTAGCAGACTTCTTGGCTGACTTCTCGGTGGAAGCGGAGCCAGGAGAAGAGGAGCTCAATCCAATTCCTTGGAAGATGTTTGTTGATGGAGCTTCGGGCAAAAGCTCTGTGGGGGTGGGCATCGTGCTAGTCAGCCCACAGGGAACAAGAATCGAGCAAGCCGTCGAGATCCTCTTCCCCGTCACAAACAACCAGACAGAGTACGAGGCCATAGTGGCAGGCTTGCGCCTTGCCAAGGAGCTGGGGATCCGTGATGTCCGGGCTTTCACGGATTCAATGGTGGTCGCGTCGCAGATTCGAGGCGAGTTCGAGGTGCGCGACACCACCTTGCAGAAGTACTTGGTAAAAGTGAAAGGGCTGATGGGAGGCTTCCAGTCCTTCTTCGTCGAGCATGTGCCAAGGGAGGAGAACTCGACAGCAGATCGCCTCGCCAAGTACGGGCCAAGGGCTGGAGGAACTATCACCGAGCTATTCCGCCCGTCCATTGAAGAGGGAGAGATGATGGAGATCGAGCAACGCCCCTCGTGGATGGATCCCTTCGTGGCATTCCTGGCCAGCGGCCAGCTCCCGGCAGACGAAGGGGATAAAAGAAGACTTCGGTACAAGGCGGCATACTACCTCCTACAAGATGGGGAACTGTACCGCAAGACCATCTCGGGCCCCCTGGCCAGATGTGTTTCTGAAGACGAAGTACTCCGAGTGTTGGAAGAGATCCACTCGGGAGAGTGTGGAAGTCATTATGGGACTCGCACTTTGCAGCAGAGGGTCTTGAGTCATGGTTACTTCTGACCTACTATCCGGAAGGATGCTGAGATCTTCTCGAAGAAGTGCCAGAAGTGCCAGCTCTTCGCCCCCCTTCAGTTGCAGCCGGCCCAACAGCTCCGATCGATCATCTCCCCATGGCCGTTCGCCATCTGGGGGATGGACTTGATCGGCCCTTTCCCTCAAGCCAGTGGACAACGAAAGTTCGTTCTCGTCATGATCGACTACTTCTCCAAGTGGATCGAGGCCAAAGCCCTGTCCAAGACCACCTCTCAAGTCGTCAAGAACTTCATCTGAGGAGAGATCGTCTGCAGATTCGGGATCCCTCTCGCCATCATCACCGACAATGGTCCCCAGTTCGCCAGCTTGGAACTGGAAGACTTTTGCAGGCAACTAGGAACCGACCTTCGATTCGCCTCCGTGCATCACCCAAGGAGTAATGGCCAGGTGGAGGCCGCCAACAAACTGATCATCAACCTACTGAAGAAGAAGGTGGAGAACCTAAGAGGTAACTGGGCAGACCAGCTCCCCTCGGTCCTGTGGGCTCTGAGGACCACTCCTAGCTCAGCCACAGGGGAAACACCGTTCAAACTCTCTCACGGGTCGGAAGCTCTCATTCCAGTAGAGTTCGAAGTCAGAAGCCCAAGGATGGTAGCTGCGGAGGACGGAAGCGAAGAATGACGACTAGAGAATGAAGAGGTTCAAAAGCTATCTCTCGACTACATCGAAGAACTCCGAGATTTAGTTTCGGCCAGGCAAGAGGAGATCAAGCGCCGGATGGCAAAACATTTTGACAAAAATGTCCGCCTCAAACACTTCCAAGCAGGTGATCTGGTCCTGAAAAAGGTGGACGCAGCAGGAAGGTCTGCGGCCGTCGGGAAGCTCAACCCGAACTGGGAAGGACCTTTCATCATCCAGGAAGCACTCCTGACAGGAGGATACCGCTTGCAGAACCAGGAAGGCGAGCTGCTAGGGAGCACCTGGAGAGGCGATGACCTGAAAAGGTTTTATCCCTAAGGGGAAATGTGTATATCCCATCCTTATAAATTCATTTCTTTGAATAAAATCTGCATCTCCCTGAAACATGGGACGAGGCAGCTTCTTTCGCATCAACAAAGTTTTCAAAATAAAGAAGTCAGGTGAAGTCAATCTCCACGCTAGGTTGGAAAATGAGCCTCCGACTTAACCCTCGTAAAAACTCAGAACGGATGATGGGACAGTGCCTCGGGTGTGCGTTCCCTTAAGACCAAGCCTCTGCAATGACGGCCGAGATCAGCTCCCCCCTTGCATGTTGGCCGCGGTTCCCACCGACTGCATTTCTCTTCCGACTGTAGAGATTACCAGGAAGAAGTCTGGACGCCGACCTTCCGATTCGGCGTAGGGATGATCGATTTCGCTAGCTCAGGGGACCCTTGAAAAAAGGCGTCATGTACCCTCAAGAGCTAAAAAGCTCGCAGCAAAGCATTTCATTTTCGAAATTATTGTGTCAGATCATATGAGTTATTGTGCCTAAAGTGTGCTTAACTCCCTGCTAAACTCATCGAGCAACATGAAGCAGGTCCGATCCACATCCAGCATGCAAGTGGGATGGAGGCCTCGAGATGGTGTGTCCCCTTGGATCTCCCCGACTGCCACTCCCTGCTTGACGTCGTCCTACATCAACATTCACCGCCGCAGGTTGGAAGACGAGCCTCCGACTTGACCCTCGTAAAAACTCAGAACGGATGATGGGACGGTGCCTCGGATGTGTGTTCCCTTAAGACCAAGCCTCTGCAATGACGGCCGAGATCAGCTCCCCCCTTGCATGTTGGCCGCGGTTCCCACCGACTGCATTTCTCGTCCGGCTGTAGAGATTACTAGGGAAAAGTCTGGAAGCCGATACTCCAACTTGAGAAGGGAAGCGATCGATTCGACCGGCCAAAGGATGGAGACGTTCCAGCACCCAAGTAGGGTGGAGACCTCGGGAGGGTGTGTCCCCTTGGATCTCCCCGACCGTCATTCCCTACTTGACGACATCCTCCGTCGACATCTGGTATCCAAGAAGGATGGAGGCCTCGGGAGGATATGTCCCTCCGGACCTCCCCGACTGCCATTCCCTATCCCTTGTCATTAAATGATTTTTATAGGCTCTTCACCAGGTACAGAGCGAGGCCTTGAGAGCATGTATCCTTCGGAACCCTCCAAGTCGCCTCCACAGCTCGACTCCACCAGGGAAATATTGAAGAGTGCGAGTATACATGCGCGAGTATCTAGGCGAACATACATGCGCGAGTACCTAGGCGAGTATACAGGAGCGAGCATGATATGCGAGCATACAGGTGCGAGAATGAAGAAATGCTCCATCTCGCCGCGATCCTAAGAGCCTAGCGAGCACTCACTCTCGCCTCGAGCCTAGGAGCTTAAGCGGCATTCAGACAATAAAGCAAACACCAAGGAAACAGGCGAGCAAAAGTTTTGACTTTTTCATATGTAAATATTTAATGTCTATAACAAAAGAATCTTCAAGGTGTTTACAAAAGGTCGCCGGGCGAGCAAAAAAGAGTGCCCAGGCGACTAGGCGACATTCTCGCCATCAATATCTACATCTGGCTCGCCGCCACCATCGTCGTCATCAACATCATCATCGCCGTCATCATCATCATCGTCATCCTCATCCCCAGAATCGTCATCCTCAGCACCACTGGACGGCGGTGAGGGTGCTCGCAAGGGGGAGGTGGACTCCTCGGCGAGCAGCGCCGGGATGATGTCCTCCACTGTCAACTCCATTGCCGCCGGCTTCAGGAGATCGTCCGCCTTCAGCTGACTCAGGATGACGGTCCCAGTAGCTCGCGCGATCTCTCGACGAACGCGTGGCATATCGTCGCCATGCATCCGGATCTGCTTGCCGACCCTAGAGGGGCCCGCCACCGCTGGCTGTTGCTCGGCAGGCCGAGTTTCCAGCTCAGCGATGCGAACTTGGGCGGCCTCCAAGGCCAGCCGAGTGTCATCCAGCTCCTTCTCCAGCCGGTACACCTTTGTCGCCATCTCCACCTCAGCGACCTACAAAAACAAGAAGACACACAAAGTCAGCAAGTTATTCGGCAAAGTGGCGACTATCCCGGAGGCGAGTAGCATAGAGAAGCGAGTACCTCATGCTCCTTCGCCTTGAGCCCCATGGCGATCATTTTCTTTGTGCTGATCCGGATCAGCTCCTCGTACTCCAGCAACCTCCTCGTCGTCATGTGCGCTAGCTCGGCAGACCGCAACAGAGATCGCGAGGTCTGGTGCGCCAGGTACTCAGAAGACTCCTCTCGCAGCCTCTCAGCGTCCTCACGACCATAGATGGCATGAAGCACGTCAAAGGCCTCGCCCTGATCCTCCCAGTCCTCTGACCAGGGCGGAAGGTTGGAGCTCAGAGACACCACATGGTCGCCCTCCGACCAGGCGACTAGGCGGCGACCATAGACGTCCTCACCACGAACACCCAAGTTGAAATTAGGGTGGGTATAGGGCTCACCGGCCTCAGAAGGGTCCGCCTTCTTGCCAAGGTCCCGGTGAGCGACCTCCTTCTTCTTCCTCGAGGGCTCGGAGGGCTCGCCCCTCTCCTTCCGCTTCTTCGAAGGCCCAGATCCTTCGCCGATGATCAAGGGCTCATCGCCTCCTGGCGACAAGTCTATGGGCGAGTAGACCCCTTCCCCGCGAACAGAAGTCCCCGCACCTCCCTGTGTGGAAGCCGCCGCCTTCACCACCGCAGGAAGAAGCTCGCGCGGCAGGACATGGACTGCTGCAGCAAGAAGAGTAATAAGTCCAGTTAATCGCCAAAATGAAGACGAAGAGCGAGTATTGCGAATACTCGCGCAGTGGATTACCTTCGCCTGCGAAAACCTCAGCGAGTTCATCTACTCGCCTCCTCCAGTACACCACATCAAGGCGGCGACCTTTGAAAGCCTCGAGCAGCTTCTCGCCACCCTCGCTTAGGAAGGAAACCCCGAAGACGCTCTCCGGTGGCTGGAAGGAATTGTCAGGGACGGCTTGAAAGTCGCCAGCGATGACGACTATTCGCTCTCCCCAGCGATGATTCTTGTTAGCAGTGCCGACCAGCGTGCAGACGTGGCTGCAGAGGAAGACGACGCCCTCGCCAGTCGCCATGAAATGGAATACTCGCCTAAAGACCGACAGGTCGAAGGCTATTCCCTGGTCGCGCATGTAGCAGAGGAAGCCCACGATCATCGCCACCCCATTGGGGTTGATCTGGGCAGGGACTATCCCAAAGTAACGGAGTATCTGGGAGAACTCCGTCCACAATGGTAGTCGCAAGCCCACCTCGAAGTGGCGAGTAGGGATCACCCGCTCATTAGTCAAAAAGGTGTTTAGTCGCTCGCCCTGACGAGGAAGCCTCGCGACATACCCTGGCGGGAGGTACTTCGCCCTGACGACCTCCAAATCTTTCTCAGTCATGACTGCCTTCTTGAAGATGGTCGCCGCAAAATTCTTGGCGTGATTGGCACGCCGGATGGTCGCCTCGTCAGTCATCTTTGAAAGGAAGGAAAGAAAGGCGAGTATCAAAGAAGAGAAGGGGAAAGTGAGACGGAGGATACTCGCGCAAGAGTTAGGAAATCGCCAAAGCGTAATTAAGACTCACCCCCCCCCCCCTATTTATAGTGGTCGGGTAGCTTGGCGTATCGAGCACGACGGCGCGATCGGGATTAAGGGGGTAGCGAGTATCAAGTTATAATCGCCAAGATCAGCAAGCTCGCCATGCCTAAGGCGACGCGCAGACAATACTCGCCAATGTAAAAGAAGATAGAAAAAATCAAGAAAATCATCGCAGAAGAAGAAATCAGAAGCAAGTAATAAAAGGCGAGTTTCTGATACTCGCCGAATAAATATTAATCAAATAGTTCAAGCAGTACAGAGATGCTCGCCAAAAGGCGACATGACCTAGAAAGAAGAAAAATAATGAAAAAGCAACATCTAGGGAGGAGCTTGCAGGTTCGCCTGAATGTCTGGCTGTTGAGGTTGTCGCCCGACCCATCCCAAGCCGCGAGCTCGCCTGAAGTGCTCAGAGGCCACAGACATCGCGTCCTCGCCCTGACGTAGCTGGTCTTCGATCCTTGCCAGCCGACCAACCGAGCCCATGCTCGCGCGCATCCCCGCCAGCTCGTCATGGTGCAGTTGTTGGCGATGTTCGAGCCTCCCAAGTCTGCGCTCAAGCTCGTTGACCGACTGAAGACGAGATTCCATAGCGACCAGCCGAGTATCGAACTCCTCTAGTCGAGAAACCCGCGCCTCCAACTCAGCCAGGCGACGATGAGCATCGCTGCTCGCCAAACGCTCTATGCGCGACTCCACTTCAGTCAAACGACGATGAGCATCAATGCTCGCCAAGCGCTCAAACCGCGATTCGACATCAGTCAGGCGGCGATGAGGCTCGCAGATCGCTAAGCGCTCCAGCTTGGATTCCAGCTCTAGGATTGCGCGAGGAACCCTCTCCTGGTACTCGCGATAAGGAAGCCCGACCGCGTCGATCAAGGCTCCTATGGGAGTACGAGCGCGGGCTGCAAAGAGGGCAAAAATATCAGAGCTTTGACGACTGAAGGAACCAAGTGAAAATAGTGGCGACTATCATGAATGGCGACCAAATACCTGGCCGAGGACTACGAGAGCGATGGCGAGGAGAGCCCCTGCCTCGCTGGGGAGACGTGCTATGATGATGATCGCCTCGCCGAGCAGGATGGGATCCAGCCGTCTGATCCCGGCTAGGAGGCGCGTTCCCACAACCGCGATTATCGCCTGGTCGTCCTCCTCCCCTTGGAGGAAAGAAGCCCGAGGAGCCCCCAGTCCCGCCACGGCGCGAGGACTCGCCCTGGTGAGTAGAAGGCGCAGTAGAAGTCGAAGGGCGCTGGTCGCCCTGAAGAATTTCGGAAGGAGGGAACGGAGGATGTGGCGGAAGCCCGCCTACGGGCAGTTGCGAGCTACTCGCTGTCCCCACAAACTGAAGAGGCGGTGGTGGTGGAGGCGGAAGCACGATGCCCGCCAAAGGAGCACGTTGCTCGTTCATCGGCCTCTTCTCCAGCGAGGAGCTGTGAAGAACTCGCCCTGAGCGACCTCCACCCCTAGGCGAGATCATGGGCGACGATCTCAGAGGAGGTGCGGCTAAAGGCTCCTCCTGAGCACCGATGGTGGAAGAATCTGCGAACATAGAAGAAATATTCAGCAACCCGGACCAAGTCGAGGTCAGTTAAAAAAGGTGGCGAGTAGATTAATCGCACCTCGCACAGAAGCGAGATTCTCCAACGGATTCTGGGCCACGATCTCAGGAACGCTCGCCCCCTCGGCGACATTTGGAGCAGGAGGATCAGCGGCCGGCGAGTCGCCCTCATTAGAGAGCCCCAGGTCGTCCAGCAGCTGCTGGTGTTGGTCGCCCAAAGGAGCAGCGACCTCTTCCTCAGCGACTTTCTTCTTCTCCTTCTTCTTCTTCTTCTGGGCGATCCTCTTCCTCTTCTTGGAAGATGGAAGGTCGCCAGATGCGGGATCCAGGCGAGGAGTGAGCGAAGAGCCATCAAAAAGGCCGACAAGACCAGCCATGGCCGCCTTAGCCTCGGCAGCATAGTCGCGCACCATCTTGAGCGAGTTCAGAAAAGACGTACCATCATAGACCCCTGCCCCTCTATTTATAGAGCTCGAGCATCGGCCAGCGAGATGGCGAGTATAGGCCAATAATCGCCAGTAGGCAAGCTCGTCGAATGAAGGTTGGATGGTTCTTTCCGAGCAACTACGTTACTCGCAAAGAGCGGGGATTGTGTACAACCCTCATTCTCCGAGGGTGGACCCCCCCCCAAGGCCACGTAGGCAGAAGTCAAAGTCAAAAAGGTCAACACAGAGCCCGGCAGTTCAAGGCAGAGAAGAGAAGACCTCGACGAGTATGCAGGCAATACTCGCCAGGTTAGCGAGTATGGAACAGAAGACCTGGCGACTATTGGCCCGGCGTGTGCGAGCAGCACCCAATACTCGCCAGATGGGCGACTATGGCATGATACTCGCCGAGTAACCCATAGTCGCCGGGTTGGGGCCTGGGCTATAAAACCCCCCCTACCCCTTGGTTTTCCTATAAATAGGACCCCAGGGGTACTTGGATTGGCACCTGGACTTGAGCTTTCGAAACCCTGCTCTTGCATTCTGGAACCTGTCACACTTGGCCGCTACTCCCGGTACTAGCCAAGTCGGTGCCTTCCTCGTACCCTGCTCGGCCGTTCTTTGGTCTTGGAGGGGAAGTCTCTTCGGAGCTTCTGGGTACGTGGTGGGACCTCCCTGCCGCAGCACCTGGGGTCCTGTGTGTTGCTCTTCTAGCTCTTCAATAGTCGCCAGCTTAGTCGTCTCGTTGGACTGCTGGGCGAGTAGCCTCCGGCTGCATCAGTCCGAATCTTGAGGTCAGGATTTTCCTGGCGTCAACAGTCTTCATGTTCCAAAACGAGTTTGGACTTTAACATATTCATATATTCATTCATGTGCTAGCCGTTCATTCGCCCGTAATAAGACCTCGTGTCGACACGTTTACGTAACAGTGATTTATTTACTTTTATAATCCCCTCAGAATTTTCATTCGCCTGTTTGCCTTTTACAAGGCCATACATTCTAGCGAGAAGTAGTTTCAGTGATTTATAAGCATGCTTCATATCATCACATACCATAAACATATTTTCCCTTTTTACATAAAAGTGCGTTTAGAAGAAAATATTTGAAAACTATGCATAGATTAAACAAATAGGTCTCACCGTTCCTTTTTCCCTTCCATTGTCATGCCCACTTCATCGTCATGTCTATTGCGGGATGCCATCCTCCGATATCTGTTTAGCAATCGTATTAATAAAATGTTTACACTATTAGGGTTGCATCACATAATAGTTATAACGATGATTCCTAGGGTTGACGTAGACGAAACTATGGGACTTAAATGCAAACAACCTCCCTGAATATAAGATAGACACATTTATAATGGGCAGCATAAGGGACAATTATAATTACAGAAATGCTGGAGTAACATAAGGGACAGCAGCTGACCAAGGAACTAGCAGCTATTAGAGTATAACAATACTAACAGCAGTATAAAAAGTATACTACAGTAGTATTAAAACTATACTAACAGCAGTATACAAAGTAAACTACAGCAGTATTAGAAAACAGCAGATATCTGAACCAGAAACAGCCGGCCAGCATAAGGGACATCAAAACAACAAAGTCTGCAACCTGTTGTAGGTACCAAAATTACAACAGCAAAGCTGATAAGGGCAGGAGTCGGCCAGCTCATAAAACAAAAGACCCAAACAAATTTACACTAGCATAGAAACAGGACTGTATAATGGGGGACTGCCTAAAAGAAATTTAACAGCAGTCACCAAAACTGCACATATGGACTGCATGGCCAGCATAACAAGACAACCGGGGAAAAACATCAAAAGAACAAACAGCAGCATCAGTTCTGAACTAGGGCAGACATCAACATTGAAATACATAAATAAATTTCCCCCACCTGGAACCTAAAAGAGCAGCAGTCATGCAGATCTGAGGGTAGAAGAAATTTCCCCCGAGTTCAACAATAAAAGAAATCCCCAATACAAAAATCTTAGAGCTCCTTCAACATAGCTAAAACTTACAGTGGATCTGAAACACAAGCCCCGACGAACAGAGTTAAAATCAGTCCCAGCAACAGCGCTTTCCAAACCTAGCAGTACACTAAGACGATATCAAAATCGAAGGGGGAGAGGAGTAGAGGTTCCGTGAACCCTAGCTGCGAAAAGTCGAGACCGAGAATAGAAGAATCGGCATTATCAAAGGTATAGATATATCCTCCACCGCCTAAACCAGCCAATCCCAAATAATCCACCCAAATGCTGTCAGCACACCATCACAGCTGATATTAAAAATACCAATTGGTACTAGCCATCAGCACATCAACAATAAGAAAGCTGAATGGGTAATTGATATCAGCACATCCATAATCAGTATACCATCACAGCTAATAGCAATTGCTATTAGCACCTATATCATCACATGTTCCATAAGGAAGTCTAGTAATTCACCCTTAGGCCACAGGACAAGCCTAACTCAAAGTCCCAATAGCATACTCACTTGAGGAAGCAACCTTATTAGCACATTAGTTCGTTTCACTGTTTTACGCTTCATCATAGGGGATAATTCGATTTAGTAACACATAAGAGATCATTCATGTAATGAAATGACTTAAAACTAAGAAAATCAATAAACACGAATATAAAACTTACGAGGAAATGTTGTGCGTCACAAATCTTCCCTCCTTGAAGATTTTCGTCCCCGAAAATATTAGTCGTCATGTTCTTGAAATAGTGAAGGAAAGAGATTCAGCATATTATCTTCTCGCTCCCAAGTAGCTTCGTCGCGGGGATGACCTTTCCACCATATTTGCACAAAAATATTGACGTCGCGATTACGTAACTTTTTTCTTTGACGATCAAGGATTTGATACGGTTCTGTTGGGCTGGATAAATCATTGTTGATTTGCACATTTTCAATCGGAATAATCTTCTCTGGATCCTGTATGTATTTCCGCAGTGCCGAAACATGAAATACATTATGTAACCGTTGCAATTCTTCCGGTAGCTCCAGACGATAAGCTACTTCACCAACTTGCTCGATGATAGTAAATGGTCCGATGTATCGTGGACTCAATTTTCCAAGTCGTCGTATTCGCGTAACTCCTTTAAAGGGTTTTATTTTAAGACATACTTGATCACCCACCTGAAATTTTACGAGGCGGTGGCGAGCATTAAAATACTTTTGCTGACGATCTTGAACCACTTTCATTCTTTGCTGGATGAGTGCAATTTTCTCGTGCCACTTGTCTACCTTCTCTTTATTATATAATCGTCTTTCACCATATTCAGCCCAGCTTAAGGGTGTTCGACATCGACGACCATACAACGCTTCAAACGGAGCCATATGAATAGAAGACTGGTAGCTATTATTGTACGAAAATTCTACCAGTGCTAAGTATTTTTCCCATGAGCCCTTAAGGTCAAGCACCACCATTCGTAATAAATCTTCTAAGAATTGAATCGTTCGTTCCGACTGTCCATCTGTTTGGGGATGAAACGTTGTACTGAATAATAGCTTCGTTCCCAAACGTTTATGAATTTGTCTCCATTTATCTGACGTGAACCGACCATCACGATCAGATATAATTGTTCGAGGAATGCCATGCAGTTTAATAATTACATCCATATATAGCTCATTTAATTTTTCAGGTGGTCCATCTTGACGCACAGCTATGAAGTGAGCGCTCTTCGTAAGCCGATCAATAATTACCCATATGCCGTCATGACCTTGTTTACTACGAGGCAAGGCAAAAACGAAGTCCATTGCAATGTCCTCCCATTTCCATTCTGGTATTAGTAGCGGATGAAGGTAACCTCCAGGCTTTTGATGTTCAGCTTTCACAATTTGGCACGTATGGCACGACGCAATATACTTGATCACATCTTTCTTCATTCCAGGCCACCAGAAGTCCTCTTTCAAATCGTGATACATTTTCGTTCGGACAGGATGAATTAAGAAAGGCGTGTTATGAGCCTCATATAGAATATCTTTTCGCAGATTGTCTACATCCGGCACGCACAATCTCCCATTCATCATCAATAAGCCATTCTGTTTTGCAAAACTTTGAGTTTCTCCTTTCTTTACCTTTTCCACTATTTCCTGGAAATACACATCCTTTGGTATGGCTTCTACAATTCTATCCTTGAGTGAATACCTAATCTGTATCTGAAATAGTTGTGCTTGTTTATCCTCCACTGTAAAAATAGGAACTATCTTCATCTTCTCCAATTCACGTAAGAGATTTCTATTGTACACTTTCACAGTTGAGAATGCAACAATAGTCTTACGGCTTAATGCATCAGCAACCACATTTGCTTTTTCCGGATGATATTGAATATCCACTTCGTAATCCTTAATAAACTCTAACCATCGCCGTTGACGAAGATTTAGTTCTTTCTGCGTGAATATGTACTTTAAACTTTTGTGGTCTGTAAATATTTCACATCGCACACCGTACAGATAGTGACGCCAGATTTTCAATGCAAAAATCACTGCGGCCAGTTCTAGATCATGCGTTGGATAATTTCTCTCTGCATCTTTCAATTGACGAGAAGCATACGCAATCACCTTTCCGTGCTGCATCAACACACAGCCTAAACCTTTGTACGAAGCATCACTATAAATTTGGAACCCGTCTGTTCCGGACGGTAAGGTTAACACCGGAGCTGTCGTTAATTTTTCTTTTAGTGTCTCAAAGGCCAACTGGCAGTTTTTATTCCACTAAAAGGGCACATTCTTCCGCGTTAACTGTGTCAACGGTAATGAGACTTTTGAAAAAAATTTCACAAATCTTCTATAATATCCCGCCAACCCGAGGAAACTCCGCATCTCTGTCACATTTGTCGGTTGCGGCCAGTTAAGAACTGCCTCAATCTTTGCAGGATCAACTGCTAAACCCTGTGCAGTTACCACATGCCCTAAAAACGATACTTCATTGAGCCAAAACTCACATTTTGAAAACTTGGCGTATAATTGATGTTCCTTTAATCGCTGCAGGGCTAAACGTAGATGTTGTGCGCGCTCTTCCTCAGATGTCGAATAGATGAGTATATCATCGATGAACACAATAATAAATTTGTCCAAATAGTCCATAAACACGCGATTCATCAAGTCCATAAAAGCCGTTGGGGCATTTGTTAGCCCAAAAGGCATTACTATGAACTCATAATGTCCATACCTTGTGCTGAACGCAGTTTTAAAAATATCTTCCGCCTTAATTCGGAGTTGGTGATAACCCGATCGTAAGTCCATCTTCGAGAACACCTTCGCATTCACAAGTTGGTCAAATAAATCATCTATGCGTGGTAGTGGATACTTATTCTTTACCGTTAATTTGTTCAATTTACGGTAGTCCACGCACAGTCGCATCGTTTCATCTTTCTTCTTAACAAATAACACTGGCGCTCCCCACGGTGATGTACTTGGCCGAATAAAGTTTTTGTCCATTAACTCCTGTAATTGATACTTTAATTCTACCAGTTCTTTCGGTGCCATACGATACGACGTCTTTGCGACCGGTCTTGCTCCTTCCTCTAACTGAATTTCAAATTCGACTTCTCGCTCTGGAGGGAGTCCCGGCAGTTCTTCCGGAAACAGCTCCTGGAATTCACATACGACTGGCACCGTCGTAATGTCCTTCTTTTCTCCAGTAGTGCTCTTAATCAGTACCAACATAACGTTGCATCCTTTTCTAATTTTCTTAGAAGCCTTCATTGTTGAGATTAGCATTTTCGATACCTCGTTTAACCCTCGGAATACAATAATCTGCTGATTTGCACACGTCACTGTGACTTCCTTTCGTTTGCAGTGAATAATGACTTCATGCTGGACTAACCAGTCCATGCCCAATATAAGATCAAACTCGGTTAGTGGTAAAACCACTGCATCTACCGTAAAGCTTTTAGCATTCAAGTCAAATGAAACTACCGCCCGCTGTTGTGAGGGAACTATTTGATTATTTGGCAGGGTAACATGCAGAATGTCTTGTATAACATAAGGCTTAACCGATATTGCAGTTAATATGGCAGTTGATATAAATGAATGGCTGGCACCAGTATCAAATAAAACTCGAATTAAATGACCATTTGAATACATCATATCAGTCACTACAGTGTCATCTGTTGTAGCCTCCTGCTGACTGAGATTGAAAACACAAGGTTGAACGCGACGTTCTTCCTCTGCAAGGCCCCCTGGGACTGAAGAAGAAGCGAGAGATTCAGTCTCCTTTGCCACACCCAGCTGATAAACTTTCTGACTTGGAGGACCTGGAAATCTTTTCGCACTACTTTCCCCTTCTTTTCGTTTTGGACATGCCCACTGATGATGCCCAGGCTGACGACAGACGTAACACACATCACTGCCCACCAAACACTGTCCTTTGTGGGCTTTTCCGCATTTTCCACACTTCTGCTCCTGCCCCTGAGACGGCCTCTGTGGCTGCATTACACTACTACTCTCTGCTGGGCGGGACCGCTTCCCATAATCACCAGATTTCCATGAGGTACTTGGCTTAGCTGAGGATTCCTTATTTGATGTCCACTGAGGTCTCTTTTTCCCGAATTCCCTTCTTCTCTGAACCTTTTCCGCATCGATCTCCATCAAACGCGCTTTCTGCACTAAGGCTCCATATTCCTGGATCTCTAAAGGAATCAAAATAGAGCGAATATTATCCCGTAAGCCATCCTGAAATCTTCTACACCTTTCTTTCTCATTTGGCACGAATGCTTCTGCATAGAATGCTAAGTTGGCGAACTCCGTCTCATACTCCAGCACTGATCGAGAACCCTGTACCAGTCGTAAGAACTTATCTTGTAGCAATTTCTTCTCGGACTCAGGTACGAACCATCCTGTAAATTCTCGTACAAACGTAGTCCAGGAAACACTTACTTGTCCTCGGCCTGCCAGCCGTCCTCGGACATTTAACCACCATCGTTTTGCCTCCCCTTCCAGGAGGAACGTAGCCAAACCCACCTTTCGCTCGTCAGGACAAAGCATCACTTCAAAGATCGTCTCAACGCGAGAGATCCAATCCTTTGTCTCTAACGGAGACAAACCACCTCGGAAAGTTGGCGGCTTCAGCTCCAGGAATTGCTTCAAGTCTATATCCAGATGTCTTTGCTGTACTGGCACGACAGTCTCTATGGAACTATGGAAGGTCCCGTTGGAGGGACTTCTCGTGCCATCTTAATTGCTTCAGCCAACAAACGAGCAATATCAGTCAACTGAGTCTGCGCCTGCTGTGGTTGCTCCACTGATAAATGTTCCTGCTGCGGTTGTTCTTGAGGCGCAGACTCATTACTTCCAGGCATCGCGTCCTGGACATTCCTCCGAGGATCCTTAACACCAAAACACGAACCAATTAATTGTCATAATGACGATTAAGTTCACGACCTAATAACATCATAACATCCTATTATAGACCTTTTGACGTATACACATACTCATTGCGGCCAGGCTTATTGAAAACCGGGCTCTGATACCACTAAATTGTAACGGCCCGTAGACCGCCACAATTAAAAGTACTATCATAACCTGTTCTCATTAATCCATATGCGCATAAAAAAGGAATAGAAAAACATTTCGAACAGTTATACACAATGAGTATGCACATATAAGCCACAAAATACACTATTACATTTTTGTACACAAGTCCAAAGAAGTCCAAAAGTAATTATACATGGCTAAACATGAGTTTCTATAACGATAACATTATAAAAACCAAGTACAAAACTCCTAAGGAAAGGAGTTATTCTTCGCATCTCTAACGGTGACTGGCTTGCGACTTTCCTGTACCTAAAAATTTAGTATTTGAAACCGTTAGTCTTTCATAAAGACTAAGCGAGGCGCTATTTCTTTAACTATACAGTCAAGCATGCATTATATTATGTATAACATTTCTATAAACATTTCTATAAACAGGTAAAAGCAGTACTAAACAATGTGTACTATTCTAGCAATTGTATAACATGTACAGTAATCTTAAACATGTGTAGATACAAGAGTAAAGGAGTATTCCATACAATTATCATTCATAAATTCTACTCATTAGGAATTATTAGGGGCGAGTGAATCCATTTCATTTTTCATATACATGGTTCATTCATGTTTCATGCTTTGGGCCCACCCCGAAGGGTCTTCATGTTCCAAAACGAGTTTGGACTTTAACATATTCATATATTCATTCATGTGCTAGCCGTTCATTCGCCCGTAATAAGACCTCGTGTCGACACGTTTACGTAACAGTGATTTATTTACTTTTATAATCCCCTCAGAATTTTCATTCGCCTGTTTGCCTTTTACAAGGCCATACATTCTAGCGAGAAGTAGTTTCAGTGATTTATAAGCATGCTTCATATCATCACATACCATAAACATATTTTTCCCTTTTTACATAAAAGTGCGTTTAGAAGAAAATATTTGAAAACTATGCATAGATTAAACAAATAGGTCTCACCATTCCTTTTTCCCTTCCATTGTCATGCCCCACTTCATCGTCATGTCTATTGCGGGATGCCATCCTCCGATATCTGTTTAGCAATCGTATTAATAAAATGTTTACACTATTGGGGTTGCATCACATAATAGTTATAACGATGATTCCTAGGGTTGACGTAGACGAAACTATGAGACTTAAATGCAAACAACCCTCCCTGAATATAAGATAGACACATTTATAAGGGGCAGCATAAGGGATAATTATAATTACAGAAATGCTGGAGTAACATAAGGGACAGTAGCTGACCAAGGAACTAGCAGCTATTAGAGTATAACAATACTAACAACAGTATAAAAAGTATACTACAGTAGTATTAAAACTATACTAACAGCAGTATACAAAGTAAACTACATCAGTATTAGAAAACAGCAGATATCTGAACCAGAAACAGTCGGCCAGCATAAGGGACATCAAAACAACAAAGTCTGCAACCTGTTGTAGGTACCAAAATTACAACAGCAAAGCTGATAAGGGCAGGAGTCGGCCAGCTCATAAAACAAAAGACCCAAACAAATTTACACTAGCATAGAAACAGGACTGCATAATGGGGGACTGTCTAAAAGAAATTTAACAGCAGTCACCAAAACTGCACATATGGACTGCATGGCCAGCATAACAAGACAACCGGGGAAAAACATCAAAAGAACAAACAGCAGCATCAGTTCTGAACTAGGGCAGACATCAACATTGAAATACATAAATAAATTTCCCCCACCTGGAACCTAAAAGAGCAGCAGGCATGCAGATCTGAGGGTAGAAGAAATTTCCCCCGAGTTCAACAACAAAAGAAATCCCCAATACAAAAATCTTAGAGCTCCTTCAACATAGCTAAAACTTACAGTGGATCTGAAACACAAGCCCCGACGAACAGAGTTAAAATCAGTCCCAGCAACAACGCTTTCCAAACCTAGCAGTACACGCAGACGATATCAAAATCGAAGGGGGAGAGGAGTAGAGGTTCCGTGAACCCTAGCTGCGAAAAGTCGAGACCGAGAATAGAAGAATCGGCATTATCAAAGGTATAGATATATCCTCCATCGCCTAACCAGCAAATCCCAAATAATCCACCCAAATGCTATCAGCACACCATCACAACTGATATTAAAAATACCAATTGGTACTAGCCATCAGCACATCAACAATAAGAAAGCTGAATGGGTAATTGATATCAGCACATCCATAATCAGTATACCATCACAGCTAATAGCAATTGCTATTAGCACCTATATCATCACATGTTCCATAAGGAAGTCTAGTAATTCACCCTTAGGCCGCAGGACAAGCCTAACTCAAAGTCCCAATAGCATACTGACTTGAGAAAGCAACCTTATTAGCACATTAGTTCGTTTCACTGTTTTACGCTTTATCATAGGGACTAATTCGATTTAGTAACACATAAGAGATCATTCATGTAATGAAATGACTTAAAACTAAGAAAATCAATAAACACGAATATAAAACTTATGAGGAAATGTTGTGCGTCACAGGGCGAAGCCTGCCCGCGCGAATCCCGCAGGGGCGGGCGACTCGCCGTAGCCGACCGGGTATTGTCGTCGCCGACCGGGCGAATACCTACATTTAGGGATAGGAGGGAGAGGGGGACAGAAAAGAAAGGGAGAGAGAATTTGATTTTTTAGGTAAAAATTTACATTTTCTTACAAAATAAAAATAGTAATATTGATTCATTTTTTACGGTCATTTTAAGTACTCATATGTATGTGTTTTGAAAAATAGGTTAGTGCTCATATGTGGGCGCAACCCACTTATACGCGGGTGCAACCTGCTCATATGCAGACGCAGCTCGCTCGAATGCTGGCGCAGCCCGCTACAAGTCAGCGAGCACCGGCGAAGCCTGTGCGGAGCCGCCCCTAAGGCCAAGCGCGACAGTACTGGCCGGCGACGACGGGCTTTGCCCTCCCCCTGCAGGCTACGCCCGTGCTCGGTGCTCTCGGGTGGCCTTTGGCCGCATCGGGGCGGGCTTCGCCTGCCCTCAACGTTTATAAATAATATTAGTACTGTTGTACATCCATAAAGGCCTTGGAGTGCGTCTAGAGAAAACTCCACTAAAGAGAGGTGGAGTCAACAGTCAACGCACGATCGCCCGAGTTGAAGAAACTGAACCCGCCATTTCCGCCGCCAATCGCCATTGCGGGAGCACGTGCGAAGCACGCCGCACGCCGCCATGGTCGAACCCCACTATTGGGGTGCGAATAGCCCGCACCCCACTAGTGGGGTGCGAATAGCCGCACCCCCCATAGTGGGGGACCGGCCAAACCGCACCTCGTGTGGGGTGCGACCAAGCCGCATCCCCTAGGGGTGCGGCCAAGCCGCATCCCCTAGGGGTGCGGCCAAGCCGCACCCCATGAGGGGTGCGGCCCGGCCGCACCCCCTCGGGGTGCGGCCAAGCCAGGCCGCACCCCCTTGGGTGCGGCCCGGTCGCACCCCCTCGGGGTGCGGCCAAGCCGAGCCGCACCCCCTTGGGGTGCGGCCAAGCCGAGCCGCACCCCCTTGGGGTGCGGCCAAGCCGAGCCGCACCCCCTTGGGGTGCGGCCAAGCCAAGTCGCACCCTCCTCGGGTTCGGCCGCGCCGCACCCCTCTTAGGGTGCGACCAAGCCACTTTCCCCCATAGCGGGGTTAGGGTAAATCCCCCCTCTTCTGACTCGCCACCCACTCTTCGGGTTCCGGATTCCACCAAGAGTGCTTCCCTGCGCGCCCAGAATGCTTCCTTGTTCGTTACGCGCTCAGAACACTTCTGAGGGCGCTCAGAGCACTTTGACATTTCGGGCACGCTCACTTTTTGTCTTTCTAATTTCCTAGATTGCAAGAATGGCTTGTCGCCTTTTTCGCCTTCAACAAAGCTGCCCGAACTGCCCGAGGGGCGAGATGGTCATTTACGAAAAATGGCGATATGTATGCTCCGAACCGGAAAACATGATTCGTCCGCCGGGTGGTTACGGTGGTTACAACGGCGAAATTACCGGGCTACCCCCGACCAAAGCTATAAAAGGAGCCCAGAGCCTTCATTTGAGGGGACCTTGCCTTCTGCACCCGGGAGAGCTCCTTCGAAGATTTCCACAGAATTCTCTTTCGGTGCTTAAAGATCTCCTTCGTGGACTTGAAGATTTCCTCTCTCCCGAAAGGCTACTCAGCATTCTCACTTTTGTTCTCCGACATTCTCAGAAGGAAAAAGACTTAGTTTTCTGAGAGGTGGTCTGCCACCTTCGGAACTCTCTCTCTCTCTCTATCGTTGTAACGAGCAGCGGCCTGTGGCGCTCGAATTCTAAGTACCTAACTGTAAACTCTCAGAAGATAGTGAAGTTTGGTCGGCACAACTCCGGTCGCGTGGTTTTTTACCCTTTTCGGGTTTTCCACGTTAAAAAGTCTCAGTGTACTCAACGAATCTCTCTCTTTGACTGTTTGCACGCTCGGTTCGCTTCCGAGCTAATGTGGTTTAATTCGACCGGTCTACCAAAACACCCGAGATACCCGCAACAAGTACTATACATATAAAAAGTTAATTTTAACTTAATGTAAGCAAAAAAATTAATTTTGATTTAATTTAATTAATATTAGTACATATAAAAATTGTGCCTACAATATAACGTGAAAGTGTTTATGGCTTGAATAATAAGGCGCATGACTGTAAAGGTGGTGGTCGGTGGATTAAATCTCACCTGTCGCGCCTATTTTTTTAATTTTTTATTTATTTATTAAAATCTTGCTCAAATTTAGTCTCACATCGTGAGATTAAGTTATCTATTCTGGTATTACTTTAAAAAAACGGCATTCAATATTTGAAAATGACGTATTTTGGGTAGGTTACACAAATTGTGAGGCTTTATCGGGGCAAGATATATGATAATGTCGCGTAGCGTATTTTTGGCGGTACCTGATTCAAATTCAATTATTTTAACATAGTTTTAGGTCACTCCCTAGCAGGTTTAGGTCGTCCCCTAGTAGTAGGTTTAAGAGACCTATGAAAAAATGGAGAGAGAGGGAGCGGTTTGATCCGACGGCTGATGAAATATCATGCCAGATTCGACGGCTATAATTATTTCAATGGATTTAAAATTCATGACTTTGATATTTCTTTATATATGGCAAAGATAAAAATGATTATACGCCCTTATTTGAAGATTATATAATTTTTGATGAAAGAGAACATTAAAGAGAGCCATGAGAAAGCCCGCTAGTATACTCAAAGTACCTTGTTTTGTGCATATACCTTTTTTCCTTTAGTTCATAAAATTGGGTTTGTTTTGTAAGATAAAATAATAATAATGGCCAAATATGTTCATTATGTGTGTTATTGGGCTGTCATTAATTAATATAAACTCAAATTAGGTGATCTAATTAATCGGTAGATTATGTTTCATATTGTATGGACGGTGTTGGGAATATTGACCTCAATATTCCTTTGATTTGAAGAGGCATCACTCACAATGCTAAGTACAAAGTTGTATTTGATAAAGGCATATTTGTGTAAGATATACAGGCTTAGGTAACTCAAGAGAAATGACCAATCATGCCCTTAGTTCAGGAGAAATCAACTCCTGAGAGATGAAGAATTGTCTCAGCAGAACCGCTGAGACGAAGGGTCAAATCAACATATTCACTATTCCATTGACGGCCTAGTACTCGTCATTCTCCTTCTGCTCACTAAACAAGGAAGAAGAAACTGAGAGAGAAAGATAGCTCCTCTACAAGAAGGAGCAAGGTGATCTTCCATCATATCCTTCATCTGAAGAGGGAGATCAGTGTGTAGCTTCCATCAACATCTCCAGCTACAAGGAAGCACCAGGTGTGTAGGAACTACAGGGGACTTCTTCTGCTGTCTGCTGTAGTAAGCTTCAACAAAACTTTTATTGTAGGGCTTTTTGCCCGAGCTTGTAGGACTTTTTGTCTGAGTTGTAGGGATGATTAGCCTGAGGATTGTAGGGTTGTTTAGCCTGAGCTTGTAGGGTTGTTTAGCCTGAGTTGTAGGGCATTATTGCCTGAGCTGTAGGAGGAGGATTCCTCTGAGGTAGGACCTGGAAGAGGTCTGAGTTGTAGGAGGTGGATTCCTCTGAGGTAGGGCTTGTTGGCCTGAGATTGTAAGACCTGCTATGGTCTGAGTTGTAGGATCAGTGACTGATCTGAGGTAGGGCTGCTGTGCCTGAGGTAGGGTTGGGAAAACCTGAGAGATCCTGAGGGATCTGTGCTGTAGGCTCTTGGAGCTGAGTTTGGAGGAGTTGGCCCTGTCTAACACACTGTTAGAAGGGTGAAGGGTGAAAGTGGACTAGCCATAGACACACTGTCTTGGGGAATCACTATTAACACTTATGTGTTTTCTGTGTGTGGTTGATTCCTTGCATAGAATAGTTTAACTGTTTATATCAAACAAGTAAAAATCAAAAGACCTATTCACCCCCCTCCTCTAGGTGAATTAGATCATATACCTATATAATCTTTCAGACGGTTCGGATTATGTGTGGATATCATGTGTCGTTTTATGTTTATATGATGTGCATAGTCGTAAAATAATCGCATGAGGATTAATATAAATAGGTTATGGTCCCCAGACAACAATGTGATAATTTACTCGCATTCACTCCGAGCTTCCCATCAATAGGGAGAGGCTGAGGGAGGAAGAGGAGGAGTCGCATTCTCTATCAGGACCTTGTAGGCTTGAAAAATTCGTGACCACGATAATCTATCTCCGTGGATTCAGGTATATATGCTTCTCCACAAGTTGTTATATCAATATTTCGACTAGAACGAATCTGAATATATCATGGTTTGAAGGATTCCCCCCCCCCCCCCCCCCCCCACCACACAACTTGTTTCACCCCGAGAACCTCAAACATTATATATAAATATTTCCTAACAATTGCTTAGACAACATATTTAAGGGTCTATCTTCCTAAACACCTCAAAGTTGGAGGCAGACAGATAGAGATAAGAATATATATGCATTCTAACCATTCACCCTCAAACAATCTCTTGGTTTTACTGAGAAAAATATATATTTTTGATTACTTAACACAAAAAATTACTGTCACCATAACAATTTCAGATTCTTCCATATATATTTTCTCTAACAATTGAAGAGGCTAAAAGCAGTGAGTTATCTTCTTGACTACTACTCTAATAATTCTCTAACTTGTCGTCTTGCCACCCTCAAAAAGATTGTCTACCAAAAAACTTTACTTCTCATGAGTCAAAAGATTTTTCTTATTCTGTCAAAGATAGATTATATGCACATGCATTTTAATCACATTTTAGATATGTGCTACACCCAAACACACTCTAATGTATAATTCTTTCTATAGTAAAATTATCTCAATTGTGCAAAACCTCTATGATATTTCTATGAAATTTTTTTGTCACTTATATATACATAATTCAATATAACAACTCACTATAAGTCAACTGGTTTGGAACACAAAACTCGCGGACTCTGCATAAATCGGGTGTCTTGTATTATCATGAGGTATATGTGCATTTTGTTGCAAATGATATATTTCTTATTCATCAAACAAAGAGAGGCCTCCTTTATATATAGGAGAGAGCCCTAAGGGTACAAACGGAAAAAGACACAAAAGGATAAAAACACACAAATCTAACACTCCCCCTCAAGTTGGGCGTGTGATGTCTTTCATGCCCAACTTGCATATAAGCCCATCAAAGGCTCGAGAGCTTAATCCTTTTGTGAGAACATCCGCAAGCTGTTGTCCAGACGAGACAAACGGAGTGGTCACAACACCCCTCTCAATATTCTCTTTGATGAAGTGACGGTCAACCTCGACATGTTTCGTGCGATCGTGTTGGACAGGGTTGTGAGCAATACTGATAGCAGCTTTACTGTCACAGTAGAGTTTCATAGGATCATTATGTTTCATTCCAAGATCATTCAGGAGAGATCGGATCCAGAGGCCTTCGCAGATTCCATGTGCCATCGAACGAAATTTCGCCTCAGCACTCGATCTGGCCACCACATGTTGTTTCTTACTTCGCCAGGTGACCAAGTTTCCTCCAACAAGCGAGCAATATCCAGATGTAGACCTTCGATCATCAGCAGATCCTGCCCAGTCGGCATCGGTGTATACTTCCACATTTAATTCTTTGTTCGGAGAGAACAGGATACCTT
Organism: Dactylorhiza incarnata; assembly: GCA_033032865.1. NCBI lineage: Eukaryota > Viridiplantae > Streptophyta > Magnoliopsida > Asparagales > Orchidaceae > Dactylorhiza > Dactylorhiza incarnata. The sequence goes on along the minus strand of JAWHQI010000163.1, from coordinate 3,709,307 downwards.
TCCCTGGAGAGGATTTGAGATAGCGAAGAATCCTGTGGGCAGCTTCCAAGTGCCTGGCTTTGGGAGAATGCATAAACCGGCTTATGACGCCAACAGCATATGTGATATCAGGACGAGTATGGGCTAAATAAATGAGACGCCCAACCAATCGTTGAAAACTAGCAATATCCACCAGCGGAGAGCCATCATCTCTTCCTAGCCCATGGTTGGCTTCAATAGGGGTGTCAGCAGGGCGACATCCGCTCATTCCAGACGACTGAAGCAAATCCAAGATGTACTTTCGTTGGGAGATGAATATTCCATGCTTAGAACGAGCAACTTCAATCCCCAAGAAGTATCGGAGATCACCAAGGTCCTTCACATCAAACTCCTTTGTCAGCCTTTGTTTGAGCTTTGCAATTTCTATGATGTCATCACCTGTTATAACAATATCATCAACATAGACGATGAGGGCAGTGACTCTACCCTGTATGTGCTTTATGAACAGAGTGTGGTCAGCATGGCTTTGGGAGTATCAAAAACCCACCATAGCCTTATGGAATTGACCAAACCAGGCCCGGGGAGACTGTTTCAAGCCATACAACGCCTTTTTTAGCCTGCACACTTTACCTTCAGAATCTCTTGGGGTAAACCCCGGTGGTAAGGACATATACACCTCTTCCTTTAACTCTCCATGCAGAAAGGCATTCTTTACATCCAACTGGGACAGTGTCCACCCTCTGCAGGCGGCACATGAGAGGAGCACACGTATGGAGTTCATCTTTGCTACGGGCGCAAAGGTTTCTTGGTAATCAATGCCCATAGTTTGAGTATAACCTCTGGCAACTAATCGAGCCTTATACCGTTCAACTATCCCTTGGGGGTTTTGCTTGGCCGAAAACACCCACTTACATCCCACCACAGTCTTTCCTGGAGGGAGAGTTGATAGGTCCCAAGTGTGGTTCTTTTCAAGGGCTAACATCTCCTCATGCATGGCACCTCTCCACTTAGGATGCTCAATGGCTTCCTGCCAGGTGGAGGGAATTGAGATGGCGGATAGGGAGGCAACAAAGCTTCTGTGTAGGGAGGTTAGCAAGGCATATGAAACAAAATTGGACATCGGATGTTGGGTGGAAGAAAGATTACTTTGAGTCCCTGTCAACGTATCAGGTGATGGAGCTGGTAAGCTAAGCACGGGAGCTGGTCTCCTGTTTCGACGAGTGTACACCTGGATAGGAAGAGAAGGAGGCAGAGTCGAGGAGGTAGCAATAATGGTGGGTGGTGAAGGTAGAGGTAACGGAGGGATACTGATATTTCCAACGATAGATGGTGAAGGTATAGGTGAGGGAGGAGGAATAGGTAATGGAATAGTAGAAATGCGTGAACTCTCTTCCATTGAAGACTCCCCCTGAAGAGAGGACCCGTAGTATGACTCGGACTCCCGAAAGATGACATCCATAGTGACGAATGTCCGTTTGGAAGGTGGGTGAAAACATTTATACCCTTTCTGGGTAGGCGAGTACCCAATAAAGACACACTTGAGGGAACGAGAGTCAAGCTTGGATTTCGGATGCACGTAGACAAAACAGGCACATCCAAAGATCCGAGGAGACAGATGAGAAGGGGAAAGATGGAGGGCATTGAGAGGGGATTTGTCCCCGAGGACACGAGTAGGTAGGCGGTTAATAAGATAGGCTGTAGTCATAACAGCATCACCCCAGTAAAACTTGGGAAGGTGTCGCTGGAGAAGAAGGCACCGAGCGACCTCAAGAAGGTGGCGATTCTTGCGTTCAGCAACCCCATTTTGAGAGGGAGTGTAAGCACACGAAGTCTGATGTATAATCCCCCGATCACTGAGGAAGCGTTCAAATTCGGAATCGATGTATTCACGGCCATTGTCGCTACGCAAGACCTTAATGGTCGCATTAAATTGAGTGGTGAACATATTATGAAAACGTTGAAAGAGGAGAAACACTTCATTTTTCCGTTTCATCAAGTAGACCCAAGTGCATCGGGAGAAGCAATCAATAAATGTGACAAACCAGTGCGAGCCAGATAGCGAGGCAACAGAACAGGGGCCCCAAACATCAGTATGAATCACAGAAAAAGGAGTATCACTAGAAGGGGAAAAACGGTTAAAAGAAGCACGGTGTTGTTTACTATGAGTGCAGACATCACATGTAAACAAATTTAAAGGTACAACAGACATAGTAGGAAATAAAACACGCATAGTAGATGGAGAGGGATGTCCTAGGCAACAGTGCCAGGAGTCCAAGCTAGAGGGCCGAGCAGCATGGAGAGCACGAGCTGGAGGAGGGGGGCTGGAGGGATCGAACAGGTAGAGGCCATCGCGCAGCTTACCAGATCCAATCACCGTCCCCGTCTTCAGGTCCTGAAAGATGCAAAAGGAGGGGAAAAAGGTCACAGAACAGTTTAAGGAGTTAGTAATGTGACTGATAGAAAGTAAATTGCGAGTAAAAGTAGGAACGTGAAGAACGGAAGAGAGGGTGAGACTGGAGCACGCCACAGATCCTTTCCCAGCAATTGGGGTGAAGGACCCATCTGCAATGCACACTTTGTCACAACCCGACAAGGGAGAGTAGGACAAGAAACCAGTAGCAGAACCTGTCATATGATCAGTGGCTCCAGAATCAATAATCCACTGAGTGGGAGTACGAGCAGCAGCGGAGTGGGCCTCAGGAGGTCCCTGTTGAGCATATGCGGAGGAAGCAGAGCTAGAAGACTCAGACGAATGTCCCAGCATAAAGCGACGGAAGGCCAGAACCTCATCAGCTGAAAGAGAGGGCGCGGAGTCAACCACAGCAGGTCCACTGAGAGGGGCAAGGTCATCCACAGTATCTGATAGGTAAGCAGTGCGGGAGGGAGCTGGCCGAGACGGAGGGCGACCAAAGCCCCTACCACCACGCGGGCTCGGGCCGCCACGGGGTGCGGGGAATCCATGAAGCTTGAAGCAGGTGTCCCGAGTATGGCGGCCCTTCCCGCAGTAATCACAGATCAGATGATCCTTGTCGACGGGCCTGAGCTTGGAATCACGAGAGGAACGACCTCCAGAGCTGAACCGAGCAGCTAGAGCAGATCCCTCAATAAGAGTGTCGGGAAGAAGCGTCTGTCGGCGATCATACTCGTGTTGAACAAGACTGTACACCTCAGGCAGACTTGGAAGAGGAGAGCGGCCAAGCAGCTGAACACTAATCTGATCAAAGTCACGATGAAGGCCATGAAGGAACTCAAAGATCCTGTTTCGCTCTTCCCTGGCACGAACCATAGCCTCATCCACCGGAGATTCAAATGTGAGAGGATCAAAGTGATCATATTCTTGATACAGTTGGGTGAACTCCAAGTAGTAAATGGCAGGAGGACGGTCGCCTTGCCGCAAGAGAAATATCTGACGACGTAACTGGAAGACCTGGGCAGCATTCCCTCGACAAGAGTAAGTAACCTCAGCCCGTTTCCAGATGTCGACAGCGGTGTCCAAGAACAGGTAATTGCGAGAAATCGACTCCAGCATAGAGTTGAGGAGCCAGGACATTACCAAGGAGTTCTCCGACTCCCATTGAGGCCACTCAGGAGAGGAAGATGCAGGAGCCGTAACGGCACCACTAACATAGCCAAACAAGCGGCGACTCTTAAGAGCCAAAGTAATAGATCGAGCCCACGGAAGATAGTTCGTGCCGTCCAACTTAATGGTAGTGATCTGGGGAGTCCCATGATCATGGGTGGCCCGAAAAAGACCAGTAGTAGGCACAGGATTGGAGGCGGCACTTCCATCGGAGGAAGGATTCAGAGAGCCCATACTATCCGGCATAGAAGGAGGGAGAACGCTGCAGATCAGCAAAAAAGGGAGATCTCACTCATATAAAGAGGAGAGAAGAGCAAAAGCCCACTAAAGAAGGATGGGAAACGCCGGATACGTCATACAGGAGATCTGGCGTCACAGGAAACTGAAAAACGTCATGAAGAGGAGGCCTACGGCCGCTGCCGGGCCGGGCGGAGAGAAGAAGAGAGGCGGAGAGAAGAAGAGAGGGAGAGGGCTCTGCGGGAGAAGGGAGACGAGAGGAGCAGGAGACGCCCTGCGGGATCCGACGCGGGCTGGAGACGAGCTTAGATCGCGCCGCGCGAGACTGGAGACGATCGGGCCTCGCGGGACGGGAGAAGAGGCGCGTGCGGGCTGCTGTCGAGGAGACGATCGGCTGGAGATGATGGAGCGGGAGAAGAGGCGGGATCCGACGCGCGGGCTGAGCGGGATTAGGTCACGCCGTCCGGCTCTGATACCATGTTGCAAATGATATATTTCTTATTCATCAAACAAAGAGAGGTCTCCTTTATATATAGGAGAGAGCCCTAAGGGTACAAACGAAAAAAGACAAAAAAGGATAAAAACACACAAATCTAACACATTTATTTTGAAATAAAATGGATATGTAATAAAATACACGAGTGAGAGACACAGGGCTCCGCTCCTACGGCCAATCGCGACAGTACCTCGACTCCGACAATATCCCGCCCATGCCGCGCCCGCCGCTCGCAAATTTTGTTACCGATGGTTAATAATTTTATGAAAATTTTTATTAATAAAAAATTAAATTAATATAAATAATTAAATTAATATAATATATATATAATGTTTAACTAAAGACATATTTTTCTTTTTATATATATATATTGAAAATTATAAAATAGTAATATATTAGAAGCACAGTTAGCTTTATTTGGTATATATATTTCGTGGCTTAGAATCTAGAGGGCTGAGCAAATACTGCCGGGGAATCGTAGAACGACCCACAAAAACCTGCCCGCCTGGGGGCGGACATTGCCGCCACAAGCCGTTAAAGGCGTGGCACGACGTTGACGGACGGTGGACGTTACGGAGGAACGGGGTGGGACCCACTGCCCTTCCTCACATGCTTCAATGCCATTAATGACGCCATAGCTCCGTTACGACATGTGCTCTACAGTAACGGCAGCGCCGGTCACGCATAACTTGTGCCGGCGCGAACGGTATAGTCACCTGCAGTGACATACGCTAATTTCACCGCCATGGATAGAAGAAGTCCTTTTTGTAGCTGCGGAAAGGGGAGCAAGCGACCAACAAAGGAGAGGGTTGGCTCTACCCGTGATAAATTGGAATTTCGAGTTCGCCGGAGACACGGAGCTGTATCAGGGAGACGAGCAGTCGATTGACGGTTTCGCGGAAGAGGAAGGGAGAGGGCGCCGGCTTTTGAAGAAGCGTAGAGAGAGAGAGAGAGAGAGAGAGAGAGAGAGAGAGAGAGAGAGAGAGAGAGGGGATCAAAATCTTCGTGAGATAAGAACAAGAGAAGAGTGGCGTTGAAAGGGTAAGGTCTCTTCGCCTAATGTCTTCTTCTTTACGGGGATTCTTCTGGTTCGGAATTTGACGGGGTTTTGGCGTTTGATTGAAGAATGGGTGGATGTGATCTGTACGAGGAGCTATGGAGGGCTTGTGCGGGGCCGCTTGTGGAGATACCGCGCGTCGGGGAGAGGGTTTTCTATTTCCCTCAAGGTCACATGGAGCAGGTGAGCAAAGCTTCTGTTTCTCCACCAAATCTTCGTGAATTTTCTGATTTCTAATGAGAGAATTCTTGTGTGTGTTTTCAATGGGTATGTGTAGTTAGAGGCATCGACTAATCAGGAATTGGATGAGAAAATCCCCCTATTCGATCTTCCTTCCAAGATTCTATGCCGCGTTCTAAACATAGAACTCAGGGTAAATTTTTGTTTTGATAATTCTCCAAGTTGGATTATCCTGCACAGCTTGTTTGATTGATTTTTCTTCAAATTTTTTTCTGAAATTAGGCTGAGGCTGAGACTGATGAGGTTTATGCACAGATTACTTTACTTCCAGAGGCATCTGTAAGCAGAGCGCCAGTTTTTTTCTCTGGTTTTTAGTCATATTTCTTTCTTCCATTACAATTTGGTGTATATCTAACGTTCTTCTGATTGAATTTTGACAGTCGGCCGAGTTTCAAACACCGGACCAGTGCCTCCCTGATTTGAAGAGGCCGTTGGTCAACTCATTCTGCAAGATATTAACTGCTTCCGACACGAGCACTCATGGCGGATTCTCAGTCCTCCGCCGCCATGCTAATGACTGTCTTCCTCCACTGGTTCGTATTTTCTTTCCATCCTTACCTTGTAAATTAAGTGCTCGGGGTGTGTGGTTACAGTATATGTTTTCCGCTCTCTCTGTTTTTCAGGATATGTCTCAGCCTACCCCAACACAGGAGCTTTCAGCAAAGGATCTCCATGGGTTTGAATGGAGATTCAAGCACATTTATAGAGGTAATTGATCTAAGGGCTGGGAAATCAAACTTAGGACTCATTTTTATACATGCTAACACGAAATATTGTTTCTAAGAGCATGGAAAACTTTGTGAATCGCAGGTCAACCGCGCCGGCATCTGCTCACAACTGGGTGGAGCACCTTTGTCACCTGTAAGAGATTGGTGGCAGGTGATGCATTTGTTTTCCTAAGGTATTAAGATAGTGTGCTAGATTTGCTTCTTGTTTATGGTTTCTAAATATGTGAATGGATTCCTTATCTTCCTCCTTACTTCCTATGCTAGATGAGCTCTGAATATGAGAATTTTGATTTTTGTTTTTAGAGGGGAGGATGGAGAATTGCGTGTTGGTGTTAAGCGCCTTGTGCAGCAGAAAAGCACTATTCCATCATCTGTGATGTCGAGCCGTAGCATGCATCTTGGTGTTCTTGCTACGGCATCTCATGCCGTGATTGCCCAAACCTTCTTTACTGTCTGCTACAAGCCAAGGTTGGAATCATTTCAATCTTGATGTTCTACAAAGCTTCAATTTTGTTGGAATTTTTTGTTGATGTGATTCGCTACGGTTTATCAGAACCAGCCAATTCATTGTCGGCGCGAACAAATTTTTTGAAGCTGTTAACAGCGCCCATTCACTCGGGATGAAGTTCAGGATGAGATTTGAAGGCGATGATGTTCCAGAGAAAAGGTAGTTTATCCAGGCTTGATTATTTGCTTATAGTTATCAAGTTAACATGAGAATATATCATGCTATATTTGAAAAACAAAGATGGTCTTTTTGGGGTGTAAATTTGGTTTGTGGCATTGTTTTCAAATGTCGCAGGTGTACTGGAACTATAGTGGGCTTGGGGGATCCGTCTTCTCCGTGGAAAGATTCGAAGTGGAAACATTTGAAGGTTCACATAACATTTCCTCCATTTTGTTAAATTTGTGTTCATGCTAGATTTCTAGTGCAACTCCTTATATCTTTATTCATACAGGTTCAATGGGATGAACCGGTTAACTTTCAGCGACCTGAAAGGGTTTCTCCGTGGGAGATTGAGCCTCACAGTCCTTCAACGTCTTCCATCACCGTGCCTCATCCCTTGTTTGCCAATAACAAAAGACCTAGATCACTGATGGATCGCTCCGATGCCCAGGCATTAGGTAGCAATTTTAAAATAGATTGATGACTTCCAGTTTATGAGTCATGCTACAGATTGAAGTTTCAATGGAATTCTTAATTTCTAATGCTGTTCGTGTTTTGCAGAAACTTCACCATCTTTCTGGTACTCCGGCTCTATCAATTCGCAGAGTTGTGATGCCACGCGAATAATGTGGCCATCAAGTACAATGGTTGATGCCGGGACTAGTTTGAACAACGGACGAAACTTTCAGAGTAGCGGAATTTCTGATGTTTTCTTTAAGCACAATGCCGTGTTAATGAACACGAAATCTTCGCCCACAAATGCTTCGCTGAAACTGTATCAGGACATGAGCCATGAGAAGAGAGCCGCTCCTCCTAAAAGGCAATCCATCCTTGGCTACGCGGTTGAGGAGCAGGAGCTGAATCTTTGTGAAGGCAAGGAGGAATTGAAGAAACCTGAGAATGCCGGCACATATCGTCTTTTTGGAATTGATTTGAGCAGACCCTCTGATTTCTCATCGCCTGCCGGGAAGAACACTTGGAGTGAGATCACAGAGGAGCCTCAAGTTCATGTCTTTCAGTCAACTGAGTTCTCGGATCAGCAATCTGAATTACCCAAAGCTCCCACCTGTTTGAAGAAAGCTGAACTGGTTTCTCTGAAGGAGATTCAGAGTAAGCAAAATAGTTCCACGCGAAGCCGAATCAAGGTAAAGTTTTGATCTTTTTGGTGTTTTCATCAAAATTTCATGGCCAATTGTTTTATATATATATCCAAAGTTTTCCTTGATCATCGTTCTGAAGGTTCACATGCATGGCGTTGCTGTTGGGAGAGCTGTGGATCTGATGAATTTGAGAGGGTATGTTGAGTTGATTTCTGAGCTGGAGAAGATGTTTGAGATCAAAGGAGAGCTCTCTCAGAGGGATAAGTGGGAAGTAGTATTCGCGGATGATGAGGGCGATATAATGCTAGTCGGCGATGATCCATGGCTGTAAGTTCTTTTAGAACTCATTCGTGTTCTATTCTTGCCATTCATTTTACCGGTTGACTCAGTTTACTTTTGTCCCCTTTTCAGGGAGTTTTGTGATATGGTGAGAAAAATGTACATCTACCCAAGCGAAGAGATGAAGAAGTTGAAGCAGTCGTAGATTCAAACTTTGGTGAAGTACCAGCATGATACCCGCTTCATCGCTCAACATATTTTTGAGCGACGAAAGATTGAATTTTGAGTGGTTAGAAATTTTTTTTATTGTTGGTTTTCTAGTAATAGAAGGGGAGGCTTGACGCACCGGTTGAGGTGTTGCCGTGTGACCTTGAGGTCACGGGTTATCCCCGGACCCTCGCTGCGCGGGGATGCTTTGTGCATCAGGCTGCCCTTTTTATTGGTTTTCTAGTAATAAATGATTAAAGAGGAGGCAGTTTTTGATTAGTTGGGAGTATAGAATGTAGAAGTTTGTTTAGAAAGATTTGTGCTGTGAATATAAATGGTAAAGAGCAGTTCTTTGTAACTGGTGGCATGCTTTCATCATTCATCCATGGCTGGGTTGGCTTCTGCTTTCAAATGTTCAGTTAATGGTTATCAAATTACAACTTTTTTATTTTCAATTTTGTTGATAGACAGCTTGCTTGAGCTTGCCTCGGCGGTGAATCTAAAATTAATAAATATTTTTCGAGACGAACAAATGAATTGATGAATCGATCAGCCGCTGCCGGTCATATAGCTCATATGGAGTAAACCCTGCTAAATTTGTGTTTATTTGACTGATTTTTGTTTTGTGCCCATAACAAATGTACATCATTCTGATGGTCTCTGTCGCTCCCAAGCCTCAATTCCTCTTGAGATCATGCTCGGCGGCAACAACTATGCGATACCGGAGCTGCTTGTCATGCTTTAAAGGTTGCCGTAATTGCCCTGCGACTAATTTCAACCATACATGAAGTTTCTAGTTTAGCCTAGAATTATTTGGAATTTTTTAACGAATTCTAGAGTTATGTAGAATATTCTATTATATTATAGAGAATCCAAGGTGTGTGGAGAATCTTCTAGACTAGTGTGGATGTCTTGAGCATTCTAGAATTGTGGAGAAGGGTCGTACATGTAAGGTATATGGAAAAATGTGTAGAAGAATATGGAAGAATCTAATCTCTGTGCGGAGAAGTTTAGGTTCTTCTAGAGTTTTGGAGGGAAAAAGGAGGATGCCTATAAAAGGAGAAGGTCTCTCCTCATTTTCATCATCCATGATTTATTTTAAACCATAAGCCCTTGCTAATAGAGGTGTTAGAACCATCATTGTTATTCCTAGAGTGGACATTCCCATGCCAGACTCGTTATTTGGTAGGCGGAATGCTAAAGAAGTTGAGAACTTCCTATGAAAGATTTACTATTTCGATGGATGTCATCTCAAAGATGATACAACTAATGTACGAATTGCTTCTCAATTCCTCAATGATAATGCTGCCCTATGGTGGCGAAGATTGTAGGCAGATGTTGCAAAAGGAATTTGTCGATTAGACATATTGGAGGAGTTCAAGAAAGAATTTAAACGTCACTTCTAATCCGAAAATGTCTTGTATCAAGCTCGAAAGAAGTTGATGAAGCTAAAACAAAAGAGAACAATTGCAAAATATGTTAATGAGGTTACAACTCTTATGTTGCAAATCCCCGATATGTGTGAGGAGGATCACCAATTATACTTTGTGGACGGACTACAAATATGGGCAAAACAAGAAGTATGGAGACGAGAACCTTGTACAGTCAAGGCGTTGCAGCTGAGTCACTCAGCGATCGAGTTTAACTTAGAAGAAGACAGACCACCATGATAATGGTGGAGGAGGTGAACTTGAATCAAAAAAATCTTGCTCTTCATCAAAGAAGATACGAGGAAAAGAAAAGACCTCTCTCCTACTTCTGCATGTTAGGGACCGCATCACATGAAGGATTGTCCAAAGCTCGGATCTTTGACTACTATGATGAGAAAGATGAGACAAGTGAGGGTGAAGAAGAGCCAAAAGAAGTAGCAAGGCTAAGTACATGCAATGGCTCAATGTGATGTCTACTCGAGGAGGTTGGGAAAGTACCAGAGGCTCCTACAACAATCACCCATCTTTGCGGTGTTTCTTTTGCAGAGGGTTGCACAAAGTCAATGATTGCTCCACCGTGGAGAAATTAAAAGGACGCAACCGATCGAGTTGAATCAAAGTGCAACTTCAAGCTGGGGAGATCGAGCCACACCAATGCTAAAAGAAAAATGACAAGTCGAGAGCAAGTAATGATGGATGCGGAGATCATGTGAACAAGGATGAGTGCCTTGGTGGTCACGAATGCTACCGACTTCTTCATGTCCAAGGCTGTTGCACAAGGACGAGCTTGTTTTGAGAGCAAGTCTCCACTTGTGTGAATTGAGTGCGTATGTTGTTGTTGAGTGTTGTTGTATATATCTGTAACTTTGTATGTCCTGATCAACTATCTTCATAATTGTCTTGCAACTTTATTCAAAAGTATAATAAGAGTTTGTCCTTTCATTTCACTGCATCGTTTTGCAGTAAGACTTACTTGATTAGCACAAATTTGTGGAGAAAAATAGTCAAGTGCCGCACGCACCTTGTGTCAAAATTCTGTGCGCATGACATAGTGCTAACTGCTGGATTCCTGTACTATGCTCTCTTTATGATTTTATTCATGCTGCTGTTATCAGAAGAGATTGCACACACAAGCTGTATTATACTAATATCCTAATTGAAGTTTACATTTAAATAGCTCCAAAACTAGTAAAAAAAGATATTTATGAAATTTAAAATTAATATAAATGATTTTGTGTAAAGCTTTTCTTGTTACAGGTCATGCAGAGCCATAGAATAGAGATACTTAAAGTATCAGAATTCAGAATTATATATATATATATATCATGATTGCTTTCAATGTATATTTATATATATATAGTCACATAAATTAAATTAAATTAAAGTAAATTAAATTATCTAAAGGAAAATATTTGAGAGCCGAAACTTTTCATGTATTATTATTATATTATTATTTGATCCAAAATCACTGAATAAATCAGGATTTAACATTGACAATTATGATATACTTTCAGTCCAGCTACATGGAGGATATTTGTATCAAATTAAACACAAAGCGTGTGATGATATTTTTTTGTACTTTTATTTTATTTATTGTCCACTAGCTACCTTTGTTGATGGGGCACAACACGTGCAGCCTCAGCACGACGATATCATCATATAAGCGACCGCCGAGTAGAAAACTCCTTGAAGAGAACTTGCACCCAAGAGGCTCGTGTCAAAGTGACTCGTGGGATATCTGATAGGCAAAATATTCAATGATTTAGTTGGGGCTATGTTCGTGCTCGACTGCTCATGTTTAGGAACGGGCTCCTCCCATCTGTGAATGCTTTGGATGTGCACGAGCTCTGCCCGTACGCACACAAAGCGGCGGTGCACGGGCTTCACCCACGCAACAATGACTTGAGAGCGATATATTATAATTGAAGCATGACCAAAGAAATATGAGGAAGATGAAATAAGTAATGTAAGTGTTGGAAATCCTGGCCTTTCAGCAAAACATAGTGGCATTTTTTTGCTAATAATAATAATAATAAATATTTAATTATTTAAATGCTTGAATTTAAAATAAAGTGGTGTATTCAAATTAAAGTTGGGATTTCAAATTAAAATGACAGTAAAATCAGATGATGAGAACACTCAAATTAAGAACTTTTTAATATAGGCTTCGTTTGACACGACTTATTTAATTTGCTCTTGTGAGTTTGATAAAAAACGTAGTTACCATTGAATGTATGTTTGGCAAGAAAGGTTATGACCGCTACCCAAGAAAATGAACTAGTTTTGAGCATAAAATACATGAATTTTTTTTAGGTGAGGTCGAGTGTTCGCAGCCGCCGCCGCCGCGCCAAACGAAGCCTTCGTATTGATGTCATAGATGCATATTAGAGCGTCTGTCTTAGTAATATGAATAAGCCGCAGTAATGAGAGCGAAATGAATCCTTTCAGCCCCAAGTTACGTGTTTATGAGCCCCCGCAATTCTCAACTCCTCTGGTCGCAAGGAAGCTTCTTCATCTTGTTGGGACTTCATGGAAGGCATCCATTTGTGCTCTCCACCTTCAACCATATGCAAGTGTTTTAAATTTGCGAATGGAAGACTTGATCACCAGCCACCTTGCCCAAAGGATAATAATTAAATATATTCTCATTGATTTAGACTTTGTATTTTTTTAATTATTCCAGACAAATAATGAGGTCGATTGCCAAAATACCAATCCCTTTTGTTAATCTTTTGGAATGGGTGAATACTACAAGAAATGAGGGATTTATATATGAAGCTCGTGAATGACTATCCGCAGCCCACGAATGATTTAGGGCTCCATTTTGTAAGACGGTGACGGAACGAGCATCTAAGGAACTTCATCCACTTTACCAAACGGAGCCTAGGTTTCGTTTGGCACGGCTTTTTTGCTCGGATGAGTTTGGACAAAAAACGTCGCCATCATAGTTGCCCGGTCACGAACGACGGTTCATAACCAGTTAACCACAACGTTCACGACCGCTGCTGGTATGCCAAACGGAGCCTTAATTAAAAATTGGAATGAGACAGAACATACCTATCGCTTAGCTGCATATATATGAATAAATATCACAAATATTTTCTTGGACATTTGAGGGATTTATTTTTTCCCTACGAAATTTAATTTCCACAAACTTTAGGCTACAATTTTTTGAAATTTGATCCTGTCAAACTTAAATTTTTATTTAATTTAATTGCAGTATCACGTGGGGCCCATTTGTTCCCCCGGAAGAGATAACTGCATTTACTTTTTAATTATTATTTTTTGATTTTTTTTGTCCACATTAGGTGACATTTCCATTTTTTTAAAGGATGGGTAGATGGTTTAAATAACTGCATTCCCCAAAATATTTAAAAATAATAATTTAGTTTTTTTAATAATAAATTTAGGTAATATTATGCAGGACTAATTTTAGGCAAGTTAGAAATTTTAGTGACATATTTCAATCAAATGAAATAATTGGGACATACTTTTAGGGACTGATTATGTATTTTGCCATATATATATATATATATATATATATAATTAATGTATTAGGGCGTATTTGTAGCGTCGACCCAATATCGACGCCTTATCCAAAATATTTGGGGCTGATTGAATTTAGCTTGAATTTTTTATTGACTCTCCCTTTTGCATGGATGATATGAGTGCATTAAGAAAAATGGCCCGCAAGGCCGCAAGAGATGATAGTCAATCATCATCTCGAGTAAAAGTGCAAAGATACACACGTGTTGCAAAGAGTCTATAATCAAATCACGTCGATAAGCTCAATAACAACGATATTCATAGAAAACAATGATCGTTAAATTTGAATATCATCGTCACCAATACTTTCTTGGATCGATTTTTTGGTTTCTCCTATGCAATGTTTAATACTTACATGATCGTAGACACATGTAACATCTTGCTTTTCCTCGGTTACTTTGGAAGGCATTGAGGGCAGGGAGTGCTTTGGGGGCAGTGAAGACCGAGCAAGCTGCTTCTGACAAGCTTTTAGGATGACATGCTTCTAGATGATTGGATGTGCATGAATGAACTGAATGTTACGTGCATTAGAATTAGAGGAAAAGTTGTTGGGCTTAATTAAGTAACAATTCAGATTATAAACAAAAATCAGAGCCGCCTTTTAGGAGCATGTGGTGAAGTTGTGTTAGAAACTCCATAATTAAGCATGCTTCGGTAGGTGTAGTTCTTAGATGGATGACCTCCTGAGAAGTGCTCATATGAGACATATGGAAAAAAGTTAAAACTATGTGGTTCAACTTAATATGAGTTGGGATGAACCAAAATGGACAATATTTTTGATATTGTGGGGTTGAGTCGTTACAAATAGTATCAGAGTAATACCTTCTATAGTATGATGTGTGGTTCGGGGATAAACCATGCAGAAGATGGTGGACCAGTAACATTCTGATTCTGAAGCAGACGGTCCGATGAGTGCGGGACGTGCTTTAGGGGCAGTGAATCCTAAGTAAGCAGCTCCTGACATGCTTTTTTGAGGTGCAATAATAAACTGAATCTCACATCGAATTGGAGGAAAAGTTGCTACATATACTTAAGTAATAATTCCTCGCACTAGGCCGTACGTGACCTAGCCTGAGGGCACATGGGGGTGACGGCCCTAGCCGCCGCTGCCCCCTTTGTCACCCCCGACCACGGGGCGACCTGAGGAGGCGAGCCAAAGGCCATGCACTGCTCCTCATGCCGCCGATGGAACTAGGATTAGTCCAGCCAGAACAGTGAGTAAACAAAATTAATATCGTGATATTTTTTACACAATTTTAAGAAATAGTAATTATATATTCATGATTGACATATACCATTTTGAAGCTAATATCTCATGAATCTTAAGGCTCCGTTTGGGAGGACTTACTTTTACCGGTCAAGCGGTTACGACCGCATGAACCGGACCCTAAATTAAGGTCCGATTCATGCGTTAGTAACCGCTTGACCGGTGAAAATAAGTCCTCCCAAACGTAGCCTATAGTCATTTATATCATAACAAATTATAGCTCGCCTTAAACCCAGATCTGTAGGTAGGTAGACCAATTTAAATTTTACTAGACGTCTCTTAGACAAATTAATCGATTGCCTCAAATTAAGGCTCCGTTTGGGGGGACTTATTTTCACCGGTCAAGCGGTCACGACCGCATGAACCGGACCTTGATTAAGGCCCGATTCATGCGGTCGTGACCGCTTGTCCGGTGAAAATAAGTCCTCCCAAACGGAGCCTAAAGGATGCTTAAGTTAAAATAAAACAAGTATCAGAATAAAATCATATTGATAAAATTTATCAAGAAGAATTAATTTTTGTTTATCGTAAGACAAGTGACACATAAAAGCAACTACGTGTTCACTTTATCAAAACAATCATTTAACTCATTTAGCACCCAATCGAGCAATGCATTAAAAAAATTAATCCTAAAATGATGAGTATTTGCAATCTCACTTGTTTTATGTCTTGAACTACTTGACTGAACAAATTTTTCATTCATAATTGAGACTTCTTTAATATGTTTACAAAAGAAAGGAGACCTCGATCACAATGAAAGATTATCATTCGACTTTGTCATTTCTCATCTTAAACAATAACGGCTATGACAACTATGCTAGCTTGTAATAATTCGTGTGTTTATCTAAATATTTTTTTATCAAATGCATAAAAATATAAAATTAAAAATCAAGATATATTTAATAAGTGCGCTTGTAATTCTTCTTTGGTTTTCATTCATCCCATGAATTTCGATAATCACAAGAACCTTAACAATTCAGGTAAAATTAATAATGCATTATAATGTGAACTCCATCTTGTATCTCCAACTCTTTTAAGCTCTAAAGGTTGATTCAACCATCGACCACTTTTTAGTTCACCACAACCAAGCTCTCTCGCAACACAATCAACTTCCAATGTTTTAAGAGAATCACGATGCTTACATCATGAGCCTCCAACAACATTCAATACATTGTTAATCAGTGTGAAAAGCTTTGCAATTTCAAAGTGTCCTTCTGCAATAGCTACTAGTATCAATTGTAGATGGCGGGCAAAACATTGAACATAGAAAACACAAATTTTTCTTTCATAATCAAAGAAAGCTTTTATCCCTTTGAACTCATCTTTTATATAGTAACACCATCATATCATTGTCCGCACAATTTAGAGGTACATGAAGAAAACCAAGGAGACACTTCATAATCATGCCTTTCGTATCCACATATCGTAAAACAATAAATATTTGCTATTTGCACGAAACATTGCGGGATTCGTCAACTAAAATATCAAAACAATCTTCTTCGATATCTTTTACAATCTATTTTGTTGTCTCAATTGCAATAACCAAAATTATTTCCTTTTGAATCTTTGGTGCTACAAGTTGACATTAAGAGCATTTTGTAACACAACGAACCTCATATCATTGTTATGTGATGTAAGAAATTCCAAAGATCAAGAAATTTTCTCAATTTGTTGATTATTTAGTCTTTTTGTGACCACGAAATAACAATCCTTAACGTAAAAGAAATAAAATACAATCAATCGATGCACATAGACTAGCACACTATTTTATGCTTTAATGTTCTTTTTAGCTAGCAAATGCAATTTTAATACCATGTTTCTTATTTATCAAAACATCACACATCTTTCTATAGGCATTGTGCACAGTAGTGTGATTTACATCATGCTTTTCAAGTATTGTCATACCATTCCAATATCTAAACTCTTGACTAGCAATAATAGGATCACATCTTTTTAGAGAAAAAAATATAACAATATAGACAAAATATTGTATCTATTTTTTCACGGCACTCTAATCAACCATTAAGTTGTTAAACCAAGACTTATTGAAACACGAGTTGTGTCCAATTTCAGTTAGGAGGAAATTATCTAAAACGGGGTGACAAGGGCCATTTTGTAAAAAATTAGCATGCCCAAAGATTACTTCACCACTTTGCACAAATTCCAATTTCAATGAGAATCAACAATGATAAATCTAAAAGAGATAAATTCCACATCCAAATCAACAACCAATTTGAAAAAAAAAATTTTGAAGTATGCTTACAACCCAAGAGAAATCAAAACATAAACTTGAGAGAACAACAATCGCACAGTTCGATTCACACTAGCTGGACAAACTTCAATCTGCACAAACCGTCAAAAAAGAGATCTAATTTTTCCAAGAAGAAGCCCGTGCAAACAAGTGGAATAGAAGCTATTGTTTTTATAATCCTTGAAAGAAGAAAAAATCACTTTTTTAATTTCTGTTTTGGCTTAATACGGCTGCAAGAGGGTGGTATTTTTAATTAGAGAAGTGTGTGCTATTTACTATTTAGAGGGGTACGGTTAGAGAGAGAGAGAGAGAGAGAGAGAGAGAGTTGGCGGTGAAGTGTGTGGCTAGGAGGCGGCGGTTAGAGAGGGTGTGGATGTCCATACACTTGGATGGAGGAGAGTAATTTTAGGAAAGAGAAGGGCAGTTTAGAATGAGCGGCTGGGAAGAGGCGGTTAAGAAGAGTGGGCGGTTAAGAGAAACCGCAAACAAACCTTTATTTTCGACACATTTTGCAAATAATATCTTCTTATTGAATTTTGAAGATTAATATCATAAGAGCTTATAAGTTGTCTCAAACCAGATCAAATGTAAATATTTTAGTTTAAATTCTAGTAATCAATGTCTTTTCCCAACTGAAACCGACCTTTTGCAAATCCACAGAATTTTGATATGATTCAACCTTTCGAAAAATTTCTCCATTGCAATTTTGAAACTCACCGGTAACAACTGATGGAAGACCTAATTAAGATTACAATAAAGAACTTAAATTCCCTGTGATGAGATTATCAAGTTCATCATGAGTTCAAATGCATTTCTGAAGAAGTTGGATAACACATTTGATTTGCCTAACCTTGAGAGGACAAATGCCTCGAATCAAAGTTGAATAAAATTCAAGCTCCAAACCGAAATTTGCTTGATGAAATCACATTGATTTACCTGAAAGTTGCGAATTCTAGCCTTTTTACTTGAAAATTGATCTACAGATATTTAGCCGATGTTAGAATTCAAAAGAAACAAAATTTTGGTTGATTTACTTGATGAAATCTAAAATCATTGAACAGAATCGGGCAATCGGGGCATGCTCTGCATCGGATCGGAATTAAGATCCGAGTGGGTCAGTGACAATCATGCAGAATTCCAGATTTGCAGTTGAATCGGGATGGAAGAACAGCAGATGAAGTTCGAACAGACACATCCAATCGCGCAAAACTGGACTGCTCCTGATGGAATAATTGAAGAAGGAAATGTTTGCTGACTGTGGATCAGGATGGAAGAATCAAAAAAAAGGAACTGCTTGCCGAGATGGGATCACACTAGACGCTCAGAACTGCTTGCTGACGTGAAATCTGGATAGAAGAAGCTCGGAATCGTCAAAGGAATTGCTCGCAGACGTCGCTGTCCGTGGATTTTTTCTTTTCGGATTTTTCATGTAAAAACTATGCTGTCTATTCTAATTTTACTGTGCACGCATTTGATTGACTTTCGAGCTAAAACATACATAATCATCGATCTACAAATTTCAATGAGCATTAGCCGTTCCACAGCGACAACATATAATATATATTGTAATTGAGAGAGAGAGTTGCTCGAAGCATCCGGAGGCACATCAAAGTGGAATGAACTCTCCGTTGCCCCTAGGCGGGTATAAATAGGCAAACCCTAGGAGTGTCTACGGGTATCGGTATCCGAGTACTCAACCGACCCGTTAAACCTCCGAACAATATTATTTGTCCAAATATACATTAACAATCTCCTCATATATTTGTGACAAATGACATATACGTTTCGAAGTGCAGAAAGTAGTAAATAGCACGCCGCAAGCGGTTTTGCTCTCCTCTCTCCCGTACGCACGCCGCCCGAGGTGGATCTCCCGTAACCGCCTGGCACCGCTTGGAACCGCCACCCAGTCGATGGTATCCAGCCGCCGGTCTTCCTCCCCCGCGTACGCCTTCGCCCGACCGCTCCCGTGCGCCGCTCTCCCTGGAGTCGCCGGTCTCTGTCGCCGCCGAAGGACCAGTCGACGATACCAAGGAGAGTCGCCGCTCGGTTTCACGTAACCGCCGTCGCGAGTTCTCGTAACCGCCGCTGTCGCCGGATCGCGAGTTCCCGCAGTCGCCGGTCTACTCTCCCGCGCTCGTGTGCCGTCGTCGCTGCCTCCCGACGTCGCAGCCATCTGGACGAAGACGAAGCCACCGTCGTCACTACCCAGAAGAAGCCGCGCCGCTTTCGTGCCCGCGCCGCCTAGACAAAGCCGCAACCGCGGCGTACTCGTAACCGCCGCCCCATGGTTGTAACCGCCGCATCCGCGACCCATCACGCTGCCGTCTCTGTCGCTACCTCCCAGTCCAGATCCCTCCCAGCCGCCGCCGTCAGTCTCCCGCCGCCGCCGCCATCGTCTTCTCAAATCACAGAGTGCAGCCCTAAGCGCTACTGCCAGCGCTATCTGTTAGCGCCTGGCACTAGCGGCTGAACCCGCTACCGCCCCAGCTACCTCCCCGGCTACCGCTGGCGCTAGCGACAGAGTCCCTCTTTTCTCTGTTGGTGACCTGATCCTGTCTGACGGGCGCACAGTGATGAAGGGGAATAATTTTTCGTCCCCCGTTCTGATGATCAAGCTGGAGAAGTTCACGACGACTGAGTTCAACGATTGGAAGTTGAATACTCAGTTCGGGGTGAAATACCTGAACGTGTTCTACACAGTTCAGTCTGATCGTGCTGGGGTCGCCGAGACTGATGAAGAAGCTTAGTGGGTTTCTGATGAAGACTTCTGCCGCGACTACCTGCTGAACTGTCTGTCCTCCAGTCTGGAAAAGACGTACATGAAGATGAAGTCAGCAAAGGAAATCTGGGACGCACTGGAGGAGCACTTCAGGCAAGAGGAGGATCTGTCCAAGGCACACTTGGTGGACAAGTTCCACTCATTCACTTTCGATGAGGAGAAAGTAATTCTCCCTCATGAATCAGATTTCGAAAACCTAGTCGATTCCTTACATAGTGAGAATATTTCTTTGCCAGATAGTTTTGTTGCTGGCACTATTGTGTTCAAATTGCCTTCAACGTGGTACAATTTCAAAACTGAAATGTATCGCAAGAAGATGCAGGTGGGTCTAAACGAACTCAAGCGTTTTATACGCATTGAGGACGAATACAGGATTCGACACGCTTTAGAAGTTGTTAGCAAGCAGAAAGATGCTGCTAACATGATTTCTAACTCTAAACGCGTGCCGAACCCTAGGAAGTTTAAACCCAACCCTAGTAGCTCCCAGGTTGCAGGCCCCAGTAAACACATTAAAAAGTTTAAGGGGAAGTATTTTAACTGCAACAAGTGGGGCACAGTGCATCTGATTGCAGGCTTCCTCATAAGGAATGGGGCAAAGCACCACAAGAAGGCAACCAAGCTAACATGGTTAGCCTCACCCAGCCATCCAACTTTGTCGCCATGGTTGGAAACGAGAAGGCCAGTACTGAGTGGTACCTTGACTCGGGGGCAACGTGCCACATTTGCAACAATTCTACTCTAATGACAGGACTCACTGATGCGAGAGAATCGGTGACCATTGCAAATGGTGAGACAACCGACGTTCTGAAGGTGGGGAATGCGACGCTACTGCTCTCCTCAGGTAAAACCTTAACTTTAAAGAATGTTAAGTTTATTCCTTCACTAACTGTTAACTTAGTCTCTATTAGCTTACTTTGTGATGCTGGTATGTCTTTCAATTTTTATAGCATTAGAGTAATACTGTCAGTTAACTCACACTATTTTGGATGTGCCTACGTTCAAAATAGGATGTACAGATTAAGTCTAGCAAACGAATTAGTTCAACAAGTTCAAACAAACTTAGTTAGCCCTAAGACTTTACATGAGAGACTAGGACATGTAAATTATAGGAAAATGTTCCAAATTGCTAGAACTCACTAGATTGCATTAGACACTACAAAAAAACCAGATAAATGTGAAGTGTGTGCTCAGACTAAGATCACTAGGAAACTTTTTAGTGCGGTTACTAGGAGCATAACACCATTAGAACTAATACATTCTGACATCTGTGATTTCAAAAGTTTTGTCACTAGAGGAGGCATGAAGTATTTAATCACCTTTATAAATGACTGTTCTAGGTTTTGTCACATCTATCTCCTTAAAACTAAAGACGAAGCGTTTGAAAAATTCTGTATTTTCAAAACCAGGGTAGAAAACCAACTTGACATAAAAATCAAGAGATTTATAAGTGATAGAGGAGGAGAATATATGCCCAGTGAGTTCAAGTGTTTACTTGCCCAACATGGAATCATAGCAGAAATCACTGCTCCTTACTCACCCCAATCTAACGGCACAGCTGAGCATAAAAATCGGACGTTAACAGAAATGTTAAACTCTATGCTCTTGACTGCGGGCATGCCTTCTGCTTATTGGGGAGAAGCAGTCTTAACTGTAAATCACATTTTAAATAAAGTTCTTCATGCTAAGTTAGAGGTTACATCCTACGAGCTTTGGTTTAAGAGACCTCCGTCTTTTACTAGACTTAAGACCTGGGGTTGTATAGCCTATGTCAGGGTTCCTGACCCTAGACGGTCTAAGATTGGACCTAGGACCAATACATGTGTCTACCTAGGTTGTGTTGAGGATAGTGCTGCAGATAGATTCTTAGATATTTCTAATAATGTCTTTATAGAATCTAGGGATGCAGTGTTCTTTGAAGATAAGTTCCTCAGGGATAAGAACTTGTCTCTCTCAGGTATGCAAGTAATTATTACTGAAACAGATCCTAGATCAGTACCGAGCACTTCCTATTTCGTTCCTATAGATAACTCTGGCCTAGAGTCTAGGAGAACTTCTGTACGAGAGCGAACTCCTAGAACCTTCGGTAGTGACTTTGTCACTTGCCACGCTGAAGCTGATCTATCCACCTATAAGGAAGCGATGAGATCCAGGGATTCCCTGCTCTGGAAAAAAGCTATTGATGAAGAGATGAATTCTCTACTTCAGAATTACACCTAGACGTTGGTTGATAAGCCAAAAGAGGCTAAAACTGTAGGGTGTAAGTGGATTCTGAAGAAGAAACTGAATCCTGATGGTAGCGTAGCTAAGTATAAAAGCACGCTTGGTGGCTATATAACATCCCCCAGACAGCTAGACCCCCCAGGTGACTTTGTTTTGCCAAAGTCATGACAAGGCCTTGGTAGTGTAGAAATCCCTTTAACTTAGGCAAGATTAGGGTTGAAAGTGCCTTGGACTGCAAATAGCAATTTCCAGTGACCAAGCTTAGGGTTGGACTTTAGGGCCTCATCTTGACCATTTGACCCCACCTTAGTAACCCTAACCCATTAGGGGTCCCCTTAGGGCACCAAGGACCCATTGGGGTCAACCAAAGGGGCCAAATTGACCAAAGTCAACCCTAACCCTAAATTGGTCAAAGTAGCCTATTTGGAGCCAATTAACCTCCACCATGACAAATTGATCACTCATCTAGGTCTAGAATATCATAAGAGACCTAGTAGACCTAAAAGCCCCATCATGGGACCCCCAGGGGTGCAAATTGACCAAAATGCCCTTTTCAGGTCAAAATGACAATTCTTCACTAAGTGCCCTAATTAACCATCACCATATTAAATTGACCATACCCATAGTGTTATCATGTCATAGGGGACCCAGTGGACCAAAAAGCCCCATGACTGGGTCAACCCTAGGGCTCAATTTGATCAAAGTCAACTTAGCCTATTTTGGTCAAATCAACTCAATTTGGGTCAACAAAGGCTCATGTGACCAAATTGACCCCACCAGTAGTTTCTAAACCTAATTTGGAGTCCAATGGACCCAAAAGCCCCATCCTAGGGTCACCCAATTGGTCAAATTGACCAAAAGTCAAATTTGCCCAAATTAGGTCAAATCTCTTGAATCTAGCCCAATCCCTTTGGGCTAAGCCCAAATTGACCACTTGACCAGCATGCTTGACTGATAATTAACCCAGGAGAGAGAGGAAAATCGGCCATGGTGAGTAGGAGAGAGAAAAACCCAATTTTGGAGGAGAGAGAAGGTGGTGTTCATGGCCATTAAGGTGTTAAACCCCTTGGAATCCTCATTGATGACTCATTTCATCTTCCCTGATGAATGTGGAGGGGATTCCAGGAGTTTCTGGAGTAATTGAAAGCAGGGGAGAGATGTATTGTGGCCGGCCATGGGGGAGGTGAAGAGGCCATTAATGGCAAAGGGGGTTGCACCCATTCCTCTTCCCAATTGGCCCATTTAACTCCTTCAGGGGATAAAGAGGAGTGAAACCCCCATGTTTTCAGAAGAGGTCGGGCTCTTCTATGTGGTGGTTGCAGAGCTTGGGAAGGATGGAGGTCGGCCATGGCGTTTCTTCATCAGACAAGGCACAACCTTACCAAGCAGGTCTGGTTCAATTCCCCTCTCTTCAGTGGATAGATCCCCTCAATCGGCGGCAAGGTTCGAGCCCTATTGGCTCTGGATCAGGCCGACCAAGAAGCTCGAAACCGAGTTTTCATTTCCGACCTAAATGCCCTGTTCCGGCCACTTCCGGCCGGCCAACTACCGTTATTCGCCGGCCACCACCTCAATGAAGGTGGTGGTGGCATTGGCCGGCCGGGGCGGCGCCTAGGTGGCCGGGAAAACAAGCATCAAGGTATCCCAGGCCGGCGAAATCGCAGCCGTCGGCTGCTTGGAGAAGACGCACGGATGCCGTCCGTTTCTCCCGTGATTGATCTAAAGAATATATAATTATATATAATTAAATGCTTAATATTGTTGTTATTCTTGGGATTAAATTTTAAAAATATAAGATGACCTCTGTTGAAAAACTTTTCTATATGAAAGTTGTAGCCCCTAACCTCTAGTTTAATTTAAAATTAATTTCACTCAATATGGTTGAGTGGTTTAACCTCAGCACCCATTCTAGTGCAAAGTTTGACTGAACGTTGAAAGGGTGCCCACACCAAACCACTAGTCCAAATGACTTGAAATTTAGACTGGTAATGAGTCATACCTGGGGTTATAACATATCCAAAAATGAGAATTTTTGGAGAACAATTCCCTAAAGTTTTTGTAGAAATTTAATAATCCTTGCATAAATTATTTGGAGGGTCAAATGACCTCCAATCTCCACCAAATTTTGGTGGGGTGTTATTAGGGTCATGATAAACCACTGGTTAAAATCCCAACTCATTTGGAGTTCATTTGATTAGGTAATCTTTAGGCCAAAGATTTGTCCATTTAGGGGGAATTTGTGAATAAGGGCTATTTGGGATTTTTCATGGTCAAACCACCTCCTATTGAAGTGGGACTTTGGCCACTGCCCTAATATCACCCAAATCACCTCCAAGAGAGTTATGGGACCATGGGGAGTTGGATTGCCCTAGGTCATGGGTTTGGAGCACCTAGGGGTGCATTTAGCCAAGTAGAGAACCAATGACCAAATAGGTCCATAGGGGCTTGAGTCTTCTTGGGAAGGTCAGTGGGATCAATTTGAGACCCCATGAGGAAGTTTTGTGAGCAGTAGAGTTGATTTGCTCAAGGCCATAGGGTTGATTCCTATGGAGTGGAATTTGGGGTTGTGAAGGACATATGGGAGTTTGTCCTTGGAGAGGGGTGTATTGGACTCCCCTGAGTCCTATAAATGTTGTGACACCCTCACAAGAAGTTTGGGTGGATTTGGAGAGGTTTTGACCCTAACCCTAGGTTAAACCCTAAAGGGGTGCAATTAGAGGCCAATGAAGGAAGAAGGGTCAAACCTTAATGTTTTGACTTGAAATTTTGGGGAGATGATCTTGGTGACCAGAGATTGCTACTGTGAGAAATTGGTGGGGTTTGGAGTTGCCAAACCTAAGGTAATAAATCCTTGGGTAGATTTGTAAATATTTAGGGTTTTGGGATTTAGGAAGAAATAATACTTAATGATTAACCATCTTCTGACACCAACTTAGTTTTGATGTTATTGATCCCTGGAGATTTTATTAGAACCATTGGAAAACTTTTGGAGGTCCAAATTGTAATTATTCATATTGTTGACAATTTTTGGGATGAACCATTTTAGGGTGTTATTTTTCTGTAATTGCATGAAACTTTTCTGGATGACATTTCATACCATTATGAACCCACAGTATTTTTCTCATAATTTATGGATTAATATTTCTGGTACCTCTAGTTCAATTTGGAATTATCTGCAATTATATCCTTGGTAGAAATTACAATTGTAGCCTTTATGGTACATGGTCAAACTTGGTTGGACTGAATATTTTAGTATGATTCACCTCTGTATAAATTTGCATAAGGTTTGGAGATCATATGAGGGTACCTCCTTTGGAATTGATTGGAAATAAATGGGTTTTGGAATTTTTAATAATAGTAAATCTTGCTGCAATTCCCTACAAATTCATACCTACTGATTATTAGGTACCCTTGATTTATGTAAAAAGTTGGGTAGGCATTGGAAGTCAGAAGAGTGCACTGTAGTTCAAACCTTAGAAAAGTTATATTTTTGGAAAATTATTTTAAATACTAATAATGTTGGGAAAATTGTGAGACTCTGGAATTGACCTTAAATAAGTAGCATGGACCCCCAATAAAGATATTGTGTCATAGAGTTGATTATTTAATGTACCTCCCTTTATGAGCATCAAAACGTTAAGGGTTGTCTGCGCTTAGCAATTTGACAATTTTGGAGTTATAGGTCAAATTGGGGTATATTGATTGGAGATGTGAGAGTTTAATGGTGATCATATGACTATGTGAGTATCCCTGGAGTTAATTAGGATTTGAAGAGTCCTAGGGTGGTGGGGTGCCACCCTTGGGGTAGGTCGTCCTGGGATTGACGAAAGATCGTCTTGTCCCTTTAGTGTCTTAAGCCTTAGGTTTAGATCAGGTAAAGTATTAAAGGGGTTTCC
Organism: Dactylorhiza incarnata; assembly: GCA_033032865.1. Lineage (NCBI taxonomy): Eukaryota > Viridiplantae > Streptophyta > Magnoliopsida > Asparagales > Orchidaceae > Dactylorhiza > Dactylorhiza incarnata. Next base: position 3,683,348 of record JAWHQI010000163.1, on the reverse strand, counting down.
TTATGGGTATTAACTAATAGCACACTCATCCACACCCTGTGGTTTCGGGAGTTTAGTTGGTTTGGTTTTACGAGCGGTGGGCTCGGTGGTTGTAGCAGCAGACTAGTTAGTCTGGTGAGCTTATGGCTCGGAAGGTTATTGATGGCGGGCAGGTTAGCCCGGGGAGCTTATAACTCGAAAGGTTTTTGATGGCGGGCGGGTTAGCCCGGGGAGCTTATGGCTCAGAGATAGGAAGTAAAACATGATGCTTGTGCATTGAAGGTGGTGGGTCTTCGGTATTGAACGGTCGTTCACACCGACGTCAATACGTTGACTCGGCGAGTGTGGTATTTACACTTAGCCTTGAAAGTCTGGTGGTCTAGTCAGCAAGAGTACGCAGACGCTCCACGGGTTTAGTGGAGGCGTACAATAGGTCTAGGTTAGGTAGTGTGAATACCAACCTAGAGGTGGGCGAGGCCCAACCCACCGCTTCCGTTTGCCACTACGGGAGTATCCTGGGAGTCTAGCTCGCTCCAAAAAGGGGGAACTAAAGGTCTATGCGCATAGAGTCGTAGTGAGTGAGTTGCACTTGTATGAACATAGCATAACAGCATACTTTGCATATCATAGCATAATCATTGCATTCAACCTACCCCTAACGTATAAGTCGGTTATGAGACTTCTTATACGGTAGGCCCTGCTAAACGACCCTTGGTCTATAGGTTTGTATGGGCATTCCTATAAATCAATGGTTACTTTTATATTACTTCGCTTGCCATTATATATACTGCTTACTGTTCTTTACATGCACTTTACAATGCTTATTTACTGCTTCATATATATACACCTGTGTAGTTGTAGATTCGCCGTCACCTGCTTTTGTATTACCCCTTGAATGTCCTCCGCTTCCTCCTCCCCATACGGTGCCTAGGAGCCATTAGGGGTGGGGTGGGGAACATAAGGCTTAGTCTTTTTGACTAACGGTCGGTGGACCATATCATTTTAGGGGTTCGAGGAGACGCGGCAGCACCAGAGGCCGGAGCAGACGGAGGCGGGCCAGACTAGTACAGGAGCACAGGATTCAGGATCTGTGAGTGATTAGTAGTTAGCTTCCGCGAGTGATCTTGTAGTGAGGATATGATGTACAGGGCAAGAGCCCCTCTTTATTATTATAACCCTTGCTATCTTTTATTCAGTTAGTAGCTGTGGACATTTACCTTTATGGTTTATAATTCATGTGATTCTGTAGACTTGTCTTCTCTTTTATGAACTTTTCTTGTGATCGATTTTGGCCGGCAGAATCGGCGTTTTGTAGTGGCGACCTTCCCGAGTGAGGTGTCACCGCAAAACGGCGGTTCTGGGCCTAAGACCCGGTGGTTTTTGCAAAAAAAAAAAGGGGTCTTACAGGCTAAAGATTTCACACAAGTAAGCGGAGTAGACTACTTTGATGTCTACTCACCCGTGTGTCACTTAGCAACCATTAGGGTCCTCCTTGCTATTGCATCTATTGAGAACCTTATTGTTCATCAAATGGATGTTAAGACTACGTTCTTGAATGGATATCTAACCGAAGAGATCTACATGAGTCAACCTAAAGGTCTCATTATAGACGGTCACGAAACAAAGGTCTGTAAATTACTTAAATCTTTATACGGACTAAAACAAGCACCGAAATTATGGCATGAGAAGTTTGACTATAGTGTAAAGAACATGAGATTCATGTCGAGTCTCTCAGATAAATGTCTTTATATACGTAATAGATCAGATAAAGTCGTCACAATATGCTTGTATGTAGATGATATGCTCATTCTAGGATCTGATCAATCCGAAGTGGATGACGTTAAGTCAGATCTCATAAAAGAATTTAGCATTAAAGACCTAGGTGTAGCTAACACCATACTAGACATACAAGTGAGATTTGGGAAGAATAACATCTCCCTCAGTCAAATCCACTACATAAAGTCCATGTTAGACACGTGTGGATACAGTGATAATCGAGCATTTGAGACACCATACGACTACACTAACCGCCTAAAGCCCAATGAAGGAGCTATGGTTAGACAGTTAGATTACTCTAAACTGCTTGGTAGTCTCATGTATGCTATGGTCTGCACTAGACCTGACATAGCTTTTACGGTCGGCATGTTATGCAGATTCACTAGTAATCCTGACCAAGACCACTGGAACACCTTAGATAAGCTAATGAGGTACTTAAAACACACCCAAAAGTATATTTTATTCTACTCTGGACATCCTTCAGTTCTTGAAGGATATTCTGATGCATCATGGTGCTCAGAATTAAATGACAGCAAGTCCACTAGTGGGTTTGTATTCACACTAGGAGGAGCAGCTGTAGCCTGGAAGTCTAAGAGGCAATCATGTATGCTCTCTCTTCTATGAAATCCGAACTCTACGCTCTAGCATCAGCAGGAAAAGAAGCATAGTGGCTAAGAGATTTGGTGATGGACATTCCTCTGTCGAGCCTGAAAATGAGTTCTGTTGCAGTTTACTGTGAGAATCAGGCTATTAAAATGATTGTTACGAACACTTTGTTCAATGTCAAAAGAAGGCACCTAAGGCTGAAACAATCCTGGTTGACCTCACTCATAAGTCAAGGGATTATGACCCTGATTGATGTGAGATCTAAAGACAATGTTGCATACGCCTTGACCAAAGACCTGAATAGAGCTCTCATAATAAAAACATCGGGGGAGATGAGACTAAAGTTCATAGAAATATGAAACTTTCCTCCGTTGCTTATGTTTTGAAAGTGAGAACCTATATAGTCGCAACATTCAAGCATCTAATAACAGACTGAAAACCCTAAATAATTTCTTGATGAAAGCCCAAGATGGCTAGATGTCTGTTATTCCACATTTGATAACTAAACATCTTTCTCATTGTAAGTTGATTTGAAAATTATTCAACCGAGAATAGAAAGGCGTTGTAGTCGGTTAATCTAACATTAATGATCATATACAGATTATTCCACACCTGGTAATATTGCAAACGTTGTTGTGCCAAATCATTCCACATTTGATGAGGAGGTACATAATGATCACTAATGAGTAAGATAACAACAGTTGATTTACAAAATCAACATTAGACTGGTTCCTGCTAGACCAGATAGAGATGCTGACAGTGTTACTCCACTATGGCTACAAGTACTAAGCTCATTCAGGTAGAGCTAGTTTACTTTAAACGTTACTGCATATGTTTTATGAATTCATAGAGTTCTAACTCATGAAATTCTTTGCAGACTATGATGGAGTTGAAGGAAAGAAAGTAGTCTTTGATATGGATGTTGATGATCTACTAGATGAGTAAAATTGTTATATGTTTTATCCATTATTACTATGTATTTCAGATTTATTTCTTTGTATTGCACTTATGGTTGGATGTTTGTTTTATGTATGAACAAAACTCCTGTTATGTTTTAATGTGTGTTTTCTTTCTGAGGAAATGTGTTAAGTTTGAAATTTTGGTAGTCACTGCTTTCTTATACTCTGAAATGTAATCATTATTTATCTCAAATATAGGAGGAGACTGTAAGTGTATATTTGGGTAAATAACGGGTTCAGGGGCATAACGGGTCTAGTACGGATACATGGATATCCGTTACCCGTTCCACTTTTAGGGTTTGCCTATATAAGCCCGGCTAGGGGCAACGGTTAGTGGATTCCACCTTGATCCGCAATCGGATGCTTCGAGATTGAGAGGGAGTTGCTCGAATCATTCAGAGGCACATCAAAGTGGAATGAACTCTCCGTTGCCCCTAGGCGGGTATAAATAGGCAAACCCTATGAGTGTCTACAGGTATCGGGTATCCGAGTACTCAACCGACCCGTTAAGCCTCCGAACAATATTATTTGTCCAAATATACATTAACAGTAATAAGATATAATATAAATCAGACTTGCCTAATTTACGATGATTAATAATTTCAGAGCTATTTAAGATGATTTAAATAATTTAGGTGGATCGTCTGCGAGTGAAGGAGAGATCGAGAGTTAGGGTTAGAGACGGATTCAAACGAGTTGTAAAAGGAATTTTAGTTCTAGATATCCACTGTGATTATAAACGCGTATATAAGAGTTTTGCAAATTGGCCAAAACAATGATTTTGATATTACTTTTGCAATAGCTTAAACCAATATGTGCATTTTCTAACCTTATCGTGCATTTCGCAGAACAAGCAAAATAATATTGTAGGAATAAAAGAGACCATAAATTGAGTCAGATAAATCAATCAATCCCAAAGTTTATGGGTATGTTTGGGGTGGCGGTGAGAAAAGTTATATTTCCACCGTCAACGGAATTTTAGAGACATTTGTTTTTTTTGTGGAGGAAAAGTGCTTGTCCCAACAAGATGTTTTCTAGAATTTTTGGAAGATTGAGAGCACTATCACTTTTAGAAAAGCTAAAATTCATGCTTCTATTCTCATATGTCCACATTCCCTTTCTTCTCCCACGATTTCACCTACCTGTCACGGGCTTGTCCCCTTGACAACGTCGCGTGCGGCCTTAGCTCCTTTGTGCGTCCCTTCGCAACTAGCTAAGTCAGCCTTCTCCAACGATCGTGGTGACAAGATGAGTAAGAGAGCACTTTGTAAGAGAGAGCAAGAGAGATTGAGAGAGAGCAAAGAACTTGTATTGCTTGGTTGCTTGTAACTTGGCGATTTACAAATGAGGGGGCCTTCCCCTTTTATAGACCCCAAAAGAATTTCCCTCCAAAAGATGGAAGGATCTAGAATGCCTACATTTCTAGATCATTCTACAACCCTCATGTATTTACAACTTTCTCGAGTTCTCTAGAATGTTCCCATGAGATCATTCTAGAGTGCTTCTACCATTCTCTAGAATACTATGTACAAAATATTCTACATGCTCCTAGATTTCTCTGGAAAATTCCAAAGGCTAACCCCGTAGAGGTTAAGCCGTGACATCCTCCCCCACCTAGCCTGGCGACGCTCTCGTCACCTCGTACTGCTGGATGATGTCCTTGAACTGCCAGAGATCTTCAAGTGTCTCCCATGTAGCTTCAGACGTTGGCCTTCCTTTCCACTTAATCAGATATTGTGTGCTAGGTTGCACACCCCTTCTCCGCACTGTCCTCCTGGTGAGCACCTCATCCACCTCTTGATCAAAAGGCTTGGTCATCACTGGTGGTGCTCTATGCGATGTCCTTCTTTGAAGGTCTTCATTGTCTTCATGATATGGCTTCAACATGCTGACATGAAAGACCGGATGAATCTTCAAAGAGTCTGGTAGGTCAAGGCGATAGGATACCTTACCCACCCTTGCAATCACCGGAAATGGGCCTTCGTATCTACGAACCAAGCCCTTGTGCAAGCTGCGCAAAGCCTTGAACTGTTGAGAGAGAAGTTTCACCAACACCTTATCCCCAACCGTGTATTCCACCATCCTGCGCTTTGAATCCACCCATTTCTTTATCCGTTTGCGTGTTTTCTCTAAGCACGCTCTGGCTACGTCGGCTTGCTCTTCCCAAGACTTGGCCATTTTCCAAGCTCCTGGGCTTCTTCCGTCATCCGCTGTGGTCGCCAATGTATGCAGAGTGAGTGGTTGCCTCCCCGTGGCAAGCTCGAAAGGACTCCTCCCAGTCGCCTCGCTCCGCTGCAAGTTGTACGGAAATTGAGCCACATCCATCAACTTGGCCCAGTCCCGCTGATTGGCGCTCACGAAGTGCCGTAGATAACATTCCAACAAGGAATTCACCCTCTCTGTCTGCCCATCAGTTTGAGGGTGGAAGCTGGTGGAGAAGTTCAATTCTGACCTGAGCAACTTGAATAACTCCGTCCACAGCTTTCCTGTAAATCTGGGGTCTCGATCACTAATGATAGTCTTTGGCAACCCCCAATACTTCACCACATTCTTGAAGAATAAGCGTGCTGTCTCCTCCGTAGTAGTGTCCCTTGTGCTTTGGATGAATGTGCCATACTTGGAGAAACGATCGACTACCACCAAGATCGATCTGAACCCGTCCGATTTTGGCAATGCGTTGATGAAGTCAAGCGTCACCGACTCCCAAGGGTGCCCCGCTATAGGCAATGGCTCCAATAATCCCGCGGGCTGCTTGTTGTCCACCTTGTCTTGTTGGCAAACAAGACAAGTCTTCACATATAACTCCACTTCATCCCTCATCTGTGGCCAGAAGTATGACTCCTCCATCAACGCTAAAGTGCGTTTCTGTCCCGGATGTCCAGCCTACTTGGTGTCATGGCACTCCTTGATGAGATCCCTCCGCAGGTTTTTCCACTTTGGGATGTACAGTCGCCTCCCTTTGGTGTAGAGTAGCTCGTTCTCTACCCAAAATCTTCTAGCTTGGCCCTCCTTGGCCAACTCCATGAGTTGCATGGCAAGGGGATCCTCCTTCAACCCTTGCATGATTTTGTCCAACAACTCCCCATTAGCTGTGGACATTGCGGCTAGCTCATCTTTGCGGCTTAGTGCATCAGCCACGACGTTGGTCTTCCCCGCCTTATGCTCCAACACAAAGTCGAACTCCGCCAAGAAATCTTGCCACCTTGCTTGCTTAGCGGTCAGTTTCTTCTACGTCTGGAAGTAAGTAGTTGCCACATTATCCGTCTTGATGGTGAACTGCACCCCAAGCAGATAATGCCTCCACACTTGCAAGCAATGGATGATGGCTGTCATCTCTTTCTCTTGAACGGTGTATCTCTGTTCCGCCTCATTGAGTTTCCGACTTTCAAAAGCTAAGGGGTGACCATCTTGCATTAGAACTCCTCCAATTGCAAAGTCCGATGCATCCGTATGCAACTCGAACCTTTTGCTAAAGTCCGGCAAAGCAAGCACCGGTTCTGTACAAACCGCTGCCTTCAAGTCTTCAAAAGCGCTTTGGCATTCCTCCGTCCAAAGCCAAGCCTTGTTCTTCTTCAACAGGTCCGTCAACGGCACTGCCCTCCTTGAGTAATCCTTGATGAACCCGCGATAGTAGTTCACCAAGCCCAAAAATGATCGTAAGTCCGGTACCTTCGTTGGCGGCTCCCATTCATCAATTGCCTTGATCTTTGTCATGTCCATTCGCAAGCTCCCATGCCCGATGACATGACCAAGAAAGTGTATCTCCTCTTGTCAAAATGAGCATTTGGACTTCTTCACGTACAACTCATTCTCCCGCAACACTTGGAAGACTCGGCTAAGATGCTCCACATGCTCCTCGATGGTGTTGCTATTGTAACATCCCCCAGACAGCTAGACCCCTAAGTTGGTTTTGTCATGACAAAACCATAGGAAGAGCCCAAGGCCATGTGAATTGAGGTGAGAAGAAGAAAACCACCTTGGTCTGCAAATAGCAATTTCCTGTGACCAAGCTTAGGGTTGGACTTTAGGGCCTCATCTTGACCATTTTACCCCACCATAGTATCTCTAACCCATTAGGGGTCCCCTTAGGGCACCAAGGGCCCATTGGTGTCAACCAAAGAGGTCAAATTGACCAAAGTCAACCCTAACCCTAAATTAGTCAAGGTAACCTAATTAGAACCAATTAACCTTCACCATGACAAATTGATCACTCATCTAGGTCTAGAATATCATAAGAGACCTATCAGACCTAAAAGCCCCATCATGGGACCCCCAATGGTGCAAATTGACCAAAATGCCCCTTTAGGTCAAAAATGGCAATTCTTCACAAAGTGCCCTAATTGACCATCACCATAGTAAATTGACCCTACCCTTAGGGTTATCATATCATAGGGGACCCAGTGGACCAAAAAGCCCCATGACTGGGTCAACCCTAGGGCTCAATTTGGCCAAAGTCAAACTAGCCTGTCTTGGTCAAATCAGCTCAAATTGGGTCAACAAAGGCTCATGTGACCAAATTGACCCCACTAGTAGTTTCTAAACCTAATTTGGAATTCAATGGACCCAAAAGCCCCATCCTAGGGTCACCCAATTGGTCAATTTGACCAAAAGTCAAAATTGCCCAAATTAGGTCAAACCTCTTGAATCTAGCCCAATCCCTTTGGGCTAAGCCCAAATTGACCACTTGACTAGTCTAGTAGACTGATGATTAACCCAGGAGAGAGAGGAAAGTCGGCCATGGTGAGTGGGAGAGAGAAAAACCCAAGTTTAATGGAGAGAGAAGGTGGTATTCATGGCCATTAAGGAGATTCACCCCTTGGCCTCCCTCTTTAACACTCCTATTCATCTCCTCTGCCGATTATGAGGAGTTTCCAGTAGTTTCCAAGGTTGATTAAGGCATGGGGAATGTATGGGGGCCGGCCTTGGTGGAATCCGAAGAGGCCATTAATGGCTTTTGTGGTTAAAGCCACCATGGCCTTCAATTGATCCCCCCATCACCTTCAGAAGCCGGATAGGAGTGAAACCCCCCTGTTTTCAGAAGAATTCGGGCATCTTGATGTGGAGGATGCAGAACTCGCAATCCATGGCGGCCGGCCATGGAGGAATGGCAATCGGCGCAACTTCAGGCCACCACACAGGTCCGATCCTCCTTCCCTCTCTCGGTGCATAGATCTTAATCCAACTGGGGCTTGATTCGAGTTCATACGGGCTCAAATCGTGCACCCAAAGGTGCTCGTTTTCGAGCATTTTCCTCCTCCCCGAAACCCCTACTCCGGCCACCACCGGCCGGCAAACGACCCCCTATCGCCGGCCACCACCTCAACGGAGGTGGTGGTGGCACTTGCTGGCCGGGGAGATGTGAGGGTGGCCGGGAAATCGCCCTGCAAAGTCACCCAGGACGGGCCATCGCAGGCCTTTGGCTGATCAGGGACGATGGCTGTGAGCCGTCCGATTGGCCGCCTTTTGCTATACGCAGCCATGAAATGATTTAAATCACATTTTCTTTAATCATATGTCACACTTATTGACAGATTTTGTGACCCGATTTTAAGGCCCTTAGAGGCCATAATTCGAAAAATGCCCAGAGATAACATTTGTAGGCCTTGATGTCTACTTCCTAATGGGAGTGGAATCAGGCTATTTGGTTAAGTATGGGACCCACAACACTCATTCTAGTGAGGCTGGTCAAAACTCAAACCAGACCTTTAAATTAGTATAACTCTTAAATGGCAAATCTGATGAAGTTGATATTTTGGCTATGCATACATGTGCTCTATACCTAGATTAGGTTTGAATATCAGATTTTTAGGAGTTAATTTTCCTAAAGTTTTAGTAGAAATTTAATAATCCTTACATAAATTATTTGGAGGGTCAAATGACCTCCAATCTCCACCCAACATTGGTAGGGTGTTATTAGGGTCATGATAAACCCCTGGTTAAAATCTCAACTCATTTGGAGTTCTTTTGGTTAGGTAATCATTAGGCCAAAGTTTTGTCCTTTAAGGGGAAATTTGTGAATGAGGGCTATTTGGAATGTTTCATGGTCAAACCACCTCCTAATGGAGTGGGACTTTGGCCACTGCCCTAATATCACCCAAATCACCTCCAAGAGAGTTATGGGGTCATGGGGAGTTGGGATGCCCTAGGGCATGGAGATGGAGCACTTTGGGGTGCATTTAGCCAAGTAGAGATCCATTGGCCAAATGAATCCATAGGGGCTTGAGTCTTCTTGGGAAGGTCAGTGGGATTAATTTGAGACCCCATGAGGAAGATTGGTGAGCATTGGAGTTGATTTGCTCAAGGCCATATGGTTGATCCCTATGGAGTGGAATTTGGGGTTGTGAAGGACATAGGAGTATATGTCCATGGAGAGAAGTGCAATAGCCCTCTCTGAGTTACAAGAGTGTTATAATACCCTCACAAGAGGTTTGGGTGGATTTGGAGAAGTTTAGACCCTAATCCTAGGTTAAACCCAAATGGGGTGCAATTAGAGGCTATTGAAGGAAGAGGGGTCAAACCTTAATGGTTTGACTTTAAATTTTGGGGAGATGGTCTTGGTGACCAGAGAATGCTACTGTGAGAAATTGGAGGGGTTTGGAGTTGCCAAACCTAGGTAATAAATCCTAGGGTAGATTTGTAAATATGTAGGTTTTTTGGATTTTAGAAAGAAATAATACTTGGTGATTACCCATCCTCTGTCACCAACTTAGTTTTGATGTTATAAATCTCTGGAGATTCTACTAGAACCATTAGAAGACGTTTGGAGGTCTAAATTATAATTATTCACTTTATTGGCAATTTTTGGGATGATGGATTGTAGGGTGTCAGATTACTGTATTTGCATGAAACTTTGCTGGATGTCGTTTCATACTCACATGTGCCCACAGTATTTTCTCATAATTTATGGATTAATATTTTTGGTACCTCTAGTTCAATTTGGAATTAATTACAAATATATCCTTTGTGGAAATTACAAATGTAACCTCTGTGTTATATGGTCAAACTTTGTAGGACTGAATATTTTAGTATGAATCACCTCTGTTTTAAATTGCATAAGGTTTGGAGATCATATGAGGGTACCTCCTTTGGAATTTATTGTTAATAAATGAGTTTTGGAATTTTTAAAAATAGTAAATCTTGCTGGTTTTTCCTAAGAATCCATATCCACTGATTATTAGGTACCCTAGATTTATGTAAAAATTTAGGCAGGCATTGGATGTCAGGAAAGCATACTTGCAGTTCAAACCTTAGGAAGTGGTATTTTGGGAAAATGATTTAAATATTATTATTATTTGGAAAATTATGAAACTCTGGATTTGGTCTTAAATATGTAGTATGGACCTCCAATAAAATTGTTGAATCATAGGATTGAGTATTTAGTGTACTCCCCTTCATGAGCATCAAAACGTTAAGGGTGGTCTACGTTTAGCAATTTAGCAACCTTGGGGTACATTGATTGGAGAGGTGAGAAGTCTAATGGTGATCACTTGGATATGAGAGGACCCCTGGAGATAATTAGGGTTGATGAGTTCTGGGGTGGTGGGGAGCCACCCTTGGGGTAGGTCACCTTGGGATTGACGAGAGATCGTCCCTTCCCTTTAGTGTCTTAAAACACTTAGGTTTAAATCAGGTGAAGAGTATTAAGAGGGTTTTCCTCATGGGTAGTAACTAATAACATTAAGTGTCTTGGGAATGGGAACTCTGGGGTGTCATCCCATAGTGGTTCCTAGTACCGTAGCGAGCCCCTCACAGGGTAACCCTCGGGAAGTCCAAGACTAACCTTAACTCACAAGAGTAAGACATTGTACAAGATTAACTAATAACACACTCATCCACACCATGTGGTTTCGGGGGTTTAGTTGGTTTGGTTGTACGAGCGGTGGGCTCGGTGGTTGTAGCAGCAGACTAGTTTGTCTGGTGAGCTTATGGCTCGGAAGGTTACTGATGGCGGGCAGGTTAGCCCGGGGAGCTTATGGCTCAGAGATAGGAAGTAGAGCATGTTGCTTGTGCATTGAAGGTGGTGGGTCTTCGGTATTGGACGGTCGTTCACACCGACGTCAATACGTTGACTCGGCGAGTGTTGTATTTACACTTAGCCTTGAAAGTCTGGCGGTCCAGTCAGCAAGAGTACGCAGATGCTCCGCGGGTTTAGTGGAGGCGTACAATAGGTCTAGGTTGGGTAGTGTTTATACCAACCTAGAGGTGGGCGAGGCCCAACCCACCGCTTCCGTTTGCCACTACGGGAGTATCCTGGGAGTCTAGATCGCTCCAAAAAGGGGGAACTAAAGGTCTATGCGCATAGAGTCATAGTGAGTGAGTTGCAATGTATGAACATAGCATAACAGCATACCTTGCATGTCATAGCATAAACATTGCATTCAACCTACCCCTAACGTATAAGTCGGTTATGGGACTTCTTATACGGTAGGCCCTGCTAAACGACCCCTTGGTCTATAGGTTTGTATGGGCATTCCTATAAATCAATGGTTACTTTTATATTACTTTACTTGCCATTAGGTATACTGCTTACTGTTCTTTACATGCACTTTACTATTGCTTACTTACTGCTTCATATATATATACACCTGTGTAGTTGTAGATTCGCTGCCACCTGCTTTTGTTTTTACCCCTTGAATGTCCTCCGCTTCCTCCTCCCCATACGGTGCCTAGGAGCCATTGGGGGAGGGGTGGGGAATTGGCTGAGTCATTTTGACTGACGGTCGGTGGACCTTATCATTTTAGGAGTTCGAGGAGACGCAGCAACCTCCAAGAAACAGGTACAACAGGATCCGACATGGTGGACCCCACGACCATGCTACCATTGTCACCAGCCGGGACATACTCGAGTCAGATGCCCCATGATGGGTGGAACCCCTCCAGCACAGAGACCAGGAGGCCGAAAGCGAAGACGTAGACGTGGATTGCGAGGCAGCGACCGCTGGCCAAAAGAGAAGAAGCATCCAGCGTTGCAGCACCAGTGGAGCACAGAGCCTGCAGGAATGGGTCAGACTAGTCTGGGTACTCCGGTTTCAGTATCGGTGTCGATTAGATTTAGTTTCACTTAGTAGATTGCTTCCGCGAGAGATCTTGTAGTGAGGAAATTATGTACAGGGCATGAGCCCTCTTTATTATTGTATCCCTTGTTATCTTTTATTCAGTTATTATCTGTGGACATTTACCTTTATGGTTTATAATTCATGTGATTATGTGGACTTGTCTTCTCTTTAATGTACTTTTCTTCGTGATCGATTTGGCCGGCAGGATCGGCGTTTTGTAGTGGCGACCTTCCCGAGTGAAGGTGTCACCGCAAAACGGCGGTTCTGGGCCTAAGACCCGGTGGTTTTTGCAAAAAAAAAATGGGGTCTTACAAGTGGTATCAGAGCAAACCTCGATCTGAAGAAAAGAAGTCCACAAACCCTGGGCCACCCCGCGCGAGTTTAGTTTGAGGACAAACTAAGCAGCGGAAGCAGTGGTGTGCCCATATGGGGAAATCACATGAAAAAGTCCACTTTTAACTGAATCTTTTTGACAAGTTTTCTTTTGTAGCCTGCGGCGAACCCTGCCCCCTGCAGGGAATACCTCCGGCTGCAAAGATCTCGTTAGATAGTCCTTTAGTCAACGAGTTAGACTCAACCCTACTAGGATACGTGACTTACCTTGACAATCTATACCATGACCTAGTCTGAAATAGACCGTAAGTATAACTTTTGGTGAAGGTATGAGGATACCCAAAAGAGGCTAGAGAAAGAGAGATTGACACATAAGCAGAATGGTATGAGACTTGTAGACTCAACCCTCGTATTGGTGACATGATTACATTAAGACAACCACCACGACAAACACCGAGGGTCGAGTAAGAATTGAAGTTCGGAAGGGACCCTTTTGGGATTGGGTAACAAGTTGACCCTGATAAGGTTGTAGTAGAGGATACCTAGAAGATTCTAAGGTGTGGAGTATACCAATGAGCCCCAAGATAGAACCCCAAGTCTAAGGTTGTATACCCTAAGAATTGTTTGCATACTTGGGATGAATATAACTTGGTGATATTGAAGATACTCAGCCCAAAATAGATAGTGGCTTATCTTTTGTTTATTGGGGGCTTGTCCTTTGTTTATTGAGGCGTACCTTTTGTTTATTGGGCAAATTAACGACGGACTTGGATTTCCCTTAGACTTAAGTTAGAAAATTTTGTGTCGTGAACATAATGATTTTTAAGTCGATCTTACTCAATGTTACTTGAAAGAAGATGAGACGGTGTAACAGTATGTTTGGAATGAACCGGTAGAAGTACCAGGACAATGGATAGACATCATTAATCGAGCAACAACTTGAACTTAGTTGAAACATTAGAAATGTAAAGTTGCTAGGTCTGGTTACTTAGGGATGCAGATACCCTTCTGGAAATTGGGAACCGAAATTAGATCTTACAAGTTGTAGTTAAATTTGAAAGCTCTTGTGGTTGGGGGAAATTCGGAAGTGATCAACTTATGATTTGTTAAAATCACGCTCTGTCATGGTTGAAAATTTTATCTACAATAATAGCTTTATACCTTGTGAACTTTGATGATAAATAACCAGAGATCTTAAACGATGACTTATCGGATTTAGAATCTAGTGTTCGAGTTTACTATGATAAGAACGATCTAAGTTTATCGTGCGTAAGACCGTTTGAGAGTGATCAAGACTAGCATAAGTGGAAGTGACAGGATTTTGGAGAAATAAACGTGGTGATATTTCATTGATGAATCGAATTATGAAAAACCCTAAGGTATCAAAATTTTGCCCTTATGAATCAAACTGCACGTAGAAAATGATCGGGGGTCAGTTTACTATTGGGATTGGTTAGCATATACTCATAAAGGTTCGCAAGTGCACCCCCATTAAGATTTAAGGATGATTGGGACGCTAGACGATTTGAGTAGTTCCCATCAATAGTAAGAACTAGAAAAGCTGTAAAATAGAGATGATTGATTACTCGGATGTACTTGAAGGAGTAAGAATTTGAATGTGTGAAAGAAAACTTAAGAGGCATAAGAATCTGCCCAGGTTAGAGTGGAAGTTCAAAGATAGATTGACCAAGGTAGCTAGGTTACCCCGGTCAGGATAGATGATACGACGGTGCGAGTCTTGCGGCACAAGAAGATTACAGAGGTTAAGACATGTGGTAAATTAGGGTCAGGAGGAGCACAACTTGGAGCCACCAGAGATGGTGTGGCATAGTTAGTCGGTGCTCTTCAAGCCAGGAATAACTTAAATTCTTAGGGGATGTTACGTTCAGTCACTCGCGGTGAAAACCCCGCAAGCCTAACCTGAATTTCGAGGACGAAATTATTTTTTTGTTTATTGGGATTTGTAACATCCCCCAGACAGCTAGACCCCTAAGTTGGTTTTGTCATGACAAAACCATAGGAAGAGCCCAAGGCCATGTGAATTGAGGTGAGAAGAAGAAAACCACCTTGGTCTGCAAATAGCAATTTCCTGTAACCAAGCTTAGGGTTGGACTTTAGGGCCTCATCTTGACCATTTGACCCCACCATAGTATCTCTAACCCATTAGGGGTCCCCTTAGGGCACCAAGGGCCCATTGGTGTCAACCAAAGAGGTCAAATTGACCAAAGTCAACCCTAACCCTAAATTAGTCAAGGTAACCTAATTAGAACCAATTAACCTTCACCATGACAAATTGATCACTCATCTAGGTCTAGAATATCATAAGAGACCTAGCAGACCTAAAAGCCCCATCATGGGACCCCCAATGGTGCAAATTGACCAAAATGCCCCTTTAGGTCAAAAATGGCAATTCTTCACAAAGTGCCCTAATTGACCATCACCATAGTAAATTGACCCTACCCTTAGGGTTATCATATCATAGGGGACCCAGTGGACCAAAAAGCCCCATGACTGGGTCAACCCTAGGGCTCAATTTGGCCAAAGTCAAACTAGCCTGTCTTGGTCAAATCAGCTCAAATTGGGTCAACAAAGGCTCATGTGACCAAATTGACCCCACTAGTAGTTTCTAAACCTAATTTGGAATTCAATGGACCCAAAAGCCCCATCCTAGGGTCACCCAATTGGTCAATTTGACCAAAAGTCAAAATTGCCCAAATTAGGTCAAACCTCTTGAATCTAGCCCAATCCCTTTGGGCTAAGCCCAAATTGACCACTTGACTAGTCTAGTAGACTGATGATTAACCCAGGAGAGAGAGGAAAGTCGGCCATGGTGAGTGGGAGAGAGAAAAACCCAAGTTTAATGGAGAGAGAAGGTGGTATTCATGGCCATTAAGGAGATTCACCCCTTGGCCTCCCTCTTTAACACTCCTATTCATCTCCTCTGCCGATTATGAGGAGTTTCCAGTAGTTTCCAAGGTTGATTAAGGCATGGGGAATGTATGGGGGCCGGCCTTGGTGGAATCCGAAGAGGCCATCAATGGCTTTTGTGGTTAAAGCCACCATGGCCTTCAATTGATCCCCCCATCACCTTCAGAAGCCGGATAGGAGTGAAACCCCCCTGTTTTCAGAAGAATTCGGGCATCTTGATGTGGAGGATGCAGAACTCGCAATCCATGGCGGCCGGCCATGGAGGAATGGCAATCGGCGCAACTTCAGGCCACCACACAGGTCCGATCCTCCTTCCCTCTCTCGGTGCATAGATCTTAATCCAACTGGGGCTTGATTCGAGTTCATACGGGCTCAAATCGTGCACCCAAAGGTGCTCGTTTTCGAGCATTTTCCTCCTCCCCGAAACCCCTACTCCGGCCACCACCGGCCGGCAAACGACCCCCTATCGCCGGCCACCACCTCAACGGAGGTGGTGGTGGCACTTGCTGGCCGGGGAGATGTGAGGGTGGCCGGGAAATCGCCCTGCAAAGTCACCCAGGACGGGCCATCGCAGGCCGTTGGCTGATCAGGGACGATGGCTGTGAGCCGTCCGATTGGCCGCCTTTTGCTATACGCAGCCATGAAATGATTTAAATCACATTTTCTTTAATCATATGTCACACTTATTGACAGATTTTGTGACCCGATTTTAAGGCCCTTAGATGCCATAATTCGAAAAATGCCCAGAGATAACATTTGTAGGCCTTGATGTCTACTTCCTAATGGGAGTGGAATCATGCTATTTGGTTAAGTATGGGACCCACAACACTTATTCTAGTGAGGCTGGTCAAAACTCAAACCAGACCTTTAAATTAGTATAACTCTTAAATGGCAAATCTGATGAAGTTGATATTTTGGCTATGCATGCATGTGCTCTATACCTAGATTAGGTTTGAATATCAGATTTTTAGGAGTTAATTTTCCTAAAGTTTTAGTAGAAATTTAATAATCCTTACATAAATTATTTGGAGGGTCAAATGACCTCCATTCTCCACCCAACTTTGGTAGGGTGTTATTAGGGTCATGATAAACCCCTGGTTATAATCTCAACTCATTTGGAGTTCTTTTGGTTAGGTAATCATTAGGCCAAAGTTTTGTCCTTTAAGGGGAAATTTGTGAATGAGGGCTATTTGGAATGTTTCATGGTCAAACCACCTCCTAATGGAGTGGGACTTTGGCCACTGCCCTAATATCACCCAAATCACCTCCAAGAGAGTTATGGGGTCATGGGGAGTTGGGATGCCCTAGGGCATGGAGATGGAGCACTTTGGGGTGCATTTAGCCAAGTAGAGATCCATTGGCCAAATGAATCCATAGGGGCTTGAGTCTTCTTGGGAAGGTCAGTGGGATTAATTTGAGACCCCATGAGGAAGATTGGTGAGCATTGGAGTTGATTTGCTCAAGGCCATAGGGTTGATCCCTATGGAGTGGAATTTGGGGTTGTGAAGGACATAGGAGTATATGTCCATGGAGAGAAGTGCAATAGCCCTCTCTGAGTTCCAAGAGTGTTATAATACCCTCACAAGAGGTTTGGGTGGATTTGGAGAAGTTTAGACCCTAATCCTAGGTTAAACCCAAATGGGTGCAATTAGAGGCTATTGAAGGAAGAGGGGTCAAACCTTAATGGTTTGACTTGAAATTTTGGGGAGATGGTCTTGGTGACCAGAGAATGCTACTGTGAGAAATCGGAGGGGTTTGAAGTTGCCAAACCTAGGTAATAAATCCTAGGGTAGATTTGTAAATATGTAGGTTTTTTGGATTTTAGAAAGAAATAATACTCGGTGATTACCCGTCCTCTGTAACCAACTTATTTTTGATGTTATAAATCTCTGGAGATTCTACTAGAACCATTAGAAGACTTTTGGAGGTCTAAATTATAATTATTCACTTTATTGGCAATTTTTGGGATGATGGATTGTAGGGTGTAAGATTACTGTATTTGCATGAAACTTTGCTGGATGTCGTTTCATAGCCACATGTGCCCACAGTATTTTTATCATAATTTATGGATTAATATTTTTGGTACCTCTAGTTCAATTTGGAATTAATTACAAATATATCCTTTGTGGAAATTACAAATGTAACCTCTGTGTTATATGGTCAAACTTTGTAGGACTGAATATTTTAGTATGAATCACCTCTGTTTTAAATTGCATAAGGTTTGGAGATCATATGAGGGTACCTCCTTTGGAATTTATTGGTAATAAATGAGTTTTGGAATTTTTAAAAATAGTAAATCTTGCTGGTTTTTCCTAAGAATCCATATCCACTGATTATTAGGTACCCTAGATTTATGTAAAAATTTAGGCAGGCATTGGATGTCAGGAAAGCATACTTGCAGTTCAAACCTTAGGAAGTGGTATTTTGGGAAAAATGATTTAAATATTATTATTATTTGGAAAATTATGAAACTCTGGATTTGGTCTTAAATATGTAGTATGGACCTCCAATAAAATTGTTGAATCATAGGATTGAGTATTTAGTGTACTCCCCTTCATGAGCATCAAAACGTTAAGGGTGGTCTACGTTTAGCAATTTAGCAACCTTGGGGTACATTGATTGGAGAGGTGAGAAGTCTAATGGTGATCACTTGGATATGAGAGGACCCCTGGAGATAATTAGGGTTGATGAGTTCTGGGGTGGTGGGGTGCCACCCTTGGGGTAGGTCACCTTGGGATTGACGAAAGATCGTCCCTTCCCTTTAGTGTCTTAAAGCACTTAGGTTTAAATCAGGTGAAGAGTATTAAGAGGGTTTTCCTCATGGGTAGTAACTAATAACATTAAGTGTCTTGGGAATGGGAACTCTGGGGTGTCATCCCATAGTGGTTCCTAGTACCATAGTGAGCCCCTCACAGGGTAACCCCCGGGAAGTCCAAGACTAACCTTAACTCACAAGAGTAAGACATTGTACAAGATTAACTAATAACACACTCATCCACACCCTGTGGTTTCGGGGGTTTAGTTGGTTTGGTTGTACGAGCGGTGGGCTCGGTGGTTGTAGCAGCAGATTAGTTAGTCTGGTGAGCTTATGGCTCGGAAGGTTACTGATGGCGGGCAGGTTAGCCCGGGGAGCTTATGGCTCAGACATAGGAAGTAGAACATGTTGCTTGTGCATTGAAGGTGGCGGGTCTTCGGTATTGGACGGTCGTTCACACCGACGTCAATACGTTGACTCGGCGAGTGTGGTATTTACACTTAGCCTTGAAAGTCTGGCGGTCCAGTCAGCAAGAGTACGCAGACGCTCCGCGGGTTTAGTGGAGGCGTACAATAGGTCTAGGTTGGGTAGTGTGAATACCAACCTAGAGGTGGGCGAGGCCCAACCCACCGCTTCCGTTTGCCACTACGGGAGTATCCTGGGAGTCTAGCTCGCTCCAAAAAGGGGGAACTAAAGGTCTATGCGCATAGAGTCGTAGTGAGTGAGTTGCAATGTATGAACATAGCATAACAGCATACCTTGCATGTCATAGCATAAACATTGCATTCAACCTACCCCTAACGTATAAGTCGGTTATGGGACTTCTTATACGGTAGGCCCTGCTAAACGACCCCTTGGTCTATAGGTTTGTGTGGGCATTCCTATAAATCAATGGTTACTTTTATATTACTTTACTTGCCATTAGGTATACTGCTTACTGTTCTTTACATGCACTTTACTATTGCTTACTTACTGCTTCATATATATATACACCTGTGTAGTTGTAGATTCGCTGCCACCTGCTTTTGTTTTTACCCCTTGAATGTCCTCCGCTTCCTCCTCCCCATACGGTGCCTAGGAGCCATTGGGGGAGGGGTGGGGAATTGGCTGAGTCATTTTGACTGACGGTCGGTGGACCTTATCATTTTAGGAGTTCGAGGAGACGCAGCAACCTCCAAGAAACAGGTACAACAGGATCCGACATGGTGGACCCCACGACCATGCTACCATTGTCACCAGCCGGGACATACTTGAGTCAGATGCCCCATGATGGGTGGAACCCCTCCAGCACAGAGACCAGGAGGCCGAAAGCGAAGACGTAGACGTGGATTGCGAGGCAGCGACCGCTGGCCAAAAGAGAAGAAGCATCCAGCGTTGCAGCACCAGTGGAGCACAGAGCCTGCAGGAATGGGTCAGACTAGTCTGGGTACTCCGGTTTTAGTATCGGTGTCGATTAGATTTAGTTTCACTTAGTAGATTGCTTTCGCGAGAGATCTTGTAGTGAGGAAATGATGTACAGGGCATGAGCCCTCTTTATTATTGTATCCCTTGTTATCTTTTATTCAGTTATTATCTGTGGACATTTACCTTTATGGTTTATAATTCATGTGATTCTGTGGACTTGTCTTCTCTTTAATGTACTTTTCTTCGTGATCGATTTGGCTGGCAGGATCGGCGTTTTATAGTGGCGACCTTCTCGAGTGAAGGTGTCACCGCAAAACGGCGGTTCTGGGCCTAAGACCCGGTGGTTTTTGCAAAAAAAAGGGGTCTTACAGCTATATACCACAATATCATCCAAGTACACCACCACAAACTTGTCCAAGTAGGGGTGGAATATTTGGTTCATCAACGTGCAGAAAGTAGCTGGTGCGTTAGTTAAGCCAAAAGGCATCACTAACCATTCGAATGCTCCATACCTCGTGACACATGTGGTCTTCGGCTCATCTCCTTCCGCAATCCGCACTTGATGATATCCCTTTTGCAAATCCATCTTGGAGTAGATCCTTGCACTTCCAAGCATGTCAAAAAGATCAGCAATGAGAGGAATAGGATACTTGTTCTTTACAGTCACCTTGTTTAGTGCTCGGTAGTCTGTGCACAACCGCAACGATCCATCCTTCTTCTTTTGAAATAGCACCGGGGCACCAAATGGCGCCTTAGATGGCCTGATCATTCCCGATTACAGCAAAACTTGGAGTTGCTTCCTCAACTCCTCTAGTTCAGGGGGAGCCATCCGGTATGGTGCTTTAGCTGGGGGATTCGTCCCTGGCTCCAACTCAATTTTGTGATCCACCTCCCGCCGAGGTGGTAGCTTCAATGGCAACTCTGCGGGTATGATGTCTTCATTTCTTGCCAACACGTCCGCAATGATAGGAGGCACCTCCTCCATCGTGTCACCGTCTTCCTCCTTTAGGGTGGCCAAGTACGTAGGTTCACCCTTCTTGAACCCTTTTGCCAACTGCATGGTTGATAGCTGTTTCGGCCCCTCCTTTGCGGGCCCTTGCACCGTGGGAACCATGCAAGCATTTCCTTCCTCCAAGATGCAAACTGAGCGATGCGCCGGCATGACGATGGCTTGCATCTTCTCCAAGAAGTCCATTCCAAGAACGACCTTGAATTCATCCATGGGTGCGATTGAGAAGTCCACCCAGCCCTTCCAGGTGCCTATGCATAGCTCTACATGGCGTGCGACTCCTTCTAGTGGCCTCGCTTGACCGTTCACGGTCTTGATCCAACCTCCGTCCTTCACAACCTGCAAGCCCAACCTCTTGGCTTCTCCTTCGGTCATGAAGTTGTGTGAAGCCCCTGTGTCAATCAAGGCTTTTGTAGCCTTCCCATTGATGACCGCTTCCACATACATCAGCCCCTTGCTTGATGTGACTTTTGTTGGCTGCACGTTCAAAGCATTTAGTAATTGCAATGAACTAAACTGTGATGTACCTTCTTCGGGTGTAGTGGTATTCTCCGCCATAGCTGCCAATGACCCGAGCTTTGGGCAGATGCTCATCTGGTGTGGCCCCTTGCACACATAGCATCCTCCTCTCGGTGTGAAGTTCTTCTTCCTCTCCTCAAACTCCTTCCTTTGATCGGGCAATGTCTTTGACCCTCCTTTGAAGTGCGCCGCCTTGTTGTCTCGCCGGTCTCCCCCACCTTTTCCATAGCCCACCTTGTCCTTCTTCTCCTTGATAGGATTTGGTTGACGCTGGAACTCAATAAGAGACTCGGCGATGGCAATAGCATCCCTGGTGGTTCTTGGGTCCTTCCTCTTGACCTCTTGTTTCACACAATTTTGCAGCCCATCGATGAAGTTGAAGAGAAGGATATGTTCGGGGACATCGAATACCTGGAGTGATAAAGCGGTGAACTCCTTGACATAGTCTCTGATACTTCCCTTTTGCCTCAACTCCCTAAGCTTCCGCAAGTTTTCATCCTTCACATTCTCGGGGATGAAGTTCCTTCTTAACTCTTGCTTGAAGTCCTCCCAAGTATCGATCCGGTAGAGTCCCTTTGCAATATCTGTTTGGATTTTCCTCCACCACAAGGAAGCAAGGTCCTCCAAGTAATAACCAGCATGTCGTACCTTTAGTGCCTCGTCTGTGATGTCATATCCTTCCAAGTATTTCTCCATGTTGCCAAAGGAAGTTCTCCACCTCCAACGCATCTCGCTTTCCCGCAAACTTCTTGGGTTTGGGCACATCAAGCTTTGCATTAACCATGGCTGCACCATTCCCACCATTTCCACCATTTCCACCATTGGTAGCACCTCGCCTACGCAAGTCATCCACTTCGTTTTCAAGACTTGTGAGGCGCTCTACCAAGTCGCTTATGATGGTGTCAAAAGCGCCTTCCGACTTGCCCATAGTTTGCTCCTTGAGAAGGTCAATATCCACCTGCAACTTCTCTTGTTCAACATGAAAAGTGTCAACGTACTTACATATTTGATCCACTTTCCGATGAAGGGTAAGATGCGCCTCCCATAGAGCTTCAAATTCAGCTGGATCAACCATATTTTGCTCCGAGCTGGAACCATCGCGACCCTTGCTCTGGTCCCTCTTATTCCTTCTATCTCTTTTCTCCTCGCCCGCCCTGCCGCGCTCATCAACAATGCTAGAGTTATTGTTCCCTTCCAAAGCCATCTAGTATTGATCTTCACGAACCACACACTAGAGTCAACCTGAGTCAACCTCGCTTTGATACCAACTGTCACGGACTTGTCCCCTTGACAACGTCGCGTGCGGCCTTAGCTCCTTTGTGCGTCCCTTCGCAACTAGCTAAGTCAGCCTTCTCCAACGATCGTGGTGGCAAGATGAGTAAGAGAGCACTTTGTAAGAGAGAGCAAGAGAGATTGGGAGAGAGCAAAGAACTTGTATTGCTTGGTTGCTTGTAACTTGGTGATTTACAAATGAGGGGGCCTTCCCCTTTTATAGACCCCAAAAGAATTTCCCTCCAAAAGATGGAAGGATCTAGAATACCTACATTTCTAGATCATTCTACAACCCTCATGTATTTACAACTTTCCTGAGTTCTCTAGAATGTTCCCATGAGATCATTTTAGAGTGTTTCTACCATTCTCTAGAATACTATGTACAAAATATTCTACATGCTCCTAGATTTCTCTGGAAAATTCCAAAGGTTAACCCCGTAGAGGTTAAGCCGTGACATACCGCTGCTTTTCTAAAGGATAAATACTCGTTTTGGTTCCTAACGTTTACATACTTTAAGATTTCAGTCTTAAACGTTTGATTTTGAAGATTTTGGTCCCTAACCTTTAATAACTTTAGAAATAAGTCCCAAAAGTCATTCTCCCGCTCACCTCACACCGCGGAGAAACCCGTGAAATCTGACTGCTCCGCCGACGACCAAGAGGAGGATTGGGATTTTGTTTACCGATCTCACTGGCGATCTCATTTGCAATCTCCCCGGGGACCTCATTCGCAATCTCACCGGCGACATCAATCCGGTAGGCGATCTCACCGGCGGCGTCAATCTCGAATGTATGTCCTCTTCATTTATCCTCTCTTTAGAGATTATATTTCAGTTCAATGGCTTTCACCTGAGCGGCCAAGGGGTCGAGAAACTCGGATCAAGAAATCCTGACCGCCTGAGAACTTTCGCCTTGCCAGATTTCAGAATTATCGCTGCTCAACGTTCCCTACCATGTTTGAGGCCACAATCTTGTGTATTTCTATTGAATCCTAAAGAATCTGCATCTCTATAATAATTTCCAGCGTAAATTTCCCACGCTCTGTAAACTGTGTTAAATATGAACTAAAATTTTAAAGTTATTAAAGGTTAGGGACTGAAATCTTCAAAAACAAATATTTGGGACTGAAATCTTAAAAGAGGCAAACGTTGGGGACTGAAAGAAGTATTTAGCCTTTTCTAAAAGCTCTAATCACACCACCGTTTTTTCTACCGCCACAATTATCTCGGCCTAAGGCTTCGTTTGGGGGGACTTATTTGCACCGGTCAAGTGGTTATGACCGCATGAACCGGACTTTAATTAAGGTTCGGTTCATACGATCGTAACCACTTGACCGGTGCAAATAAGTCCCCCCAAACGAAGCTTAAGTCTCATTGAGATCAATTAAAATTGGGCAGAGAGGTTTATAAATAACCATTCAAAAGTTACCTTACATCAAAACACCTCCATGTAAAATATTTATGTCTCTTCATTGGAGGCATGCCACTCCATTGAAAAACATGTCTTTTCTTTTATCCAATTAATTAAATAATATAATAAGTACATATATAATCATTTTATCAAATAATCGATGATATTGATAAAATATTAAAAGTAAATATACAATCACAATAAATTCTAACAAGAACACTCGTGTTCACGAAACATGAGTATTTTTTTGCTACCTTGAAATATCACCCTAAACAAAGAAGAACGAAGCTTCGTTTGGCACGGCTTTTTTGCTCCGGTGAGTTTGGACAAAAACGCATCACCGTAAAATTTATGTTTGGCATGACAACGGCTACAACCACCACCAAAAATATAAAATTAGGAGGTCGGGCGTTCACGAAAGATGGTTCATAACCACCACGTTCATGACCGTCACCGCCGCGCCAAACCGAGCCTGAATCTAACCAACACAATCTGTCAATCACTGAGTCCTTATGCAAAGAAAAGATTTTGTATAATAAAGTGCTATTAATAAGAATTGAAAATAAATAAAATTTTGAGAGTTAATTCATTCTCTAAACAAAAACATTAAGAAGTTTAATTTATAAACCCGAATTGAAAGATAATGCCATGAATATTTATAATAACAAGATCTAGAGAGTGGCAAAAAAAGTATGAAAATTAAATGTAATTAATTCATTTTAAATCCCAAAACTTAAGACCATAGATGACTACATATTACCTTCTAATCTAGCACATATTTTAAATCCCAAGACTTAAGACTTCATTTGGCGCAGCGTTTTTGCTCCGGTGAGTTTGGACAAAAAACACCTCCTTAAACTAGTTTTGAACATAAAAGTGGATGTAATTCCTTAGCTGAGGTTGAGCATTCACGAATGATAGTTCATAATCACCGCGTTCACGACCTCCACCTCCGCGCCAAACAGAGCTTAAGACTCCGTTTGACGCGGTGTTTTTTCTCCGGCGAATTTGGACAAAAACGCCACTATCACGGAACGTATGTTTGGCATGACAACGGTTACTACCACCGCCAAGAAAAGAAAACCAGTTTCAGCATAAAAGTGGATGTAGTTCCTTAGGTGAGGCGGGCGTTCACGAACGAGAGTTCATGACCACCGCGTTCATGACCACCAACGCCGTGCCAAACAGAACCTAAATCAGTACCCAGCACACCTCAACACATGCATACTGTAAGAAATTGTAAGACGGTAAAGATAGCTCACCGATTTCTCGAATTAACGACCTCCTTCTCCTCCTCCATAAACATGGGATGCATGATCCTTTGTAGAAGAGAGTATATATATATATATATATATATATATATATATATATATATATATATATAATGATGCTTGATAGACCTGTTCTTATCCAATTTTTGGGTATGATGGAGAACTTGGGAATCTCCTTATCCAATTTTTGAGTATGATGGAGAACTTGGGAATCTCCATGAAGAGATGTTTTCAAAATAGTGTCACCTACCAAATTAAAAAGTATCATTATTGACAACTCACCCAAAGCATGCAGGATTTTATATAAAATAATAGCGAAAGCAACCATTCAAATCATCAAACGCCCGACATGTAGAAAAAAAATGATGGGTGCCGAGAAGAGAGATTCGAACGAAAAACAAAGAGAAAATCACAGAGAACGCACAAATTTAAGAGGTTCACCCCAAACCGGGCTAGGTCCCCTATCCCGCCTCCGCTTCACCTTCTTGTATTCACCAAAAAGATTACAAAACACACAAGGTTACAAGGATCAAAACCGATCCTACCTCGCACCCCTCTCTTTGGACAAGAAACGGAGGAACCACCGTCGGAAACACCTCTCCACGAATCTCCTCGTAGACGCCTCCAAAACCCTCATCCGAAAACCGCTGAGAAGAACCATTAACCCTAGATTCGGGTTACACGCCTATAAATAGGTCACGAAACCGAAACTCGGATATCCGCACACCGCCCCCGGACCCCCGCGTTCGCTGGTACTTCAATCATCGGAGAGAGTCACGCTCCGACGTCTCTAAGCTCACGTGGGCTAACCCGGTGTGAGAAACAAGAAAGCCGGAAGTGTTCGCCAACTCCAACACGACAGTGATCACGGTGCGGTCGGCCGATCAACTTGAGCGTTCTATTGCGGCGCAGCCATGGCCACATAGTAGCTCACGATCTATGATGCGACAAATCTGTGGCCCCAAATCTTGACCGCTGGTGCGTCAGACCTAACTTTGACCCCTTGCTTCTGGTTCCATAACACAATATGCTCTTAAATTAATTATGCATTATGACTTTGTTCGACACAGCATGTAATGACCGGAGAAACAACTGATTTGCAGAGTGGCGGAAAAATCAACTGATTTGCAGAGTGATGAGAAAAACATTGAAACTGTTTGAAAGATCTGTTTGTTCATTGTTGTTTGAACAGAGAAGTAGATTAATCTGTTTGACATAATAGTTGTATGATGGGTGATTTTAGATTAAAATGTTTTTCAAAATATTAATATTTTCTAAAATATTACATGATAATTAATATTAGAAAAATTAAAATATTTTGCCAATGTATTTAAACTACATTAGGAGAGATCTGATTGCTTACAAATCATTAGAAAAGAGCATTAACTCATCACACATTCATCTTCAATTCAAAATTCGGGAAAAAATATAGATCTAATTGCATAAACTATAAACCGAATCTGATTTTTTGAAAGGGGCTTTTAATTAGCTGGTTGCCGGCGATTTCGAACTAGGTGAACACCTGTAAGAAGGAGTCCGGGGAACACCTAGGAGGCCGGCAAACAGCTGGAAGAAGGAAGGCGGCGAAACACTAGCTAGGCGGAAAGAGGCCGGCGATCCCCTGGAAATCACCCAAAAATCAGGAAAATAGCGGTCGGCAGGGGAGGGGGGATAGACTCAGGGCAAAAGAGAGTTTGTTTCAGCTTTTGCAAAATCTGCTGGCAAATAATCCTAGTCAAACAGATCCACTATATATCTTTCAAATTATTGAAAGAGTACTAAAATGTTGTGAGGACACCTGGCATCACATAAATTTATGTGGGTATATATTAAGCATATGATGGATTAAATCTGCCATGAAATAACCGACATAACATGATATTTTTTACATAATTTAATTATTAAAGCTGTTAAATCTCAATTCATGGTATTTAAATGAAACTATATTAAAAAGACCAAAACACATGATGGTAAGCATATGATACAAAAATAAAAACAAAAAAGGTGGTATTAATTTCTAAAATATCTTCACCCAAATTCCTTTGAATTGCTTGTAAACTCATCAAACTGAAACTCCTCTTCTCCATTTTTAAAGAAAAAGTAAGAGTAGCACTCATTCTTGATCTCTTAGAGACCACAACAACTGAACAATAAGTGTTATGGTATGCGGTATGGAATTAAGATTCTATTCAATTCACGCATCAAAATATTATGATTTGATTAACGTTCTCACGAGTCATTAGAGTGGGTCATCTTAGCTCAAGAGAATCTAGCGCACACGTGATTAAAAAGAGATTAAAAATACAAAAATGTGCTAAAAGACCTGTGTGTGTGCGCGCGCGTGTTATAGCCGATGTCCCGAATTTTGTCGGTTGTGTGATTATTGTACCGTCGAACAATTTCTGCCGCTTAATTGAGCATTTATGCAGCTTAAGCATGAAGCCACTCAAAACCTACTTGGTTCCCATCTTACGCAACTAGAAAATTTTGATCTTCTGTCGATTATGATTTTACGTGGGGAGCGGTTTTGGAATGGGCCAAGTCACATTCTGAGACGTAATTTTGGAATGGGCCAAGTCCATCAAGTCATAGGATGAACTGCGAGCTTCTTGGCATCATATGATTCTGTCTGAGTCTGAGCCCAAGCTAGATGTAGACTCTGTTATACTGGGAAATTTCTGTTGGGCTAGAGAGCACAAAAGCCCGACCAGAACACCTGCAAATTAGTTCGAGCAAGTATCTGCACGTCCGCTTAGCGGTATGCCGATACACAACCAAAACACAGCACAAAATAACAGTAATAAAAAGGTGACACACAGATATAACGTGGAAACCCAATAGGGTAAAAACCACGGGACGATCGGAGTCCAACCCGGAAAGCCGCCACTAAAAATGTGTAAAACAGATAGGCAATTACAAGGCTTTCCCTCCTCGATCCACACAGGATCTTCACCAACTTCGCACCACACACTAATACACAATAAACAGTAGCAAGAAAATTGCAAGTTACCGACAGTGGCCGACGAGACGGATTACACAAATCCTCTCCAAGATGCCTCTTCGAATACTTGCCAAAGTCTGCTCCAGATCCAATCCGTGTATGCGAAGTATTCCTCGTCAACGTCGAAGAGACGTCCGAAAGCTCTTCCCAAATCAAGACGCTTGCCACAAAGGCCTCTCTAAGAACTCTTTCAATGCTTGAGATAGGAGATGAGTGGATGCCTTACCCCTCCTCCTTCATGCCTATTTATAGGCCAAAACCAAGGGGTAGATGGTGGTAGATGGCATGTGGAGGAAGCTTCCTTGAAGCTTCCATGAAGCTTTCATGAAGCTTCCCTCGGTCAAAGAACACATGTCAAATAATATGAAGCTTCCTTTGGCCACCTCCCTAGAAGCTTCCTTTAAGAGCACATGTTGACTTCCCCTCTTTCCAGGAAGCTTCCTTCAAGTCAAAGACGGCTAGCCTCTTTTCACACTTAGGAGAAAATACCTCATCAAATCTCCCCCTTTTCGACTAAGTGAAAAATGTGTCATTCTAATAATCTTCATTTGGTAAGACCTTCATGTCTCCTTCATATGTCGATAGATCCAGCGCCACCAAGTTCGAGTTAGTAAAACTCGAATCCACAGTTTTCTCCACAAAGGACGGGAACTGCACCCAACAATTTATCCCCTTTCACATCAAGGCGGAAGAAACCGCCATTCCGGCGATTCTAACGCAATGCTCGAACTTCCCCCTTGGCACTGTCTTGGTCAGCATGTCTGCCCCATTGTCATCAGTGTGCACCTTCTGAAGATCAAGCTCCTTCTGCTCCAGGACATCTCGTATCCAATGATACCGAGTGTCGATGTGCTTCGACCTCGAGTGAAACGTGGGGTTCTTCCCTAGGTGGATAGCGCTCTGACTGTCACACAAGAGTGTGTATCGGTCCTGAGTGAATCCAAGTTCTTTGATGAACCTCTTCATCCAAAGCAACTCTTTCCCAGCCTCAGTAACCGCAATGAACTCAGCCTCCGTGGTAGACAGTGCAACGCACTTCTGCAGTCTCGACGCCCACGAGACAGCTCCTCCTGCAAAAAGAATCATGTACCCTGACGTCGACCTCCTAGAATCCAAATCTCCAGCCATGTCCGCATCAGTGTAGCCCAACAGCTCTGGCTCACTGCCTCCAAATCTCAGCGTCAAGTTTGACGTCCCCTGTAAGTACCTTAAAATCCATTTCACCGCGCTCCAATGTTCTCTCCCAGGATTGGAGAGAAATCTACTGACGGTCCCGACCGCATGCGCAATGTCTGGACGTGTACACACCATCGCATACATAAGGCTCCCAACTGCAGATGCATACGGAACCTTCTGCATCTCCTCGATCTCCTCGGGTGTGCTGGGGCACTGATCAGCGGTAAGTCTGAAGTGAGCTGCAAGAGGCACGCTCACCTTCTTCGCCTGATCCATATCAAATCTCTGCAACACCTTGCGGATATACCGCTCCTGTGATATCCAGAGCAATCTGGCTCCCCTGTCTCTGCGAATGTGCATCCCTAGAATGGTCTTCGCAGCACCCAAATCCTTCATCTCAAAGGCGGAACTCAACTGCCCCTTCAACTCAGCAATACGAGCAGTGTTCCTCCCGACGATCAACATATCGTCCACATACAACAGCAGAATCACAAAATCCTCTGGAGCATACTCCTTGATGAACACACAGTGGTCAAGGGTGGTCCTCCTGAAGCCGATCTCCTCAATAAAGGAATCAAACTTCCTATACCATTGTCGTGGGGCTTGCTTCAGGCCATACAAACTTTTCTGCAAGCGGCACACCAGACCTTCCTTCCCTTTGACATTGAAGCCCTCAGGCTGATCCATGTATAGCTCCTCCTCAAGATCGCCATGCAGAAAGGCGGTCTTAACATCCATCTGCTCTATCTCCAAGTCTAGCCTCGCAGCAAGGCCAAGTACCACACGAATAGATGACATCTTCACCACAGGTGAGAAGATCTCATCGAAGTCAACACCCTGTCGCTGACCAAAGCCCTTCACCACCAGCCTGGCCTTGTATCTGGGAGGTGTAGAGGAATCTCCCTGCTTCACCCTGAAAATCCACCGATTCTTCAAGGCCTTCTTGCCCTTAGGCAGTCTCACCAGATCATACGTGTGGTTCTTCTGCAGCGACTGCATCTCCTCCTGCATAGCAGCCATCCACTGACGCTTCTCAGCACTCTCCACAGCCTCGTCATAGTTCTCAGGCTCCCCCGCATCAGTCAGCAGTATAAACTCTGATGCAGAATATCTGGCGGACGGGTGCCTGGCACGATCTGATCTCCGCAAGGCAGGCTCAGGGGCCAGTGCAGGCACATCATCAGCAATGTCCTCAGCGACTCCTGGTTCACCATCAGTGGTGATATCATGATCCGGAAGGGTATCAGTACCCTGTGCTGGCTCAGGCTCAGCAGCCTCCTCAACGTCATCATCTCCAACCATAGGTGACTCTGCAGCAGCACGAGAGTCAACCTCCAACTCAACAGTCCCCTCAGGATCACCAACAGTCTGATCCTCACAGAACACAACATCCCGGCTACGTACAAGCTTCTTCTCAACTGGATCAAAGAACCTGTACCCAAACTCTCCACTATAGCCGTACCCCAAGAAAATACACTGGCGGGTCTTCGAATCCAACTTCGATCTCTCGTCCCTGGGGACGTGCACAAAGGCTTTGCAGCCAAATACCCGCAAGTGACTGTAAGAGGGGTCTTTCCCATACCAGACCCTATCTGGGACATCCTCCTGAAGAGCTGAACTCGGCGAGAGGTTGATGACATGCGCTGCAGTAAGAAGAGCCTCGCCCCAAAACATCCCTGGCAGCTTCGACTCAGATAGCATGCACCGAATCCTCTCCATCAGTGTCCGATTCATCCTCTCAGCTACGCCATTCAGCTGCGGCGTCTTCGGCGGGGTCTTCTCATGTCTAATGCCATGGTCTCTACAGTACTCGTCAAACGGACCAATGTACTCTCCCCCGTTATCGGACCTGATGCATCTCAGTTTCTTCCCAGACTGTCTCTCCACCTCAGCGTGGAATCTCCTGAAAGTATCGAGGACCTGATCTTTGGTCTTGATAGCATAGACCCAAAGCTTCCTCGAGTGATCATCAATGAAGGTAACAAAGTATGAAGCACCTCCTCTAGTCTGGACCTTCAGTGGTCCGCAAACGTCTGTGTGAACTAGCTCCAACGACTCCGATCTCCTGGTGGACGTGTGGCTGTGAAATGAAATCCTGTTCTGTTTCCCAGCCATACAGTGGTCGCACCTCTCCAAGTGATCACCAGAAATATCACTAATTAGCTTCTTCTTTGCTAGGCATCCCAAACCCTTCTGGCTAATGTGTGCCAGCCTCCTATGCCATAAGGAAGTGGATGCCTCGTCCCTAACGGAGTTGGCCTGAACAGCTTCAGGCCTCCCCTCCATGTAGTACAGTCCAGAATCTCTATAACCTCGGGCCATCACAAGTGATCCCCTGATCAGCTTGCAGAAATCTCCTCCAAAGATGCCCAAGTGTCCTTCGTCTCCAAGTTTGCCGACCGATATCAGATTGAAGCGAATATCTGGTACATGCCGTACATCCCTCAGCACTAGTAGGGCTCCAGTACTCGTCTTCAGATGCATGTCTCCACGCCCAATCACCTTGGACGTATCCCCATTGCCCATCTTCAACACCCCACAGTCATGAGTGGTGTAGGTGGCAAATAACTCCCTGTTGTGGGAGACATGCGCAGAAGCTCCAGTATCAACGATCCAGCATCGGTCGTCACACGCAAGTGCAGCTGTGACGTCGTCGCCAACAATAATGACGTCGTCCTCCTCAGTCGAAACAGTAGCTGCCGTGTGACCCTCATCCTTGCCTTCAGTGGCAATCCCCTTCTTCTTCTGATCGTTCTTCAACGAGTAGCAAAACTTCTTGATGTGTCCCTTCTTGTGGCAGTAGTGGCACTCCACGTTCTGATAACGTGACTTCGACTTGCCCCTACTCTGACTCCTGTCCTCCTTCCTTCCTCGGCTCTTACTCCTTCCTCTCCCCCTGGACTCAGTATAGAGAACGCCAGCTCGTGAAGAAGAGCCTGAAGTCCCTTGAGACTTTCGTCTCACCTCCTCATTCAAGATCCCACTCTTGGCGATCTCCATGGAAACAATCCCCTGGGGGGAAGAATTGATCAGAGAAACTCTGACCATCTCCCACGAGTCTGGAAGTGACTTGAGTAGCCACAAAGAATTCACTTCGTCTTCAAACGTCACCTTCATAGCAGTCAGGCGATCAATAATTCCCTGGAACTCGTTGACATGATCCAAAATGGGTGAGCCCTCTCGGTATCTGAACTCTCCAAGCTTCTTCAGCAAATACAGCTTGTTGATGCCCGTGCTCTTGGCATACAACGTCTCGAGAGTCTTCCACAAAGTCTTCGCATCAGTGATGCTAGCCACATGGTTGTAGACGTTCGGCTCCACGAACCGTCTAATGAACCCACACAGCTTCCGATGCTCCACCTTCCACTTTGCCGCATCCATGTCCTTTGGCATCTCCTCAAAGATAGGAGCATGCCAACCCTTCACGTATATCAGATCCTCCATTAGAAGATGCCAATGGTGATAGTTTGCGCCGTTTAGTTTTACCATTTGCTCGGAGCCTGAACCTGAAGTGGACTCCATTATGCTCTGTCACTGATCGGACTGACCTCAGTTCTCTGAGTCGACTATTTCCAAGAAAGGAATCAAAGAGGATAGGGAGCGGACCAATGGTCGTCACCCACCGCACCCGATCACTAACCCGAAATATCCGATCGGCTCGTCTCGAATCCCAAATAGGTCAGCCCGATGACTGCGCTGATAATGAACCTCGCTCTGATACCACTTGTTGGGCTAGAGAGCACAAAAGCCCGACCAGAACACCTGCAAATTAGTTCGAGCAAGTATCTGCACGTCCGCTTAGCGGTATGCCGATACACAACCAAAACACAGCACAAAATAACAGTAATAAAAAGGTGACACACAGATATAACGTGGAAACCCAATAGGGTAAAAACCACGGGACGATCGGAGTCCAACCCGGAAAGCCGCCACTAAAAATGTGTAAAACAGATAGGCAATTACAAGGCTTTCCCTCCTCGATCCACACAGGATCTTCACCAACTTCGCACCACACACTAATACACAATAAACAGTAGCAAGAAAATTGCAAGTTACCGACAGTGGCCGACGAGACGGATTACACAAATCCTCTCCAAGATGCCTCTTCGAATACTTGCCAAAGTCTGCTCCAGATCCAATCCGTGTATGCGAAGTATTCCTCGTCAACGTCGAAGAGACGTCCGAAAGCTCTTCCCAAATCAAGACGCTTGCCACAAAGGTCTCTCTAAGAACTCTTTCAATGCTTGAGATAGGAGATGAGTGGATGCCTTACCCCTCCTCCTTCATGCCTATTTATAGGCCAAAACCAAGGGGTAGATGGTGGTAGATGGCATGTGGAGGAAGCTTCCTTGAAGCTTCCATGAAGCTTTCATGAAGCTTCCCTCGGTCAAAGAACACATGTCAAATAATATGAAGCTTCCTTTGGCCACCTCCCTAGAAGCTTCCTTTAAGAGCACATGTTGACTTCCCCTCTTTCAGGAAGCTTCCTTCAAGTCAAAGACGGCTAGCCTCTTTTCACACTTAGGAGAAAATACCTCATCAATTTCTTCATGTATGCAGCTAAATTATAGGATTCGTCACGACGGGAAATTTCATGAAGTCTAGGGGAGAGATGTAGACCTGTCGGGAAATTCCCCAAATCTAGGATCAAGCTGTTGGTTTCATTGCATTAAAAACTATGAAAATTGTAAGACAAGTTGTAGGCTCTGTCATTGAAAATTTCCTCTAAGTTTAAGGTTGATCTGTTGAATCTAATGCAAAATTCTTCTACATAACTATTTTCCGACAGTCTCGAGTTTTACATGATCCTTGTGATGACAAATAAATTTTTTTGATCGGGCAAAATATTTAGGGAATTTTCATCTAGTGTCCATGAATACGATGGAGTGATGGTTCTTTGATCCGATCACTAGACCTTCGACAATCAACTTCAGAAGGTCAATTTTGGTCGAAATAGAGTCCCACCAAAACTCCATGAAAATTTTCAATTGAAGAATCTATCTTGTATGTTTTTCCAAGGTGAGTCCAACACTACTTTTGGATTTGAATTTCGTTGAGTGGTTGAGGAGAAATCAACTCTTAAAATTTTCAGTTTGTATGAGCCAAAAAAAATCCTATATCATTTCTCCCCAAAAATTGAACCCGGGTGTACGTGCTCGTGAATAGTTTGTGTTCAGGTGTGCCTGTGAATAGTTCCGGTCTTGACCATATGTTCAGTCTCTCAATGGAGGAAGGGCGGTGAATTAGATAATAGACATACATCTATCGACATTCTAGCCTTCTCATTTTAGAGCATATTCGAAAGAGCAGTGCACACACCTCTTGGTCGCAAACGTCTGAAAAAGATGAACCCACGTACCTACATGAATATCTTTGCTTTGAAACAAAATGGTTAGAGAGGCTCGCTCAACTGAAATGTATTATCATCTAAACTAAGGATCCTCCATTAATTGAGAAGATCCATCGACCTAAGACAAAGTGAAAGGCTTATCTATTTTTGTAGTTATTCAATGAAACCAATGATTCATTATTGAAGCAGATAGCAACAAACATTTCAGCGGACACATATCTTCATTAATAGAAATTAAGTTATTGATCGAATTCTTATAATTAATCACACTTTTTAACTGTGCATTGAATGATGGCCTAAGATTATACGATATATGGTATGGATGATGATATTTGAAGATCAGAGTAAGATGGAAGTTTTCATTACCATCACAAGATCGATAATAGTTCCCAATTACATTATCATATTAGGAATTCATATTTACGTGTGTTGAAGATTGACTAATGGTCGGATTGTTGTTGACGTTGCAGGAGTATTTGGGCTATGTTTCTCTTCATCATTTCAGAGCAGCTGAGATAATGTATGTGATGGAATTATTGTATCGACAAAGGCAGGTATCCATTATGAGACATTATTTTGTCAATTCACATAGTAATGCTCAATATGTATATAGGATATAGAAATGTTATAACATATTGCATATGATTCGATTACACTAGTTTACAGCTTTATATCTACTTCAAAGGTGATCCAACAAATTTCAACCATTTATTATGAATTTTAGCAAACATGAGTAAATTAAATCGGAGAGAGGATTTTTAGAGGGACAAGAAGTAGAATTTTATGTCTGCACTTAGATTTCGAGTGATTCAAGCCTTCATCACCTTTGGATAATACATCAATACAAATAATACGCTTTATTGCAGGACACCAAGAAGCTATATATTAGAGGAATCAATCGAGTTGCCAAGAGGCTTCCAAAGATTGTTGAACTCTTTCCTTTGATTTCTTTTTGAGGAAACCATACGGTATTAATCATTATGCTCCAAACGAAGAATGTCAAGAACATCAGATGAAAGAGCACGAGGGCTATCAAAAGAAATACAAGCAAGGGCATGGGCCACACAGTTCGCGTCTCTGCGGACAAAATGGAAGGCATGGCTTTATCTTGGATATCTTGCATTTGTTGAACTCTTTCCTTTGATTTCTTTTTTAGGAAACCATACGGTATTAATCATTATGCTCCAAACGAAGAATGTCAAGAACAGCAGATGAAAGACTATGAGGGCTATCAAAAGAAATACAAGCAAGGGCATGGTCCACATGGTTCGCGTCTCTGCGAACAAAACGAAAGGCATGACTTTATCTTGTATATCTTGCATTTGGACCATCAAAAGAAATACAAGCAAGGACTTTCTATCATCTATGTTTACTTCGTAGGCTACTTTTAACTCAATATTTACATTTTGCATAAAAAAGGAACATGAATAATCCATGCACCATGGAACTGTATATTAAGGGCAACTGAGTGAGCATGATATTTATTTTATTGCTTACTCTTTATTGTATCTAATTATCATATCATATTTTTGTATGTGGACCATCCATTTGCTTTGATACATCTCTATCATTGTTTACAATAATGGAACGATGAAGATTGCTAAAGATCTGATCATCGGATTGATGAACCGTCACCACCAGCAGTTTTGGATTGGCGAGACTAAGTTTCCTCAATTTTTTGGATAATCCAACAATTTCATGTTTTGACGACTGTGATTCAACAACGTTTTCCTGAGATTCAAATTTCAGATCAATGATCCGCCATCCCCAACAATCTTTTGAGCTACAAGAAGTTTTTCTGAAAATTTTATGACGACTTGACGACGTCCAATTTTTTGGGAGATGACTGTCACCCCCGGTTCCCTCTAGTCACCATTTTCGGAGAATTAAATTGAACTCAAAAAATCGTATGAATATTAGCTAGGCCACAAGAAATATATTTAAGATTTAAGCTGATAAAACATCATCCGTTAATGCAAAAAAAACTCTTACATATATTAGCACATGAAAATAATGATCGAAATTATTCAATTTTTATATAAATACCAAAAAATGGACTAGCTCAAAATAAATTTCATAAATTCATTTGAATTTCATTTCCATTCTTGAAGCATGCGAATGAAGGACAGAATTGAAATCTGACCTTCAATTCTAACTCCAAGATTCTATTCATGGTCCAACCAAATCCTGAGCTTTGATTCCAAACCTCAGCCCAATTATTGGGCCGGACTAATTCGGCCAAGTCCGGCCCGCCCAAAGCCCAGTGAAGAAATCGTTACTCCTTATCCCTTCTTTAAACACTTGCCTCTGCTTTCTAGTTCATCTCCCGAAGCCATGGCTTCGTTAACACCCCCAGTTGTTTTCCCTTCCCCGTCACTCTCGTCTGGATTTCGTTTTCGCCGCTTGATTTCAAGCCGACGCTTCCTCCGGCAGCATGGTTACGGCGACAGGGGGAGGCGAGTGACGCATTCTGCGGCTATCCGCGCACAGACTCTAGATTTGTCGGGATCATTCTTTGAAATCGGAGACGAGGAAGGAGAAAGGGAACCACCGTCGGGACTAACGTCCGGTGATTCGATGGCGAATCTGGCGGAGAAGGAGGAACCACAGTGCCCACCGGGGCTACGGCAGTACGAGACGATGGCGGTGCTTCGGCCTGACATGTCGGAGAACGAGCGGCTCACTCTTACCCAGAAATACGAAGAGGTGAGTTTCTATTGGATAGTGGAATGTAGTTCCAGTTTTTCACATTTCGTTAAAATTGTAATTGATGGTCATAGCTAATAAGATATGTGTGTTGATAATCATATATATGGCTATTTGTAACCCACTTTTATTTGCACCCCGCAAAATTATAATTGTACACCACAACGCTATTTGTACCCAAAATAATTTCTAAAAAAAATTAAATTTAGAGATAAAAGTAGGCATATATATTGAAAATCTTTTTCAAATAATAAAAAGTTCCACAAATACATGTAATACATCGATATGATCTATAATATCAAATAGTCGTCGTTTGTTGCCTCCATCTCCCAAAAAACCTAAATAAGAAGAAAACGACAATTAGCAAACATCAACACAATAATAATGAAGTGATTGTCTGGTGCGTACCTTAAGATCTTTTCCAAATGATTAAAAATCTTCAAATGTTCATGATAGAAATATGTGATTCGGAGAGATAAAAACCTATAAAAAAATTCTACAATTAGGAAACAAAATATTACGAGAGATTTGAGATGAACAATAAAGAAATACTCACAATGGGGATCCATCGGAGAGAAACAAGTTATAGTTGACGATTCTGAAACCTACAAAATCATTTTCATGAAGCTTTGAGCATTCTAGGGTTTTAGGGTAGAAAAAATTTGAGAGAAAAACCTAAAAAAAACTCACCAGACGGCAAGGAGGGAGTCCTAATGGTGGAAAAGGGAGGAAAACCACAAAGGCCCGGCCGGAATTCGCTCAGGTGGGCGGAGGAATGGGGGCAGCCGGCGTTCAGAGAAGATCGGGAAGGGGGGGTTGTTTCCGTAAGAAATCGTGAGGGTGTGAGGGAGAAGGGGGTGGGTACAATTAGGTTTATTTTAGGCTTAATAAATGCCTCTTTTTTAAAAAGAAATGGGTACAAATAGCTATATGTGGGGTATGATTATCATTACCCTAAGATATTCGCCTTTCTGCCATTGTGATGGAATTCTGGAACCAGAAGATGGTTGTGTCTAGGGTTCTGGAAGAATTTAGTAGCTCTTGGATATCCAATAAAAATGCATCTAGTAGCTCTTGGATCAAACTTGTCTCTGTTAAATGTTGTTGCGGAGGCAAAACAAAGACACCCAAAGATCATTAAATTATCATAAGTGGGGGCTTTGTTGAACAAGATTTCGAAAGGCGATTTATTCTTGAGTACACTAGAAGGTATATTATTAATCAAATATGTTGTTGTAAGCACACATTTGCCCCAAAAACTAATATGTAGATTCACTTGAAATCACAATGCCCTGGCAATCTCAAGCACATGCCTATGCTTTCATTCAGGTATTCCGTTCTGTTGAGGTGTATGAATGCAGCTGCTTTAATGGACAATACCCTTCTCAAGAAATAGAGATCTTAATTTGTGGTTGAAAAATTCTGAACCATTGTTGGTACGACAGACTTTTATAGAAATGTTGAATTGTGTTTGAATCATTTTCAAAAAAGATTGTAAAATGAAGGGGACCTCTTCTTTAGAACGCATTAAATATGTCCATGCATTTCTAGAGTAATCATCTACTATGGTTAAAAAATATTTAAAACCATGGTGTGTAGGAACCTTATATGGACCACAAGTACCACAATGTATAAGATCAACATTGATAGAGAAAGTATCACTTTTATGAAAATGAAATTTTGATTGTTTAGCCGAGGGGCATATATTGCAATTATAATGTTTGACATTGTGCAAATCAGAAATACGAGTAGTGCGATGTTTAAGCTTAGTTGTCGAGATGTGCCCCAAACGATGGTGCCACAATATTGATCTATCCAAACTTGCAATGTTGGCAGTTGGTTTCTTGTTTCCTGAGTTCTTGTTGGTTGGAGAAAGAAAATACAGGCCGCCAGTTTGTTTTCCAAGTTCATCAGACCTCGTCATCGTATG
The DNA here is from genome assembly GCA_033032865.1 of Dactylorhiza incarnata. Lineage (NCBI taxonomy): Eukaryota > Viridiplantae > Streptophyta > Magnoliopsida > Asparagales > Orchidaceae > Dactylorhiza > Dactylorhiza incarnata. The sequence goes on along the minus strand of JAWHQI010000163.1, from coordinate 3,643,908 downwards.
GTCCTGTATCTTACAGTACAGATGTTTAGATCCATAAATAATTGAAGTATTGGAATCTGAACAAAGTTTACTGATGGAAATCAGATTGTGGTTGAATGTGGGAACAAACAAAACATCCTTTAATAATATGCCATTTGGTAAATGGATTGATTCGTCTGGCGTCTGGTAGATGAACTGGAGACGGTTTAGTCAGCAGTTTTGGATGATGAAGAAGATGAAATAGATGGTTAATGTGATCGGTCGCCCCACTATCAAGAATCTAATCATCATTCTTATGAGATAAGGAGAAATAATAACTGATACCCGCTAGTCGAGGAACAAGATCAGATGTGTGTTGGTGTTGTTGTTTAATGATATTAAGAATTGTTTGAAGTTGATATGGGGTGAACGGAGAACAGCCCTGCAGAGAATTATTCAGCTGGGAAGGATTTGCTGATTGTATCCCAAATGATCCTGATATGTGGCCAGTTTTATGATATTCAATCATATTGCCTTCAAACCGGGGATTACCCTTGTGCTGAAATCTCTTGGTTTTTTCCTTTGTAGTTATCAGGATAACCATGAATTTTATAGCATTTGACCTTGATATGTCCTATCATTTGACAATGGTCACACCATAAATTGCGCCTATTATTAGTGGTCCATGTTGAATCAGAAGATTTGTCATGCCCTGAATGCCAATTAGCTTTGTGAATCTGTTGTTTGGTGCTAGTGTAGAAAGCTGACGACATGTCATCCATTGGAGTGGTCTGGAATTGGTTCATTTGCCATTCTTCTTGTTTTATTATGGAGTATGCATCTTCAATAGAAGGCAAACACTTCGTTAAAAGTATTTGGCCACGTACAGGTTTGAAACTTTCATTTAATCCCATCAATAATTGCATTATCCTTTGTTCCTCAAGGTGTTCTTCCCAGGCTTTCAGGACAGTGCAGTGAATATCTGATTTACAAGCTGGTATAGTGGTGATAGCTTCAAGTTCGTCCACAGGTGCTTAAGTTTAGTGTAATAACTTTCGATACTCATGTTTTCTTGAGTGCAGGAGGAAATTGCCTTTCTTAAACCATAGATTCTTGAACTAGTACCATTAGCAAATCGCCGGGAGAGATTGGACCACAAGGGAAGTTGTATTACTATGAATTATCGATTGTCCAATATCTTTAGAGATGGCATTGAGCAGCCAGGAAATCGCCATGTTATTAATTTGTTCCCATTTAGCAAAATTAGGTCATTGATATCAGGTTTTGATAATGAACCATTGACAAATCCTAATTTATTTTTGCAAGATAGAGCTATTTCCATGGAGCGCTTTCATGGAATATATTTTGTTGTCCCAAGAAGTACCTGATGAACGAGAATCATTCCAGGAGAATCAGAGTTTTGAAGAATGAATGGTGTCATTTCCTTTTGTCGATCGCGTTCTGGATTGGACTTAGGTAAATCGCTGCTTTTCATCAGTGTGGGCCGTCGATCGATTGGCAGAATGTTGATTTGCCATGAGAATGATGATCAGGGAAATATTCAGATCGAAAATCTCTGAATATCCGAGATCTCTGATACCATGTTAAGAAACAAGAAGCAAAGCATATGGGAAGAGAAAATGGTAGAACCTTTCGTATACATTAGATCTTATTATGTTTACAAAGAGCATACACTCCTCTATTTATAGCTAAAATAGAAATGGAAGAGACTAGAAAACTGTAGAAGCATAGACTAAACAAACTCCCAACAGACATAACAGAAAAGACAGAAAAGAAGAAAACATATTAAAACATAATATTCCAATAGTCCACCGGGGCTGCGGCAGTACGAGACGATGGCGGTGCTTCGGCCTGACATGTCGGAGAACGAGCGGCTCACTCTTACCCAAAAATACGAAGAGGTGAGTTTCTATTGGATAGTGGAATTTAGTTCCAGTATTTCCCATTTCGTTAAAATTGTAATTGTGATGGAATTCTGGAACCAGATGATGGTTGTGTCTAGGCTAGGGTTCTGGAAGCATTTTCTTGTAATATCGCCAGCTGAAATATTTAACAAAGATGAATGCCTGACCTTATTTAGATTGCTTTTGTTTACTGTACCTACTTATTTTATTGTAGTTCGGGGTTGTGAGAATTTATTCACTAGGCATGTTAAATGGGGGAGGGGTAGACCAATAAAGACTTGGAATGAGACTATAAGGAAAGACATGATGTACTTAGGCATTAGTGATATTATGACTAAAGATAGGGCACAATGGCGATAAAGGATCCATATAGCCAACCCCACTATAGTGGGATAAAGGTTTGAGTGTTGTTGTTTTTGTAATGCTTATCAAATAACAAATGTATTGCAATTGATTTGTTGAATCTGCTTGATTGCTTGATTTTGTTCCAAACTAGAGGATAGAGCGCAAGTTTCTCGTGCATGTTTTTTCAATACAAAATCGGAATATCTAAATATAACATCACATTTGAATTTACATTTATACAATCGGATGGATGTGATTAATTTGATGATCTCACACCCAAGTATGAGGATTCTCATGGCGTTTGAAAGGAGCAGATGGTCTGTAAAGAGGAGATTGTGTCTGTGTCATTCAAAGAAAGAAGTTTGGTACATTTTTCAAGGATTGTAGAAATAAATAATTCAGCAATCCAAGATATAGTAGAAGATGACTGCATCAAACTCAACTGCATCATTTTTCTTTAGCGGTCAATGGTAAAAAAAAAATTTAATGTGCCTATTGTGATTCTAGAATTCATCTCAAGTCTCGTTTCTTTAAAGCATGTAAGTTTGTTTTTTCAGTTTGGCATCAGTGCTAGGGTAGATGTGATTTCTTTAATCCCATTAAAGTTGCCTTTAGATTTATTTCTATTCACTGTAATTTCTGTTTACCAGATTTGTGTTAACTTGATTTCTAGTTCTTTATTTCATGGCTTTTTTTATAAATCAATATCATTGTTAGATTCTATTATTAATGATTTATGATTTTTGTAAAAGTTTCCCATCTAAATCTTCTTATATTCCTACATTTATAATCGGTACTCCTTTGTTTGATCAATGCTAATCTTGTCGTATGGCATGGAACTTTGGCATTGTCACCATTCAATTGTTAAACCACAACCTCTTCATGGACGACCAAATCCACCTTTTTATCAACGACTTCTACATCCGAACCAATACTGACCCTCTCTTTTGATCTAGTGAGTAATCATCAGTTACCACTTCTTTGATGGTGACAACTTGGTCCACATTGTATGTGGTTGCAACTCCTCATATTGTCACCTAAACAATATAGCCAGTATTCCCATCTTGATGAAGAAGGGTGTAGCCGATAACTGATGCTCTACAATGAAGTGGGATGGGCATCACCAAAAAGGAATGGGTTGGAGGAAGCAAAGAGGAAGAGGGTGTTATGAAGGGGAACCTACCTACTTTACATAAACAGACGCCCGCTTGTGCTCTAAGCAAGGATGAATGATGTAAAACATACTTTTACAAGAATTTTATAATTGTTGGTTTGAGCTGCAATTTAAATTGGGTTATTAAATTGATTTTTTGGTAAGGTGTATAGCAACTTGATTATTGCCTAGAAATAATGTTGGAGAGGATCTTTCTAAGATTTTGTCGGAGGGGAAATAACGGTATAACTCTAAAATAGGGTTTTCAATGATTCAGATATTGATTTAGCACCGGAAAGTGTAACTATAATCTTCTTTTTTTTCTTATTCAGAAATAAGATTATTGGCTAAATGACAAGGTACCCACTAATAGAACACCAATCATCAACAAATCTAACCAAATTAGCATTTAAGTATTCTTACAAGGCTTAAAAATTTGGTTTAAATAATAGACCTTGTCGTAGTGCTTTCTTTTGATCGAGGGGGATATGAAATACAACTGCTCAATGATTAATGATAAGGTCATTATGAATTGACTGACACAACTTGCACCATACGAGATGTATGATGTTTGTATTGACTAGTATATGAGTTTTCCTGCAATTCACATGCATCTACGAGGATCTGGAAAAGGTGGATCAATACATATAGGCTTCAAATTTGACATTTGGATACTTGGGATGTCGTCTGATTGATATCCCAATAATCCAGTCTTTGGGATTATGTTTATGTATCAAGAACATACATCCGCTGCGGTAAGATAATATCATTCTTTGTGCAAGTACCCAATCCCCAAATAATAAAGAGAAATGCTTGTGAAAGGTGTTGCTTGATAGCACTATACCTTGAGAACCACTACAAGTGACGTTAATATCATCAACATAAAGAAGAAGTTGATACACTCGTAGTTGAACTCTTATTCAATTAAGGCAATGTGATGTATACTTAAATCAAACACTAGAAAGAGTGACACTAAGCATCATAAATCAATTAGAGATTAACAATGAACAAACATAAGCAAAGTAAATCAAGTTAACACCTAACAAAATCCAAAATATGTGGAATTAGACTAAATAGTGACATAACTTACTCGGGGTTATAAGGATCTCACTAGGCAATATGGTAGGGTAGGCGAAGTCAGCTATTGATCTTGGGAAACTCTGATACAAACACCAAACTTTGATGCACGGGAAATCAACTGTAAGATAACTAGAAGGATACAATATGGTAAGGAACTGTGTAGAAAATAATAGGTAGAAGCACGGGACAAAGGTGGAGAAGAGAAACCTTAAAATTCTCTAATAGGGGAGGCAATCGTTGACTTTTGGACTCTCAGGTTTTAATTTGCAAAATCTTTATTATGTATTCAATTACATGCAATTGTTTTTTACTTTTTGTAATGACATTTATTTATTATTCTTATGCCATCCAACATGGAGTATAAAGAGTCGGTCATGCAGGTGGGAACCAACCATGTGTTTTAAATGACTTATCCTGATGTAACTTTAAGCTCCTTTTGGGATAGCTTTGCGAACCTCCTAGGAAAAGAAATGATAGATACAATAGCATTTGGCTCTTCCGTGCATCAAAGTTGTCCCTAAAGCACCATTTTGGAACTAGGGCTTTCCTAACTGCTAATGCATGATTGCACTAGGATGTTTGTGGTGGCTTTTGAATGTATTGCTACCAAGTCGAGATGCTAGAGTAAACAATGTAAATTGCAATAAGTAAAATATGGAATGAAATTTGGGGCGACAATTGGGATACAATAGCAAGATATACTCTCAAGGCATCGTGCCTTGTCCCAACCACTTAGCCAACTGACAACTGCCTTGTCCCAACCACTTAGCCAACTGACAACTTCGATACTTCATTTCTCAAACTATAACACATTTATATGGACTCCGTACTACCTCAAATGATAAAAGTGGTAAGACTAAGGTGGCGTTTGGTTAGACTTATAGGGTGCGGTGTAGTTGAAATGCACTGTGATATTAAGTATAAGCTGCGTTTGGCGCGGCTTATTTCCCAACCACCGTTTCTTTAATTCCGCGCATTTCTTCAGCCACGGAACCGCGCCTATTTTGTGCGTTCAGCCGCAAAAGTCATCGCTGCTTCCGTCCTCCCCCAAACCTAGCGCGACGAGAGCGGCGATTCCCGATGCCAGACGATTTCTCCCGACGGCGATTCTTCCCGGTGGCACGCGATTCCTCTTGGCGTTGGCAACTGCTTCCTCCTCGATCATCGCAGACGACCTCTCCCCTTCTTCCTGCGCCCGATTCCTCCCGTCGGCGGCCGCCAGTGCTTCCTCCTTTATCGAAAGGTAAGCTTTTTGTGTTGCTCCCTGTAGATTTTTTTGTAGATGTTTGTGTGTATTTCTGTAGATGTTTGTGTATGTAGATGTTTCTTTCTCACCAGATCCCTTTTTGTTGGCTTTTTGTGTGTAGTGTTGCATAGCATTTCTGCATGTAGATTTTTTTTTTATCCCTGTTTGTATGTAGATGTTTGATGTGTGTAGATTTTTGTGTGTATTTGTGTGTGTATTGTTCATATGGAATTTGTTGAATTAAGGAGCTAGAATGTGCAGGAAAGGCATGGTGGATTTGACTGTGTATTTTTTTATTGTGTGTGTGTGTTCTTTTTTATTGTGTATGTGTATGTATGTGTGTGTGTGTGTTTTTATTGTGTGTGTGTATGTGTATGTGTATGTGTGCTTTTTTATTGTGTTTGTATATGTGTGTTTATGTGTATGTGTTATTTATGTGTGTGTTTTGTATTTGTGTGTTAATAATATATGTGTGTGTTATGTGTGTGTGTGTGTGTTTATTTATATGTGTGTGTATGTGTTGTTTATGTGTGTGTTTTGTTTATATGTGTGTTTATGTGTGTGTGTGTTTTAAGTGTGTGTTCTTGACGGATTCTTGTAGTTGTGTGTATATGTGTATATGTGTGTATGTGTTGTTGTGTTTTCTTAAAATGTTGTTTATGTCAAATTTTGTTTAATTTTTAAGGATGGACAAAACAAAAGATGGTGAGGTGACCGCTATGTTGGACAATAATGATGTGATGCTCTTCTGTGATATCTGCGTAAAAGAGATAGAGCTTGAGAATCGACCAACCACGCATTTTAATAAAGAGGGGTGGATAAATGTTATGAAAAAATTTGAAGCGCTGACCAGGAAAAAATATGATAAAGTCCAACTTAAGAATAAATGAGATCATTTGAGGTTAGCGGAGTTCCTCGATCAGCTGAGACCACAAATATATCATAAACAAGCAAAAAAGGAAGAAAGGAAAGAAGAAAACTTCAAGCTCATTGTTAGAAGATTTGGCCGAGTCCTCGAAGATCATAAGTCGATGCATCCAGGAGCAACCCAGGAGTTCATCTTGTTATTTTACTATTGGACAGACACTAGAAAAATTAAGCACGTACTCAGAAGTGCAGTCTGATAAAGACTTCTATGATTTTGCCATCACATATTTGATGGAAATAAAACATAGGGTGACTTTCATGTGCCTTCCGGAAAGCATGAACATAAAGTGGCTGAAGAACCGCTATACTCGTGGGGCTTAGTAGGAGACATCATTTTTACTTGCATTATCTGCTTTTATGAACTATGGATGTTATATTTTGTTGTTATGTAATATGTTCTTTGTTATGATGTGGACACATTTATGTTTTTTGTTTTTGTGTACGAACATTATGGACAAATGTTGTTTTCAAATTTACTTTTGTGGTGATAAGGATATTGTTTACTACTATATTTATAATTCTTTGTAATGCATTTTTGTAACAGAAAATGTCTAGTGATGAATCTGAGAATACCAGAGAAGTGCACGAGGAGCACAAGATCATTAGAAGAAATTATGTTATCGCCCATCATCAAAATATGGTAGCAGCAATATGTTTTATCTCCGAACAGACCTCGCTGTTAAACCGTCCAGTTCCATCCATGACTTCAAAGCAAACATGTGATAAATTGGTTGGAGAGCTACTTCGTGGTACTCGAGTGAAATTTCATGACTCATTCATGATGAGTTAAGAAATTTTTATAGATCTATTGCATTCTTTGGAAGTGAATTGTGATTTTAAGGGAACAAGAAGGACTACATCCAGAGAAGTCCTAGCATTGACAGTGTACATATTGTTGCATAATGAATCAATGAGAAAAACACGCGAGCGATTTCAGCGCTCAACGGAGACAACTTGCAGTTTTTTTGCTCGAGGTGTTCGCGCTTTGTTGAAGTTACCCGTGGAAGTGATTCAGCCATCAGATAGGTCTTTCAGCTGCACTCCGCCAGAGATTATGTATGATAGACGTTATATGTCTTTTTTTAAAGATTGCGTTGGGACAATAGATGGAACACATGTTGACCCGTGCATACCAATAGGAAGTCAAGTTCCGTATATTGGGAGAAAGGGCAGACCAACACAAAATGTCATGGCGGCTTGTGATTTCAACATGTGCTTCACTTTCGTTATGGCGAGTTGGGAGGGATCTGCGCACGATAGTCGCATTTTCAATTATGCCATAACTGATCCTTGCTATAAGTTTCCCCATTCACCTCAAGGTAAACAATAAAAATTCATTTCATCAATTTATTACTTTAAATATTTTTCGTTGTTAAACATTTTTATATTTTTTAGGAAAATATTATTTGGTTGATTCTGGCTATCCTCTACAAAAAAGATATTTGAAACCATATCAAGATACAAGGTATGATCTGCCAGACTTTGCCCGTGGTGCTCATCGAGCAGAAGGACGATGTTCAATCATGCACATTCATCGTTTAGAAGTGTGATATAACGATTGTTCGGCGTTTGGAAGAAGAAATGAGTCATACTGCGGGACATGTCAAACTATCGCTTTGATAAACAGGCAGATATTGTGATGGTCACGATGACTTTACATAATTTCATTCACCCTCACCCTTCGCGTGTGGATTTTGATTTCACTGATTGCGAGCAGGGGGTCGAGATGATGGAGTGGCCAAACAAGAGCGACAAGGTACATGCTCTGACATTGCAGGTGGTGTAGAGGAGATGATCACGCTACGTGATAGTATATCGGATCAGTTGTATGAATCTAGATCGTAAACCGAGATATCGGGGCAACTGGTTCAAGTAAACATTATTTTTGGTGTTTGGTATTATATTATGGAAAATATATATTTTTTTCTGATATTTGGTGGGACAAAAAATTTCGCTCAAAACAACTTTTCCAAAACTCTGTTTTACAAACTTCATTTCACCCAAACAGTTTTTTAACAAAACTCCGTTTTCCAGAATCAGCAATTTTCTTATCAGCAGTTTTTCATCACCAACTTTCCATCAGCAACAGCCCAACCAAACAGAGCCTAAAGGAATATTAATCTCTCTCCAGTAAAAGATACTCGTCGAACTGACTGCCCTATTCATCTTATTTGTTCATTTGTTGTCATGTGATTCCTCTGCTTCTTCATTCCCCGTTCTAGCACTCTCATCGCTTAAACTTATGCGGGATTTTATTGCTCCAGCCGATTCATCACTTCTGCTTCATTGTTTGGCTCTTGTGTTTGCTTCTGCTCCAGTCAATCCGTGCTTCATTTTTCTTTTGCCTTCATTTTTCTTTGGCAGCGGATGTGAAGCAGCTTCATGTCAGCGGTACACCTGCCATTATGTTTTTATTTATGGTCGGGAGAGGAAATCGAGGTTGTTATCAGCATGAATATAATAACAATGTCACCTTATTGACATTGTGCCTTGTCGCCCAGGCAGAAATATGAGGATTGTTAGACGAAGTCATCCATATTCACCCAAATAGCGTCATTGTGGAATTGACATTTTCACTGAAAGAGGAGCGGTCTGTGGGCTGGACATTGTTGGAAGTCTTGCAATAGCCGATGCCATTGTTGGGATCATAGTGCGTGTGCACGCATGCCGAATATATAGGGTGGTGAATATGCAGCTTTATGCTATGCAAACCTTAAGGTGCAGTATCGGGGAAAACCTAACTAATGCCTTGGGATGATACAAACATCCAAAGATAAGTCTGACAGTTAATTGCAATAAATACGAATTTAAATAACCTAGCACATATATCACAGTTAATCACAGAATAATCACAGTTAATCACAGAATAATTAACGATAATTTGCAAGCTTTGGTTATCGTGCACGAGAGCGCTAGAGATTAAATGCAAACAAGTCATGCAAGTCAAGCAATATCGAGGAGAACAATATGAACTACAAAGAAATACAAACATTCATAGCAATGTTCGATCCGTACAAATGCAAAAAAAGAAACCAAATAAATACTCACATGAGCGTAAGGTTCTGTGGGAAGTGAAAGGCATGGATCTGATGGCATATAACATCACTCTTGTCTGCCAAAATGAACTTTTTCTTGTTAGGGAAAGAAATGACGTCCACAGATCACACAAGAATCTCAGAAAAATAAGCAAAAATCACACAAGGATTTTAACGTGGAAAAACCCCAGAGATCGGGGAAAAAATCACAACCACCCACGCCCAAAAATCCACTATGAAGAAAGATCAAAGAAGAAATACACTCTCCTCTTCCGCCGCTCCTCCTCAGGTTTTTCAACTCTACGAACCCTAGGCCGAAAACAAGGCCTTTTATACCCAGAGTATAACAACGAAGGAAAATTACATAAATACCCCTGACAAAAATTTCGGTCGGTATCCAGCTTTACACCCAACGCAGTCGAGCTCCACAGACTAACAGTTCTCAGGATCATAGGGTGATCGAATTCCTGTGCCAGCTTTACCCAATCTCGTCTTTATCAGGGTCCCTAACTCTAACCAGAAAATCCTTTTTCCACGATGACATCGAGTATAATCTTCATCGTAGTTATAACATAACCCTTTTGTTTACTGTTCAACCATTCCTGCTTGGGACATACATCGAGTTGTTGGGGTGGGGGGGGGGGGGGGGGGGGGGGGTGTGGTTACACACTGGTTTACCAATCTGATTCCCCGTTGCTAATCGCCTCGATCCATATGTACTCGACGTTCGCACATCCTGACCAAACTCATAGCAATGACTAATTTCGGTGGATCTTCAAACTCGACGTCTAGTCGCAGGTGTTCGTGAAACTTTGTAGTTATAACATAACCCTTTTGCTTGCTGTTCAACCATTTCTGCTTGGGACAGACACCGAGGGGGGAGGGGGTACCCTCATGTTTACAAGTCTGATTCCCTGTGACTAAGCATGTGTTGATATAGTCCCCTCGATCCATATGTACTCGACGTTCACACATCCTGACCAAACTCATAGCAGTGACTAATTCCGGTGGATCTTCAAACTCGACGTCTAGTCGCAGTCATTCATGAAACTTTGTAGTTATAGCTTAACCCTTTTGCTTACTGTTCAACCATTTCTGCTTGGGACAGACATCGAGTTAGCGGGGGGGTGGGGGGTGGGGGGTGGGGGGGTGTTACCCTCACGTTTATAAGTCTGATTCCCCGTGACTAAGCATGTGCTGATATAGTCGCCTCGATTCATATGTACTTGGACGTTCGCACATCCTGACCAAACTCATAGCAATGACTAATTACGGTGGATCTTCAAACTCGACGTCTAGTCGCAGGCGTTCGTGAAACTTTGTAGCTATAACATAACCCTTTTGCTTACTGTTCAACCATTTCTGCTTGGGACAGCCATCGAGTTGGTGGTGGGGTGGGGGGTCACCCTCAGGTTTATCAGTCTGATTCCCCGTGACTAAGCCTATACTTATATAGTCTCCTCGATCTGTATGTATTCGACGTTCACACATGATGTCACATCCTGATCAAACTCATAGTAGTGACTAATTTTGGTGTATCTTCAAACTCGACGTCTAGTCGTTCGTGAAACTCTGTCGTAAAGATTGTGACATGCTGCTCTGGTTGTCTCGACGTAACGTGAGCTAGAAGAACTTAAGTTTTTCCAAATCCAGTTTGTCGTAATGAGATTAGTGCTCGAAAATATTGTCGGGGGGGGGGGGGGGGGGGGGGGGGGGGGGGGGGGGTAGTTAATCAAATGTTGTAGAACCCTTCAAAGTGATCCTTTGTTTTTCAATTTGCGCAAGGGCAAACCAACCTTCAAATTCATCCTTTGTTTTTCAATTTGCGCAAGCGCAAAACCAACCTTCAAAGTCATCCTTTGTTTTTCAACTTGCGTAAGGGCAAACCAAAGTTGAGCTGAACCCAAAAAGTGGAAGGAAGCTAGATTGATCCATTCTATTATCAGTGTATATTAATGGCCAAAAACATGTTGACACATGGTTAGCCGTCCCAATAGATGTCTTCCCATCTTAAATTGGGAATTCCAACTTGCTGTACCGGGGACGAGTATTGCTTCATGTCATACATAAGTCGGGGGAGCAGCACGTACTAGGGGTTGTGGAGGCCCATAGATGCTACTGGCTTGTTCGTTTGTTGGAGTAGTGAGACTTATATGGTTGGCGTGAGACTCTCGATCCTTTTGGAGATTGTTGTGATGGCTACCTAGTGTCATGCTTCATCATCCTAGTGTCGTACTTCAGCGACAACTTTAGTCGACATGAAAGTTCTCATCATTTCCGCAAGCCGACTCATTTGGTCCAGGAGATCTCTCGTGTTGGTGATAACTGTAGGAAGCAAAATGGTTGGAGCACGTTGAGGATCAAATTACTGAACAGCTCGACTCCGTAAACATAGGTGTTGACGGGTACCCGTGGGTCTACACTGTTAGAAAAATCCATGTAATAGGCCCATATACAGGCCCATTTAATCCTTCTTCTCTTTAGTCTCACACCATGCATAGGTTTTTCTGTCTCACTCTCTCTCATATATATATGTATTCTTCCTTTGTATTTGCACGTGTGAAAATATATATAAAGATTTGGGAATTTCCAACATAGTATCAGAGGGAGGAGTTACTCTGAGTAACATAGTGCAAACATCATGGAGGGAAGGGGTGGTAGTGGAGGAGAGTATCTGGGCCCGAACACTGTGCAGATGTGGAGGAACACGGGCCATCATCATAGCAATACAGACGACTTCCTTCTGAGCCTGTTGAGTCGCGAGATCAGTGGTAGATGGCTGATGCTGGATCCAAGCTTCAGTAAGACCCTTAGCACGAGCAACAAAGGAGGTCATGTCCGCAGCCCCACCCGTATCTAAGGCCTGGAGATCAGTGATAATGTCATAGAGGTGCTGGAGGCTGTCCTTGCCTGAGTACAAGAAATGAAGCTCATCCCATATACCCTTGGCCGTCTCGTGATACATGGCCATTTGGTAGGGTTCGTCATTCATGGAGTTGAGAAGCCATGTCTGAACTCGACTGTCATTCCGCAGCCAATCGTCGGTAGAAGGGGAAGGAGGTGCCTGCGTGATATAAAGTAAGAGTCTTTTTGCCTGAAGGACCCGGCGAATGGAGTGCACCCAAGGCACAAATTTTTTCTTTCCGGAGAGGGAAATAGTGGTGATCCGTATCTCATCACGGAGTTCGGGAGAAGGAGTGACGCTAGCAGCAGGCACTTCAGAGGAATTGACCGAGGAACCCATGAAACCGATCAGAGCAACAAGAGGGATCCGAGAGGAGGGGCCGCGCGATCACAGGCGCGGACAGAGCGAACTGAGGCGACCTTTCGACGAGCAGGAGGTCGGCGGTCTAGCGGCGGACTGGCAGCGAGCTGGCGAGCAGGAGGTCGCCGGTCTGGAGCAGGCGATCTGGAGCAGGCGGTCTGGCGGTGGTCTGGCGGTGGACTGGAGCAGGCAGCGAGCTGGCGAGCTGGCGCGCGGTCTGGCGCAGGCGGTCTGGCGGCGAGCAGCGGGTCGCGCGATCTGAAGAAGATATCGATGGACTGGCAGGTCGCGCGATTTGGCGCGAGAATAAGCAGCGGACAGCGATCTGAACACGAACCGGAGAAGCAGCGGACTGGGGCAGCGGTGGGTCCCAGTTGGCTTGAGAGCAGGAAAAGATATAAAGAGGAGGGAGCACAAAGGAAATAGGGGAGGAGAAGAAAGGGGGGCGGTCTCGCAAATGCAGACCACACGGGAGGAGGGGAGGAGGGCGGTCTCGCAAGACGCAGACCGCAGAAAAGGAGGGAAGGGCGGTTAAAAAAACCGCGCAGACAAGATTGGGAACGCGGTTTCAGAACGGAAAGCGCAGACCTCTGATACCATGTTGGAAATATTTTTGGATATCGCTACTTTGTGTATTTATTGATGATTACTCACGGCTTACTTGGTTATATTTACTGTGTGACCGTACTGAATTAACATCTGTGTTCCGCACCTTTATTACTGAGATGCGTACACAGTTCTCTACTCTGTTAAAAATCATCCGAACTGATAATGTTC